>CM061914.1:115440474-115633313 GCA_031002005.1 Vandiemenella viatica | reverse complement strand
GCAACGAGAAATTGAGGAACGTCTCCAGGTAAGCTGTTAAAAAATTGTGGGGAACTGATCTGTACATATTCATTTACATTATAGTCTTGTATAGTAATGTAAGTGCACTCAAATTTCCAATACCAGTGTAACGTGTGTTGGAACTGTTAGGATAGTTTTATACTAGATGCAAATAATATTTTATAATTTAGACTGTAACATTAATTATTACTTTCTGCTAATTCATACTTCTGTTATTTCATTTTCTAACTCGGAAAATATTTTTGGCAATAATAATTCTGATAAATTCATCCTGAATATTTTTATCCCACACTCCTCTCCCTTATTTGGGAATCTGATTCAAGGTTTTTACTACCTCTGTAAAAGTTAATGACACATGAAGCCAAAATAATGTTGGTTTTTAGTAGGTGTATGCCAAAGTTATTCTTCAATTGCTCATTTATTTGAAAATGGCCTGACATTAAAGATTTAGTGATTAAGATTTGTCATCAATGGAAGACTATGTTTGTGAGTGTTGACTCTAAGACTAAAATCTGTCAGAATATCAGATTTCTCATTGTTTATTAATCTTAATTATTATGATAACTTATTTATGAAATTTAATGTTACAACTATAGTTAACTGAAATTGGTTGTCCATTACAGGATTTGGATGCATCACCTCCTTCAGATGTATACCTCTCACCACGTGATCGACAGATTCTTGATTGGCATTTTGCAAATCTGGAATTTGCTAATGCAACACCACTTGATAAACTTTCCTTAAAGCATTGGGACCAGGATGATGACTTTGAGTTCACTGGTAGTCATCTAACTGTTCGAAATGGATATTCCTGTGTACCTGTGGCTCTCAGTGATGGACTTGATATAAAACTTAAAACAGCTGTTCGACAAATAAGATATACTACTTCAGGGGTTGAGGTAAGTGTAAAAATAGAAAGCACTGAACGCTTCTCTTAAAGTTATTCTCAGAGAATAAAGGAAGCTATTTTTAGATATTTTCTAAAAATAATCTAATACTAGGTCTGTTTAAATGTACTGCATCTTTCCCACAGTATCAAACGAAGCTCTATGGTAAGATTTAGATACGGTATTTGAGAACTGTTGATACTTTTGTGTTCCTAGCTGATACACTGACTGAGAACACTTAGCAAATTCACTCTTCCATGAATTTTCTAGTTTGCCAGTTCAGCCAACTCGTCATCTAACAGAATTTGTTTGAAACCAAATGTTAGCCCTAGCAAATTTCAGTTTCCACAGTAAACAAAAAGTAATACATTTATTTGAAAAATAAATAAGATCTGTCAATTATAGTTAACTTTTTAATCACTTTAAGTATCATTTTTTCAGTCAACGCCAATTCTGAAAGTAATTGAAGTTTGAATGACCAAAAATCAGTTTTTGAAGTTCCAAAGTTGTGATGAGTTGGACTTGGTGAAATTCAATCAAAGAAACTGTTTTCCTTCCTTTCAGACAAATTAGGTGATTAAAATATTCACAACTGGCACCAACTAGTAGTGGTTCAAACTAAAACATAGTGAGCAGTTAAAAACCCCAAATGCAGCAAAAACCATATTTTTTTACAAGAAATATCTTCTTGAGTAAAAGAAACATTACCTTGAATTTATAACACCAAAAACTGCACTATTTGTAGCACTTAGCAGAACTGGTTTACCACAGATGGAGGTGAAATATCACACATGGTTTCTGGCATTCAGCTGTCTCGTCCATGCTTGGAACTAGCTATGACTGACTTAATTGGGCTTAGGTGACTGAATCAACCAGTTAGAATACGTCCAAACTGGCACAATTTTATAGCGCAATTTTATTCAGTTAAAATAAATTGTTGAATTAATAGTGAAATTTATACTAGACTAGCAGGGTTCCCGGCGTTGCCCAGTCTAGTTGGTGTTGATTTACCCTTACACCATTTTTATTCATGCAGTGAGAAACATGTACCGATTTTCATACAATTTGTGCCATCCATTTCCAGAATTAAAGCAAACCTAGATTCACTCGCATCCTGCCAAGAAAGAAGTGGGTTGAAGATGATTTATCCATACTCTATTTTTATTCGTCCGAAAAGATTCATATGTACCAAGCTTCATTGATTTCCGGTACTAAACTAAACGTTGATTTAGGGACATAGTTCTAAGAATGGAGTGGTTTGGATACTTTGAGACGGAATGTGGAGATTCTACGATAACCGTGGCGGGCGCCGCGATTTAATGATACATTCTTATGTAACTCGACGAGACAAATTGAAATTAAAGAATAAGTTCTCGAGATATTGTATCTCGAAAATGATGAGGCTTATTTTCTTCCTAGTGGTTGTTGTTAGGTTGAAATACGACCTAGAGCAGAAGAAAGGTTACCAAAAGCACAAGCAACTATACATATAACTGATTTTTGACATGCTATATCTCGAAAAATAAGGGATATATCAAAAATTTTGTTCTTTATTTTTGATTTGTTTCGTCGAGTTCTATAAGAATTCATCATCAGATTGTGGTGCCACAGTAAAGATAAACTGCCCCGAATGTCAGTTTTCATTTTAGTCCAGTGTATGGGTGTAAACCAGTATGGAGTATCGGTTTAGTTACCTTAACTGACTTCTGACTTGCTGAAAGTTCTACTAAGTTTGCATTAATAAATTTGAATGACCATGTATAAGCCTGGTTAATTCAACTGTAAAGCCGAGCGGTCGCCACATAGCTTGTTTAAACCAAAGCTAAGGAAAGGTTAATGTTCACTATGAAAGTGTTCACTTGATGAAAAATTTTGAATTTATTTCACAGTCACATTTGAAAAATAGCAATTACAGTCGAATTGGCAAAATCAAACTAAACGTCTCCAAAAATCACAAGTCATGAGGAGGAAGAAATGCCCAACTATGATTGCACCACTCTCTGGTGGGAAAAGTTAACATGGCGATACGTCACACACATGTTGTAGCTCAAAGTTTGCCGGAAGTCATCTTTGTTGCTCGACACCAACATCACCCAACGGAACACATTAGCTCATGATTAACTCCGTGACTTGAGACAAAAGCAAGGCAGACGACCAGAGAACCTCAATTTATACTCTCCATGGTATGCTTACTGTGATCTTTCGCTTGACAAAAATAGTGTGAAAAAATTTAATTATAGTTAGTGTTCAAAATTTAACAGTGTGTAGCCTGGCCCTTAAGGTTTATTAAAAGTATGATGACTATAATTCTGAATTAACTCGTTTTCTTGTAAATAATTAAAGTGTGCGGGCGTATTGGTAATGGACTTCCTAAAAACGGTTAGAAAATCCCCGGACTATGTCTTAATTTGTGAAATTTTAGAAACTCCTGCTGGATTATAAATTATCATGTTTAAATTAATGTCAACGCGTTCAGTGCTTGCTCCTGATTTAAAAAATGTAACTTTTATTATTATCGGTGCTATATTGGAGAAGTTATCTGTCTTACAACCGAGCGTGGTGGTGTAACGGCTAGCGTTCTGGCTTTGCATTCGGGAGGATGGCGGTTCGAATCCCTGTCCGGACATCCCGATTTGGGTTTTCCATGGTTTCCCAAATCACTCCAGGCAAATACCGGGATGCTTCCTTCAAAAAGGCCATGGCCGAATTCCTTCCCATTCCTTGCCCCCCTTCCTTTCCCGTCTTTAAATACCTCGCTGTTAGAGAGACGTTAAGCAGATTAAAAAAATAATCTGTCTTACAAAAATCTAGGTTGAGACTGCTTAGAAGCCATGTTAGAAAAACTTGGTTTCTAGTTAATAATTATTAAAGTGCTGTTTATATTGAAAAAGCGTTATTAGCTGAATTTTTCTTTTATTTAGTTACGTGTTTTAAAAGTGGTTTTGTTTACAGAAGTGTTCTTGTTTAATCGCAGTTTAATTTCGAAATTACCACGTTTTTATTTATAACTTTATTACTTGAAAATTGATTTAATGTCTGTTCTACTGCCTGGAATGTTTTGAAACTTTATTATGTTATACTAGATTCTTTACTCTTTCAGGAATTTTACTTTTTAGTTTGGGAAATTATCGTTATTGTTATTTAGTGTTGAAAATGCAAGTGTGTCTAATGAAGTGTTTAAAATTATGTTTACTTTATTTACACGGCCTGAAACTACTGAATTTTAGTGAATTTAACTTTCTTTCTGATTATTATAAAATTACTTTACTGTACCGAAAAGTGTTGAGAATTAGTTGAATTATCATGTAACCGAAATCGACTGTGGATAACACTGGCTCAGGTTAGTTTGAAGGTTATTTACTGTTATAAATTGTCTATTTAGGGCTTGTATTGTGCGCTGAGTGACTTTACTGTTTTTAAATCAGCTTATTTACTGAGTTAGGTTGCAGTATCGGCTTCTGCATGAAACATGTTTCTCATATCCTGTAATTGTGAGATGAAAAAAATTATGTTTACTGGAAAGCTTACTCCCTCCCTTATGCTCTATAGCCAAGAAAACTGGAAATTACCAAAATTCTAAGGTGCTTACACCAGGTTATATTTCAACATAATTACATCTGCTAATTTCATTTTATAGGTATAGATAAGAGAACTAACTGACTAGTTGAAACACAAATGGATCCCAAAATAGCCCACAGATAAATAAATAGATCTGGCCATACGTGGCACTCTTAAACTGTCTCAGCCTATGGCATAATCTTGAAATTAGCTTCAAAGACAGGTGAACTTACTACTACAAAGATTCACTTCAATACTTCATAAATCACATAAATGTTCACAAAATCAAACCAAAAGATCAATTAAAAACTTTTTTTCATGAGAAACTGTAATATTTATGCTAAGAAAGCTTAAAACGACAATCATTTGGAGGCGTAATTTATATGCTCTAAATAGCTAAACATTAGTTAAAAAGAAGTTAAAAACATATTTAGGTTTTAAGTGATGTTACGACATGTGGCCAATTGGGGCAACATACAGAATTTGAAATTATTTATTAATGCAAATAGCCCTGATATCATAGATTGTTGTCAGCATGGGGAGGTGCATCCTGAATACAAATTTGATAGTTAAATAAATTCTAAATATATTTCTCATAACATAAAGAAAATCAAAATCTGTAATAAAAAAGGTATAGATGTATATAAATTAGGCTAAAAAAAAAAAAAAAAATCAAGAAAAATCCAAGAATTTAGAATACGTCAATATTTTAATAAAAAGTCCAAAATTTCGAAGAGAAAAGTAAGGTTTTCTAAGTTTAAGCGTCAAGGTGCTATCTGTTTATTGTGCTTAAATGTCTATATCATGGAGTGAAATCAAAATTTAGCCAAAGTACCGATGGGAAATAAACGGGGTCTCAACATTTCGAACAAGTTTTCCTAAGAAACATGAGTTATAGCTTAAAATAAACAGGAGTTAGCCAGAAATTAATTTTAGAAGTTATGGTACGACATCTTTCATATATAAGGGGTCAGCCATCTTATAATTGGCTGGCATTTTTAGTCAGTTTATCAGCAAGGTTAGATCATTGCAGGTAATGTGTGCACTGCATCAGTAAAACTTTAGAATGCTGGAGTTTGGCAGAGACCTTTTGGACTTAAAAAATTCTTAGAAAAATGCAACGTCATCAAAGGTTATGTCATTAGTGAGCTATGTAAAATAGACAAGAATCGGAAAGACTTTTCGGAACATGTTTCATTAACTTGATATGATTTAATGTACCAGAAACTTTACTTGGATTTTCATTTAAAGTGATTTTCTTTTATTTCGCATGTGCACCTGTTAGCTATTACAGGTTAACTTAATAGCTTGGCGACCGATCCAATGAACCAGGCATCTCATGAATCCGATTCCAATGCATTAACAGTATCAGTAAACGGTCATAGTTACATGTTAATCTGTTGTGAGCCTAATCCCCCCCCATGAAATATCACTTATCACACTGCTGAACTAACAGCGTAATATGACATGATCGTGACAAAATCCAACTGGAATTATAGAATCGTATAACTAACTTAAAAAAATGCAGTTTCTCCCAGATTTCTAAAATTTGGTTCCACTAAAATACCACTGAAAATAAACTGGTCTTGCCACAATGATGTGAAAGTTTTTATTTATTTATTTATTTGTCACCTGCAAATAACATCAGTGAGCAAATAGCATAAGTGAGTCAATGAGCCAGGATTTTATAGACCTGTCCATTGGTATTTGATTCAGACTTTCTTGGCCAAACACTATGTTCCTTTCATTTGACAGGCACCATATTTTATCAGCATGAATTTCTATAGTGTCTGAGTAAATGAATTTTATCTGTGGTTGAGGCCGGGTGGGTGTCTGGTGTCTAGGATGACCCACCCAGTCTCAACCACAGATAAAATTCCTTTCCTTGACACATCACTCATTATTAGTAGGATTAGAAGTAGCATTATTGTCATTTATTTAATTTCCTTATTTTATTTTTCAAAATTTAGCCGTCCATATTTATTTACTTTATTCCCCCCCCCCCACCTTTTTTTCCCCCTAGTGTTAGTTGTACCACCATCTGCGATTTACGTATTTATATACAATATCTCAGTCCCACCGCCATATTGATAATCCACCCAGTCATGTAGCAACCCTTGGCGTGTGCACACCTCCCGAGCCTCATGACTCATTTTCTCCATCATGATTAAGGTTTAACCGAAATATTGAGTTTATATATGTTCTCCTCTCATCGCTGCCGTCAACTTTGGTGAGTGATGAGTCATTTTCCCTGTCCTTACAATTATATTGCCTAAAGCAGTTTCCTTTTTCCTTAGTTTAATTATAGTGTCTGAGTGTGTGTTAAGTTGATAATTCAACCAAAAGTAACCTTATTGCACTTACTTTGGTGTGTGATGGCACAGCTGCACTCCATTTCTAAATGTGCTTTCCTGAAGTGCTACCAACAATGTCTAGAGAAGAGTGAATTCAAGGAAATGAAGGTTTCTGGTATCAGACAAGTAACTTCGCTTTTCCTGAATTTTGAAATCTTGAATTAGAAATAATGATTTTATAATTGTTATCAAAATTTGAGAAATTAATTATTGTATATTTATACAACCATTTGCTACTATATCTATGGCCTGAAAGGCATATCCTCTGTTAGATAGAACGTATTGTTTGCTCCCATCTTTTATATTTATAATGTGAGACTGAAATTGTTTCACTGTGTCTAAGAGAATTAACTCCGAAAACTCGAAAAAAAAAATATATAAATTTGGAAACTAAATGAATAAATGTATAAAGTCTGGTATAATGGTTCACATTATGTATGCTGTACTGAGTAAAAAATTTCTTACAACTAATGATAAAATAACATCCTAGATTAATTCAGATGAACTGAGTAAAATGTAGTGAGATTTTTTTTGTTGAAGCTATTGGAAAAGACAGTTATGGAGCTCAGTAACTTAACTTTGATTTAGATGCATTTAATGAATTCTTGGATAACGGAGACAAAAAACTGCCGTTAGGCACTGAAAATAACATAGGATAGGGAAAAATAACCTGTCACTATAGATGAAGGAAAGAGGGCGAGACATTCATGTGGCAGGTCTGGATGTGTGCGTATCTTTTCCTCTGCCACATGTCTCGCCTTCTATGGGACTAACGCTATTAGCCAAAACATTGTGAATTATGTTTGTGTTTTAACGTGTTCATCTCCCCCACCTCCCTTCATCTGTGGTAATTGATGAGTTATTTTTCCCTGTCTTATCTTATTTTGAATAACTTCTTGTTATGTAAAAAAATTTTGACATAATCATTTATATTTCTTAGTAATTTTTTTTGTTTTGCTGTCATCAGTCTCTCAACTGGTTTGATGCACTCCTCCATCCCTTCCTATCTAGTGCTAACCTTTTCATCTCAACATACTCCTTACAATGAACATCCTCAATTATATGCTTCATATATTCCAATCTCTTTCTTCCTCTGCAGTTCTTACCTTTGACTGTTCCCTCCACTAACAAGTTAACCAATCCTGCATGTCTCAAAATATGACCTACTATGTTTGTGATTTACTAAAACTGCACCAAGAATGGTGGATGAGCGACATGCACTAGTGGCTCTGTGTGCTGAGGTGCTGCCATCTGGATAGAAATTTTTAGGTGCTTTTATGCTGGGACAGTCCCCAATTTCTGACTCATAAACTACATATTTCACACACACACAGCATACAGTAGTTACACATTTCACGGACAGATGGCCACATTTCACTTCCTCCATTAGTATGTAGTATGAACTGGCAGCAAGTATAAAAATGCTTGGCGTCTGAAAGATCATGCAGCTATAAAATCAAAGTTCCAAATTTGACCATGTCAATGATGAGTAAAACTCATTACAGGCAACTAATCCCTGCTGTTGGGAAAAGTTGGTGAAGAAGAATAAGGAAATGGTGTGTAAGTGGTAACTCTTTTTCTTGCATTGAGGTTATGCAGATTCAAATCCCTCTCTGGCCATTCAGGTTTTAATTTTCCCAAAATCACTCCAGGTGAATGCCAGTATGACTCCTCTAAAAATGGGCATGGCCGAATTCCTTTCTGTTCCTTGCCACAATCCTATTCCGTGTCTAATGTCTTCAATATCGACATTGACATCAATGAGGTGTAAAAATGAAAACCAAAAAATTACTAAAATTGACTAATGTCTTTTAACATAGGTGGTAACAACGGATTCTCGGAACCACACCAACGCTGTAAGTTACAAGGGTGACGCTGTCCTGTGCACTCTTCCATTGGGTGTGCTAAAGCAGACAACAGCAGCCAGTGGACAGGACGGATCTCGACCCAACCAGGTGCAGTTCATACCACCTCTGCCAGAGTGGAAGGTGGCTGCCATCCAACGATTGGGCTTCGGTAATCTCAATAAGGTACTTTTTTTTTATACGTTATGAGTTAAGAACATGAAGAGTAGAGGGCAGTGCAAAGGGACACTCACAATCCCCCCCAAAAATAAAAGGAATCTGACGTGCTTATTTTTTGTTTTACTTTATATAGAATTTATTTGTGCTGAAAAAAAAAATTATCTCAACTGATCACAGAGATTATCCTGTTTCATAATTATCTTTGGTCAACTTTCTCCCCCTACTACCACTTCAGGCCCCCTCCACTCCCATGTTTCATCTTTGGTTCATTCATGTAGTGGGTCTGCATATGCTCACGTTTCCCCCTGCCATATGTTTTATTTGCTACATGACTAAGGATATTAGCCGAAATATAGTGGTTTGTGTTTTTTATGTATTCTTATTATGTATGCTTATTTCCACAATACTGTCTTAATTTTTAAAAAATGAACAGGAAAAGTTAAATGAAGAAATGATGTTTAAATTAATTAAAGCAAGAAAATATGAGATAGTATTTTATAATTTATTATAAAGGGATTAACAGAAATGAGTCGATGTTATTTGAAGAGCTTAGATTTATTTATACTTCCAGGTGGTGCTTTGCTTTGACCGCATCTTCTGGGATGCTAGTACTCACTTGTTTGGTCATGTGGGTAGCACAACTGCATCACGTGGTGAGCTATTCCTATTCTGGAACTTATATCGAGCACCTGTATTGCTGGCTTTAGTAGCTGGAGAAGCTGCTGCAATCATGGAAAATGTCAGTGATGATGTTATTGTCGGTCGCTGCATTGCTGTGCTGAAGGGAATTTTTGGAAATAATTCAGTGCCATCACCGAAGGAGACGGTAATTGATAATTTGGTTGTACTTTGTTTATACATAGCAGTTTTGATAATATATTTTACATGTAGAAAATTTTGGTTTTGAGATTTCAACATCGGTTCATTTGTTCACACCACATTTGGCATCTTCCCGGAATCTCTCTCTCTCTCTCTCTGACAATATTATTTATTAACATGAGTTATGATAAGCTGATTCGTATGAAATCTGCAGTTACAAGTAACCCAATTTCATAACTCTTAATATAGATTCCTGGTTTTCATTTTTCTCTTTTTTTTCATATCTGGGCAGAAATTTAATTGAAACAAACCAAAGTTTGTAAAAGCATGTTTCTGCTAAATGTGTATTGCAGTATGATGAATCACTATTTCATAGCTAGTGTTAATTTAATAGCAAAGATTGTACTGGCGTATACACTGTGATCTAGTAGCATTGGATGAAATGATAAAATGTCTCTTGGGGGTATATAGATTCTCTATCATTAGTTATAACTGTGGATGCAATGGCATAAACTGATAACTATTCAAGTCCCTGCATGGTTCATAATCTGAATTCAGTCACCAATCTTCTCATATTTTTACATCGCAAGAGAAAATGGTTGAAGGTGATTCATAGAAATAAAAATCACTGCTAAAGATCACTTAATGTATTGTTCAAATTGGAATTTAAAACTGGAATCAGATTATAGTAGCACATTTCATAAGATTGAATTGAACCTCAGAATCCTAAGTTGAAGATTGAAAGTCATCACAACAAAAAAGTTGCATTCACACACTTTCAGTCTTGGATAAATTTACGAAGTCCCCTAACCTTTTGCAAATCTTTATAAAGTTCAGCTTGCATAAAAAGGTACAAAGTGCATCACTGTAGGTAGATAACTGGAATAATGTCAAACTTCTTTTCTTGCCTTAAAAGTTTCTAGCTTTTTTTAGCTATCTAAAATATTCTAAGTCCCAAAAAGTTACTTGATCGAAAAATTTCTAAGTTATTGCTACTCCAGTGTCAGTGAGACAACTAGCATGGGCTATGCCTGATGACAGACTGCCATAATGAGGAAAAATGACTTTATACCCTCACAGCCGGAAAGTGTTTCATTCTCTTTCCCATGGTAACCTATTTTAGTCTGAATTTTTTGAAACTTGGCTGTCGTATTGAACTGATTATTTTGAATACTTTATAACAATTTTAGTCCTAAACCTCTTTGTTTAGCAGTTATTAATTTCTGAAAGTTTAAGGTTTGGTCATTTTACCTATTTTTCTATCTTTTAAAAAGTATTTAATTCCTCGCAAAAGAACTTAAGGCACAAGATTCATTTTAATTTTCTTTTTAATTTGACATATGACTCAGCTCTGCAGATATTTTTATTTGGCTGTAATATTTAATTTCCTGATATTATGCTTTATTTTTAGCCTCTCTCTTATGCTCCAGGGAAAGGCCTTGAACTTCAGAAAATCATATCTCCCTTATTTATTTATGATTACCAGGAAATAATAGGAGCTAATTAGCGAATGGTTTTACAAAAAAAGTCATAGTAAATATTCAATTATTTTTATTATCTTTCTTGTGATTAATACTTGCGATATATTATCATTGCTTCCCCCACTACCTTCAATGGTAAATTTCATTCTGTGAGTGGCTGTGTTGACCGCAAGGCTTGCGCGAGCTCAGCCACTTGTTTCTTTTAACTTTACAAAGGGTTAACACCAAACTATTGTGTTTTCTGTGTTTGTGTATTATTTCGTATTTCTGCTGCCCTCCTCCCTTCAACTTTGGTGAGTGTTGGGAGTATTTTATCAATTATTTCCATATAAAGATTCTCTATTAGACATGACACTGCCCAGTCATCCAATGCACAATGCATTTAATCAAGAGTTGAATGTGAAAAACAATATCGTTTTAATGCTTTGAGAGAATCAGTTAGCATACCACTGTTGAATCAGCAACAAAAATATTCATATGATACACTCTGTTAATGATGGAACTAGAGTGAACTTATTTTTGGTCGCTCCTGGTGGATCTTGAAAAATGTTTTTGATCTCTTTGATTTTGGCTCACAGAATGAAATTGCACTTGCACTTGCTTCATTAGGAATTGCAGCTATGTTATTGGAATGCAGTTAAAGAACTAATTCAGCATTCAAGTTGCCGTTGAACATGCAAATCAATTAAATTCCAATGTGCAACCTTTCTAAGAACTGTGTGATGGCCAAAATTTTGTAACAATTAAAATTGATCGTTTGGGATGAATGTACAATGTCACATAAGTCTATGGAGGCATTAGACTGAATGATCCAAGATCTACGAAACAATCAAAACCAGTTTGGTGATGCAATGATCAAAATTGAAATGTAAATAAAACACCTTGAGAATCATTGTGACTTCAACTTTAATAGAAGAAAATTAATCATTTGGTTAACATGAAATTCTGACTTAATTTAATTGTGACCTAAATTTAGCAACAAAACCAAATGGTTCCTAGATACATAGCAGGCACATTACACATTTCCAGTGGTGTACTGCCAACAGAATTCATCTCACATGAAAAATTTCCCATTGGCATACTTCCGAAAGTACTCCTCATCTAATTGAACATCCATTGACACAATCATTAATAAATAAAATGATCACTCAGAAATACGATTTTTTCCTTTTTTCTTTGTTTATACATTTTCATAAGCTTTTCATCAATTCACAAAACAATCACAAACAAATTTGGAGAAGACAGTGTCTGTCGGGGCAACTTGTCATCAAAAAATTTTTTTTTTTGCATAGCATTTTTATCTTTTTTCTGTAGCTTAGTTGTTGCTATATCACATCTTGTATTTCTTCAAATGAAATAAAATAACACGGAAAATAAAGGGAACATACACCCAACACTCAACACTCACCAGAGTTGAAGGGAGGAGGGCAGCAGCAACACAAAACAACACACAAACAAAGAAAAAAAATATTTCGGTTGAAAACCCCTTTTTCAAGTTAACAGAGGTAGGTGGCTGGGCTTGCGCAAGACTTGCGTTTGACGCAGCCTCGCGGCATTTCTTTCCTTTCATTGTTACCTAAAATAAAATAACAACTCTTTTTACACAATGGTATCTGAACTGTTAAAAATTTGGCACATTCATTAAGGGAAATTTTAATATGAAGTATTTTAATAGTTTTAGTCTTTTTACTCCTGTATTTAGATATTTTTCCTAAAGAGTTTACTCTTTTTTTTACAACTGCTGTAGGTGGTGACACGTTGGAGAGCTGACCCTTGGTCTCGAGGCTCTTACTCGTTTGTAGCTGTTGGATCTTCGGGGGCAGACTATGACATCTTGGCTGCTCCTGTCACACCGGGCCAACCTCAACCTCCTCCACCTACCACCCAGCCTTCCACAGCAGCAACAACAGGAACAAACACCAGTACTACCAATCCTACAGCCCCACCACCACCACAGCAGCAGCAGCAGCAACCACAGCAGCAGCAACAACCACAGCAACAGCAACCACCACCTCGTCTTTTCTTTGCCGGCGAGCATACTATTCGCAATTATCCTGCCACAGTACATGGGGCATTTTTGAGTGGCCTTCGAGAAGGTGGCAGAATTGCAGATTATTTTACAGGTTGTCCATATGCCCCTCCACCATCCAGTACTGTAGCAGCACAGTCAAATACAACATGATAGACTTACTGTAGAGTGTTGTTCCTTTTTCTCATGCACTTGTTGAAGTGTCATGTTGTTTTCTTAGGTCTTCAAGTCATGCAAGTTTTATTTGCACTTCACATTTGTTTCTTGTGAACAATATCTTTAAAATGCGAAGATAAATTTTTAAAAAAGGTCACTTGTTTGATGTAATTAACTTATTTACCTTTTGGCATAATGAAATGAATGTCATGCTGTTAGTAAATAATTATTTGATGAAGAAGATGTACATTTACTAACTGCTAGAATATGGGGTTACAAATCTGTGCAGTATAATCAGACAGATAGTAATTGTATCAGTCAAGAATTACAGATTCTTTTTTTCAAAACTCATTGGATATATTTATAGAATTTAATTTGATTCATGTACATTAGCCACGTTAATAAATTTTTAAAAAGATGATTTTACATTTTCTTATGTAGTGTTGGAAGATAACTGTCTTAAAATTTGTGTGGCTGTTTTGGTCTGTACTGTTTTGTTGAACATCATTTGTTCATCTTTTATTGCATATTATACTTAAAGATTGTTCTTCTCCAGGCATATGAGGCCCATTAGGTTGGATTGACAGAGGTAGAACTTTTTTTTGTCCTTGGCACAAGACATTGGAGATGCACTATTTTTTGGCCATTTAGTCTCTTGATTAGCTCTGGTTTCCCCCTGTCTCTGTTTGGCCTGGTCAAGATTTTATCGAACTAAGGTTAGGGTAAGGTCCTTCAGATGTGTGAAAACCAGTCATTCCATTGTGTGTTCTGCTAATATCATGTTAGAGATTACAT
Organism: Vandiemenella viatica; assembly: GCA_031002005.1. Taxonomy (NCBI): domain Eukaryota; kingdom Metazoa; phylum Arthropoda; class Insecta; order Orthoptera; family Morabidae; genus Vandiemenella; species Vandiemenella viatica. The sequence goes on along the minus strand of CM061914.1, from coordinate 115,619,189 downwards.
AAACAAAGGTTCAGGAAAAAAGTATGAAGACAATACTCCAATTTTAGTTCTGTTTGTATTAATGAACTCAGAATTTTTGTGTTTGTCCCTGATTATTTGCTTTTATGAAGTTTCTGTGCTTGTATTTATGGTGATGAAAACTGAGCAATGAAGTCAAATAGAGTTTTTTCCAGATTTAACTTATTTTAAATTTAAGTTTTAAGTAATAAGAAGACAGATTTCTAGTGATAAAAAAGAAATTGCTGCTTAATTTTTATATGCTTATATTCTAGGATTGTAAGCTTTTCTTATACAAAAATGAAATCAAAATAAATTCTTCAATATATCTGAAGACTTAAAAATTTATTGACCTCTAATTTGATAAAACTTCCTAAAATGTGTGAAATCGTAAGAAGACTGTCTTATGCAAACGGTTGTTCTTGCTTGTTACACTATGCTGCAGTAAGTATTATTTGAAAGGCTCTATCAAAAGTGAAACATACTTTTTATTGAGTTTGTTTGGTTGAGGTGGGATATAAAGATGACAGTAATGGTAAAGTGCCAATTTTTGCAGCAATAAAGGTTTGCTGTTTAGTAGAAGAACTGTCTATTGTTTTTGGAAGAATTATTACTATAGCTTGAATTAGAACAGTTTTCTTGTCACAAAAGTTTGTATATTTCTGCATTTTTTTCCGATTTCCAACTGGATTACTTTAATAATCCTGCCTAGTACCCTTGTTTCTGTTCCTATCAATCTTCTTTCAGTCATTAGTTCAACCATACCTGGCATCTTCCCATTTGTTTCCACATGGTTTCTTCTTAAATTCTCTTGCTTTAACTCCCACATGATATAATAATTTTACTAGATTGTAATATAAAAATTGGAAACTGAGTGTTAGGTATATAAACTATTTCATTTATTTTATTTTACAAATGTTTAATTTCAATATTGATTAGATTTTGAGCACTGTATATGTTTGTTCCTCTTCGGTGAGAAGTCCAATTATTTTTTTGGACAATCGTAATGAAAAGTCCTAGTAATGAGAATATCTTGAATCCTCAGAGTTACAGATACAAGTTAGCTCCGTTTCCTACGTAAATAACCAATAATTTGATTTGTTAGTTGTCACAGCCTATGCTAATATTAATCAAAATCGGGAACTTGAATGTGTTTTATTTGTACATCATGATCTGGTGACAGGAGATTTTGTTTCCTACTGTTAATGTAATTTTCTGCTGTATATGACTTCTTTGAAAATTGTGAAAAAAAAACCCTTTTGATGGATGACTGCAACCTGTCAGATGCTCAGAATACTACAGAGCTTTCATGTGCAGCTACACGATGACACTGTTATCTTGAATTTCAATTTGTTATATATTCTGATATTGTGGATCAATGGAAAATTAGTAAAATAAGTTTTCAGGTCTTAATATAATGTTAGGATTTAGATTATTGCTTTGAAAATTGGATAAAACAGTTTTTCCAGTGAACTTGAATTATGTTATTGGCTAATGAGCTTACATGCTAATTTTTTAAGAAATTCAGGCTGTGTTAGAGAAAGAGAAGGGAAAAAAAAAAAGAATTCCCCCCACCCCATCAACCCCCTTGTTAAACTAATTTGCCCAATTAATCATGAGTTTAATGCCAATTTTTATGAAAATTTTGCTGTTTATTTGAAAGTTGTTGTTACATACAAACAGAATAAAACTACAACAGAATTTTCACCGAGCTAAAGAACTAGCTCGGTTTGCTCTCGATTTACATATTTGTATACAATATCTCAGTCCCACCGCCATATTGATAATCCATCTAGTCATGTAACAACCCTTGGCGTGTGCACACCTCCCAAGCTTCATGACTCATTTTCTCCATCATGAGTAAGGTTTAATAACCGAAATATTGAGTACGTTTGTGTGTTCCTGATATACGTTTTTCTCTCGTCGCTGCCTTCAACTTTGGTGAGTGATCAGTCATTTTCCCTTTCCTTGCAATTATATTGCCTAAAGCAGTTTCCTTTTTCCTTAGTTTAAGTATACCAGAGTAAAGTATCTATACACTGACTAACTCTCCTTCATGGATCATGGACCCTCAATTTAAAAACAAATCCAACCCTGCCTGCCACATGCTCACTAGAAGTCAAATGATTTACAACTTTTGGATTAAGAGACCTTCCCCTACCGCATCCAGATGTCTCTGACACAGGCAGACTAACATTGCATAGGAAAAAACAACAGCCTTATTATGTCACAATGTGTAGTGCCATGCCAAACAGAAGAGCTTCAGTGGATGTACAAAATGAGCAATGGTTACAGTCTGAAAACTTCTATTGAAAAAATATTGTTAGTGCAAGACTGGCAGCAAATTGTAAAGTAGTAATACACCGATGACCCAAAACATTATGACCACCTGCTTAGTAGAGTGTAGATCCACCTTTAGAATGAATTTAAGCAGTGATTTGGTGTAACATTGATTCAAGTCCTTGGTAGGTTTCCGGAGGTATCTGGCCCCTGATATATACACACAGGTCATGAAATTCACTTAAATTACGGGCTGGTGGTTTTTGGGTGCAGAGCTGGTGCCCGATTACATGCCAGAAGTGTTCTATTGGGTTGAAATTCAGTGAATTTGGATGCCAAGACATCAGCGTGAGTCCACTATCATACTCCTCAAACCACTGTAGCACGATTCTGCCTTTGTGACACACAGTTACTTATCTGCTGGAAGATGTTATTGCCGTCATGAAAGACGTGAAGATTGAAGGGATATAGGTAGTCCTCAATCATTTCATTTAGTCTACAGTTGTCATGGTGCCTTTATTCACTGCCACACGTCCCATGGAAGCCCGAGTGAATGTCCCCCATAGCATAATATAGCCCCAACCAGCCTGCCTCCATGGTGTGGTGTATGTTTGAAGCAGTCATTCACCCGCAAGACAGCTTATCCAGACATGACCATCAACATGATGTAATAAAAAAATACGCGATGTGACTAACAGATATAACACTTTTATTCAGAGACAATAATCTATACTGAAATCACTGCAGCTCATGATGGCCTCCTGGACATAATGAAAAGGAGGGAGATAGTTCTTAAAAGGCTGTGTGTTCACAGCGATGTATGCTCGCAATGTGTTCCCATGCTGACCACCAGGTTGGTAAGGAGTTCTTGTGGTAGGTCATTCTGTTACTCCAGCAGCATGACTGACGATTGCTGGATGGTCGTTGGCACATGTGGACATGTTGTAATATGTCTCACAAATGTATCCCACATGTATTCGATGGGATTTAAGTTGGGGAAATGGGCAGGCCAGTCCATTTGCCAACTATCCTCTCCACCTACACTCTTCAATGAAGTCGAGCTTTGTCATCCATAAAAGTGAAGTCGAAACAGAATGCACCCCTGAAAAGATGCAAATGAAGCTGGAGTAGTGTGTCACAATAACGTTGACTGGTGAGTGTACCATGTTCAAAGATTTGTCGGTAATATGCCCATGTGATAATATATCTCCCCACACTATAACACTTGGACCACCTAACAATCATGGTCAACAATGTTCTTGGATACACTGTGTGATCCCACCTCTCATCACATCTCAGACTGAATCTTGGCACCATCACAAATGGTGCAGCTGATTTGTGGGTGTCAACCTAACAATACATAATGGTTGTTGGGCAAAAATACCAACCATATGCAGTCACTGTACCACTGTGGAGCACGAGATTGCAAGCCACTTAAATGTGGTTACAACTGCACCTGGTTTTGACGTGGGTCCTTTCTCGCCTTTTGCAAAATGTAGCATTCATCTGCTGCTGTAGTTGACCATGGTTAAGTACCTCCTCTCATTTTTGGCAGCAGTGCCTGTGCTTTGGAACAACACTTCCCATGCACATGAAACAATGCTTTGAGCAATACCAAACTCCTGGTCTGCACTCATCACACTTCACTGTTCTTCTAGTTTTGCGATGATTCTTTCCCATGTGAAGCCATCCAGATGTTGTCTCCAGGCTATGTTGTAATTAAGATTTTCTACATCAGAACATAGCCCTCTAACAGCTCGCTGAATGACACTCACTGTCTTGTCCCGTTCCTTCAATTGCCTAGTGTCACAGGGCCAGACACATTTGACGCTACAGTCACACTGACCTCATATCATCTGATATTGAGCTTTCTGCGCATGTGTGAGAAATCTCTGGCAATAAAATTTCATTCATTTCCACTGAGTAGTTAAACTAAGGAAAAAGGAAACAGCTTTTGAAATATAAATTACAAGGAAAGAAAAATGACTCATCACTCACCAAAGTTGAAGGCTGTGATGGGTGAAGAACATATATGATGAACACAAGAATACACATTATTTCGGTTTTACACCTTATTCATGCTGTAGGAAATGAATCATACGGTTCGGGAGGTGTGCACACGCCGACCTCAAACTCAGATAATACTGTCGAAACAACAGTTGTTTGGGGGTTTTATGTTTACACACTGTTCTCTGGAGCTATTGACCGTGCCTGGTACCAATTAGTTTTATACTTAAACGGCTACCAAACTTTTTTTTTTTTTTTTTTGTAACTGCTTTACGTCTCTTTTTAACATCGAGGTCTTTAGAGACGGGAAAGGATGGGGGGCAAGGATGGGGGCAAGAAATGGGAAGGAATTCGGCCATGGCCTTTTGAAGGAAGCATCCCGGCATTTGCCTGGAGTGATTTGGGGAAACCATGGAAAACCCAAATCTGGATGCCCGGACGGGGATTCGAACCGCCGTCCTCCCGAATGCGAGGTGAGAACGCTAACCGTTACACCACCCCGCTCGGTGAACTTTTGTTATTCCTCTAAAAGTTACAGGTATTCTAAATGCACTTGTTGCTATTTTAAAGTTTGTATTCAATTAAAAGTACTCGTACACTTTCCGGTACCAGTAAACTTTGGATAAGGCATCGAATCGATGAATTTTAAGATTGCAGATTAGGCACTTTCACTGCAGGCAAACTTCCGTCATAAATCCCCGAACTAGGATGAAATCTTATAAGTTCATACTGAAGAGAAACTTTGGCTTACGCTGAAACTTCACATACACTTAAGATATTATTCTGGCCTTAATGAGTCACATCCTGCTGTAAACTAGTCTTACAGGAAACTTATGAAAGACTGGACAAAATTACAAGATGGCTAGTCCTTACATAAGAAATTTGCTTCCGAGCTGTTTGGGGAAGTTACTGGTATGTTACAATACCGTCCTTCCTCACCCTGTTTTAGCCAAGACTGGTCAAAAAAATTAAATTGTTTTGAAGATATAAATCTTATTTTTTTAAATTATTTTTTATTTGTTTATATTTTTAAAATATTTACTACTATTATTTCCCCTCTTTTAAAGGTCCCCTTTTTCTTATGTTCTCTTACTTGCAATTAATTTTTCTGATTATATTATCATTGCTTCCCCCACCACCTCCAACATGTGGATGTGTCAGTAAGATGAAATGAAATTTAGGAGTGGATGTTGTTAAGGGAATCTAGAAAGTGCATACGGTTTTTGCCATGGGTTTAGATCATAAAAATTCAGTTTATGAATATGAATCTCACAGTTGGTTGTAAGGCGTACTTTTGAAGAAAAAATTCTTCCAATTTGTCCAGAAACAAGTCAGAATAAGAGGATGTTATGTGAATGGCCACGACAGTGCCTCATACCTGATGATAGATTTTGAACTGGAAGTTGCAGAAATATTTGGTTATACTAAAGTGAGTCAGTGATAGGAAGGCAGTGCCAGGGAGCATTAGGCACCCTGGACATGTGTAGTAATCAGTAAGAAATTTGCAGAGAGGAGTATGGGGAATGTTGGTAGACACATTAGGAAGTATCTCTGATCTAGAACAAATGATTGTTCCAAGATGGCAGATATCTGTTCCATGAACTAGGGCATCCGCTATTGCCCTCTTTTTGGATCTTGGGCAGGTACAGGTTAGAGGTCCAGAGGCTCTCGGGAGCAAGGAAGAAAATGGAATGGGATGAGAGACCCTAAAAGGACCTTTGAGGTTGATGAATGAACAAACTACTTGGAAGGCAGAGATGGTTGGTTTTGGATCATTATGTGAAAGTGTCTGGGGCTGTCTAAAAACTTCAGCTTCGTAATCGCTCAGATCCATGACCACAGTCGTTGAACCATCGTCAGTTGGAAGAATGATGATGCTTTAAGTTTTTAAGAGTTCTCATATGATCTGCTTTTCCATGCAACTCAGGTTCTTGGAGTGGAGGACTGAATGAGAAGGTAGAAATGCAGAATTCTTGGAATAGGAAAAGTGTATGGTGCTGGGAGATAGGAGGTTAATTGGGATGGGTGTAGAAATTTTTGGAGCCTGGGTTCCAAACTGTCACACCGATTCTGACCCTTGTCGGTGTTAGCAAAATAATACTCGCAACTATGTTAAGAAATGTTAAAAACACTTATTATTATCGTATGCCAAATACAGAACATAGTAAGCCAATCTTCTGGTAGTTGGTCCAGCTTGATGCAGTGTAAACATGCCTGCAGGTAGTCTTATGGCTGGACGTAACATCACTATGTGGTCCAAGGTTTGGATACTTTCACAGTCACACAGCGCATCTTCTCCGTGTCCTGTGTGAAACCTATTCCATTGCTACCAAAGTCTCCTAGAAGGGTTAAATCCTGGAACACAGGTGAGGTAGCCAACAGTATTCTGCTGCAGAGAATTCCAAGCCCATGACTGCTCCTGGAAGAACTTGTGCACCTGCACCCCATGATGTAACCAGCCAGTTTCTTAGCAAGGTTCACACGGTTTTTCACTTTCTCCGCAGTGTTAAATAAATGGTTATGAAAAGTGAGGGCTCGATCCAAGGTAACTTCCAGATATTTAGAATGGTCTTTGTATTCTGCTCTTCCAAGGGGTCTGAAGGTTAGTCTTCTTCTGGCATGGGCAAGCTAGTTTGAGAGGTGGAAGCAGAAAGATTCTTGTCTTTGTCAGGCTAGGTTTCAGTCTCCACTTAGAGAAGAATATGTAGAGTTGGTTAAAACTCTCAGAGAGTCTATATTCATAAATTTGTAAGTTTCTATTCTGGTAATAAACAGCCAGATCGTTGGCATACTGGAATTTCCAGTAATTTAATTGAGATGTGTCTAAAATAAAAAGCATAGGTGCCAACACTGATCCCTGTGGTAGTCTATTGTTGAGGACAGGCCAGTGAGTCTTTTGGGCCTCACAATGGACCTGAAATTTGTGATTATTCAACAAGAGTTCACCTACTGTTTTACACAATACAGAATTTAGGAGATTGAGGAGCAGCTCCTCACGCCTGACAGTATCACAGGCTGATGATAGGCCAATTAACACAGTTCCTGTCTTCAGTTTCCTTTGGAATCCTTTCTCAATGTGGGTTACGAGTACCACAACGTGCTTGGCACAGCTATGCTTTGGCCTGAATTAAGGGTGCTCTGGGGGCAAAACCTTATTAATGTCATTGTGAATCCAACCCAGTCCCATACTCTCAAGCAGAATATGCTGTGCCGAGAAGAGAAATTGGTCTAAAGTATTCTCGTGCAGTTCCTTACTTACCTGGTTAGCATTTTTAAAGATAGTGACAGCTTTGAAGTCTGCAATATTTCACTGAAAAGTGCAAGCAACCATTTTTTTTGCAAGAGGGCATAAACATTAACAAGGCATTCTTGGTACAGGCCATCATGTCCAGTGTCTTTGTGGTGTTTAGTATATTTTTGCACAGTATCCACTTCAGACAAAGTAAATGGACTTGAATATTCTACATTTGGTTGAATGAACTTCTTGAATTCATGCAGTTCACTTTTTACACGTTTCTCTATTATCAGGCACCTTAGAGGTTCTTCAGCAGGTCACTGGCTATGACATTAAAGGCCACTCCCCCTCATTCTTTGTTGTAGTCAGCACCCCATTTTTGGATTAAAGACCAAGTCTAAGTTCTCAGTTGTTTCCAATGATGATTCAGAGATTTGAGTAGCCTTGTTACTAAGGTGTGGTCTCCACTCTGTTCAAACTGCTAGAGCAAATGGTTGCACTTGTGATCCCAGTGAGGGATATAGTCAGACACGTAGCCACTAGGTATGTTGTGCTTTGCTGCTGTCTCCACAGCTTTCAGAAATATGTTGTAAGATATTGCAGTCAATCAGATGTTCTAGTAAATTCTTCCGACCTTGTTTTCTTTTTCTTGCAAGTTCCAGTGAGAGGCTGGGACAGATCTTATGACTTTTATATAGATAAAAAATGGCCAATGGTCTATGATGAATGTGTGGAAAGTCTTTAAGAACAGTTTCTTGACTGCTCAGACCATCATCAGGATTGGACTCTGATCGTCATCTGGCCAACCTGAAGTTCCTCTTTCTCTTGGCATCAAAGCAAAGGTCCAAGTCGTTAAGCTTCATTTATTCATACAGCCATCTACAATTCTCGTCTTCTTCTATGGGCATTTTAAAATCCCGCACATACATTTCAGGATGTTGCAAATTAGACATAGAACCTTGTTACAGTGAGTTACTCAGCCAGCCAGAAACACATGTCAGTCTGAAGGCCAAGTCAGCAGTTCTCAAGTTTCCCATTCCATTGATGCAGCATTTCCTTTGTGTACAGCCTCCACAAATAAATGAACATTCATGAATACAGACTATTTATTGGACTTTCTTACACAGCTAATTGTTCCACAAATTTACTATTCATTTCCCATAGTTATGTATTTAATTTTAACTTCATAACTGTAATGAAGTCTTCACGGGTGTACCTGCCTAGATTGTGTTATGAAAACACGAATATACCGATGACTAGCTCTGCCGTCTTCTTCAGGTGTGGGACATCTGCACTGGTTGGCTGACCCACAGATACAGAGATCGCTCGGGTGCCGCACTTCTTTATATACATGTCCGCATCCGGTGGCTGGCTGCCAGTGGGCGTGGCGATAGTACTCGTTGCAGCCCGAACTAATATGGAGCCCTCTATGGCGGCAACTGGACAGAGGTACAATGTTCTCTGTGGATTCTTGAAAAGGCTGGTTTCCATGCCTCACTAAGACATAGACCACTGTCTCTATTGACATGTGTTGGCCCTGTCAAATTTCGATCGCTTCTTTGATAACAGAATCCCAAAAATGTGAAGTTATTGAACTCTACTCTGTGGCCATGGTCGTACACATGCTCAGCAATCGCTGATTTGCCATATTGTCCCAGGCGGAGGTGGCGTTTATGTTCTTCACACCAGGTTTTCTATAGTGCGGATAGTTTGACTGATGTAGGTCTTTCCACACTCGCACGGGATGCTATAAATTCCCAGAACTCTAAGGCAAAGATCATCCTTGACTGAACATATGTAGTCCTGTTGCCAAAATACAGGACCACCTACTTTCAAACTATTCGCGCTATAGAAAACCGGTGTGAAGAACTTAAACGCCACCACTGCCTGGGACAATACAGCAAATCAGTGATTGCCGAGCATGTGTACGACCATGGCCACAGAGTAGAGTTCAATAATGTCAGGATACTGGCTAGAACTTCACATTTTTGGGAATCTGCTATCAAAGAAGCGATCAAAATTCGACTGGTCAACACATTCAATAGAGAAAGTGGTTTATGGCTTAGTGAGGCATGGTAACCAGCCTTGGCAAGAATCCGCAGAGAAGGTTGTACCTCTGTCCAACTGCCACCATAGAGGGCTCCATATTAGTTTGGGCCACAACGAGTACTATAGCCACCAGACGCGAACTTGTATATAAGGAAGTGCGGCACCCGAGCAATCTCAGTATCTGTGGGTCAGCTGACCAGTGCACGTTTCCACACCTGAAGAAGACGGCAGAGCTAGTCGTCGAAATATCGTGTTTTCACAACACAATCCGGCGGTACACCCGTGAAGACTTCATTGTAGTCGTACGCCGGGAAAGTCTTCATAAATGTAATTACTACATTGGGAACTGTTATGTTTTAAGGTAGCAGTGCTATAACATAGCTCATATTCTCGAGTTTCAGAATCGTAGAGATAGAATAACTTACGAACACAGAAACCTCTGTTTTAAATAAAAAAATATATTATATTATAACACTGCTCCAGTAACACTTAATCTGATTAAAACAATTCGTGACATGTATAACTTGGGAGTACACATAGCCTGAAGTACCAAGTATACTATTCCAATTAATTTTCAGCTATTGTAATGGATTTGCAGTACTACCAGTGCTTGATAGAGATATTAATTTTCATCCAATGATACATAATTGATTAACCATTAATTTAAGTACTGATGATTAATTTTTTTGAGCTGATCAATAAGCTATCAAAAAGTTATCAGTTTTAATTAATTTCTACTTTTATTTGATAAATTTAATTACTTTTGACTTCATAATTTTTTTTCATTTTGAGTAATAGTGGAATGCAAATGTGGATCCAGCCTCCACTTGCATCTTTACGGGAGGAATGCCAGTTTCAAACTCCATAAACTTCACATGGTCCTACTTCTTACACCCACTTAATCTTCCCTGGTGTTGACATCTTGAGCATAATGGCCGCCCACACACCTCTGACCACATAAAAACCACAAGCACGCAACAATATCTGCACTTTGACAGATGCTGCCCATATCACAATAAACGCTACTTCCCATACAGCCTAGACATTTGTTCCAATCACGAATCCTTTATACTTTGCTCCAACAATCTGACACAAGCCCCTGTATCTTATAAAGATTCTCGGATATTGATCCATCAAGAGATATCCAGAGTCCAAAACTGTCCAACTCACTGCAATTACAGCTCAAAATCAACCTAAATCTGGCCATTCCTATTCTTGCTTGAAATCTATGATTACATTCTGCTCTCTGGCTTCAACTTTCTCAGATCTTTTCTAGAAATGCGCCATATTCTCCCCATCATTCCCACAATACATCACATTTAGCAGACTGCCCAGCATAAAAAATATTCTTGTGCACAAATACCAGTCCTTTAATGCTCTTAAACCACCATATGGCTCTTTGCCTTGTAATAGACCTAATTGAAAATGTGGAATATGCAACCACCAACCACAACTAATTGTAACCCTACCATTCATGAAACCTATCCCATCATAGGCCATGTCCCACCTCTTATACCAGTTGAACTGCCTCCATTGTCCAAGTTCTTACATTGGTCTCACTGTGAACCAGTATCCACAACAAATCTAGACCACCTGGTTGTTGCCCATACTAGCTCCCACAGATCTCGTAAGTTCCATAAGTGTTTTGTCAGTCTGAGTATTCTTTAAAAACACGTTCCCATCTAAACTCTGCAGGTGGGTATTGGCCTGCCAACACATTCTGGGTACCATATACACCCCCAAGCCTCAGTCTCCGGTAATACTCACCTTCCTTACCCTGGTAAACCTATCATTTGCGATTATATTTTTTTTCTTAACTAAGTATTTCTAATTTTTGTATTTATTTATTTTTATTAATATTTTCACCTCCTATACATTTCCATTTACTTGAGATTATTTCCTTTCCTGTGCGTATCACTTTCCCCAATACTGTTTTTATTTCTCCCACTACCTCCGCTCTGTTCATAATGGTCAAATACCATCATTCTTGTGGTTGGGTCAAATACAGCTCTATCAGATGTTTCTATTTTCACGAATAACGGGATTGCCCAAAATAATGTGTTTATGTAGTGTTTTTTGTTGCTGCAGTTCTACTTTGATCAGTGTAGGGTTTATCATATTTTCCCTTACCTTATTATTAATTGTTTCTTTTCAAAATAATTGAATTAACTCCATAATAATCACAATGGTATTCCTGTAAATTTTAGGGGGTTACAATTCACTGTAAATTTTGAAAGATTTTTCAGACCAGCAGTTTTAGAAGTAATGAGAGTATTTGGATTTTTTAATGGGTTTTCTGCAAAAACTTGTACTAATTGCGGAGTAAAAAGAACAACTGAAGCACTTTGAGAGTCAGTGGGCTGTCAGCTTTTAATACCAAAGAATATTATGTAAAGGAAATTTTTCCTTCAGCGCCCCATGAAACCCCCTACAAAATTATTTTCATCTCTCTCCCATGATAATCTTCAAATTGTAGTTTATAATCATTTTGCAGTCAGTAAGAAGTAAAGTACTGCAAAATTACTAATCTATAAGGGGTTTATCTTTAAGAAAAAAATTAAAATTCTTGCTTCTTGGATTCAACCAATGATAATTTCCATGGTGAGGGTTAACAGAAACGGAAACCAGCGACGTATGCTGCACTCCCCATGATTACTACTATTTACTCTAATGGTGGACTAGAGAAATCCTTTTTAAGCACTGCATACGACATACAAACCATCTCATATTGTCCATATCGCTCCCTTAGCAATGATACAAGCCATACAATATTGTATCACATTAAAAAATGAACTTTTTATATAAAATTTATTTACAAGTTTGAAAATTACAGAGTGTTAAACCATTTCAGAAATACTTTTTTTTTTTTGTTTGTAAAATTACAAGTAAAAAAGTTTCATTTGTCACCAGAGTAAAAATATAAAAAGAACAATTAAAACAGGCCTTTAAAAATAAGAGAGACCAAAAATTCAACATTGGTCAAAAATTAATATTGATATTAAAAATCATCAAACTGCTCCATATCATCACACAGCTCTGAAATTAGCTCCATCAGCAATACAAATTCATCATACGAGGTTTTGTATGTCTTCTGATAAGCTTCAATGACCTCTTTGATGCAAGTGGAAATCCTTTGAAGTACTTCCTGTAATTTTTATTGTTATTATTATTATGAAACACTACTGTGATTAAAACTTAAGAAAAAATACAGTTCCTTGCATAACTTACAACTGTTAAATAAGGGAAAAACTTTAGCATGCCTAAGTAGTATCCAACCTGTTTTCTAAAACATTACTGTGATTAAAATCTATGAAAAAATACAGTTTTTTGCATAACTTAGTACTGTTAATTAATAGTCAAACTTTTAAATGGATGGGCTGTACCCAAACTGTTTTCTGACAATTTCATTTCATTTAAATTACTTTGACATTCGAAATATACTTAAAACATCCAATAGCATAGGTTATTACACATATTAATAATTCCTGGATAATGGAAACAAAGAAACTGCTGTGAGGCACTGAAAATAAGATAGGATAGGGGAAGAAAAATAAACAGATACCCGTCACTTACCACATAGGAGGACGAGACGAACACATGAAAAAACAAAAAAATAAACACAAATGCACAATATTTCGGCATGAGTCTTAATCACGTGAGAGGGGAGACATATGGCAGGGGGAAAGATGTGGTCACATCCCGACCCACCACATGATTCAAGATTCATATGGCGGGTCAGGATGTGACCACATCTTTGCTCCTGCCATATGTCTCATATGATTAACGCTTATGCCGAAATACTGTGCATTTGTGTTTATTTTTTGTGTTTTGATGTGTACGTCTCACCCTCCTGCCTTCATCTGTTTGCTGCCCCCCCCCCCCATCCTATCTTATATTAATAACTCCTGCTAACATTGATCTGTGCTTGAGTTATGGAAAACATTTAGTCATCAACAAGAATTCCTACCTAGATATTAATTACAGAAAAAAAAGTGAGTTCACAATTTACAATATATAACTTTTACCATTTGAAGACTTTGCATGTAACTGCACAAATACAGTATATTATTATTTTTCGAAGGAAAATGATGCCAACAACTTTATATTTTGAAATATAAATTTCAAATTCATACAAATATATTCACACACTAGTCTCCATCACAGGAGGCTGTGTAAAAAACTTAATGGGTACACCACATACTCTCCATACGAAACATTATTTACTTGTCGTGTTCATGTAGTTTTGCAATGCTACAATCCTTCTGTTCAAAGTTTTGGTATGTTATGAATTTAATTTACTGATCTCCAAAAAATTACCAAGCATTATTCCTTTCTGTGGAAGGTTTACTGAAGATGATAGCATAAACAAAAATGCAATGTTTATAACAGCAGACAGCTCGATTTTTGAACCATTTTTATGGCTTTATGCCTTGTCAACAGATAGGTCGTTAGAAGTGGGGAACTGTCTGGCACCTAGGGACAGGAAGGAATTCAGCCACAACCTTTCAAAGAACCATCCTGGCATTCATGTAAAATGATTCCAGGAAACCATGGAAAACCGAAATATGGATGTCTGAAAGAGCATTTGAACCCAAATATTCCTGAATGTGATGCCAGAGTGTTACCACCCACCTGCCATAACAGCATTATACGCCGAAGAATTATATATATGTATGCTAAAATCTCCAGCATGTCCCAATGCTAAAAATATTTGGAGGAAAATTCTACCTCCTAGTGGGCAACTTCCTAAATTTCAGTGCTATGTTTTGAGTGCAGAAGTAGAAAATCATGTTATAGCCATGAGTAACATGATTCCTTTTGTAACAGTTAAGTAAATTTTACTGCTTGGCATGTCCACTAAACATTGTAGACTGCTGATACAAAAATAACTAGTGCCAACAGAACTTTTAGGGCAATTTAACATTGCAGCTTGATGCTGGAATTTTGTGAAATTTACTTTCATCGAGTAAAATAGACAGTTTCTGTTAATGACATCAATTAACATCCACTGGGAAAAATGATGCGATGAAGAACCTGAGACACGTATCAGTGATGTTAAATTTGTACAGTAAGGTCTCTGCAAAACTGGACTCTTTACCAAAGGTGCTTTATTGTGGTAGTTGAGTGGACTGTTAGTGGAATCTGACAGGATCATTGAATTCATGGAATGAATTTGATGTTATTAACATCAGAACCATTTTACAAGACTGTACCAAAGGGTATTGGCTATTCACATGAATATCAATTAGTCAAAAAAACTGGCAAGTTTGGTAAATTAAACCCATTTCCAGGTTTTTAATGGAAACATTCTCTCAGCACTGAAAAGAGTTTCTAACTTGAAAGGCTGCTGATAAGTTATATGGGTACAACCATGACTTTTCTTCGAGGGCATCTAGAAAAGAGTGAAAAAATCTGAACCGATTCCTGAACATCAGAGGAAGATAGCAACTATCAAAAACAAATAGTTTCTTTTCATCACAAGGCATGCAGTTATTAACATTAATTTGTACTGGATATAAAAATGGTTAGGAAATTTAAACTGCAGAACAGGCTAAAATTGTCATCATCTGTGGTATAACAGACTAGGTGCTAATGGTAACAATGGAAAGAAAGAATTGCCGTGAGGCAATATTTACATGTAAAGGATAGATAAAATACACCAAACACTCACCAAGTTAGAGGGTGAGTGCTGAGTGTATTTTATCTATCCTTTCCATGTAGATTAGGTGATAAATAATTTTTACATATATGTGGAGATTATTTTAGAATTCAAGCTCTTTATTGGGGTTAAAATTTTATTTAACTTTTAATTCCAGTTGCAAATTGGGCAATTATAATAATACAAAATAATATGTTTGAATAATTGCAAGCAATGCTAGAGAAATATAATTGGAAATTACTCCACTAACTAGATTCGCAGTATTATAATGTGGAAAAAATATATGTATAGAAACATATATACAATGGAGACACACAATTATGGAAGCCATTAAAGAACAACTCCAAAAATTCATTCAGATGCAGAAATTTCAATAATAACCCTTGTACCTACACCACAATTCTGCTGATGAATTTATGACAACATACGAATAATATTTAAATTACTTAGATTTTTCATAAATTCATCTGTCCAGTATAAAATTTATGTAGGGCATAACAACTATGTTGTAACTGAATTGTTAACACATATTTACATCGGGTGAGCTTGTAATGACATTTCAAAATATCTTTTCATTAAAATGCACTCATTCAGTGTATATCCCACGAGTTATTTGTGCACACTGTTGACCAAGTTCCATACTAACGGCAATACTATAAATTAATTAC
The DNA here is from genome assembly GCA_031002005.1 of Vandiemenella viatica. Taxonomy (NCBI): domain Eukaryota; kingdom Metazoa; phylum Arthropoda; class Insecta; order Orthoptera; family Morabidae; genus Vandiemenella; species Vandiemenella viatica. The sequence goes on along the minus strand of CM061914.1, from coordinate 115,603,294 downwards.
ATTTGTATCTATGAAAAATATGCATTAATGAATTGTAAATTCATATATATATATATATATTTGAATGTGTAGTGTTTTTAGGGGTGAAAGTGCTGTAATTGGGCTAAATGATTGCTGTAATTATACTGAAGGCAGTACAGCATCTGAAATGCTAATTAAAGGATTGTAACTAAGAATGTAGTGAAACCCATAATATTTTGACCATTTGAAAATGTTTAGTGCGGTAAATAAGTTGTTAAAGGCCTTTTACTTTCATTTAACAGCGATTTATAATGATTTAAATAAGTTTGTATAAGTTTTTATTGTTATTTTACAATTTGTATTGCCGCAGCAATTGTCAGTGCTCCTTAAGCGCCGATAGGCACTTGTAATGTTTTCTCGGAACATTCTACGTAGCCTATTTAAGCTCCTGAGTATCACCTCTAGGCAAACTCACTTGGAACAGTGCTAAGATAGAATGCTCCATCATTTAGTGTCTGTCTGTGCTGAAGTGATTTCTACAAAAAAAGCTTATCGATGAGGTTTTTATTTGAGAAGTTGCCTGTTGTTAAGAAGTTTATGAAGTTTGGTATGTTACAGTGGAAAAAGTATAAATGTCCTGGTGACCAGGCAAATATGCAAATCTTTGTAAATCAATATACGGCACTATATTCGAAGTAGTATCGTTACATTCGTAACATCTTCCCTTCTATTAAGACTACAGCATTACACACATACTGAATAGTACTGAAGGTTATAAAAATAAAATACTGACGAGATTTGAGAGAAATGTCATCTTATATTACCTGTGGCCATGTGTACCTCAACAATGCAACACATTGGTCCTCAAGTTTTTCTGCTGTAAGTAGACCTGTCAGCAATAGTTGGATGACAAACTGTGAGAAGTGAGTCCAGGTAGAGTCAGGATCCGCAGATGCTTCCAGTATGGCCATGTTACGAGGGCTGAACAACCGATCGAGGCGACCCTCAGTTTGTGCAGGCGTTAGCTCTGGCAACGACCACAGGGCTATGACACGCTCCAGCAATGTTGGAGTCACCTCTTGTGGCCTGTAGGCAGCTATGATATACAGTAAATTTCACTAACTATCCTTCTGCACGGTTAAAACTATAGTTTTAAGCCTGTTTGAAAATCTTTTAGCAAAGATGATTTCTAGATCACACGAAGTCCTAAAAGTATAAGAAAACAAATAAGGTTATGACTATTAACAGTCTATTATATATTTAATACTTCAAAGCCAGACTGTTTGATTTTGTCACCGTAGTTAATAAATAATCAAATTGTGAGATTATGATCCTTTATTTATTAAATTAAAAACTCTGGGATTATGCCTTGTTGACGTCAAGAAAAGGATTGCAGGCAAGGAATGGGAAGGACTTCAGCCATGGCCTTAAAAAGCAAGGGATTTCGGGAAACCATGGAAAGCCAAAAAATGGATGGTAGGGCAGGATTTTGAACCTGTTTAGTCTTAAATGTCAGACTCCACATTAAGAAAGATTTAACAAATAGCTCTCCGAATGTTAACAGTAATATAAATCCTTAGAAACAAAGCTCACACATCCAATGAGGAGATACCTAACTTCACTTAACAGAACAGAAGGAGTTGCTGAGGAAAAACTGAAATTTCATGCTAGATTTGTGGTATGGGGAATGTGAAGTGATAACACACAATCTCTAAATGAGATTTAAAATGAATGTGAAAAAAAGTCAGTTACAACTAAGTTGTATATACCAGCAACAAATATTTAAAACATTTTGGCCAAAAACCTTTTTCACGCAAGGAAAAGCAAACCATTTGACAAGGGAGGTGTGTATACACAGCAGTGTACACACACCTTCCTTTCCAAATGGCTTGCTTATCCATGCATGAGTAAAATATTAATCATAATAGTGTAAAAATATATATTTTTGGTGTGTTCACTGTAGCACTCTTGTTTCCATCTTTGATGAGAGCTGAGACTATTATTATCATCATATATAGTAAACATGCTTTACATGCTTTAGGCCAATGTAAACAGGGGAAGATAGGGAACATAAATCTAGCAAGATAGCGATGGACTAAAAAAAGATGAATAAAATAATGCCTTAGTCTTGCGGGTAAATGAGATACTCGGCAAGGAGATAGATGTGTTCACACCGATGCTAACCAACTGAATAGAAAACTGAATTATAGTAAGGTTGCCAGGTGTGGTAATGTAGGCAGGAGGGGGGGACAAGAGAATACTGAATTGATAATACCAGGGAAATAATATTGCTGGATATGGGCGAACATCGCAAAAGTAATGAACATAAAACGATATAAATTTGAAAAGAAAATATTAATATTAAGAGTAATAAATTACCTACATCAATAAACGATAATTGCTGAAAGTACTAGAAGGGTTTCATTTGAGGATGGAGCCAAGGGCACTTCCAGCATCAAAGACATGTTGATAAGTTAGTTCCATCCTGCATAGATCAGGAGGAGTTGGAGCTGTGATTTCAGGAAAGATTCTGACAGAATTTTTCAAATTGTGGGTGGTATACTGAAGCATAAGCATGGTCAATGGGCAGGATTTTGTGGCGAAGAATGCTCATTTTTGAAAAGGATGGGTGGTTGCATAGCTCAGACAGTAAGCATCTGACTGCAGCAAAGATTATGCCGAGGATATTTTTTCCCACAGCTGAATGCATAGAATGGCTCCCCAGGCCAATGAGTACCATGGAGAAAACTATGTGGGAGGTAAAACTGACCCCATCACATCCTTTTAGTGCCACTCATTGTAATGGAAATGCAACGCTTTAACTCCGTGAATCCTGAGGGAAGTAGATGTCATAGGAACCCCATGATCTTTAATTATGTATGGTGAAGAATTACAATTGAAGACAAGGAGAAAACTGAGGAATGAGTACATCATCTCTGGTAGTGGTGGTTTATTTTCCTCCCTTTTTATTGTTATTTTGCTATCCAACTTCCAACATTTTCCTGTAATATATATTGTTGAATACAGTAGGCACTAAACAGTGAGACAAGTAAGAGATATAAGAGAACCAATGCTTAGCACAGTTGAAGGCAGGATTGAGTTTAAACACGGACAGACAAGTACACACATAGAGCATTGAAATTTTTGGGTTTATGCCCCTCCATCAACAGTGGAGGGAGGTAGTAGCATGATAGTGGCTGACAGCTAACTGGAGGTGCTGATTGTTGGCTCGTGCAAGTGTAACACCAAATTAAAATCTCTCTCAGCATCCACCCTCCATAATGTTCTCTTGTTGATAAAGGGCAAAACCTGAAAATTCCTAAATTACTCGTGTTTTCATCTCTTTTGTGTGTTCATGCCCCATATCCATCATCTAAAGGTAAGTGGTGGTACATTTCCCTATCCTAATTTATAATTACATATTGCTACTCAGTGCCTTTTATTTCATTGTTTAGCAAATTATATATATAAAACGTTGAGTGTAATGCGATTTGAAATACTGTGTATCATAGTATTGGAAATCCTGAGTGCTATCATAATCTAAAAATTCCATCATGTGTGTAGGAGAGGGCAGATAGGAGAAAAATAAGCTCCCATATTGATCCCTACATGAATTTTATGAGGGTAGTCTCAAAAGTAAGTTACACTTTAAAAAAAAATTAAAAAATAACGCCCAGAATTTGTTTAAAAGGTTATATTTGTGAAACTACATATATTAGTTATTTTTCTACATAATATCCTTGAATTTCAATACATTTTTGGTATCGTGGTAAAAGTTTTTTTAATCCAGCGTCATACCATTCTGTCGCCAAACTGGTTAGCCATGTCTGAACTTCTTCTTTGAGAGTTTCTTCGTTTGCGAAGCGTCTTCCACCAAGGTGTTGTTTCAGCTGTGGAAACTGATGAAAGTCGCTTGGAGCGAGATCAGGGGAGTATGGTGGGTGCCCGAAAACATCCCATCGAAACTCTTCAAGCAGGTCTTGAGTTTGACGAGCAGAGTGTGGACGAGTGTTGTCGTGGAACAAAAACACTGTTTTCATCAACTTTCCCCTCCTTCGGTTCTGGATCGCCCTCCTGAGTTTCTTTAACACCTCACAATAGCGTTCAGCTGTTATCGTTGTCCCACGTGGCAGGTAGTCGATCAGCAATACCCCCTTCGAATCCCAGAAGACCGTCGCTATAACCTTCCCAGCTGATTCCACAACTTTCGCCTTTTTTGGAGTTTGCTCGTCCTTCCCTTTCCACACCATGCTTTGTCTTTTGGTTTCAGGCGTCCAGTGATGGATCCAAGTTTCATCCCCAGTCACAATTCGGTCGAATAGGCCATCTCCTTCATCTTCAAAAAACTGCAGAAATTGAAGAGCAGCGTCAACTCTCTGCTCTTTGTGGTGGTCTGAAAGGAGCCGTGGAACCCACCTTGCACACACTCTGGACAGATGCAGATCATCAGAAATGATTCTGTGAAGCGATGCACGGCTAATTTCAACATTAGGCGGGAGTTGTGAATGAATGTCGTCGAGCATAAGGCGACGATTGGCGTCGACGACTCTTCGGACTTCTTCGACAATGTTCGGGGCCCGTGAAGTGGATGGGCGGCCGATTCGTTGTTCATCGTGTGTTGTTGTCCTGCTTTCAATAAATGATTGGCGCCAACGAGAAACCATTGGCCTCGACATAACGTTTTCACCGTACACACTGCACAACTCACGGTGAATTTCAGTTGCATTTTTATTTTTTGCCATTAAAAAACGAATCACACTGCGTACTTCGCAATCGGCGGTAGGAGTAAGTGGTAGCTCCATAGTGGCTTGATCGCAACTGACAAATGAGTCATGGCGACCTCTTAGGAATTTTACAGTGCTGCCACCACACCCGGACGAAAGTTCCCTGCGAATCCCAGACGTCTCCTGCCAACTGTGCAGATATAAAAAAAAGTGTAACTTACTTTTGAGACAAGCCTCGTATGTGTCCTCGTGGCATTTGGGATTGAAATGTCACCCACAGTTTTGTGAATTGCAAGGTGGATGTAGATATCATGTACAATTTAATACATTACTGTCACTTAAGAGACTTTTTGAATGTAGTGAAGTGTACCAATTTAATTTCAATTTAAGCATGACAATGGTTTTTGCAAGGAGGTAAAAATATACTTTCTTTGGTGAAACTATGTCAGCAAAACATAAACAATAAGTAATTGTTGAAGCCAATAATAGGAACAAACACTATATGCTCTAGCTATAAGTTAAAAGAAAATTTGTCAGTTTTAGATTAAAATAAAGAGATAAGCAAATCATTAAAATACAGGATTGCCTAAAGGCATGAATTCAAATATGCAATGTTGATGCAAGAAGTACTCCAGATTTCTCTTTTCGGTAAATAAATAAGAGCCTTGTAATGCAGTGCAAACAAAAATATTACTCTACAAAATTCTGCACTTGTTGGAGAGAGTGATGAGGGGATGTACGAAAAAAGTAAATGAAGTAGGTTACAAAACTTTGGTCAGATCATTGCTCGAATATGGTGGTGTAGTATGGGACTAACATTTTGAGTATCAAATACAGAAGTGCTAGATTTGTTTCTGGAAATTATCGCAGAAGGCAATCAGTAACAGATATGATAAAAGAGCTGGAATGGGTGAAGAGGGTCATGGGAGAGTACAATGCATATATTGGCGATGAGGTATGGAAAGATATTTGTGAATGTATGAAAAGTAGTTCATGGAAGGGAAAAGATGACCATGACCACAAGTTGGCACTCAATTTCAGGCACAAGGGTGTGAGAAGATTCTCTTTTTTAGGTAAGGGTGTCAGGGATTGGAATAAGTTACCAAGGGAATGATGAATAATTTACCATAAACACTGAAAGGATTTAAAGTTAAAATTTGTAAAGGGCAAATATAGATGGGTGTAGGAAAGGCGGAAGATGGGTGTGTAGGGAAATTGCCACCGGAGCATGCGCTCCATTGCAATTTAATTAAATTTATTAAATATTATTATTATTATTAAAAGGTTTTTTTAATAAGCTCCACATCAGTGCCGAGGACACACGCAATTAGGACATCATAGTTTCACTTTGTGAATCACTGAATTTGCAGTTTTTGGCTTTCACTTAAAAAACAGCCAAAAAATCAACAATAGTGAGTAAACAATCATTTTGACATTTCTTTGGAATGAATCAAGCAAACCAATGAAAAATTAAATAGGCACAAATGAAATGGAATTGAATCTAGGTAAACAAAGGGACTGTTCTGTGGGAAGCTGTCTCTCCACATTTAGTGTGTAATATTTGTAAAATTTCACTTCTTTATATAATTACATAATGTTCCTGTTTTTAATATCATTCTATCATCTGAAATTGTAAGTGGTAGCTTTTTTTTTGTATCTACGATAATCTTCATAGCTCTATAGAATGAAATATTTTTCAGCGAGGTATGATTCCATAGAAACCGAATAACAATTATATGAAAATGATAAACATAAGCAAAGATGAATAAAATCCTTTGGGTAACTAGCTGCCATTGTCAAGTGACTTGACAATTGACAATGGCGGCAGAAATTATAACTGCCGAAACATAATGTTTTTTCCATGGACTCACTCAGCTAGTTACCCAAGAGGATTTATTCATATTCAATGCTGAAAAAACTTCTAATCTTACATTTGAGCCAATACGTTATAACCTAAATATATTTGAGTGTTCTAACTTACATGATTAATACTGGAGAGTTACTTACCTAGCAGTACTATAAGATCAAGAGTAATAGAATGTACAATCCTTATTGCAGAGCTTATAACATCCTCACGGTGGCAAAGCATTTGCTCTGTTTTATCGAAAAGTTCCAAGATATTTGTTGAGGTTACAGTTTCTGCCTTTCCAGATAGCAAACTCCACATAACTTCCTGTAAACAACATGAAAGAAGCAATGTATATAAAAAAAAGACCAAAAACTTAATGAATGTAAGGCTACAGTTCAATCTTGTTCAATGTAAAGGTACTGAAGCAGTAAACTTGGTGAAAAACATAAGAGTTAAATTTCTGTAAAATCTTGTCAAGTAGTAATATGGGTAATTATACATAAAAGCAACTTTAATTTTGTATACAGCAATCCTTACTAAAATGATCATTATAACTAAGAACAGAGCACATCACAAGAACGTAATACTACACAAACATTACAGGCTGAGCAGGACTCCTCATCTCTAAATGTGAGCATTGACAGCATGAATTCAACAAAAAGAAGTCAAAGTAATGCAAGCCCTACAAAAAATTAATGAAAAGATGTTTGATGGTGTGCTCCTGAAGCTCAAACTCTGATAGATACTTGTGGTACAGATTCAGCAATAACTGCAAATGGTATACCATTATATTACATCATTGCCATTTATACTTTAAAGAATGGCGATGACAGAACAAAGCAATGAAGGCAACATAACTCTGTTCATATTAATAACACCATATTGCTGGGGAGATGAGAGAGAGAAGACATAAATATGAAAGAATAATAAATTAATTGACCAAGTTTAATTTCTTTAAACTACCGGTATACGACTATTTGCATCTCCTGATATGAGTACAATCCAGTAAGAGCATTCTGTATCTATCTTATATTACAATGGAATCAAATTAGGATAGGGAAATGAGCCACCACTTACCTTTAGATGATGGATGTGGGGCGCGAACACACAGAAAAGACACAAACACAAATAAAGAAATTTTCGGGAAAAAACCCGTTCTTCAACAAGAGAACATTATTAGAGGTGGGTGCACCCGGAGACTGCCTCACGGAAAGACCGCCGGTCGAGAAAATGGTGGGGGAAAATTCAAACATAGGAAAAGTAGAGGGGCAGTGAATCAGAGCTCATACCCAAGCAAAAATATTTTTTAATATCCAAACTAATTTCTGGTTGGTGGAAGATCAAAATATAATATATATTGAAAAAAAAAAAAACACAGTCTTCCTCTTCCTAACAGTCAACCCCAAGGCTCTTTCCCATGTAATAGACCACTGCTGCAAGATGTGTGACATACACCATGCTTCCACCACTTTCATCAACCCGGTCACAGGGGCAAGCTTCCCTATCATAGGACACGCCACCTGTGAAACCACGCATGTAATATACCAGTTAACATGCAACCACTGCCTGGCTTCATATATAGGTTTGACCACAAATGCACTCTCCATAAGAATGAATGGCCACCGTCAGACGGTGTTCACACACAACCCAAAGCACCCAGTTGCTGCCCATGCCATAACCCACGACTTGAATAATTTCAACTCTTGTTACACAGTCCGTGCTATCAGAGTTCTCCCTAATAGCAGCAGTTTCTCTGAACTCAGAAGGTGGGAACTTGCCTACCAGTACAAACTTGGCACAAGGCAACCACCTGGTCTCAACTTAAGATAATCCGGTCATATTTTTTTTTTTTTTTAATTCCTCTCCTTTCCACTTCCTATATTGAACCACCACTAACCTGAGGTGATGTTTACTTCATAAATATTATTATTATATATTATATATTATTTTTATTTGTATAATATTTTAATTTTTTTCAATATATATCATATTTTGATCTTCCCACCAACCAGAAATTAGTTTGGATATTAAAAAAAAATTTTGCTTGGGTATGAGCTCTGATTCACTGCCCCTCTACTTTTCCTATGTTTGAATTTTCCCCCACCATTTTCTCGACCGGCGGTCTTTCCGTGAGGCAGTCTCCGGGTGCACCCACCTCTAATAATGTTCTCTTGTTGAAGAAGGGTTTTTTTCCCGAAAATTTCTTTATTTGTGTTTGTGTCTTTTCTGTGTGTTCGCGCCCCACATCCATCATCTAAAGGTAAGTGGTGGCTCATTCCCTATCCTAATTTGATTCCTTTCCGCTACTTAGCGTCTTTTTTTCATTGTTATCTTATATTACAATGGCACATTTAACATATAGTGATATTAATAAGACATGCAACATATTTTATATAGATATAAAGAGGTGGTTAAACTAAATTTAAAGGTGACCTGTGAAATATTTTTGCTATAAAAATTAGAAATAATTCAACTGTATCCCCCTCCCCAAATAGGCGTATTTAAGGTATAGATACAATTAAGATAACAAGAATAGAAGTCATATATTAATAATAACAATCTATCTATATAAAATACTACTCTTGGTCACAATGTACCGATGTCTGTCACACTCTGACGTCACGATTCCCGCCTCTGCTGCCCAACCAATAGTGACCGCAGATGTTCGAGGTTATGTGCATTATTTAACAGTTCTATTTAGCTATGCATCCACGAGTAAATGAGCTACCAGTATACTAAAAGAAATGTATGTATTTTGTTAAAATTGACATATTAATTATTATTCGCTTTTTCTAAATTAAAATTAGTTCGATATAGACTTTTCTTAAACTCTCTGTACAATGATACCGTTTTTCCAGTAAGCTAAGAAGTATCTACATCCCATCATTTTCAAGATTATGAACATTATTTGATGAAAATTGTACTTAATTAGTGAAGAAGCGAATTGCTACAATACTGCATTCAACAAGTCATTTCTCATGGGCTTACAAGACATTTATATTAGATGTAGATATTTTAAGTCACTGTTATAATATACTCGAAGAAATGATTTGCCAAAACACTGAAATAAAAGTATGTACTGCATTTAAATTAATATATGAATTATTTTTTTTTTTTTAACTGAAGTCACTATATCAAACATAAGAAATATTTCCAGTGGGTCAAATTTAAATCGCAATACAAGCAATGTATTCATACACAGGTAATGGAATCTATGAATTTTGAACAGCAATATTGGTTATGTCAAAATGCAGACAGGACCAGAATGACAACTGACACAATTTCTTACAGAATAATTCACAATGAATTTAAATTTATAAATAATTTAAGCTGCTTTCATAAGTTCCAATTTACTGAAGTTATTGTTATATGGACGGAAGTATTTCCAAATTTATCATGCTGAATGAGACCTGAACGAGGAACAAAAACCAATATCCGTGTGGTAGCATAAGGTTTTGGGATTCCCAATTTATTTTTTATTTAATTGGTCCCCTAATTCTGACATCATTAATTCAGTAGAAGTTCCATCTATATTGCTGTATAAACCTCAATTGAAATATATACAAATTACTAAATTAGGTTATAAGCATTACATAACAATTTGATTTATCTCGGCAACTGCAAATAAATGAATTGCCAGAACATTACCTTCACCCATCATTTCTGACAGGGTTAGAGGCTAGTAATACTAATAAAATAAATTTAAAGTGACTTAAATAAGTATTAATAACACTTGTTCATTTGAGATGGCAGACACTGATACAGTTTAGAAGCCTCCTAAGCTTCACTTAAAGATCATCTTTCATTAAATTAGAACAGGTCTCTTAATATGAAACAAACTATGAAACAGAGTTTACACACACAATTTATGGCTGTTAATATACACTAAGATACTACTTTTGAGAGTTACGGTTATTGATTGTACTTGTTGAAATACCATTGACAATGAAGTTAATTACAGAGGACAGAAAAACATGGCACCAACTGTCCAAGATTGTTATAAATTATATAGTTTCTTAAGTGAAAATATGTTGGTTAAAAATCATGATGATGCCCAACAATATTATACATTTTGAATCGATAACTCATATAATGCTAAAAGTACATAATAGTACATAAAATAAGATTCTCACACTAACAATATGTTATTCTGTGGCAGAAAGTGAAAAAGGAATTCATTAAAAATATAACCAATGTTACAACTTATTTGGGAATTCTAAAGAAGAAAATGTTAAATCTGTATATGTAAAAATGAAACACTCCCTCTTTACCTTCACAATCCTTCACAACCCACAGATTTTATTTGATTTCGATGGAAATTTGCACATTTATACTTTAAAACAAACAGAAAAATACTGCCTACCTATGGTTTCCAAAAACTCTTTCGCTTTACATCCCCCTTATTTTAAACAAACGCACCAATTTTATCTGATTTCAATGGAAATATTTGCACATGTATACTTAAAAACAAACAAGAAAAAACTGCCTACATACGGTTTTCAAAAACGCAACCCCTCTTCCCCTTTACATCCCCTTAATTTTTGAAAAGTTCTTTATACAAAGTTACAGTTTTTACCCGATTTTGAAGGAACTTTGAACATGTATACTTTTAAACAAATTGAAAAATACTGTCTACATTTGGTTTGCCAAAGCCTCTCCCCTTTACCGCATCCCCTCTTTATTTTCAGGACCCATAGTTTTTATCTGATTTTGATGAAACTTTGCATACATATAACGGTGAGAAAAATACTGGGTACATTTGGGTTAGAAAAGCCACACCCTCTCCCCCTTTACACCCCTTCATCATTATACAAATCTACACTTTTTATCCAATTTCGTTGGAACTTTGCAAACATATACTTTTTAAAAAAGAGAAAAATACTATACACTTTTGTTTCACGAAAACCCAATCCCTCTACCCTTTTTCACCCCGTTAATTATTGTTAATGTTCTTTATACAAAATTACAGTTTCTATCTGATTTTGAAGGATGTTTACACACGTATTCTTAAAAAAAAAAGAAAAAAAATTACTGTTTACATTTGGTTTACCGAAGTCCAACCCCTCTCCCACTTTACCACCGCCCCTCTTAATTTCCAGTGATCTTTATCGAAACCCACAGTTTTTATATTATATTGATGGAAAATTGACCATGCATACTTTAAAACAAGCAGAAAAATATGGTCTACATTTAGTTTTCAAGAACCCAATCGTTCTCCTCCTTTAACACCCCCTCTTATTTATCACCAATTTTCTATACATATACCAACAGTTTTTTTCAATATCGGTGGAACTTTCTGCAAGTACACTTTAAAGCAAAAAGAAAAATACAGTCTATATTTGATAACCAAATCCCAACCCCTCTCCCCTTTTACTCCCTCCTCTCTTAATTTCCAAAGTTCCTTACACAAAATCACAGTTTATGTTCGATTTGGATGGAACTTTGCACATTTATACATTAAAGCAAAGAGAAAAACACTGTCTACATCAGGTTTACAAAAACGCAACCACTTTCCCCCATCACCCTAATTAACAAAAATTTACACTTGAAACCTTAAGTTTTTTTTTTGCAAATATCTCGAAAAGGTGGGGAAATTAGTCAAAGTAGATAGCGATATTCTTAGAGTAACAACATTTCCTGTTAAGCAGCACTGGACCGATTCTGATCAGACAATTGCTGGCCAAGAAATTTCAAATTTTTTGTGACAACACACAAATCTACAGTTTTTATTCGATACTGAAGAAAGTTTGCACAAACATTCTTTAAAGTAAGTGAAAATGATATCTATTTAGTTTACAGAACTTCACCCACTCTCCCCTTTCACCCCTCTTAAGACTGATTTACATGTGCAACTTTTCCGTGTCTAGCATATATCCCAAAAAGGAACCGAGATGGAGAATGGAATCACTAAATGTATTGTATACCCAAGACCATTGCAATGAACTTCAAATTGAATGAAACAGATTAATATGTATATGTAAATATCTAATTTGAACTAAATACAAACTTTCAAACGTGTTCATTTAATCTGTACATGTAGTCAAGTCTAGTAATAGTCAAGCACTGCTGGGTCAGCTAGTATTGAGATAAAGAATAAAGTGGTGCAGAATCTTCATATGACCTTAAAATACAAATGAGAAGAATTCAATGAAACATACCATTGCCAAGAGAAGATAAAATTACACGACGATCAGATATTAACTTAAGAACAATAATGAATTCGAAGGGTTCCAGAGCTGAACAAAGCATGGGGAATTTTACAAATTTATTTTGGTACCAGGTGGCAGGATCAATGTGAAACATTTGGTCACAAGTGGACATCAAAAAGATAAAATCTACACAAAAATAGTTTTCAAAGCAGATAGTACTTTACAGTGCATGCAACATAAAACATTTAAAACAAAACTATTAAAACAACTACAGGATACAGATGTTAAGAAGAATCACTAAAATTTAAGTATGAAAGATATCAGGTTTTTAGCTGTTTTTTTTTTTTTTTTTTTTTTTTTTTAAATATACTGAATGCAACATTGACTTCCAAATGTTTGGTGGCCCAGCTAGGTATTTTAATAACACAAAGATATATTTATGCTGTCAGTCCAGTCAGCTAACCAGCACAGATGCACTCACACAAGAAGAAGATGATAGAGCAAATAATCAAAATGTCATTTTTTACAACATAATCCGGCAGTACACCCATTAAGATTTCATTACAAACATATGCAAGGAAAGTCTCCATCTTTGCCTTAATAATAAAAACCCAAATCAATTTATATTCTGATTGTTGATGGAACTTTTGTGTTAGTCTGAGTTATTTCCACAAGTGTGATCTAAAACAAACATTACATTAATATGTTGTTTCTGTATGTAGAATGTTTACTACTCGTCTAATAACAGAAGCAGGATATGCAGATAGAATAAATGTAATATTAAGAACCATTCCAACAGTTGGCTGAACTACATAAAATTGTGAACTATGGTGCTTTTTCACATGTCAATTAATTATCTCCATTATTTGTTGTCAGCAGTTTATTTAAAATTTCAAAATGAATATAAAAAAATTAAATTTACTATCAACATTTTGTTCCCCCTGCAATTATTTGTAATATTATTATAACCTTAACTAAACAATTGCACAATAAAACAAAAAGTTAATAATACTTTTTGAATTTGCTATAAATTATATGTACATATTTTCTCATTATTGTTTTTAATTCTCAAGTGTGTATTGATTACACTAAAGACTAAGGGTGGTTACTTATCAAAGGAGAAACTTTTACTTCAGTGGTTTCAAGTTTTTTGTTCCCTAGAGGCTTCTGATTATTTTATGGATGATAAAAGGGTGAAAAAGTCCTTGAATCTAACAACGCACAAATCATGGTTTCCTATGGCTCGGAAGTGATACATTTATTTTATGTTTTCCCACTGGAATTTATTTTCATATGTTTATTACAACATTGCTGAGCTCATCTGACATAGCAGGAAGTGTGTTGCTTTATGAAAATGGAGAAAAAGAAATTCGAGTTCTGATAACCAACGAATTTTTTTTGTGTGAAAATGATTAAGGAAATGAAAGAAAGTCTGAGAAAGTATTATGGAGGTTCTGTTTCACCACATGGTATGGTGCACTAGTGGTTTACAGAATTCTGTTATGCTTGTTTGAGCAAAGATTATGCCGGTTAAGGTCATAAATGAAGAAATGGTGAGCAAAATTCACAATTTGTACTGAACACAATGCTGGTATTTATGTTCTTTTATTTGTGAGCATGTAGCTGGCAGTTAGAGATGACTACAGTACACAAACAAACAATAAAATACCAGTTTTCTGATGGGTGAAACATTAACTCATGAAAAAATCTGAAGAGGTTTAAATTATGGCTCATTTTAGATAAAGAACTAAAAATTATACATTAACGTTAACAGACAAAAAGAAAGGTAAAAAAGTATCAAACACATGTATTTGTAAAATAACGAACTAAAGAATGCTCTTTGAAATTCTTACTAACCCGAATTAGATTTATCACAACCCTAGGTGAAGTTGTAGAGTCATCGTGGCCATCTTTACAACTGTCTGGTTGTGCTATGTGAGGGACTTTGCTCATGTCAGCTTTCACATTCCCTCGAAAAGCTTTGTTCACATTGATCTGATAATCTTTCAGAAATAAATCTGCAAGGGAAAATAGAGAAATAGATAAAGTCAATTTAACTAAAATTATTTCTTACACCATTAAATACTATTACCATTAAACTTAAATAAAACATCAGAATGTACTAACAATAATGCTGTATATTCTTAGCGATCCAGTGAATGAGTTTCTACCAATGTGTAATATGGGTATTTTGGCTGTCTAAGCTAACAGTTATTATTATTATTGGCGAATTCTCCCAATGGAAGACGTTAAACAAATGACCCAATCAAGTTTTCTTTGAGTTCTTGCTGTTCCAATAGGCTTTCATTCTTTGCGAGAAAGTTTGTTTACGATCGTCCGACCACTTTGGTCTGTATTGTTTTTGTTTTGGATGCTCAGTTATAATTTTCCATTCTTCTACTTTGTGTTTGAAGGTGTTTCTTGCTCCTATCTTTACACTTTTAAGATCCTTCTGAATTCCAATCAGCCAAGGTGTTGGATTTTTAAGTGAAGTTACATAACTATTATCTTTTTTGTTAATCGATTTTCTGGTAACCTCTTAAAGTGACCAAAGAATTTCATTCGCCTTTTCTTGATGTCAATTTCAATGTTTGCAAACATTTCTGTTGTTTTGATTGATTGTAGTCAGTAACCTTCTTTGGTGAGTCTTGCTCCTAGAATTTTTCTAATGATTTTTCTCTCCACTTTTTTTATTTCTTCAAGGTCATGTTTTATGTTAAGGCTAACAGAGTTATTATTATTATTACTTCTAGTAAGTTTATTCTGCAGTGGCAATTTCATTTCTTACTAGCTTAAATGTTACATAAACTTTTAGGCAAAATTCTTTTACAGTTTTGCATATATTGCATGCATCTTCTCTGAGGCTGGATGGGACTGGAGACAGGGAATGGGAAGGAATTTGGCCAAGGCCTTTTGAAGGAAGCATCCCGGCATTTGCCTAAGGTGATTTTGGGAAACCATGGAAAACCCAAATTGAGATGCACGGATGGAAATTCAAACCGGTGTCCTCCAAAATGTGATGCCAGAGCATTAACAGTTCACCCACCACACTCGGTAAGAAGGTCTCAATTCTAATGTTTACCTTATATGTACCCGTGATATTACCTGTCTCCTGTCTTCCTAATATTCCTGATCCAGCTTCTGTATCATTTCAGTCACTGGGTGTTTTCCGTAGTAATTCCTAGAGACAAATCTAGCCACTATTTCATTCCATCTACTGTATACTGTGGGTCCATACCATAGCACCGAACTTCAGCAAAGATCTGACCACCTTTCTATGATCCTGTTCCTTTATTTCTCTTGTATAGCCCCTCATTACCATCTCTAATAGAGAAAGAGTTTTTAAACTTTCCCCTACCACAAGTCCAATGTGTCCCGGTCAGTATGTTGGATTCACGTGTGAAGGGTGGTCAGTTCTAGTCCAGAATCAGGAATGGGTAGTTTCGATTAAGTATTATTTGCCTTGTGTGTCCTACAAAAACACGAGAGAAACCTGATAAAACACTAGGTACAATGTAAATATACCTTGTTAAGGAATTTTCATAATTAAAAATAAAAAAGAGTCCTATTTAAGTTTGCTTATCATCACATGATATGCAAAAATATTACATTTTATGCCTTAAGTCATCAGTTCCCATCTACTGTACAGTTGCACAAAACTTTTAAGCATTAATGGAACAGGGAGAAAAAAAACACCACGAGGTGATATTGACATGGAAAGTTAAGCTTTAATAGACCCATCACTCACCAAAGTTGTAGGAAGGAGGGCCACAGCAACAGCAAACACAACAACAAAAAATAAACAATATTTCCGGTCATGCCTCATGTACTCATGAAAATAGAAACTTATAGCCAAGCTGATAAGTGCGCCCACAGTAAACCCAATCACATGAATGATGATTATTGATTGCCATGATCGGGGCAGAGGTGAGGTGGGAGACAAAAACAATATCAATGGAAATTTTATGCATAGGAAGGAAATTAATCATAAGATGATAATAAGAATGGAGCTATATCAGTGATAAGAAAATTATATATAAACAGGTAAAAGATTAATAAAATTTATCATATATTACATAAATAAACTATAATTGCAAGTGATGGATTTACTATTGTGAGGAAGGTAAGCATTTTCTGAGAATAAAGATGGAGGAGTGTCTGGTCAGTTAAGCAGGCATGGGCAGCAAACGGTTTGTCTGTACCCATTCATGCTAATGAACAACTGGTTTGTGGTGAGGCCAGTATAAGAACTTGGTCAATTGAATCAGGCGGTTTGGTATATTAGGTGAGTAGTGGTAAAGATTGCACAGACTATAATGGGGCAGGTATCACCAGTCGTAGGGGTTTTAATAGGTTGTGGTGAGTGGATGCATATTGCATGTTTTGTAATGAGACCTGTTTTAAGGGAAGGCACCTTGGGGTGTTTTAGGAGCATTAGTGAGTTTATTTTTGTGGACAACTATATTATTCAAATTGGGTGCCGAGGATGAAGTGCAGTGTAGTGAAAAGGATAGGAGGAATAATGTAACACATTTCTGGGAAAAATTTGAAAAAGTTATAGCCATCGCAAAGAATCTGATTCAGGGATTCCAAAGCAGGAGAGAACTGGGCGAGAATAATAGATTACTACTAATTAAGCATCATAAATTATGGTCCAGAGTCACTCTGTGTTTGAAGCCATTAGACATCTCCCTGACACCTCTATATGACCTCCCCACACCAAAGACTCCAAAAACTTGCTGCTTCAAACTCCAAAGTACCTTTAACTAACACTCCATATCCATTCTTATACTAAACAGTCCAAGATTCATTCTCTGTACCTACTGCCCAAGATCCATTAGGCTGGCAAACCTTGCAGCTCCATAGTCACTGTCTAAGGATAGCACATGGTGTGCCCTTATGCCTTCTTGGATGAACACCTACAACTATTTGTTCACAGCCTCTCATCCTGATCACGATCTCCCCCTGCCAGGGCGTTTGTGACCTTCAATACTATCCGAACAAGTACCACCACACAATATCCCCAGTGCTGCCTTCTGCATATAACTGGCTTACTTTATTCTATATAAAAACTTATTCTTACTTTTCCTGTTCAGGTTGGCAGAAACCTTTCCTCGGAGTATTATTATACAGGTACATCCAACTTTGGATCTATGGCCATCCACTTCCAGCTAATTCCAGCAACCCTTTATATGTCTTTGATCCATTGATCGAGGGATCTTCCTCCAGGTCTCCACTCCAACACAGTTTTTTTCCCACCACTTTTCATAATTCCCTCAAGCAAGATAGTTGGCCCACTGACAATTCAAGAAGTCTGTGACCTTTGTAACTATTCCAATATTGGTTGCTCTCTTTTTGCTTTTCTAGTCAAACCTAGCATTAATCTTTCCATAGCTTTTTAAGACTTTTAAGTTTTCCATTTGTAAATTCATTTATTACCCAAGTCTCACAGCCATAGGTCTGCATGGGAAGAATACACTATTTCCTCAGGATAAGAGGGCATATTGAATTTACAAGCTGTTCAAGATATGTGTACTAACTGACATTTTCAAAAGATATATCATTTATTTGTACATTCTCTACAGTGGGATGTTAGACATAACTTCTGTTTTTGAAAGATTCATACTAAGGCCAACTGCTTTACACTTGTAGAGGAGATCAGTAACCAAGGTTTTGAGCTCATCAATGTCACTGGTAGATCGCAAGTCTTCTGCCATTGATTCTAATTACTTTTTTTGCCCATCCTAGATTTCACACTGCCATCTCCAAGACAGCTGAAAATAATTTTGGAGAGATCAACTTACTTAACACCTGTTTTGATGTGGAAATGTGTAGTTGGTTCCCTGACACTGACAAAGGTTGAGGATGTGCCATAGATGTTATGGAACATTCTTATATAAGTTGCATGATCCAGCTAAGCTTGCAGGACAGCCTTGTGCCTTACTGAATCAAAAACCTTTTTAAAGTCTACAAAAGCAAGACATATACCTTACTTCAGAGGGTATTGTATCTGGCACTGTGGATACATTAGAGGGGTTGGAGAGTATTGGAGTTTTCTATTAACTGCCAGGGCAACAATTGGGGGAGGGGGGGGGGGTTAAGTGGGGAAAAAGTACCCTGGATCAGGGTCCTGGGACCTGCTGGCCTGGGTACCTAGGTAAATGAAAATCAAACCCAAATTTTAAAATTTGCACCAATAATTTTGAACATTGTTGCATTAAAATTTTCTGACTTTATCAATAAAACCAAAGTATAAAGTAAAAAAAAAAAATTGTAGGAGGGGGGTGGCTAAGAACGTTTACCTGAGACTCGAAAGTCCTAGCACCAGCCCTATAAACTGCCATATAGTTACTATAAAAACTTCTGATGAAGTATAAAATTTTCTTTTCATCAGAAATTCTGCCATTGTGCCCTTCAATTTGTATTATCTGCTTCTTACTGAGTACGAGCATTCACTTCACTCTCTTTAAAACTATTTTCTTCTCGTAACTCATGTCATCATTGTACTTCTTTAAATCAACCATAGTTTTTTTCCCCCCCTCATAGTTTTACACAGCTCAGAGTACTCTATCATGTCATAATTGAACTGAATCTTCATTTCTTTCCTCTTTAACTTCTTGTGCAGTCATGACTCACATTCCTGCCAAGTCTTAATCGTTGGTTTCAGGAGTCTTTCTCTGGAGCATCTATTGAAATTCGTATGTGTTTTCCTTCAGATTTTTAAGATTAATAATCTTGATCAAGTTTCTTATGAGCTTATTTCCCTTACATTTATTTCAATCCTTGCTCTTCCTAGTTGATGATTACTGCCAGTGTTAAACTTGTTCAGAACTAAGATGTCCTTAATAATGTGAGGAAGAGACCACATCTTTCCGTGATTGAACTGGCTGATGATGATTATGACATGTGGTTCAGATATACAGATGACATTTTTAAATCTGGATCCATGGTGAAACATCCTTCTTGACTTTCTAAACTTCATGAGGTTCTACTCTCATCCCACATCACTTTCTTTCACAACAATGGACACAGAAACCTACAATACTACCTAAATAATGAAGCTGCCACCTGCATCACACGAAAACACTCCCTCTCCTGCAACCTAGGCGTCTGAGATACACACATCTGCTCTGATCAAGAATCCTTTACCCATACTTCAACATCCTGATACAAGCCACTATATCCTGCAATTATAGTTTTAGTCAACCTCCCCCCATATTCATTCAAAACCTAATAGCCAAAAATAACTATTCATGTAGCTGGGTTTATCATGGGTGTTAGTGCTAACCTAGCCATGTGCTTTATCTTCTACAATCATAAGTACAGCCAATGACCGAAATTTTGGATTTGTGTATTGTTTTTTTGATGTTGCAGCCCTTCTTCATTTAACTTTAGTAAGTGAGTCTACTTTATCATTATTTCCCATATTATTTTCAAATATTTATTAATAAAAATTAACATACTTATGATGAACAATAATGATACAAAAATAATGATCTGAAATGCAAAGAATCCCTTACATAATGAATGAAGAATTACAGAGAATATGTTCAACAAACACCAATTTTCATACAATTGTTCTCAGCATTAAATGCAAAGACAGATGTATAACCACTGACAAATATTGAAGAACGCAAACATATATGCTAAAAAATTATACTATTATATATTCAACTGTCATTAATATAGTGTGTATGAATGAACTGGAGGAATTAGCAAACTGAGCTCTACTAATAATCCAATTTTATAAAATTTCATGTGATTCATATGGATATAAAAAAGTGGCGAGATAATAAATTACCCATCAGTATGTGATTAGATTTTCATTTTAATTTTTTTTAAGAAAACAACATTTAATACCTGGAGTAATATGGAGGCGAACCCAACTGATGACCCGTTCCCTGCAAAGGCGCAAGGCAATCCCAGAACATGCTTCCACAACTTGTCCTACGACATCTTCAGCAAGCAAACACTTCAGAGAAGTGGTAATCCGTTCAGAACAAAACAAATCAAGGCTCTGGACACAGTTTTGTCGGAGAGATTTACAGCCATTCTTTGCAACTTGCTCCACTGCATCAGTTGCCTTTTCCTGTCAACATAACATTAGACAAGATGAGTTTCCAAACACTCCTTTCAGCTATCACATATAACATCCACAGCTTTTCTTCTTGCAACCATTAGCCAATACATTTCTTGGCTTTATATCCAAATTATTAAATAATTAAAACTGTATAATTCAGATAACTATTCATTTTTACAATTATTTTTCATCTTTATTAAATTATTTGGTTTTACGCCTCGTCGACGGCTACAATCATTAGAGGCGGGATGGGACTGGGGACAAGAACGGGAAGGAATTCGGCCATGGCATTTATGAAGGAAGCATCCCGACATTCGCCTGGAGTGATTTGGGGAAACCATGGAAAACCCAAATGTGGATGCCCAGATGGGGATTTGAACCCGCATCCTCCCGAATGCGAGGCCAGAACATTAATTGTCCACCCACCACACTCGGTTTAGATTCTCTGCTTTCACCCTTTCTCTGACTCTTACGACTCCTTGCCCCTACCACCCACTACACCCGTCTGAACTTCTTAGTTACTTGTCAGCCTCAATAATATGCCATCTATGCAACACTCCCCTTTGAAGTTTCTGCCATTATGTACCAAAGTTACCATGGTTTTCTCAAGTGAGTTAAGTTATATATATATTTTTTAATCAATGGCATTGAAATTGACACTGCCAATATGATGTTGGCAAGCAGTAATGTCTCTGCCATTTCTCACAATTTATCTACACAGTAAAATAGTGATGTAAAGGCATTGCAAAACAACTGTTTTACTAGTGGTCATTAGTATATTGCTTAAACCACCTAATGGTTGGTATCTAGACTTCATTTCACAACAGTTGGATGGCAAGTGTATTCACAGTCAACTCAGTAATTAAAGATTTTAGATGATAAATATGTGGCTGGACTTGAAATTAAAACCAAAATTCAGCTAGAAATTTGTTGAATATGACCACTATATCAAGGTAATCATGTCAGTCTATAATCTAGTAATTGTTTTATTATTTGTATAATCATCTTCAATTCAATTACACAAAATGGTTTTGGGATGGGTTTTCTGATTCCTCTTTTTAAGATTTCACTGAAAACGTTGGTTGCTAGAATGGAAGCTAGAAAGAACAATGGATATTATAAACAAAAAAGCTCAGTGACAGTGAATTCTGGACAGCAATGGACAGTTACTGGATGAGTAAGCATGGCATAATGAGTACCGCAAGTGAAAATTGGTTTTATTTTTAAAAGATTAGCACCAGCACAGTCAATGGTATGTTTGTATCTAGAGAACAATATTTAGAAATTGTATCAGAAACCTGTGAATCTTGTGGACATGACTGATGAGGAAAAATGTTATATGACATAAAAAAATAGAAACTAAATTCCCCAAAACACTGTAGAACTATTTGTTAGTATGTGAAAGAAATAAAAATGCCACAAGAAAATGCATTATCATGCGACCACTAGTATCACAAGATTTTAATATAAGAGGAGGACTTGAGTTTTTTGATTTTCTATCTTGCCCTGATGGCAACTACAAGTGGCTTCTAAACTATTGAGATAATACCACCAAATTTCTAAGCCTTCACCAGCTTTAAACAAAAATGGCTGCTGAAGCTGCCTGTGAACCAATGTTTGGGGCACCATACATACGCAGTCAGCCAATGGGCATGAGTTCACTGCAATTGTAGTAAAAGAATAAGCTGTAATGTGGCCTAACTGCAAAATTTCAAACATTAGACTGTTTCAAGTGAAGCAACCAAGACACTGTGATTTTGGATGAACTAAAACAAATCTAAAAACTTGCCCATTAGCTGCTCCTTTGTAAAATATTATAAAAATGCCTCTTTATATTGTGTGATTAAAAGACCCCCATACAATGCTTTATATGAAAGTGAACCTAACAGGTGGTTTAAATGTTATTCTAACCTCTTTACTTTCAACTGTTGAAACAATGTTGGTGATTCTGCCAGGCTAAGCAGTTAAGAGCTAATGAAAATGTTAGCAAGGGGTACTGTCAGTGCAAATTAGACACCTAGCTCAGGTCAGAGTAGTCCCACAGGTACACGATGGTTCAAATATGAGTGTTAATCATATCATTACATCTTACCATCAGATAAAATGGATGATACATATTTACCAATGAGATCTACAATTTTTCTATATCAAACTGATAGGTGAGGTCTTGCGCACTAGACTTACCCTTAAGTTTGAATTCTGATTTATGAAGGATTGGTATTAAAAGGAAATTAATTGAGAATATCCAAATTATTGAAGAAAAGGAGTGAGCATGCAAGGATGGGCACCTTGAAAACCAAATTGAACTTATCTATCTGGTATACTGATAGGCTTTTGTGTGACTTTGATAAGATTCGTCTTCATCTACACCCAAAGCAAGTTCCACCTGTAATCTGAAGACCATTTTCTGGGTGTTGATTGTGACCCCTACACCTACAGAAGCACTGTCAATGGGGCTGGCTGAGCTATGTCTATGCAGTGACCCGGTGAAGTTTTTTTTTTTTTAATTGTTTAACGTCTCCTATAACAACTAGGTCCCTAGAGACGGGAAAGGATGGGGGGGGGGGGCAAGGAATGGGAAGGAACTCGGCCATGGCCTTTTGAAGGAAGCATCCCGGCATTCACCTGGAGTGATTTGGGGAAACCATGGAAAACCCAAATCTGGATACCCGGACGGGGATTCGAACCGCCGTCCTCCCGAATGCGAGGCCAGAACGTTAGCCGTTACACCACCACGCTCGGTCCCGGTGAAGTCTGAGTGTTTGAAAGTGAATGTGTCCCCAACCAAAAATTTTATGTTCATGTCCTCATTCGAAATTAGAAGGAAGGGAATCCAGTCATGGTCATACCTAATCCAATAACTAAGCAACATTGCACAATTTACTATGCTTGGTAACTTCTGGTTTGCTTATTAGCGTGCTACTTTGTTTGCAGTTATAGCCTAACTGCTTGTATGTCCTCAATTTGGAGTTAGAAAATTCAGATGCTCTAATAAAATTACACTTGATGGAGTAGTTACAAGAGTTACAGTAGAAAACTACGCCAGAGCAACAACCTACCAATGATATAACCAGTTATAACTCTAACAACAATGATAAAAATAATCTGAAAACTAAAAGAGCTACTACTAATACTACAACTACTACAAATGCTACAAATATTGAAGATGTTTCAAATTTGGATTCAAACTTCACTTTGCAGTATGTCAGAATGAAACCACTGGTACTCACAAGTGTAAGTCCTGCAACAACGTTATGCATCTGAAGATAAAAAGATGCCCCAGTACCAGAGTATTATATTCCATATGTAAGGTTGAACAGGATATACATATCCAGACAGACGAAGCACAAAGGACTCTAATGTGTATCGGAAAAGAGGATTGGTACTATCATTCAAAAGATTCCTAAATTAGATATTGGTGACAGTGTTTTTATTAGCATACTATAAGTCAATCTGTTTCCTTGTGGTGGTCACAGGTTTCAGAAATGTACATGTAAGCCCATTGTATATTAGTGCCATAATAATAGGTGTGCTTTTAGCCCATTTTGGTTCCGGGTACAACAGAAGTTTAAATTGCATTAATCAAAAAATTCTAATGTAATTATGTTACTTTTTAAATTCATTAGTTACTCAATTTGAGTTTATGATCACCAAATAATTTTTTTCCTACCTGAAATGATCTCTTGACCAATATATTTGAGCTTTTTTCCAAAAATAACATTACATTAAAGAAATTCATATCACAAGATATACGTAGATAGGAGCTAATATTCAAAAGTTTTAAAAAATGTTTATTTTTAATAAACTTTTGAATACAATTTAAGTTCCTACCTATATCTTGTTATATTAATATTATTTTTGGAAAAAGTCTAAATAAAATACAATTTCTGAATATATTTTTGTTTCAAAATCTTGAGCATGGCAGCATCAACAGCAACGGTATTTCTTCAATTGTATAATGAAAACACAGACAAACCTGTTGCAAATATTCAATGAATTTATTGACCGGTTTCGACCCGCCTTAAGGGAGTCTTCTTCAGAACTAGTTAAATTATATTACATAAAACTGAAAACACTTCCTCAATAAAATAGTACACTTTTGTACTATTTTATTGAGAAGTGTTTTCAGTTTTAAGTAATATATTTTAACTAGTTCTGAAGAAGACTCCCTTAAGGCGGGTCGAAACCGGTCAATAAATTCATTGCAATATTTGCAACAGGTTTGGCTGTGTTTTCATTATACAATTGATACTTTGTTTTATAACACCTAGTCATCCTATTATGTTTTAGTGGCTAAATAATTGGCAGCCAGTTCATTACATGCTTATTAAACATATTGGCTAAACACTATTCAAGCTGTTAGTTGAAAGGAGTTGTTTAGTTAACAGACTTGAATCTTAACTGAATGGTTAAATAAGCTAGTTGGCAGCAACATGTGGATGGTATTTGTCCAAGTATCTTGACATGAAAAAAAAAAAAATGTAAAAAAAAACCTGGAAAACACAAGTAAGAAATATCACGAAGAAGCTAACTGGCACTTCATGGGAAGCTGATGTGTATCCACTAAGAACAACCGCCATCACCATGATTTACCGTGTAGCCAAGTACTGTGCTTCAGTGTGGCAACGTAGTGGTAACACTATAAAAGTGACATTCATCTAAACGAGTGTATGAGAGTACATAACTGGCATACTAAAATTCACCCCAGTCCCCCGGTTACATATCATCAGTAACATACCACTCCCAGACGTAAGACGTCAAGAAGCATCCTGACCATCCACAGGATCTTCCAATGCATGAGGTTCTTAATGATCTACCCTTCCTACTCATCCTAAATCTAGAAATACATTATGGTATGACGTATCTGACTTTACAAGTCAAGGAAAAATGTTGACAAAGGTGGAACTATGCACCTATGAAGCATCAAGATAGTGAAGATCCTACAACCGGACTTCCAGGATTCTATCCAAAGAGAGACCAGAGGAATATGCCATTTCAAATGCAATGCCATGCTCTATAAATGAAGATTTTGGGATTCTCCTGCCATTAAGCATGCACCTCCTTCCCTGTTTAAGGAGCATATCATTAAAGAAGGGTCTTTAAGGAAATACAATAGACCATCCCAAGATGTTATGAGTGCTACACCTTCCTTCTTAGCTTGCCTGCAACAACTGGACATCAGGCTACCAATGTTCTTGTCGCTGTATATATTGTATAAATTTATATGTATTGCAATAGTTGCTTAGCCATATGATAAATAAATACAAACAATATAACATTTATCATACAGAATATAACTTTTTTTTTTAATCTGCTTTACGTCTCTCTAACGGCGAGGTCTTTAGAGATGGGAAAGGTTGGGGGGCCTGGCCTTTTGAAGGAAGCATCCCAGCATTTGCCTGGAGTGATTTGGGAAACCATGGAAAACCCAAATCTGGATGCCCGGACGGGGATTCGAACCGCCGTCCAGAATATAACTAAATACAGTTCACAGAAGATGTTGAAATTGCATGTTCCCTCTCCCTCTAATTGCAAAGGCCAGTTTGTTTAAGCAGACTGACACATAACAATATGTCACTATAAATAAATAAAATCCAGATCCATTGTAGAGTGATATACAAGTATATATGTGATCGATTTTAATTCCTGTAAAGGCCTGTGTGTAAAGCAGACATGGCCAATGGCTGGAAACAGTGGACGATGATAGCCTAATTAATGTTACATGATCTGGCTGAATGTAGATATCAAACAGAAAATGTGTCTCTCTCACTGCCAGTTTATGACAATTCTATACATAGCATTTTTTATTTACAACTGAGACCCTTGTAATCTTGATAATTAGTAAATTAGATTAATGATGCTGCAGATGCATGAAATTTTCTGGTGTTATTTTGAAATCTGAAAGAAACTGAACTGTCAATGAATAATGAAGAGTGATTAACTGATATATGGAAAAATATTATAGTCAAACATTCTTATTTACAGGAAAACTTTTTGTAAGTAGGTCACGGTATAACATTTCCATAAGATAGTTAAAACCACTTAGGGATAGATTTAACACAGAGAACAAGTATGGAAAATCATTTCTACTAGTTACTCCTAGCAGTAACATACTTTACAATTTGATTCCAAGGCTGCCTATGTGGAAGACAGAAATTTTAGATAAAGTAGTTTTTCAAGTCCAACGGTTTTTCTTGCATTCACTTTCACTGCTAAAACTCATTATGGAGATCATTTTAAAGTGTATTTATTATACCCCCCCCCCCAAAAAAAAAAATTAGAAGATATTGTGATTTGTTGATGTTTTTACCATGTGGTCAGAGGGGACAGAAACTGGAAATTTGAAATAACTAATTAATAAAAAAAAAAGTCACAGCAAATCCTTCATCACCATTTATAGTCAACATCCTCTAGAACAGTGGTTCCTAAATAGTGGTCCGCGGTACCCTGGGGTTCCGTGGAACGGTCACAAGAGTTCCATGTTGCATCTGAGAATTAAATAAAATGTTTGTTGAAAAGAGTCAAAACAGTGCCATGAGAAGGCTATCATAGTTCCATTTGTGATGACTGGTTTTTCAGCTTACACTTATAAAAATGGGGATGCGAAA
The DNA here is from genome assembly GCA_031002005.1 of Vandiemenella viatica. Taxonomy (NCBI): domain Eukaryota; kingdom Metazoa; phylum Arthropoda; class Insecta; order Orthoptera; family Morabidae; genus Vandiemenella; species Vandiemenella viatica. The sequence goes on along the minus strand of CM061914.1, from coordinate 115,575,923 downwards.
AAATGTATGATCAATTAGGGTTCCGTGGCCAAAAAGAAATTGGGAGCCGCTACTCTAGAATATTTTGAACATAAAATCAAGTAATTAGGCAAAGTATAATTAGGACTCTTAATTAAAATAAAAATTTAAACTAATGAAGGTAGAACCAAGAAATTAATTTCAGAGGATAGACAAAGTCGAGAGGTTTAAAAATATATATTGGTTCCATTAGATAGTTCAAGGCTTTAGCAAGACAAATAAGATTTTCTAAATGTATTGTAGTGATTATTGGAAAAGGCGCCAGGTGATGACGTCAGAGAATTTAGGATTAATTTAATAGAAACCTTTTTGAGGTCTAAACTAGGCTGAATCAGATAGAATAAGATACTAGGAAGACTATATGTTAATTACGATTTAAGCCACCGAGTATTTTTGGAGATAATAATTTTCAAAAGTTTTTGCTGACGTAACTAAATCAACCGATTCCGTAAGTAGAAGGCAGACATCTGGACTGGTGCTTACTCTTCTGGCAGTTTTCATAACAGTCAGCTCGTGTCGCTGGCGGAGCAAATAGCTCCAAGAGGTTAGTAGTCATAGTACATTCAAATAATGCGGTAGTTATACTTTCATCTTGGTATGGAGACCGGGTGAGAGTTTATCTTCGCTTGTGAGTACGCTTTACCTGCTAATCTTCTGTGGAACGGTTGTCTGATTTGCCTTATCCAAAATTGTAAACGAGGAATTTCGGAAGAATATAAATCTTTTGTGACTGTAAAATTGTGCACAGTTAATTTATTTCAATACTACCTTTCACGTTTGGAGTGTAACAAGCGTGTGGCGGCTGGATTATTTGAAAATATTGTGTACCAGAGATTATGGCCATGAAAAGAAGACCCTGGAGTTGCTAAGCCTCCAGTAATCACTTAGGCCTTTACAAAGAAACCGTGAATAGTTATTTGCATAGAATTATAGGGGAAATGTTTCAAGTTTACAAAATGAAAAAATAATTGACAAAAATAGTTTTCATTAAAAAAATTTCAACAAAATTAATTTATCGTCAGGATACCATAGGCAGTGGTTTAAAGAATTTAGTAATTTTCTCTTGTTTGTCAATTTTTAAAGGTCTTTCATTAGTTGATATTCAGCAACGGCATGATCAATTTCTTTTCATGGGTCAGTTTCATGCAGGAGGAAAAAAAGTCGACTAACAATTGTCAAACCTTGACTTAGATTTTTTAAGACAAATTTCACATTTTCAGTGCTCCTTGTGGCTTCCTCTTCAGTGAAATCAGGATTAAACTGTCCATTCCAATCAAGTCTTCATCTTGCAATTCTCTTGAATGTCCATCGATTCTAACAGTTCAAAACTCCTATGTCATTTAGAGTTTGAACTGACACTGAGACTTCATAATTACCCACAGTCAGACCTGCCACAGATTTTTTTTACCCCCCCCCCCCCCAAGCATGTTTCAACTCTTAAAATTTTTTTTCTTGTAACAATGTACTTTTCTATATCAAAATTTTTTCAACACTGCATAATATTCAATCAGGATCATATTACATGGCATCAAATATGACTTTAAAGGTTCTGTAAATGTAATAAAGCTTAAAGGCATGGATTCAGCCTTGGTCTGTAAGGCCATAGTGTTAAGAGGCAAAAATACCATCTCTATCACATGATTCAATCTATTGTCAAAATTTTAACTTCCTTGAAATCTTAATTATTTTCCTATGCAACTACTTCAACATCAGTAATAAAATAATTCTAAAACAAGTTGCAGCTGTTACCCAAAGTTTTCTTATGAATAACAAAACACTGGTTATTTTCCAAAGCATGAGGATTTAGCAATTTATGGAGCCTAAGTGGCGTAATTAAATAATCTCTTGATGCATTAGAACAAAGTAGCAATGTAATGTTGCCTTTTGGAGCCTTATTGCCAGATGCAGACTATTAATTTTGTGATATGGAACTTTTGAACGGCTTTTTCCCCAAATTAGTGCCATTTCATCTGAATTAAACATTTGTTTGGATTTGTATCTGCCAACAGCAATTAACTTTAAAAATTCTAGACCATATGCTCCTGCTACTGAAGTGCCTGCAGAAACAGCTTATCCAACAATTTTGATGTTATGAAGTGATAATTTAACTTTGAACATATTAAACCAACTTTCTGGTGTACGAAGTAGTGTGCAAAAACATTTAGTTTTATCACAAATTAAAGCACTATTTAAGGACACTGCCTTCTGATTGCAGTCTTCAATCCATATGGTAAATGCAGCTTTCATGTATTAATCACTGGATCATTTTTTGCCGACAGTGAGGTTAAAGCCAAAAATATCCTTACTTTGTCTTCAGATTTCTTGGCTGATATTAAATGAAAATTAAAGGTATGCAAACAATTTGCCAAGATGAAAATGGTCAAGCATAGCAATATATTTTTATTTAAAGTGGAAAAATGATTCCCCCCCCCCCAAGTGTGAACTAACTTCTTTTTTTTTTTAATTCTATTCTACATAATAAATCACAAACAAAACAAGTAGTTGAAAGAAAATGTGATATTAACTCAAAATTATTGTGATGAATGACCAAGTTGCAATAACAAAACAAAAGTGCATCACAAGCTGCGAGCAGGTATTTCTTCAATGCCAGATCAAATGTGAATATCGAAACCATAAATAAAGAGTTTTCAATATTATTCATCTTGCACTGCCGAACATCAATTTTATCTGTTCAAAAAATATTGAATAATTATACTATTATAAATAAGTAAATAAGTAACCTTTGGTGTCTGATCATTCTCTCTCACAGATGTATCAATATCTTCACTTTTTGCTATTAACTCTCTTATCTCTAATGCATCTTTTGTCTTCTGATCTGGCAAAAGAACATTGCAAATGTGCTTTACAAATGCAGAAGCCACTCTTTCTGCTACAAATTCAACTGTTTTTCTCATTGATGCAGGATGACCATGAAAGAAGCTTTCTTCCAACTGAAGCTGTAACAGAAAAAAACTATTTAAAGTCCTGTAACACCTTCAGTATTTATTGTAAAACTGCAATTATAGAGAGCTCTCATTGGTATTTAAACTATTTTTGTTTAACTTTGTGTTAAAGTACTTAAAATACTAATTAAATAGTTTTATAAAGAATAAATTCAAGATTTTCCAAACATCTGTCTTCTTGAATGAAAATGTAATGTCCCATCCACAGTAACATTTCAGGAACATCAGTTGAGTGGCTTCCCCAGTGTGACAGTGTTTTTAAAGTGTTACTACAAGTCTGGATGACTGTGCTGGTGTGTGTGTTATGGAAGAGAGATGAAATAATGTAAAGATAGGCAGATGGCTTTTTTTTTTTTTTTTTTTTTTTACTTATTGCTTTATGCTTTGTTGACGGCTGAGGTCATCAGAGGTGGGATGGGACTGGGGACAAGGAATGGGAAGGAATTCAGCCATGGCCTTTTTGAAGGGAAGCATCCCAAACATTTGCCTGGAGTGATTTGGGGAAACCATGGAAAACCCAAATCTGGATGCCCGGATAGGGATTCAAACCCGCATCCTCCCGAATGCGAGGCTAGAATGTGAAATGTTTACCCACTACGTTCAGTGGGCAGATGGCCCATTCGAGAAGGACATGAAGGATTTTGCCGAGATTTATGTTGCCAGACGACACCAATTGTTTCATATGCCCTCACTCAAATGGCACTATGTAGATGTTGGAGATTAACCCAGTTCTTTGATACGCTATCTGGAGATCCTACTGGCCTAGTCACAGACAAACAGTTTATTCCCAAAATATATACCTCCCTGTTGCTAACGATGACAGCTCTCACAACTTAAATACCACATACAATAACTGTTTCACAGTCAGAGGCATCCGTTTTACTCCCCAAAACCAAATGACCATATGAATTCAGGAGGTGATAATTGGCCTACCAACACATTCCAGATACTAGAGATCCCTCGGGATACAATCTCACCAACCTCACCCTGGTATACCCATTACTTGCTAGTATAGATAATGTGAATTTATATGTAGATTTTATTTCAAAAATTTAGTTTTGTTTTAAGTTTTTTTAATCTTTTTTCCTTTTAAAATAATTGGTCATCTCTTTTACCCCCACCCCCCTTTTTTAAAATAAATTTCTTTCCCTGATTAACATTTCCACTGACACTGTTGTTGCCTTCCTCCCCTTTTCCATCTCTACACCCAACATAACCATCAAAACCACCATTCATGTAGTTGTGTTGTCTATGGGTGCCCATGTAGCTCAGCCACATTTTCTTGAAGGGCTTAGCCTGAAATACAGTGTTTTTTTGTGTTTGTGAAGTAGTTTTGGAGATGCCCTCCTCCTTACAATATTCATTTTTGTTTACTATGTTGTTGAAGATAGGAGTGCCCTGTTCTTTGGAATGAATGGATGCTTTATTGCTTGAAATAATTTTCTTTTTGCACAAGTTTGATTATAATTCCAAATGGCATAGTTTCACCTAAGGAACACCTATGCCAGTTGTTTCTTGGCTGTCCATGTAATGCCATGTCATGATGTGTAAGGCTGACATTTTAGCCATCATACCACAGTTCTTCTCAAGAAGACTACCACAGTATGATAGATAAAATGTCAGCTTTACACATACTGCAGCAGTGTCACCTGGACAGCTTAAAGTAATCTGACTCCAGCTGTGGAGCTGTGGAAGTCTACAGTTACAACACATGTGCATGTTTCTTGTCAGTTTCCAATACTGTGTTACAAAATTCCAAAATAAATAGTTTTGTGAGCAAAGTTGCAAAGAATGTTCCTGAAATGTTCCCTTCCAATTTTAATAACTTTGAAATTTAGTACTAAAATTTAAAATTGGTATTTTTTTCAGATCTGTAGAAAACATACTGGCAAAAACGTTAGTATGGCCTGAAAGTCTCAGATAGTGCTGGCTGGGCTGAGACAATAAAACCTTGGGAAATACCTCTACAATTTATTTTGGCATTTCTACCAGCAAACTTTTCTACTAAGTCCTCGAAGGCGAAAGTCACAAAGCCCCTGGGTAATGCACTCCTTTGGAGTGTAGCCAACAGGAGAGGACAGAATGCATACAACCGGTACTTTAAAACTAGGAAATTCCAGATGAGGGAAGGAAAATCCTGGCCCAACAGGTTGGAGGTTGTGCAGTGGGCTCATAATCCACTTACGCAAAAATCTATCTACACGTCAGCTTCAAATTGTGAAACCTGATGGATCCACTGGTAAGAAATAGACCATGAAGAAAGGAAAAGTACAGGATTTGGTATACCTGATATACTGAAGACTACCACCTGGAATGTGAGAGGACTTAGCATGATACAATTAGAATTAGAGAAATAGCTCAGTGTCAAACATATCAACCTGGCAGTAATCAGTGAGACCAAGATAAAACTTGCTCGAACCAAAGACTGGATATTAATGTAGAGTGGGGGTTAAACAAGAGTATCCACAGGGATAAGATTACTGGTTGACCAAAACTGGAAGGCAGTTTTCATATGCTATAAATATGAGAGTGAATGGATAATTAGCACATGACTTTAAGACACTAAGAGGATACCTTACATTAATTGGCCTATATGCATCAATAGAAAGAAGGGAGAGAAAAGTATTCTATCATGTCATATAGATTGAGATTGAAGGGATTAATAAAAAAGACTATCTGCCTTTACAGGTGATCTTAATGCCAGAGAAGACAATCAAAAATTGAAAACATGATTGGAAGTTTTTGAGGGGATCAAGTTTATTACAGTAAGATTAAACTGACAGAATTCTGCACCCACAATTAATTCTGAATTATGCATAATTATGATTACATCTGTGCCATAAGTATCATGGATCTATTTGTGTGGCTGTAATCCCTAAATTTCAATTTACTGAACATATGTAAAAGACCTGAAAATTTGTTCAGATTTCTCTGTTGATATTCACCATTTCTAAGTGGGAGTTTTTAAAATGTTTAAGGTTGTTCATACCCTGAATACTGGGTAATCAGCAAGAGAAATCTTTTGTTTTTGTGCTTATTGTGTCAAAAAAATTTCAATTTATTTTGTCAAAATTATTATTATTATTTTTCTATATGAAATATTGAAATTTTTAATTTGAGCCCAATCATATGGCCAGCTATTTCAGCATCTAAATATGTTTTTCCGCAAATAAAAAAAATGCAACCCTTAGTCTGCCATAAAACAATGCAAAAATACGTGAAAATCTGAGAAACCTTCCCCCCCCCCTATTAATACTCTTTATTGCAGAGGCATTTGCTCAAAGGAAATACTGATACCATACAAAAGAGGGAAAAAACATGAAAAAAATCTGAAGGGAGTGTACAATGCAAAAAAAAAAAATCTTTAATTTTACTGATACATACTTCTGAAGTTGAATCAATTTGAAATATCATTAAAAAAAAAACAAAAAAAAACAAAAAAACAATGTACCGTTAATCACTTCCATTTGCAACTGCTTAGCTTTCTTTCCAAAGATGTTTGGGTAGTTTAGTTAACATAAACAAATTTAATTTGTTTGGACAATTGCTATGAATTTAGTACATCTGCTTTCTATGCAATTTGCAGCTTTTTGACTGAAGAGTTACTTGAGCAGGGATAGTCAAAGAATGGAAGAAAAAATCTACTGTGGAAGTTTTTAAAGAACAAACCCAATATTTGCATGAAGTGATTTTTAGAATACAAGGTGAAAAAAATAATAATCTGGATGTCCAGGATAGTATTTGAACATCAATAATTCTAAATGCATGGACCAAACATTACTGATCAAATAATTTATTACTTCTATTTCAGCTTGCCCAGAATGTTTCTGATCTTTTGCTTATACCTTCGAGCTGTTTACAAATTACTGGAAAGGAAGCATGACTGAATATTTCTTTAGGGTACTTCCAACGACTTGCTGAGTCAATGCAATGTCTGGCTGCTGCACTTTGACAGGCAAAAGACGGTCTCACATTATATTAGAAGGTATAACTTCTGGCACTTCAGTGTATACATGAATGACCAACAGACCTATCAGGATGTAAGAACTTCATTAATGTAGATGAAACAGCTATCACACTGAAGAGATCTCTAGAGGAAATCTCAATGTATTATAAAGAAAACCAATTGAAGCCAAATTCCAGCAAAACCCATGCTTGTACATTTCATCATAGCAACAACGGAATATCACCTAACATGGGAACAAACAGAACTGGTATACTGTGATGCCCTTAAGTATTTGGGTGTGAGAATGGATTGGATGTTGTCATTCGGTCAATCCTGTCAGGACACCAAACATAATATCTATAACAGTTAATACTGTTATTAACGTCCTGGTTTACTCATACGAGCAAAACAAATCCAATAAAATTTCCCATATGCCATATGATTTGATGCAGGAATGTCAACTTTTCAAGATCAATGCCTAAACCTCTGAGCTATCACACTGTTGAACTCTCTGCTGTTAGTTATATATCCTTGAAAAAATCTGCGAACATGGACTCACAAAGGAAAAAAAGAGGCAGGTTAAAAATTGTTTTGTTATATGAACGTGTCTCATTTCTAGTGATCAGTGAATATTGGTTTTCACAATGAACCAGTTCCAAAGCAAAGCTTTTCCTAAATGGGATGCAATACTTCAGGTGTTCTCCTACTGTTTTATTGATGTATCTGTGCCATTTCTGGAACCTTCAGGCAATAATAGCTGTTTATACGTTCAAATTCCCATCCTTTCTATAAGTTCAACTCTAGTAAAAGATTAAGTCTCAACTCAGAATTGATCAAATTTAGAGAGATCACAAATAGTTTGTTTAGTTTATAAGCTTCTATCAAATCACCAATTTTTCAAAACTGTATAAAAAGAAAATTGACATGTTCAAATTAGTCCCATCTCAAACTTTTGTTTGACAACTAAACAAATGAAATAAATTTACAGGAAGCCTCTATCAAAAAGTTAACTATATAACTGCACAGTATGTAGTATTAAAGAAAGAGGAAAAAATATACTCATCAACATAAACATAAAAATGTAATACAAAATTCCAACCTGTCACTGTGCTGAAATTTACAAAAGCAAAATACACTTAAATTCATAAAATCATATTAAGGAAAAATATACAAATAAAATAGGATATGTTCCATTAGAATGACCCACCTCAAGTTGTTTTGTAGAAGTGGGTGGACTGCGTACACTGACTTCAGCGGCGACTGGTGTGATATGGCGCAATGTGCCACTTGACCTGGATCGTGGATCTTGTGCCAATGTGGTTCGCAGTACACTCCAGTAGGGGCAGCATGTGTAAACACATCGCTCATCAACCAAACCCAATGAGTCCGTGCAGTACATTTACTCACAGCGAGAGTATCAGTCTTGTCTGTTCAACAATAAAGCATTAGCACAGCTACCATTATATCATTAAACTGTTGTCAGGCTTGAGTTTAGTGTAAGAACTTTATACTTATGCCATTATATAGTTTCATGAAATTCATCAAACAAGAAAGATGTGTATTTGGGAGAAATTTCAAATTTAAAACTGACTCATGAATGTCCTGTGAAATATCTACAAATATGATAAATAGTACCAAATGAGAATTAATTGACTAGAATGTGGAATGTAGCCATGAAACTATCTTGTCAGCAAGGCATTGTTTAAGTTGGTAGTTTCCACAATAGTATACAACATGTTTATTTTGTATGAATTGGTTCCTCTGTTGAATATGAACCTATTCATGACAGGACATCACCATGCTCAGCTGTATGGTGACCATATGCAGTTCTTTATGGGGTTCATGTCCCCGGTAATGGTGGAAAGTTCCAGAATAATACTGTACTATGTCACCAGGTCCAAATTGTACACAACTGAATAACTGTGAAATAACTGTGAACGTTTTCGCGGCGGCAGCACTGTAGATAACACTCTCGGGATTCTAGCCGCGTCAAATAAAAGTCGACCGGCGACGTTTCGAGAGCCGGCACTGCTCCCATTGTCAAGCCCTGCTTAACTAACTATTTGACGCGGCTAGAATCCCGAGAGTGTTATCTACAGTGCTGCTGCCGCGAAAACGTTCACAGTTATTTAACATACCTCTACGGGGAGGATATGTCGCGCAGCGTTAAACATCTGGAGAAGCTGCGCTGCAAGAAGGCCAAACTACTGAGTTCGCTGGCCTTCCTGTTAAGGTGTAGAGACACCGAAACAGTGCCACGGTTTGCCGTTGTAAACCATCCGGCAAACACTACTGCCATGAAGAAGATTTTACAACGCTCCAGCCTGGCGATTGTAAGGGAGAGGATTCGTCAAACTCGCCGTGACCTCGACAAAAATGCTAGAGAACTAATGGGACGCCATTTGCTATTAGCAGCCCCCGGACAAAAGAATTCTATATTAAGGATGGCCACGCGCAGGCAGTGCTGTAAATTCAACCGCCTGTCGCGTGATCTGCGCGACACCCGGCTACCCGAAGACAGACGAACCGTGATTAACCTATCGGGGAAAGAAATTGACGAAGGTGCTATCTCAGCCCTGAAGCAAGGATTGAACTTCGCACCGGCTCCACGTTCCTTGCCTATCATGAACATCATCAGCGGAGTGGAACAAGCTGTGCGTAATATTCCAACGGATGCAGCGGAAGAGGTATGCCGGGAGACAACGCGCATCCTGACGAGGGCCAGACCACCTAAGCCCAATATGACCGCAGCTGAACGAGCCGGCTTACGTGTTTTACGGGAAGACACCGAAATCGTGGTTTTACCAGCTGACAAGGGAAATTCGACCGTAATTCTGACCAACACTGACTACCACCAGAAGATGTGTGAAGTTTTAGATGATGAGGCATATCGTGTGCTTCCGCGCGACCCCACGGCACGGACAGTCAGAAAAACCAATATTTTAATAAAAGAAGCTGGATTGGCGGAAGAAACAGTGAAGAATTTGACAGTCCGAGCCCCAAAACCACCAAGATTGTATGGCCTACCAAAAATACACAAAGAGCATGTTCCGATGCGGCCGATAGTTAGTGCCATAGATTCGCCGACGTACAGGTGGGGCCAAATACCTCACACGTCAGTTAAGTCCGTTTGTGGGTCAATGTGCACACCACGTTAAGAACTCTGCTGCGTTTGTGGAAGTGGTTAAAACAATGAGACTAGAGCGTGACGATATTATGGTCAGTTTGGATGTCACATCGTTATTTACGCGGGTGCCGTTAAGGGAAACAATCGAACTACTTAGTGAACATTTTGACCAAAAACTCGTGGAATTATTCAGGCACATGCTCACGTCGACGTATTTCATGTACCAAGAAAAATATTACGAACAACCGGACGGCGTGGCCATGGGGTCCCCGTTATCCCCAGCGATTGCCGATTTTTACATGGAACATTTTGAGCATGTAGCTCTTGACGCGGTCCCTTTAAAGCCCAAATGTTTTTATAGATTTGTTGACGACACATTCCTCGTGTGGCCTCATGGGATACCAGCCCTATATGAATTTGTGAACTATCTCAACGGCGTTCACCCCAATATCAAGTTCACGATGGAAATCGAAAAAGATGGCGCACCTCCTTTTCTGGATGTATTGGTACGTCGAAAGCCGAACGGAAGGTTGGGTCACAGTGTTTATAGAAAACCCACACACACTGATCGTTATCTAAACGCCCTTAGTTTTCATCACCCATCTCAGAAGCGCGGCGTACTGAATACGTTGGTCCACAGGGCAAAGGCGGTATCCGACAATCAGCATCTACAAGAAGAGCTGCGACACTTAGAACGCGTGTTTAGGGCCAATGGTTATAGTTCCAAAGAAATACGACATGCGATTATCGGAAGAAGAAACAAAAACAAAACGGATGACAGGGAACGAGAAACCCCACGTGCCTTTTTGCCCTTCTGCGGAGCGGTGACATCAAAAATAGTCAGGCTGCTCAACAAGCAAGGCATCCGCTCCATCTTTCGGCCCCCGCCTAAGATCCGTCAGTTATTACGAACCCCGAAAGATTGTATAAATCTCCGGGCCCCTGGAGTGTATAAAATTCCTTGTGAGTGTGGCTCTTCCTATATAGGACAGACTTTGAGAACGATCGATGAAAGGCGCAAAGAGCATATAAGATACTTTAAGTTGGGGCAGAAAGAAAAATTGGCTATAGTAGAGCACGCCCTTGAAAACTGTCATGAGCCGTGCTTTGACAAGACGACACGCCTCTGCTATGCTAATAATTTTTGGGATAGTGTCGTGAAAGAGGCGATTGAAATCAGAGTTAATAACAATGTGATAAATCGGGATCAAGGACTTAACATAAGTCAAACATGGAGGCCAGTTATTAGACAATTACGAAACACTCGGGAACGGACCATATTTGGGCATAACAACAACCGGAACATGACGTCACCAAGCAGACCCGCCCTCCGCGCGAGTTCCCCTCCTCTCCCGTCCGGTAGCCCTATATAGACTACCGCTAGGCAGTTTTTGTTAGTTAAGCAGGGCTTGACAATGGGAGCAGTGCCGGCTCTCGAAACGTCGCCAGTCGACTTTTATTTGACGCGGCTAGAATCCCGAGAGTGTTATCTACTGTACACAACTGCTTTGAGATCTGGAAAATTTTGCCAACTAGATCGCCAAACATGAATCATGTGAAGCGTATTTGGAATAGACAGATTGAGCAATTCATGTACAAGGTCGTGTACATATCACAACCATGCAAATATGGACATTCATCAAGACAGGTCCTCCTGGGGGCTTCAGTTTATCAGCTGAACCAATGCCCTGCTGATCTAAAGGATGCTTTATACATTATGAGTTTTCCTTGACTTTTGGTATGCCAGTGTTCACAATTTTTTTGTCCTTAATGTTTTAAGGTTTGCTCAGAAAGTATTAGAACTTTACTTAAAATAATCAACATAAATGTCTTCCAAACAGCAGGAGCCAAATTGTTAGTTAGTGTATCAAATGCATGCTGGAATTCTATTTGTTGTAAAATGACAAAGCCCACCCATTCTTAAGAACTATTTAAAACATTTTTGCCAATGCAATTCTCGTGACATTGATACTGCAATTTCTATATCATACCAAGAACTCTGGTTTTAGTCCTTCAGGCATGTAATTGTAATTTTTTTTCCATCTGAAATTCCTTTACCTTTTTAACAGACAATGTATAAAGAACTGAATATATTTAAACAAATAATCCAAATAAGGAAAGAGAAAAGAACAGTTGCTCCCACAGATGGTAACAAGATAATTTAAATAGTCAATAGGCATGAAGACCACATTGGAATTTTTGGGTCTGAACTTGGGGTTCAGGGAAGAAATAACTCACTGATTATGGATATTGGGGAAAAGTCCAAAATATGAAAACAATCAGAGAATAAGGAAACAAATGAAGAGCAAGCATACACAGAATAGAATTAATATATACATCTCAGATCCATTCACAGTTCAAATTTATGTTATCCTGATGGGAGAGGGTCTGAACTAAAAAATTCCATTGTTCTGTATTCTTCCCCATTTTTATTTTTTATATCGAAACAGAAATGCCAATAGTAGTGAGGTTTATGATGGGACCAAGATGGAGGAAAGAATAACAGAGGAAAGAGCATATTATTTAGTGGAAAAGTGGTTGAAGCATGATGAAAGGGTGAGGTAGAAGGAATGTGGAAAGAGAAACAGAAGGAAAGTTATCTCAGACTGAAACTTGAGAGATTTCTTAATATGAATTTGCAGGTTATTTCCCACCTCACAAGTTCAGAAGAAATGTGAGACAGGAATTTTACTACAAATAAACAAAAAAGAGAGGGGCCTTGTGCCTAGTCAACATAAAGATTATTAAGAAGGAAAGGCAGTGACTATAATCTGTGAACCATGTAAGCTTTGTATATGTGACTTATGTTACTCCATGTAGGTAATTTAAATAGGGAAATATAGGGAAAATAACCCATCACTCACTGTAGGTAAAGGCAGCAGAGCCAAACTAACACGAAAACACACAAAAAAATATGAGCACGCTTTACATTTTGGTGTAAAACCTGATTCATGCACATAGGACTGGGCCCTATGTCAAGGAGGGGTGTGCACACACCACGGCCTACTCATGACTGAACTAGTATCTCATCCATTTTCAGGCCAGTAATAATCATAAAATATTAACACTAGCATAAAATTATTAATTTGATGACATAAAATATCTCTGCAACTCCTAATGTGAGAATATTACTGCTGTCTTTGTGAACAAAAGGTCATAAAAGATAGAGATCATCCGTATACCACATGATCTTATTCCAGTAGAATATGAACTGGACCTTATTGTCCAAATGTGATAGAAATTATTGTTAGGTCAGCTGTGATGTGAGTTAAATGTACAAGGTGAACATGGAACCTGTCAAACCCAAACCAATGTTGTTGTTATCTTGTTTTTCCAGGTGGAACTGCATCAATTTATTGAAACATAAAGTTTCAGCCATCATTTTGTGGCTTTCTTCAGATAACTGTCATAGCTGGAATCGCTGCTGGCTATATACAACTACCAAAGAGCGTGCTAACCATCTGGAGTGATGTCACTAAAGTGATGTCACTAAAGTGAACTGGCAGCAATGGAAATAAGAATTCTTAGTATCCACTTGTTCCTTAGTAAAACAATAAACATCGATGATTGGAGCTTTTGGAATTAGGACCATGATGCATTTGGGGGAAAAAAAGCACTAAGAAGATACAACTGGTTAAATTCTCCAAACTAGAAGAAAAGCAACACCAATAAACAGAGGAGAATCTGTTAAAAAGATGTGTGGTTAACCTTACAAACAAGATGAACTCAGTTCTCTCCAAAGTCCTCAATTTCGCTATAATGCCAGCAAAGTTACCAGTGGATGAAGTCATCGCTGCACTGGAATCTTCAATTTCTCTTTTCCGGATGACACAAGATTCGCAGTGAAACGGCAAGGATATTATCAATTTCCAAACCACCTTCACAGAACCTCACTCGAGGGGAACGAAACGCCTTGCACTGAATCAGAGGGAGAGAAGGCATTGTGGTGTTACCCGCTGACAAAGTAAATTCTTCTGTGGTAATGTATGCAGAAGAATACAACCGAAAAGTAGAGGCATTATTGCAAGATGGAAAGCTGCCAATAAACCCTCTACAAAAGATTCGACATAATGTTGTAACCTAAATCAAACTAGCGGTCAAAAGAAAATTAACTTTGTCCAATCACCTGATGCCACAACTGTACTGCCTGCTCAAGATACACAAAAATGGGGTACTGTTACGACCAATTGTCAGCGTGTTTCAGTCTCTGACACATCTTCTGGCAAGATATCTGATGGATAAGCTAAAGAATCTCCCTGGGCCACGGAGTTTATCCTAAGCCCATGCACATGAATCGTTATTTGCATGCAGTCTCTCACTATCATCCAGCAGTGAAACGTGGAATTTTAAAAACTTTAACCCTCAGTGCTTCCATAGTCAGTGAGAATTGCTGCTGAAAAAGAAAGTTTGAAGTAGACGTTTTTCTGGCCAACAGCTACACCCTTGACATAATCAATAATACCACCACAAGGCTTGAACCTCAAGCACTACCCTGTAATCCAGCACCAGCAGCTGAAGCCAGGAGACAAACAGACAGACCCATGACAGTTTTACCCAACGTCCAGGGGGTGACATATAAAATTGGCTATCTTTTAAAGAAGAAAAATATCCGTCTGATTTACAGAGCACCTAGGAAGATTTCTCATGTGCTCGTATACGTTCAGGGGGAAATTGCAGACAGTGGGCGTTCACCAAATACCCTGTACCTGTGTCCAGTGTATATCAGCGAAACTAGACGGACAGTCAAGGAAAGACTGAGTGAACACATAAGACATTTTAAAAATAATGATGTCATCAAATCAGCTGTAGCACAACATTCTGCTGTCTGTGGGAACGATATTTTATTCAGTGACATGAGTGTACTGGTTCATGAAAGCAGATGGTGGCCCAGGCAAATCAGAGAAGAGTTGTAAATTAAAAAAAAAAGACCGGATAGTATGAATGCGGACAGTGGGATTCAGCTTGACCTAATATGGTCATGCTTGCCTAGGAAAATGTGGAACACAAGACTGGCCACGCTGGCAGTAGGAGCTTCAGAGATGTCATTTTGAATGGTCATTGCACTCTTCGGGAGCTATACATAGGCGGCAGCAATCCAGCCATGACAGTCTTCTGAAGAAAGCCACAAAATGATGGCTGAAACATTAGGTTTCAATAAATAGACGCATTTCCACCCGGACAACCAAGATAACATCGACAACGACCACGGATGTCTGTGCATCCATCAAACCAATGTTATTGTGCAACCTAATGAAGGTTATACTGGCAAAATTTACATCACCCACCAAACTATATGGAAATGCTGATATCTGACAAAAAATAGCACGCCCTGAGCTAAACCATGTGTAGAACGAGTGGTATGTTTCATAATATAATGAACTTCTATACTGGAATACTGTGTTAATAGTACATTGTAATGCAAAAAAATGGAAGCCAAGCTTCATATAAGACTTTGAGATCATGAAAAATTCTTATTTTGGTATATTTGTAACAATATGGCACAACAACAGTTACAGAATGTGTTCCATTTACAAGTGCTCAACAAAGCTTCATGACAGAATATGATACACCATCACCATGACTACTGAAGTAAAATCACATCAAAAGAAATAAGAAATTAATGAAAGCTTTCATACTTAACAGAATTATCTAACCTTCTGATTGATGTTCTGAAATCCAGGAAAGTAGGCCCCTTCAGGAAAGTGTGGCAAGTCAAACAGCCACCCTAGGCAAAGCCGCAACAGCAGTGCAGAGTGAGCAGACATGTCACGCAAATGGTACCGGTGTATACTGAACAGCAACCGCAATGTGGCAGTGTAATATGGCAGCTGCATGCCCACCTTGTCCAACATAGCCAGGTACTTGACAACCCACGGCACCGTCAACACCAAGCGACGTGAGGCGATGGCTGCCTCCAGTGGAGACCGCACATCGAACGGTGGTGGCGTCTGGTCATATGTCACATAATTTATATTTTATGCAGGAAGACAATTTATAAGAAGCTTATTGCCAGCCTTCAAATATGACCGAAAAGGAATTTATTAAAATAGAAAAGGCTTGTACTCATTACTGAAAAGAGTGAATATATTTTAATTTCTCTGCACTAATATTTTTAGAAGGGTTTCTTTATATAAAATCTATATATATATATATATATATATATATAAACCTTTAGATTGAAATCTGAGACATCGGTAATGGAAAAGTGAAGCATCTTAATATATTTTAATCATGGAGCAATAAAAAAAGAGATACATGAATTCAGTTAAGTTTCATAAAAGTCTATAAATAGAAGGTGTATTCTGCTGCATATTTTGATTCGTGCAACTCTACCTGAACAATAGTTTTTTTGAAAAATGCAAATTGTTTTCGGACATTAATTGTTCGTGAGTAACTGCTGCAATTTTGTACTGAGTTTCTATGAATATTTAATGTAATTGTCATTGTATGTATATATATACATATAAAAAAATTAAATAAATTTTTAAAATAATAAAATATTAATATATCATTTTAGTATAAATTTATCAGTATTGTATTTGTTCCTTCCACTCAGAAAATCTTATTCAATTATATGTTAACAGTGGCTAGAGTATAATTTGTATACATTGCTTTTCCTACTAATGATATAGAGATTAGAATCTGGCAGCTGAAATGTCAAAAATATATAATAATTTTGTGATATCTACATGTGAAGCCTTATAATTCGCTCACCTTTACACTACTCATGATAAAATTTCACAGAAACATATGTGTTATTGGCTGCAAAACAACAGTGTGGAAAATATTAAATGGAAACTCAAGGTACCTCCCCAAAAATAGACTTTCCTAAATAAAAGTTCTAAATTGTACGACAATCACATACACTATGTTTTTCAACCAGATAGTCCTATTTGTTACCATTAATTCAGTCAATTACCTTGTTTCCTTTTAAAGTTGGCACAAAACAGGTAAAGAGCAAAGTTTTCAAGTTGGAAATTGTCAGTGAGGCAAGGAGAGCAAACATTCCAACACTTTTCGAAATAAGATTTACTGGATAAATAGTTTTTACTACTTTTTTTCTTAAAGTTCTTTATGTTCATCATTACTGTGGTATACAGAAATTAAAATGGGGAACGTAAATAGCATCTAGACCTACAATAAAAAATGAAAAAAATATTTGTGTTTAATATCAAGTATCTCTACACAAACAGAAGTTTGAATTAAGCATTTTTGATAGCCAGTAGGAAAGGGTTAATGACACAATTTATCACCATCAATAAACATTTCATACATAAACAATACAAACAAAAATATACCTGAATTCTCAATGAGCTGTGTAGCATTATGACTTTGTCAGGTATACGATCATTAGTATGGTATGGAAGAAAGTTTATAAATCCCAAAAACTTGGCCACCAATCGTGCAGTGCACAGACATTTCAGGTATTCATTTCTTGTGTTCTCATCAACTGATGTGTCTGCAATCAACAGGTCAAATTCATCTTGGAATCACTACAAAGAATAAGTCAGAATTACAATATGTATTAACAAGAATGTGAATTTTAACTAGATAAACAGAAAGTGAAATTTAAAAAAAAAAAAAAAAAAACTGGTTTTTGAGAATGTAATTATTTTCAAAATGCAATGTATCCTAAGTTACGGAAAAAATATATATACTCCATTTAAGTGTGACCCTTCTGCTCCATGTACTTAGCTCATAGTGTTTCCACAACTATTAGCACCATTCAAAAGTATATTTTAAAGTTACTTTCAATATGACTATCAAGTCAAGAATGATGTATTCTCAAACATCTTTCAGTTGAATTCGAACTTTGAGGAATCATTAAAAATAAGGCAGCGTCAAGTTTGGAGAGTAAGAAGCATGGTGAATGTACACAATGAGTTATTTGTTGGGAAATGTTACACCATGGACAACATTCTGTTATCCTGTTAACAATGAAAATTCAATGAGCAAGTATAATACATCACAACTGACTACCTACAAGAAGCCCACAAACAACAAGTCTGACAGAATTCAGGGATATACACAAGGTATCCAAAAGTACTGAGAACATCATCGCTAACCAACTTTTACTGCTTTTTGATAAATTACTAAGACGTAATTCTTTTAAGTCTGACGTTAGGTATATGTATCACCCTCCTCAATTCTAGTTTATGCCATCTTTACAAGATGAATTAGATGATATTAATACTGTAAAATATGTAATCATTATAATCAGAGATTAAGTGTTACTAAGGATTATGAGTGCAATAACTGCTGTTGAAGACACAAGCACAATATAAATAGGTCAAAATAGGAGAAATAAGAATAGTAATATGACTTAAGAATATGAAATATTGTTGGCAAAAATTGAACTAAGATGACAATTTAAGGATATTGAAAAGTGAGGAACTTGATAATTTAATAACCAAGTTATTACTCTTATTTAAATACCTGTATCACCTACATCTGATGCACTAAAATCACTATTGTCTAGACACAGTAGCTCATTAGCTAAACTGTCAGCAAGATGTTGGTTGAACGCTGAATGTGAGGCTTCTAGAATGAAGTCACGAAAGAACTCCTGGTGACCAGGAAATATTGGCAATGGGCATGGTCCTCGTTCCCCTGATGGAGCAATTAAGCGAGCACGGAGTAGAGCATATTTCTTTGGATTGACATCCTTCAGTGCAGCTAACATGACATCATCATCATCGTCCTTTTCAGTCTGAAAGACAGACAAAACATTCATCTGTATTGCGTATATGAATATATGTCTTTTGGAATATTTTAACAAAGAATAAAATACTCAGTTGATTACTATTCATGCTGTTAAAAAGTTTACTTCCTTATATTATCAATGGGTAACATTTAAGTATGTAATGATATCTTTGTAGATATTAACAAAAACCCACATAACATCAACATTTCTCAATCTAAAAGTCCACTCACAGGATCAATAGTATTTTTAATTTTTCATGTTTGGAAAGCATTGGTCACATTTTTCTCTATTCATTTACTGCAATATGTTCCAGTTACAAGTATCAATTATCTGCATGTGCAACATTTCATAATGGTCTTTTAAAAGAGAGCAGTCAGCTGCTCACATATCTGTATTAATGAAGAGGCAGGGTGGTATAGATTTTGGGAGTAAAACTTCTGTTCCCTGTATCCGGCGGTACACCCGTGAAGACTTTATTTCAAACATATGGCGGGAAAGTCTTCGTTCTTACTCCTGTTCCCTAATTATGTTAGCTCTCACAACTCTCATGACGTAATAACTGTTTCACAATTAGAGCCTTTGGAAAACTCCCTGCAACCACATTCCCATCTGAACTCTGGAGGTGGGAACTGGCCTACCAACACATTCTGGATATTAAAATTTAGTTTTGGTTATTAATATTTTACCTTTTTAAATAATTTCTTGCCTCTTCTACATGGCCCCTTTTGTTTTTAATTAATTTCTTTTTGTGTTTAACATTTTTACTGATACTGTTGCTGTCCCCCCTCTTTTTTTTCAATCTGACCATAATGGTGCAACCATCAGTGTTGTGAGTGGGTCCCATGTGACCTCAGTCACAGGGAAGAAGGGCATGAGCTCTTTTTTTACTGCTTTCCCCCCTTCAATTCTGGTTAATGGTAAGTATATTTAAACTTTCCATGTAAAAATTGTCCCATGACACTTTTTCTACACCATTGTTGAATAAAACAATGTGCTTCCTTTTTTCAAAGACCAAATGCCCATCCATTTTTCTTTAAGAACTTTATGGCTCATCAACAATGAGGTCATTAGAGGTAAGACAGGACTGTAGGCAAGGAATGGATGGGAATAAAATAAGCACTGGCCTTATGAAGGTACAGACTAGTATTCGTCTGAAGCGTTCCTCAGAAATCACTGAAAACTGCGATTTGGATGACCTGGTTGGGGATCGAATCTGTATCGTCTGGAGGTTTAGCTTGTTGCATATTTTGGTTTGCCACGCATTTTCAATTCTTTATAATTATGACCTAATCTTTTGATGGGATTTTAATATTAATTCGGGTCTTTATACTTATAACCTAAACATCTAGTGTGATTTTAACATCAATTCTGGCCTATTCACTTTCTAAGACAGTTACTGTTTGCCATTTAATGTTGCTACCAAACTATTGTTAAATGCCACAGTCAGCCCACTATAAGTAGTACCAGCCTGGTGCTGAGTCGGTTACAGTGCCTGACGGGGGATCAGCAGGTCCCCGGTATAAATCCCACTATCAGCTAGAATTTTTATGGGCTCTTAATCTGACATTCAATTCCAGCAAAGATTTGCTTGGTTCATCTTGAAGTATGCTTGAATGCTCTCTTTTACCTGGTAGGATTGCAAAGATAGGTTAGGGAAGCCAAAACAAGAGGCATGTGTGGCAAATTGAAAACTGTCACTTGGTGTTTGAACTATTTGGGGATAATCCAGCCCATAATGCCATACATATTTTTTAGTTAAATTTACCTACAAGTTGATAAAATTCTTTCTTGTCTGCCTGAGATAACATGTATGTTCACTGTATATTTCCACATTATATTCTTACTTTCCAAAATCATACATGAATTTAACTTTCTTTCTTTCTTTCTTCAACTTCCCTGACTTGTGAAAGGAACATTATTACCTGTGCAAACTAGCTAATATATCTGACTTGGTACCAAAATTTGCTGCAAAATATATACAATAAGATATCATAACTGACTTTCAATCATTACTGACTGATCATAGAAAAATGGAACCTGATAGTGAGCATGAACCAAATGGGTGCGACACAGAAAACAGTTTTCACACTGATATTTTGATATAAATGCATGCTAGTGAAACAGATTAGTATAATATATTAAAGAAAAATTAGGTTCCTTATTACAAAAAGCAACAAAATAAAACATGGCAATTGATGAATAATTCTTAGCCAAAAATATAATGAAAATTAATATATTAACTGACTTCAATAACAGCCGTTGCAGAAAGATATACGCCACTGTTTTATGATGCTTTGTTCATGGAAAAATTATCCAAATATTGCCAGAAGAAAATTTTGATTCAAGTGTGATATGATAAGTGATGTGATAAAGTGAGATATGAATTTATATGGTCAATTAGTTTCTCAGGAAACATATGTTCTGATTAGTAAATATAAATAAGTTAACTATCACATAAAAGATATGATGCAGTGATTAATAAACCCCCATTCATTTCATAGGAGCGGATCTGTTTTCCTTTACACTTGATCCCTTCCCATCCATCTTTTCTCTTCTCTATAATTAATTTGAATATCACCAACACACTCCCCATCACACTTTACTCCTTCCATCCCTACTTCTACTTTTTTCCTTATGCCACTCATTATGTATCATCTTTTTTTTTTTTGCTAAAAATGTGTACAAAAAAAAAACCAACAACAAAAAACACTGAAATGTTCCAATAAAACTCAAGAAACTGAATTTTCTTAATTAATTTGAAACCATGATGATGTCATTTTTATCCTTCTATTAAGTTGGTGTACAGCCTACCTTGCACTTTACAATCCAGTATGACTAACTATTTTAAAAGGGAGCTAAAATTAGACAATAATCTATTACAATGCTAATGTAAGAAAAGCAAATAGAACTAACTGCTGTTGAGATAAATAAAAAACAGAGAAAAATATGAACTAACATCATCTCTGAAGAGGCAGCACGTGATGAGCAGCTGTGAACGGAAGAGACGTGCTAAGTGCACATAGTTTGCAGGATCCCTGTTCAGCATCAGCAGAGACCGCACTTTCATTCCCAAAACACTGCCAAAACACCATCCATCCTGTTCGTGCTCCCTCTCCCACACCTGCAGAACTTCATAAAATGCGTCTCTCTGTTTGCGAAATGAGTAAAAGGCTTGATCTGAAGGGAAATTATCACGGCTATCCTCATCTGGACGGTAGGTAACATTGTTGAGAGCATCAGGTTTTGGAATCGTTACTTCAATGTTCTGGTCTTTTGAGCGTAAAAGTGTTTCTAAATAAAGACAAAGGTCTGGAGCAAACACTTCTAGTGCCTCACTGGACTGTAATAAAAGCAGTGTTGCTGAGTCCAGCAACTCTAAGAGGCTACACTGTTTGTTAAGTACAGATGCTGCAAAAAATACACAATTGTGAATAGTTCCCAAGAAATGGCTTCTTGCATCCTCTTCACTGCCACGTACAGCGAGGAGTGAAATGATGAAATTCAACTCTGCTGTGACATTAGGCAGTAAGCCACAATCTAAAAGATGGCAGTACAAGTCAGACAGTACCAAAAGTTCATCTCGGTGTGTCACTTTGTCTTGCTGAGGAATCAAAACATTTGACCTCAGAGAAGACTTTGTTGGCGTTATGGCAAAGCTGTGTTTGTCAGACACACTTTCTTCTAGACCCCTGGAATTGGTTTGCTGTTTTAGTCTTTCCTGTCGTAAAAGATCTCTCTCATGTTGAAAGCTTCTATTAACAGCCTGGTTTTTGTCTAGAACCTGCACTTCTCTGAATGGAGAACTTGGTTCACTAGGTCGCACGACTGAGCCAAAATCGTTACAGTCTTGTCTACCTGTAAATAAGGAAGGATGTTTTTTAAAAAAATATACTGCCGAATTCTCATAAGATCAGTCACAAATATCAGAAAGAATAATTTACACTGACATTCTATTTTAAAACAAAGTGAGTGAAATAAAATTCAAAATGTATAAAGAGAAAAAATGGACCCAATCGGGAACTGTTATTCCATTGCAACAGTAAGGTTGTGATGATAATGTTATACTTTGAATGGTGAAGCACAAAGTTTCAAATTACCAGAGTCACCATCCTGATTCACCTCCAGCTGCTAGCTCCAACTGTATACAAGGTGGTGATTCAGTGATTATGCTACAGTTTTGTTCCATGAGATCCCCATACATTAAATATTTGTGCGAACGGAGTATGATGTAATCTTCAAAGATATCCAGCAAGTTGAAGTCATGATATACAATGGTTCAACAGCTTGTTCTGCTGTCTTTGTAAGGTACAGCAGAACCTCAGTAAGTCAAACCTTGATAAGTCGAAAACCTCTACAACTAGAAAGAAACCTTTGCACCCTTCCCTTCAAACCCCAAAACCTCCATTGCTTAAAATCTGAGACCTCAATAAGTCATCCTATAACATATGTGTATGTTTCCCCTCTATAACTCAAAAAAAAAAAAAAAAAAAAAAAAAAAAAAAAAAAAAAAAAATTGACCTCTGTATCTCGAATATATCAATATATGATTGTACTACCTCTACAACTCAATGATTTTAAATAAAAAACCTCTTTGGCTAATAGAAAAATAAATAAGGTACAGACTTTAAGAATATTGTCAGAAATTCTTTCTTAGACGTAATTTTTAGGAGTGTGCAATAAATGGGGTTTCTTGCAAATTTTTTTGAATAAATAATTACCGATTTTTATAACTGTCATCAACACGTGTTTACCAGGCATTCCTTATTTTCATTTTGGGTGTTTATTGTTACTTATTGTTGTGGCTTTAGTTTGAGCTCTATCAAAGCAAGTCTTAAATATCACAAAATTAGTTTGGTGCAACTGGCATACATGTTAATTTCTGATACAGTAGGCCTA
The DNA here is from genome assembly GCA_031002005.1 of Vandiemenella viatica. NCBI lineage: Eukaryota > Metazoa > Arthropoda > Insecta > Orthoptera > Morabidae > Vandiemenella > Vandiemenella viatica. The sequence continues at coordinate 115,552,269 of CM061914.1, read as the reverse complement.
CACAAACCCTATTACTGAAGAATGAGTGCTGTGGAATAAATTGAAAACTCTGAAAAGTCAGAAGTGCTCAAAGTTGTAAAGAACTGTAAAAAGAAGAAAGATGTTGCTGATCAATTTGGCTTACCGGTGAGTGCTCTGTCAAAAATAAAAAAAAAATAATCAGAAATTATGAAAAAAATTGAAAGCGGAACAAATTTTCCGCAAAAGCCAACAAACTACAAAATTTCTCAACTTGGAAGAATGCTTTACTTAAATGGTTTAAGTAGAGTTGAAACCAAAACTTTAGTGTTACTGAACCACTATTACAAGAAAAGACATGTCATATTACCTGGGAATTTTTGGTTAATGTTTACTTATATCCACAAATTCTTAAGTTGAGAATAAAGAGACAGCAGGGTAGTAGGGAATATTTAAAACAACTAAACAAGGACTTAATAACAGCAAAGAAAATGGCTAAAGATGGGTTTATGAAGAGTATTGTCAGTGCAGGGGGACCATTGACTGATGCATCTAGAAATTTCTATGGCTATATCAGGAAACTGAGGGGAAGGGAGGATGTAGAGACACTTATAGATAAGGATGGAGAAGAAGTTACTGCCGATTTGAAAAAGGCAGAGATTTTAAGTAACTGGTTCAGTGAAAGCATTAGGGACAATGAATCAGAAACAGGAGGGTCTAATTCGGAGAACGAGCTTAACAACACAATTAGAAATGACGATAGTAAAAAATTTGATATCCATCCTGAGGAAATCATGAAGGAAATAAGAAAGCTGAAAAAACATAAAGGGGCTGGTGAAGATAATATTACTACAGATATCTTAAAGATAGCCGGATGTGACATTGACATCAGTGGTAGGTAAATTAATGGAAAGATTGATATACAACCACATCAGAAATGTATGCGAGGAACGTAATTGGTTTTCAAGCAGGCAACATGGTTTCAGGCAAGGATATTCATGCGAATCTCAGTTGGTGGGATATATGCAAGATATTTCAGATGAAATGGACAAGGGAGGCCAAATTGATAGTGTAGCACTAGTTCTGTCTAAGGCGTTTGACAGAGTAAGCCATAAAATGGTAGTAAATAAGGTAAAAACCATTGGAGTGGATAAGAAAGTCATTTGCTGGGTAGAAGAATTTTTAAAAGGTAGAAAACAGAAAGTTAGGGTAGGAAATGTAGTATCAAAAGAAGTGGAAGTAAAAATGGGTGTGCCACAGGGTAGCGTATTGGGACCATTGCTATTCATTATTCTAATGAATAATTGTGTTGATTGTTTACTATCTGAAATTAGATTGTTTACAGATGACATAATGCTGTATAAAAGAATCAAAACGATAGAGGATTGTAAACAGTTGCAGGGTGATCTGGACAGGATATCTAGTTGGGTTGGTAAACATGGAATGAAGATAAATGCAAAGAAGAGTCAGCTTATTAGATACACAAATAAAAAACAAAAGGTTAATTATGAATATAAGGTGGGGAAAGAATTGCTTGCTGAAGACTTGAAATGCAAATATCTTGGAATTACTTTTGATAACAAACTTAACTGGGCAGGACACATAGGACAGGTGGTAGGAAAAGGTTTCAAAGTTCTGCACTTGTTGGAGACAGTGATGAGTGGATGTACGAGAGAAGTCAAGGAATTGGGTTACAAAACTTTGGTCAGACCATTGCTCGAATATGGTAGTGTAGTATGGGACCCTCATTTTACGTATCAAATACAGGAGTTGGAGAGGGTGCAAAGAAGGGCTGCTAGATTTGTTTCTGGAAATTATCGCAGAATGCAATCAGTGACGGATATGATAAAGGAGCTGGAATGGGATTCATTGCAAGACAGGAGGAGGATGAGGAGGGTCATGGGAGTGTACAGGGCATATACTGGTGATGTGGCATGGAAAGATATTGCAATAGGTATGAAAAGTAGTGCATAGAAGGGAAAAGATGACCATGACCACAAGCTGGCACTCGATTTCAGGCACAAGGGTGTGGGAAGATTCTCTTTTTTAGGTAAGGGTGTCAGGGATTGGAATGAGTTACCAAGAGAAATGATGAATAATTTACCGAAAACTTTGAAGGAATTTAAAGATAAAATTTGTAGAGGGCAAATGTAGGTGGGTGCAGGATAGGGGGAGGATGGGTGTGTAGGGAAATTGCCACCGGAGCCTGTGCTCCATTGCAATTAAATTAAATTGAACATTACTTCTGTAACACGAATTTTAATTTATTTCACCTCTGTAACTCAAAATTAGGTAGGACAGAATCTAAACCTCTGAAAGTCAAACATGTACCTACAAAAACCTCTCTAAGTCAAAATCCTCTATAACTCGAATTTTTTGAGTCTCCCTTAAAGTTTGACTTACTGAGTTTCCACAGCATAACAAGGTTTTCATTGGTTACCAGCCTACTGAAACTGCCTCGTGTCATGACATCATGCAGTTACAGTAGTCTGGTTACCAACAGAACCTAGCTGAATCTGGTGAAGACAGTAATGTCAAAACGTTAGTTTTGCCATATGAACACTTAATGACAATGTAAGTGACATTCAAACAGAATTACAACAGCAGTCACTTTGCATCTATATTTGTTTTGTAGTTAGAAGGTATATGATTGTTGTTCTTGTTTTAATGTGTTCCACATTCTATTTGCCAACAACTAACTCATTTTCCGTAAAACTTTAAGTGCTCACTCATGTGGATAAAAAGGGAGCTTTATTATTAATTTTGAATGCCTTCTTAATAAGAACCAGGATAAAAGAATATTTATATGATATTGATATTATGTACAGCACTTTGGCTGAACCAGAAGCTGGAAGCATCACAACAGCTGTTCCAAGTTGAAGGAGGTGGCAAGAACAGGATCTCACGCATCATAAAAGTTTCTTACCTCTCGTTTGGGTGTGGTGCAATGAACTAGTCAGTTAGAGGTAGTGTGGCTTCCACCATAATGTTTAACACACATGAATAGAGGCTTCTTTTTTTTTTTGCTTATGGCTTTATGCCTTGTCAATGAAGAGGTCATTAGAGATGAGAAAGTATAGGGGAAAAGGAATAGGAAGGAATTTGGCCATGGTCTTTTGAAGGAAACATCCTGATAATAATTGGTAAACAATGAAATGAAAGGTGTTAAGTAGTGAATAGGAATAACAGGAAGGGAAGGAGACCAGTTGGAAGACCTCTGGCAAGATGGATCAAGAAAGACGCAGAGGCTAAGGGAGTTATTTGGAGAAAAGTGGTGGAGAAAAATTCTTGGAATGACCACCAAACTTGGAAGAGGATGTGCTGGATGACCTGCAAAGGTGGAAATGTGTAATAATGATTATGCTGACAGGTAAATGAGCCATCCCTTACCTTTAGATGATGGACTGTACACTCTTATTGTGAGGCAGACTCCCATAATACCCACCTACCATAATGTTCTCCTGTTGACAAAGACTAGACCCGAAAATTTATATGTCATGTGTGTTCGCACCCCACATCCATCACCGAAAGATAAATGGTGACTCATTTCCCTATCCTAATTTGTTATAAAAATAATAATTAGTAACTATACAATATAAAGAGAAAAAAGAGAGAGCAACTATCTGAAACTAATGTGACACTGATCTGTTATAAGTCGTCTGATCTAAGTCTGATCATTAATTTCGTTCATGTCATGTAGCTATGCTAAGTTTTTTTTTAAAAAAAAATAATAAAAGCTAATGAGACAAGTGAGTTACTGACTTAAATAAAAAATACTTAAAGCTACAATATAAAGATGAAAATAATTACCTGTTTGACTTTCTTCCTTCTTTCCACTATGATCAGGATTTAATCTTGTTGGTTTTATGCGACGTTTTTGGTTTTTGGATAGTTTTACACGCAAAGGTTCTTTAACATCTCCTAAATCTGCTGCATCACAAAAAAATTGGCCAGGACTGCCTCCCTTCTTTTTACCACCAATCTTAACACAATCCCCAACTATGTAGTCACCAAGGCTGATGGTGCTAGATGGTCTATTTACATGCCCTGGTGAATTTTTATTCCAGATGTGGATGGGAGAAGCTGGATCAGAATTAGAATTCCTTGAAAATGGTGAATCATGGCAAAATAAAGATTTTGATGAATGTTCAATTGGACTCAAAAATTGTGATGCCCTTAGGAAATCAGAAGACCTGCTGTTGGGTGTTACTGGTTCAACAGGTATCTTCTTTCCATACTCTTTGACAATATTCTCCCTGTTTTCTGACTGTACATGTCTGCTCTTGAACTGCTCATATCTCACTTCATTGCATTCTTTTTTAATGTTTTCTGTACTGAAAATAGCAGTCTTTTCATTTAAAACTTTTTCTGATTCATTTCTCTGCTTGTTATTTTTAGAGTCCTCAAAATACCCTTTGTTTTGAGGTGAACGAGGAAACAGTTCTACCTTTCTATTCTTGGTTTGCTTGTTAAAATACGATTGAGTAAAAGATGAGTTTTCGATAAAATTTCCATTCCTCTGTTGCTTGACTGGGGTGAGGCCAGCATGCGTTGATTTAAGAACACTTAAAAAAAAAAAAGAGAAGTAATTAATCCATGTTATAATGTCACAGCCACCGTTATCTATACAACATAAAGAATATAATCAAGTAACAGAAGGTGAAATGTGGCAAATTCCACAATAAAAATTACCACTTTTATTTATTTTGCTTGAAGACCTAGCATAAATTAATACTTTATGCATCTGAGGAAGAGATATAGGCATACTTCTGCAAGCTACAAATTCAGAGGCATTTTTAAGTGCTGTGTAATGGTTTATCATATAATAGAGGATGTAGACCTTACCAGTGTACTGTGGGTATTAAGGAGCCACCACACTGGAACGGGAAGGAACAACTACACCAAGTTCGAGTCCTAGTCCCTGCAAACTGATTGAGGTTTTTAGGCAGTTCCCCCACAATTATCAAGTTAAAGCTGGAATGGGCCCTAATTTCAGCCTAATAAAGTACAAATTTTGCAAACAAAAATACACTAACCACATACGGGAGTAGTTTAAATCGTGATTCATGACATCAAAACGTGACATAGTGCTTAAGAAACCTGCTTAAATCTTTATATATAAAGATGAATCTATGTTTGTTTGTTTGTTCTTCATAGAAATCCACAGTTTTCATCCGATGTTGATGAAACTTTGCACACATATCCTTTGAAACAAGGAGAAAAATACTGTCTACATTTGGTTGAAAAATTATCTGTATAAATAACACATTTTGCCTCATAACTTCGAAATACAGCGATAGCCAGACACGTTGGATGTGGACATCAACGTACCATGTTTCCGTGTAGTGGACTGCCAGCTGAGTGGTTAAAGCGGTTGCTTACGAACGTCGTGGTCTACGGTTCAAATCTCCGTGGAGGCTAAGATTTTTAAAAATTGTTTTTCATCGTAAGAGTCAGGCCTTGGCCGTAGGTTATTCGGATTGAATGTTAAAATGTAGATATTAGAAAGTTAGGGGTGCAATACGAGGCAAATCGTAGGTAGTCTTGCAATGTTGTAGGTGTACACTTTTTTACGTTATAATGATCCCTCAGGTGTTGTTCGCAGTCAGAGTGTGAGTGTGAACCACAGTAATATTATTATGGAAGTAAGTCACTGTCTTTTTGTTACGTTTTGATGACTAAATGGCTATATCGTTGTGATGGAATTTTATAAGGAAATCTGTATGAAGGGCACAGGATATTTTTTCCAGTATGATTAACAGTTGTAGTCACGAAATTTGAGACCTTATCAAATGGTGACAGAAATATGCTGGAAAATGATTCTCTTCAAGAGACAGGTTCAACGGTACAATGATATAGTGATAGCTTTCCTGTCATATTATTCCGACTCGATATTGTTTGGGACCAATCCTTTGTTACCAACAACTTTCTATATTTAATTCGGGCAAAAACATTATTAATCCACGCGTACGGAGTCGCGGGTACGGGCTAGTAACTGATAATAGCTAAATTCAACATGCTTTTGCTGTGATAAGGTTAATTATTTATTTTGATCCAGGCTGAATTTCAACCTAACCACAATCTCGGTTAATACTGCCGCTACAAAATTAAAGCTACAATCGCACGTGCATTGATGGTGATGTCATGTATCGCGACATAAGTATAAAATAAGTTGTCGTAAGAAGTGAATTATACAACACAGCAATATATTCACATCCTATCAAGAAACGTTGCCAGTGTTTTTACAGTTGTTGCTGTACAGAAGCTATCTTTGACGTGACAATTTGAAGTGAATTGGCGGTTTTGTGTTGCGTAAATTCGTAATTTTCATGTTGCTTCACGTCTAACGTAAGTTGCATTTTGCTTTCATGTACACTTTTACTTAAAAGGTATGATCATAGATAAATTTCAAACGAATGGCACAATTCTTTGGACCTCGTTCTTATTTTACCATAGCCAATAATATCACAAAACAAACGTGTGCAACAGTTTTCCAACCAAAATGACAATTCATTGATGATACACAGTGATTACGCAACAACGTAAATTTGATCAAAAACCTTCACCAAAAAGAAACGTAAAAAAACAAAAAATCTCCAACGTGATTCAGACCAATATTACAACGTTCGAATAGCTGACATAGTTACACATTGCAAAAATAATAGCCTCAGTATCACTCATTGAAAGCAAAGAAGATCAAAATAAATATGATAAACTTACATTATTAATTATAATATAGGCAGCACAATTCGAGATCAGTGGGCAACTATTTCCGTTCAAACAAATTAATAATTTCAATAATAGGGCACAGTTTAAATTATTTTGAAAAAAAAAAGCTAAATTATTCATGTCCTCTGCCGTAGCGTCAAATGCCAGTTGTAATTCTGATCCATCCTATGTAATACTCTAACCAAACTTTTCTCAACACTGATGCTTGAAATACAAAGCTTTTATCTTACATATCTATGGACAAAGAATTTAAGAAATACTTCTATATATCAAAAGAATATTACGTAAATATAAGCATCTAATGATTGATACGTCGATTTTAACGCAATACAGTAGAACTCCGATTATCCGAATCACTTTTTTAATTAAGATGGAAACGTCCTGCGAAAAAGCTTCCTCTCTTTTATAAAAACCAGCCTCAAGCTTGGATAACTGCAGCACTGTTTACAGAGTGGTACGGTGAAATTTTCATCCCTGAAGTGAAAAAGCACCAAAAATCTCTTGGAAAAGAAGGAAGTAAATTGCTTTTGGTTGTTGATAATGCACCAAGTCATGCCACCGAAGAAGTTTTGGAAAGAGTGAATGCCCAGCTTAAAACAATCTTGTTACCACCAAACGTCACAAGCTTGTTATAACCAATGAACCAGTCTGTTATCGAAGCCATGAAACGCAATTACAGAAGGCAATTTTAGGGAAACTTTTGGTGGAGAGTGAAGACGTAGCCACAAAAAAATTGAAAGATTGCTCTTACATGGTGGCGGAAGCTTGGATCTTGTTAAGGCAGTCACATTAAGATGTGCATGGAATAATCTGAAAAGCATACCAACTGAAGAAGAGAAAGAAAAGAAGAAAAAGGGAAAAGAAGCTCAAGAAAAAGAAAGGGAAGAGACAGGATAAGATGTGGATGATGTGTCACTTGAAGAATTCAGAAACATTCTTTTGAAAATTCCTGGAAGTTCAGAAGTTAGTGCTGAAGATATAGATTCGTCAGACCGTGGGTATGAAATTCTAAATGATGATGAACTTATTGTAAGTGTAAGAGAAGAAAGTGTAGAGGAAGAAGTTGACCTTAATATCGAAGTTGAAGCAGACACGGGACCATCAGCGTTGATGTGAATGGAGCATCAGTCCTAGTGTGACCACATGCAACTTCTCACTGTCAAGCGTTTGTGTGACTAGGCTGCCTGAAAACGGATGAGTACAGTCAAACAGCTCACTTTGACTGAGATGTTCAGCAAGCAATGACATATTTACAGTATGATAAGTACATACTGTACTTACGTACAGCACTTATAAGTACGCTTAACATGTAAACATATTGCCTTTTCATTTAATTAATTAAAAGCTGTTTTCTCCCATTTTCAACATACATACAATAATTAATTAAAATACACCCTTTTTCGGAAAAAATCCAATCATCCGAATTTCTGATTATCCTAATGGGATCTGGTTCCAATTGATTCGGATAACTGGAGCTCTAATGTACATACTTTTATTTCAGTGTTCTGCAAGTTAATTTATTCATCGATGCTTGGAAATGTTATTAAATAACGCGCATTCCCAAGAATATCATCGTAAAGCGTGACGTCGTAGCGCAACGTCATAAACTGATGTCATGCCGTGACATGATACATCTAGCGTATTATACTAATAGATAAAAGAGTTCGAGGGATATAAGTTAGCATGGAAATAACATAACCATCAGATAGGAAATAAAATTTGGCAAAGTATGACACCTGTTTTAGACCGACATAATTAATGCTCTCAGAAATATTCAAGATCAAGACATAGTAACTATTACGACACACTAGGAAAAGTGGTTTTCGCCTTGAAATACAGTAAGAATCAGTTTGTATCATACACCAAAAGTAAAGGAATTTTTTACAGAATATTTTGACAGTAGAATTAGCTCGCAGACCTAAGAACTGTAGTAATGAGATAGATTCAAAGCTTTATTAACTTCACGAAATTTCATCTCGGAAACCTTAAAACCTAGGAGGAAAATTCTCATATCTAAAATTGACATTTAAAACATGCTTCACAACATACCAAAATTTCAGAATGATAGGAATTAAAATAAAGTTTTTTCTTTGTTGGAGTCACTGTGATGTCAGTTTAGGCTAAATGAATGTAAGGAGCCCTCCCGATCCAGGAAGCACAGCAGTTTATGATCAGATTTACTAGAGTGCAGATGTGTGTACAGCAAGATGTAGGAAAAGTTTTCTCAGTAGGTGTACAACTATGACCATCAGCATGGTGTACTTATAACTTTCATCTAAGTGGGTTAGATGGAGGCTGATTACAGTGTATGAGGATGGTTTAATCTGTAATCATTAAATTCGGATAGAAGTCTGCTGCTTTTCTAAATTTCCTGGTACCAATTAAAGTTCTAGAACTTTTAAACAATACATCAGTTTCAAATCAGCAAGAAGTCTACAAAGGTTTACTTAAAGAACATACCTTTATCTCTTGGGGTTATAACAAGTGATTGGCAGCCATAAGGAAGAATCTATAATGGTACCAGAGCACAGTTACAGTTCAGCAGCTATTGTTAGCCCAGAACCCACAGGCAACCGTTTGTCTGACATTTGATTACTGCTGTATTATAACGCCAATTCCTTATGGAACTGGAATCTGCAGTAATCCTAGAAATGCTTCCAACAAAAGTAAGCTGATAAAATGTAATCCTCCAGTTTATCTTATGGTAACATGTTTGATAGTTTCATAAAACTGTGAATGTAATGAATTATATGATACAGTCAGAACTTTCTTCAGCCCGAACTGTCAGACAAAAATATTGTGTTATGCCTCTTGGCTGTCCTTATGTCACCGCATCGTGATTTGTAGTGCTAACGTGATGGATTGGACATACCGCTTGGCCAGAAGGACCAAACTCTCTAGAGTCTACTAGAATGCCAGTGTGCCACAGGTATATAACAGCAACCAACACCCATAAACACAGTTTCTGTCCAGGAAGAAGACCGTAGAATGTTGGGTCAAACTTTGGCACTATAAATCACAATGTGGCATCACCTAGAAAGCCAAGAGACAACTTCCTAACAGGGAAGCCTCACATATTGTGTTATTGCATAACATCTATTTTCACAGACAAGAATACATTACACACACAACATTATCATTCTTCCCGATTACAACATGAAACATTACCAATCTAGACGTCATGTCAAATGTCCTCTATTCAGTTAAATATTGGGGTTTTGTGTGCAATATAATCTCTCTTTCACTTAATCTGAACAACTTATTAGATCATAATGTATTTGAAAGAAAGTAGTCCAGCAAGTAATCATTAAACTTAATTGAACCTAAAAATACACCCCCTTAGTATCATTATCTGTTAATTTTCTGCAGAAAGATGCATGTGAAGAAAATAATAAGAATATTATATTCGTAGAATATCTTATTTTAGATCTACAAACATTAGACTAATCTATAAAATAATTGAAATTAACGAACCTCAGAGCTTCATTTCGTATGAAATTAATAACATGTAGAACGAAGGATCCCTTCGAGCATGTCAAATGATCCAATTGTGGGAGCTTAATAGCCTGTGAATGTGAAGTAGTGGCAATTTTTAAAGATATTGTAACAGCTAAATCTGTATCTTAGTCAGGTAATTTGAATTTTAAAATTTTGTGGTTAGCAAATGATTAAGGTCGAAACTATTCACCTCATCGTTTCTAGAAGTCAGCCAAGCAATTACACTGTCAATACTTAACCTGCCAGCCAATAGTTCATTCAATATTTCTGCCGCCATTTCTCATAGTCTAGTCACATTTTGTCCTAAAAACCACAAAATAAAATGTAATCATTTTTTTACCCCTCACTTTTACGGTGATGAGGAACGGGAAGTATTGGCACAGTGCTCACATACTCTGTCATTACATTTCCAAACATAAACATACCACATTGTCTCTGCATTACACCGCAAACAGTCAGAGATTATAAAGTTGGAAGAAGTTTATTGAATAAACTTCCCACAAATGACACAAACCATGGAGGAAGGAAATATATATGGAGGAGAAGTGACGTTGAATCGGTGAAGCAGGCTCTAAACTCTCCCGCATGGTGGCAGCAGCGGTATTGCGCTTCCCAACATTGCGATTTTCCCAGTATATCCCGAAAACTAAGCAAGATATCGAAAAATTTTATTCTTTATTTTCGATTTGTCTCGTCGTGTTACATAAGAATCGATCATTAAATTTGACTTTTGCGAAAAAAATTTTCTCCATTTCAACTCGAGAAACCTCACTTTTGATACAGTATATCTATAGAACTAGGGGAGATATAGAAAATTTTTATTCTTTATTTTTCATTTGTCTCGTCTTTTTAAATAAGAATCCATCATCAAATTTGACTTTAACCAATTGTTTCTTCTGAATTTCAACCAAAACCATTTCACATTTGGGACAGAATATCTCGAAAACTAAGCAGAATATCAAAAAAATTTATTCTTCATTTTTTATTTGTCTCATCGAGTTACATAATAATCCATCACCAGATTGCGGCGTCACGTTTATCCTAGAGTCCCCTTGAGGTGTTTGTACATATTCCCCGTGTTTGTTGGGAAGCGGTCAAGCCCCCACCACTCCGGCCATGCCCCCCACTCCTCCGCCGGCCTGCTTCACTCCCATACGTTGTAAAGGTCTCTTGCGTCGTCTCCATATTATTCCTTCCTCCATGACACAAACAAACCAGAGATAATAATTAGATCAAGAAACTAATCAAGAAGTTAGAATTTTGTATCTTCAGACCTACCACCCTAATTCGTAATGCAATACAAGTTTAAGATCTTTGCTGTTAGTATTGCGTTAAAGATCTTTGCTTTTTCCGGGAAAATTTAGTTGTGACTTGTGAGCTGTTGAGAATGTATTGTTGATTTATGCTTATTCTGCTGTTGTGCGATATTTTATTCTACCTATTTGGTAGAAATCTGTAAAAATGCCTAAACGAGTTTGTCCATTTGAGTATGACTTTTTGCCGCAACATAAAATACATGTTAGTGAGAAAGAAATCAGTGCTGGCGATTACATGAAAAATATCCATGGTAATTATCTAGTTTATTACGTACATATAATCAAGCAATTAAATAAAACTCATATTTATCATAACAACCATTTTCAGATAAGACCGTTGCCTTATTATATAAGGGAGCAAACAAGTTGGTTGACTATTGTGAATTAGAATTAAATAAACAAAAAACTGATAGGATAAATAGATCGTCAAACAATAAACAGTCTTATAGGCAGCTGTTCCTGTCAAAGAAATGTCAGCTTCAACGCAGTGGTTATCTTCAGGTAATAAATAAAATATTTTATTTTTGTAACAGTATTTGTTAATTTAATTTTTGGAAACATTTTAGAAGTTGCTATCATCAAAGTTTTTTTAAATTAAAAAAGAAAAAGGTATTTTTAACACTTATAAGTGAAATAGCATGCAGAGAGAGATTCACTTTACTCAACCCCTTTCCCTCCCTCCCTTTACTCTTTTCCTGTGCAGTGTGCATACGCCTCGAGCCCCATCGCGCACTTAAGTTGCGATTGAGTCACTATCAAGAGAGCACGTATTTTTTCCTCCATAAATATTTATACTTGTTTCGATTTATCTTGGCGTCTAGTGACTTGAAGGGTAATATCAAGATGGGGATACTGTTGCGGCCTCGCGTAGTAAACACACAGATCACGTGGTACATATGACGACATTGTGACGTTTGGTCCAGGCTGCATTGCAACATAAACTCAGATGATGATTGACGAAATCGTATTTTATTAATATGCGTTTCGGTCGTAATGGAGCCTGGACCAAAGTGAAACGTAACCATAACTTACGATATTGCAGATATCCTATTTTCAGAGCATATCTATAGCTGTTACTGTGTTGGTAGTACGGGCAGACTGAACACGTCACAATGATGTCATATATACCACGTTATCTGTGTGTTTACTGCACGAGGCCGCAGCGGTATCCCCATCTTGATATTACCCGACTTGAATTTGCTAACTAGAAATACACTACAAAATCTGTGCCAGTCGAAGTTGCCATCTTGATGAAGTATTACATTTATATTTTTACTACAAAAACAAAGAAATGCATTCTTGACTCAGTAAACGTGGCTTCATGTGAAGTGATAATTTTGTGGGAAAAGATGGTATATCAACCAGATAAAAAAAAAGTGATCAGCAAAATAGAAAAACACTTCAAACAGGCAGAGTATAAAGAAATCAAGACAAAGTTTGGAAGCATTAAAGAAGAAAGATTGAAATTGTTAAAGCAGTTTTTGTTAGCATAATGACAGAAATGTCACTGGGATTTAATTGGTTCAGTTGATAAAAAAAGCTGGGTAGAACGAAGGAGATGTCCATTCAAATTATGAGTTCATTTTTGTAGCAATATAAAGCAGATATCACGCCGAGAAACATATTTTTTTCATTTGCGTGGACTGTCCATAAACAAATGCAGTGGTTGTAGGTAATTTTTGTTGGCAGTATTTAGCGCAGTACAATTTGTAGCAAATGTCTGTTTGTGATTGGTTGTAATGTATGGCAGTCAGTAGTATATTGGATGCGTATGTTATATATTGAATAAGGAATGAAGTGATTAGACGCACCATAAAAGAGGAACATCTACAGGAAAGGGTGGAGAGGACCAGACTGAGATGGTATGGACACCGAGCGTGGTGGTGTAACGGATAGCGTTCTGGCCTCGCATTCGGGAGGACGGCGGTTCGAATCCCCGTCCGGGCATCCAGATTTGGGTTTTCCATGGTTTCCCCAAATCACTCCAGGTGAATGCCGGGATGCTTCCTTCAAAAGGCCATGGCCGAACTCCTTCCCATTCCTTGCCCCCATCCTTTCCCGTCTCTAAAGACCACGTTGTTAAAAAGGGACGTTAAACTGTTAAAAAAAAAAAAAAAAAAAAAAAAAAAAAAATGGTATGGACATGTCAAGAGAATGGAGGCTCAGAGAATCCCGAGAAAAAGCCATGAAATTAAGATGCATGGTAAACCACCCAGAGGAAGACCAAGGGATGGATGGCTGAAAGGAGTGGAGGAGGGTGTACGGAAGAGAGGAGAGGACTGGAACAAAGTGGTGACAGAGAGGTGGTGGGATGAAAGAAGCAAATGGAGAGGCTTGTGCATAAAGCAGACCCGGCCAGAGGCTGGAAACTGTTTAGGATGATGATGATGTTATGTATTAATCTGCCTATTGTAGTTCATTTAATGAGTATTAAAATTGCCTTGGAAATGCACTTGATGTAATGAGAAAGGTTGTAGAAGCTATTTTTGAGTTTGTTAATCAGATATCCATTGATTTAAATTTTATTCTGTTCTTCTGAATTATTTCACATGGCTGAAATAATGATTAAAATCATCCATATGAAATAAAATATTTATAAAATATGATTTCACCAATAAGTGTTTGCATCTAGGGTGAAATGCAGCCTGAACCACAGTAACAGCGATAGATACGATTTTATAATTGAATATCCGCAGTATCATGTGCTATGGCTACTTTTCACTCTGGTCAAGGCTGCATTACGACCTAAACGCCTGTTTATAAAATATGATTTAGTTAATAATTGTTTATGTTGTATGCAGCCTGGACCATAGTAATAGCGATGGTTGCTTCACTGTGATCCAGGCTGCATTACGATGTAAACGCAAAGAAGATATTTACAAAATATGATTTTGTCAATAACATTTCGTGTTTAGGTTGTAGTGCAGCCTGACCATAGTAATAGCGATAGATGCTACTTGGAAATTGGGTATACAAAATATCCTGTGCGATGTTTAAGTTTCACTGTGGTCTAGGCTGCATTAAGACCTAAAAACTAACAAATTCATTCCTGTACTACTGGTGCAAAATTTAGGATACCACCGTATGACACTTATTATTAGTGATGGGCGAATAGTGGAAAATTAATGCTCGGATATAGAACGTCTCTCAATTGGCTGAAGTGATAAAGAAAAAAGGTTTTTCGCATTAAATATTATGAATCAAGTTTTACAAAATAAAAGAAATGTATTTCAAAATGAAATATTTTAAATCAAGATAAAACATGTGTTTAAACGTTGAATGTAATAGCTTATATGAAACTTATTAGTGGTTAAACAATTAAAATGTAGTGAATAACACACTGGCATTAACGAGTCACGGCCAGTCAGAAGCAGGCATTCGCCGCGAATAGTACTGCGCACCACTAAATAGTGCCAATAAAAATTACTTCCACTGGTTTTGTTAACGGATGGTTCACACAAAAGAAAAAAATATGTTTCACAGCGTGATGTCTGCTTTCTATTGCCGTAAAAATGAGCTCTCAATTAGGATGGACATCTGCATGGTTCTGCCCAAGTCCATACTTTCTTCAGATTTCGAAGTATTGTCAGAATCTTGAACGGTGCAGCTGCCACAAAAACGATCTTGTAAGACACATAGCTGCTAGCCTTGATGAATCTAAATTAATTGACAGAAAAACACCTGTGGTCATAGTGTCTACTTTGAAAAGTTTGGGATGTGACTCTGCAGTATTCAGTGTTAAATATCTTCTACACAGTGTTTAAAAAATCAACAAAGAATAAATGAGTCTCTCAAACAAGTTCAAACCTGATTTGCCACTAACTATTCATTAAGATAGCAAGTTGAAGATATTAGTGTGCATGAAACTGTAGATTGTATGCTAATTTTGGTACCTGGACGGGGGTTGATCAGCTTTTAGTGATTCCAAAATTGAGTTGTGAAACAGGCGAAGCATGTGTGTTAAGTGTGTACGAAACAATAAATCTATGGAGCGTGAATAACAGAGTAGAATGTTTTGACACCATAGCTGTAAAAACCAATTTGAGAAATGGAGCTTGTGTTCTTCTGGAACAAAAAATGGAAAAAGATATGCTTTGGCTTGCCTGTCGACATCATGTAATGAAAATTATGTTAGAAGCTATTGTGAATCAGGCCATCGAGAGGTCCTGATATTTAAAAAGTCAAGATCAACCGGGGCAAAATAGACCAAAATGATTGTAAAACAATAATTTCTGAAACCACATCTTTCAGCGTGGTAGAAAATGTAGTAGCCAGCATTTCATTTTCTCAGAATAAACATTAGGATAATGGAAACAAAGAAACTGCTGTGAGGCACTGAAAATAAGATAGTATAGGGAAAAATAAACTGATACCTGTCACTTACCACAGATGAAGTCAGGACGGTGAGACAAACACGTAAAAACACTAAAACATAAACAAATTGCACAATATTTCAACATGAGTCTTAATCATTTGAGAGGCGAGACATATGGCATGGGGAAAGATGTAGTCACATCCCAACCCCCCACATGAATAAACATTAATTATGTCAGCCTTGAGATGATTACAAAGAGTTGTTGGATCTGACAATTATTTATTAGGAGGAGTTTCTGACAAGGGCATTTCACTTAGGTGGTCTGCTTGTCTTAACTGTGTCAGATGGATGTTGAAAGCTATGCATTTAAAGATTTTTCTATTCAAACATCAGTTTAAACTGGCCAAAAAGGAAGAGGTAGCTGTGACAGGTATTTGTATTTTCACAGTTATGATATACACTGAAGTGCCAAAGAAACTTGTACACCTGCCTAATATTGTGTAGGGACCCCGCGAGCACGCAGAAGCGCTGCAACATGACGTAACATGGACTCGACTAATGTCTGAAGTAGTGCTGGACGGACTTGACACCATGCATCCTGCAGGGCTGTCCATAAATCTGTAAGAGTATGAGGCGGGTGGAGATCTCTTCTAAACGGCACGTTGCAAGGCATCCCAGATATACTCAATAATGTTCATATCTTGTGGAGTTTAGTGGCCAGTGGAGGTGTTTAAATTCAGAAGAATGTTCCTGGAGCAACTCTGTAGCAATTCTGCTGGAATTTCCCAAGTCCGTCGGAATGAACAACGGACATGAATGGATGCAGTTGATCGGTAAGGATGCGTACATACATGTCAGTTGTATCTAGATGTATCAGGGTCCCATGTCACTCCAACTGCACA
Source organism: Vandiemenella viatica (assembly GCA_031002005.1). NCBI lineage: Eukaryota > Metazoa > Arthropoda > Insecta > Orthoptera > Morabidae > Vandiemenella > Vandiemenella viatica. The sequence continues at coordinate 115,535,551 of CM061914.1, read as the reverse complement.
TGCCCAACACCGTTACAGAGCCTCCATCAGCTTGAACAGTTCCCTGCTGACATGCAGGTCATGAATTCATATGAGGTTGTATCCATACCTGTACCCTCCATCCACTTGATACAATAATTGGAAACGAGACTCGTCAGACCAGGCAACATGTTTCCAATCTTCAACAAGCAAATGTCAGTGTTGACGGGCCCAGGCGATGCGTTTAGCTTTGTGTCTAGCACTCAGCGAGGGTACATGAGTGGGCCTTCGGCTCTGAAAGCCTATGTCGATTATGTTTCGTTGAATGGTTCGCACGCTGACACTTGTTGATGGTTCAGCATTGAAATCCGCAGCAATTTGCAGAAGGGTTGCACTTCTGTCATGTTGTAGCGGTTTTTTTAGGAGTTAGACCAGCTATTAGTGCTTCAGGAAGGCTAAACACCGATAGTGGCTGTGGGTATTCTAAGTTAGAACTTACTTGGTGAAGAATTACCCTCAGACGTAGACCTCCGGAACTGGATCTTGAAATTAAGTTACTTATTGTGACTATCCATAGTTCAGGTTCATGGACTCTGTCATTAATTAAGAACATTATGTGGCATCAACTGTTTATTCTTCCATGAGGCAGGACTGTACAATCGATAGGCTACCACGAGATAAGGTTCCAAGCACTTTGGACAAAGATGTAAAGTAATGCACTTAACAGTATTTCTGGCTGGCTGACTGTGTCTCCAATAGTATTCCGTTCTTCAGTGTGGCATAGTTTCAGCTGTATCCTCTGCAAGCGAGAACAAGTATAGCCAAATGACCGCTAAATATACCTGTCAGTCACGTTGCTTGACCGGTACATTAACCTGATATGTCTGCATGTTCTACAATGCTTCTAGAATCTTTTACACCTGACGAGCCTTCCATTACGTGCCTGAGCCAACCACAATTCCTTGGTCATGCTTACGCTACACGTGACCCGTGATTGGGCAGTGTACCGTTGGCTAGCAGAAATGCTACTTTTAAATCATTACATTATTTCTCTAAAATGGTCTGTTAAAACGTTGAACGATTCTCTTCAGCCGTCGATGGTCCCATTCCTGCAGGATCTTTTTCTGGCAGCAGCAATGTTGGACATTTGATGTTTTACTGGATTCCCGACATTCACGGTGCACTCATGAAACGGTTGTACGGGAAAATCCCCACCTCGTCACTACCTTGGAGATACTGTGTCCCATCTCTTGTGCATCTACTATAACACCGCGTTCAAACTCACTTGAATCGTGATAACCTGCCGTTGTAGTTGCAGTAACCGATCTAATGCCTGCGCCAGACACCTATTATCTTATATAGGCGTTGCCGACCTTAACACCGTACTCTGAGTGTTTACATATCTCTGTGTTTCCACATGTATGCCTATACTTGTTTCTTTAGCCCTTCAGTGTATATTAAACACTGGCTTCAAGACCCTGCTGGATGGACAGGGCTGAGAAAAGACAACTATTAAAACACCTTATAGCTTTTCAAAGTATAAGCCAATTGATGGCCAATGTGGCCATAAAAAAATCTGGGTTATTTATGGTACCTGTCAGAACAGCTGGTATCGTTTGCTTTTTTTTTAATGACGTACTTACAGTTGAGGATAAGAAAAAAAATGGTAGATGCACTAAAAATCAAAGGTGTAGAGAATTACCAAAAAAGAAGCATTGATGTCAAACTGTAACGATAGTGTTGCACACCAAAATAGATGAGGAGTGCATCATCTAAAATAAAGTGGAATATCACTGAAAGGCGAGGAAAAGACCAAGACACTGGTTGGCTAGGACAATCAGGTGAGGAAGAGAAATGTGATTGACCATGAGAGACGATAGAAGGTCTGATACTAGTCGGTAGGAAAAGTCTCGGGGTCACCAAAAAAGCATCAAAGTTTTTGGGATTGTTGACTCTTTATGATTTTTCCAGATAATGGGGTTTTCAACACAGTTTTTAATTTAATTTAATTGCAATGGAGCACAGGCTCCGGTGGCAATTTCCCTACACACCCATCTTCCCCCTATCCCTTTACAAATTTTTTTATCTTTAAATTCTTTCAAAGTTTTCGGTAAATTATTCATCATTTCTCTTGGTAACTCATTCCAATCCCTGACACCCTTACCTAAAAAAGAGAATCTTCCCACACCCTTGTGCCTGAAATCGAGTGCCAGCTTGTGGTCATGGTCATCTTTTCCCTTCCATGCACTACTTTTCATACCTATTGCCATATCTTTCCATGCCTCATCGCCAGTATATGCCCTGTACACTCCCATGACCCTCCTCATCCTCCTCCTGTCTTGCAATGAATCCCATTCCAGCTCCTTTATCATATCTGTCACTGATTGCATTCTGCGATAATTTCCAGAAACAAATCAAATAAAGATGTTGAAACTTGGGAGCATGACACCAACTCTGAGGTGGCAAAGAAAATCATCTATTCTATGTGAGTTAAAAATGATGTAGCTGTGTGTTGTGTTTAATACATTTATGAACAGATAAACAATATTTACTTTTATTGGTATAAGAGTATAGAAAGAAATACCCCAATACACAAAAAATCAACCCTTATATCCTGACTGTGAATGTTTCTAACATTAAGTGGTATCTTAATTTGTATTCCAAACAATAATTTTAAATGCTAAATATTATATTTCAGCAAATACAAATGAGCAAGTACTAGTGTTTTTATTACTATTTGTTTTTCAATCTAATTTTAACCTAGGTAGTGACCTGTAAATATTGTTACCAACTGTGAAAAAATTACAGAAATAGTTTCTTAGGGTAGAAAATGAAATGAAATGGTGCACCATAAAAAACTGAAATATATATATTTTTTTCATCCATATAAGGACCACCCTAATCTTGGAATTACATATTGATGTTTTGGCTGATCCAGAGACCATCCAAGGCAATAGTAGCTGTGCAGAATCTAGGGATACCCTGGATGGAAATCATAAAATCTGTCTGCCTTAACCCGCACATCGAATGTTGAAGCAGTTGATTTGTGGACAGAGATCAGTGTAGTTGGCTACACACAGTGAGACGTGAAGCACACATGCAAATTTTATATATATAATGCAGGGCGAAGACACCGAAAGATGTCTGCGACAAACAATTAATGAGGAGCCGTGTGGCAACAAATGAAACAGCAATATTACAGCTGCTTGTCTAAACGATTGAGGCAGTTTCAAGAGAGTACATAGTGAGATACCATTTTTTAGACACATTTAAAGACTACCGGTGAAGTCCTCTACATATAATTAATACATTAAAGGTGGGATTTAATTTAATTAAAATTGCAATGGAGTGCACGCTCTGGTGGCAATTTCCCTACACACCCTCTTCCCCCTTTCCTACAAACACCTACATTTTCCCTCTACAAATTTCAACTTTAAATGCTTTCAATATTTTTGGTAAATTATTCATCATTTCTCTAGGCAACTTATTCCAATCCCTGTCACCCTTACCTTAAAAAAGAGTACCTTCTTATACCCTTGTGCCTGAAATCAAGTGCCAGCTTGTAGTCATGATCATCTTTTCCCTTCCATGTATTACTTTTAATTCTTAAACCAATATCTTTCTATGCCTCATCGCCAATATACACCTTGTACAGTCACATGACCCTCTTCAGTCACCTCCTGTCTTTCAATGAATCCAATTCCAGCTCTGTTATCATATCTGTTACTGATTGCATTCTGCGGTAATTTCCAGAAACAAATCTAGCAGCTCTTTTTTTGTACCCTCTCCAACTCCTGTATTTGATACTCAAAATGTGGGTCCCGTACTACACTACCATTTTCGAGCAGTGGTCTGACCAAAGTTTTGTAACCCAATTCCTTTACTTCTCTCGTACATCCCCACTTTCTCAATAAGTGCAGAATTTTGAAATCTTTGCCAAGATATTTACATTTCAAATCTTCAACAAACAATTCTTTCCCCACCTTATAATCATAATCAACCTTTAGTTTTTTTATCTGTGTATCTAATATGCTTCTTTGCATTTATGTTCATCCCATGTTTACCAGCCCAACTAGATATCCTGTCCAGATCACCCTGCAGCTGTTTACAGTCCTCTATTGTTTTGATCCTTTTGTATAGCATTATGTCACCTGCAAACAATCTAATATCTGATAGTACATCATCAACACAAATATTCATTAGAATAATGTATAGCAATGGTCCCAGTACGCTACCCTGAAACACTCCCATTTCTTTTGATACTGCATTTCCTACCCCTACTTTCTGTTTTCTACTTTTTTTAAAAATTCTTCTACCCAGCAAATTATTTTCTCATCCACTCCAATAGTTTTTACCTTATTTACTACCATCTTATGGCTCTCTCTGTCAAAAGCCTTTGAAAGATGGAAGTGTAGTATGGGACCCTCATTTTACGTATCGAATACAGGAGTTGGAGGGGGTGCCAAAAAGGGCTGCTAGATTTGTTTCTGGAAATTATCGCAGAATGCAATCAGTGACAGATATGATAGAGGAGCTGAAATGGGATTCATTGCAAGACAGGAGGAGGATGAGGAGGGTCATGGGAGTGTACAGGGCGTATACTGGCGATGATGCATGGAAAGATATTGCAAAAGGCATGAAAAGTAGTGCATGGAAGGGAAAAGATGGCCATGACCACAATCTGACACTCGATTTCAAGCACAAGGGTGTGGGAAGATTCACTTTTTTAGGTAAGGGTGTCAGGGATTGGAATGAGTTACCAAGAGAAATGACGAATAATTTGCCGAAAACTTTGAAAGAATTTAAAGATAAAATTTGTAGAGGGCAAATGTATGTGGGTGCAGGATAGGGGGAAGATGGGGGTGTAGGGAAATTGCCACCGGGGCCTGTGCTCCATTGCAATTAAAAAATCAAATTAAAAAAGATCTAGTACTACACTATTGATTTTGCCTCCCTTGTCCATTTCATAAAAGTGGAAATGTCTTCTCTGTTATAAAAATGAAAAAGTTCATTGGTTTAGATTTTATACAAAGAAAATAAAAGGAATAAGTGCAATTACATCATTTATTCCAAACATAATTATGGCATGACTTGTTCTACATTGGATATCTTTGACAGGACAGGTCTGTTTACCAATAAGCGTGCTCTTCTTGGTATTTATCTTCAGGATAGAAATATCCTCTACAGTTGTTCATTCCTCTCTCATTTAAATCCAATTGCACAACTGCAATTATGTCAACTGTAATCATAAACCAACAACAAAATAATGAAAAGCAATGGTCACAGCGCACTCCTATTTTTACTTGTTCTTCCCTTTATACAGCATTTCCTACTTTTTATTACTTAAGAATTCATCCTTTCAGAAATACACATTCTAAATCACCTGACTGAACTGTATTCACAATCATCCCATGACTCATTGTAGTCATATGCTTTTGAGATTTGCAGTGTTCTCTATCACAAACCCATTTAAATTCATATGATTAAAGTCTCCTAAGCTCATGTTATTGATTTACAAACTGCTTTCTTTCCCCACAGACAATATTTAGGTATCAACTTATATCTAACTAATTACAGTTCTCAACTCTACTTGTCCCCTCTCTTTTAGTAAATAGCATTACCATGGCTAATTTCCAATGGTTAAAGGTCTGGTTCAGTGACACCTTTAATATCATTACCATATGTATGATAATCTTATCTGTATCAGCCCCTTTATACTTGGAATGTGTTTCAGTATCATAATTGTTCAATTATTCTTATGTGGAAAAATTCCTCCTCTGAAATTACTCTACGAACCTCTGATAGCTGCTTAATATTTCTGCATTTTTGATATTCTTAGTAAACTCTTTTCTTTTGCTGTCCATTGTGGTTCGAATACTGTCTTGCCTCCTCAGTTTCTTAATATTGGCATACAAATTTCTAGTTGCATCAATTTGTGTATCATTCCATTCCTTATGCAAACATCCTGTTTCCCCTCTTTGCTGCCAGAAATTATTTTGGTTGTTTTGTGTTTTGTCATACTGCTGCTTCCTTGTCTCTTGGGTCTCTTCTTATCAACCTTTTCAGCCTCACTATTGTGATATCTCAGGGTGGCCACAAAGGAATGATTTCAAAATTCCCTGATATTTCCAGGTTTTCCAGTGAAGTTTGTCATACTTTTCCCTGATTCACATAATTAAAATATTTAAGATTTGATTACTTTAAAATTGTTAAATCTGGTACAAAAATTAAAAAAGACATATTTAAACATGTTTATTTGAATATCATAATTTAATTCATTTTTAGTACATTTCCATAGTTGGTATTTTATAACTAATTCAATAATCTTATGAAAAATAATTTACAGTTAGTAAAATACAATCAAGCAAATGACTAGCATAAACTAGAACAAATAAAACTTTTAATATTTTGTATATAAAAATCATTGAAGATTTTTAAATTGATCATCAATAACTTGAATCTCAGCTAGAAGTTTAGCTTTTTTTAATGCCAAATCTTTTTTTTCATTAGCTACACGTTTTCTTTTCAAATCTTCTGATTCAGTTTTTTTAGCTTCTTTTCTTTGACGTTCAATTTCTTCAGACAATTTTGAACGCGAGTCACGATAAGAATGAACTAAAGATTTTGATATATCAAGAGTTGCAACATCCCCATTTGTTTCACTTAAGATAGAGTCATATACTAACCGCTGAGCAATTAAAGTTTCATTTTTCATATTCTCAACTAAGCATTCAGAATTGACTGAAAAACCTCTCTCAATATTAGCATTGCCACGAGAAAAAACCATGACTATCTTTAACAGTTTTACTATTGACTGTGGATTGGCGTGTGTAAGAATTAATTCATTCCAAAAATGATCTAGGCGTTTACTTCCTCGTGAATAATTTTTAAGAATTTGTAATGCTGAAGGTTGAGAACATAAATTGTTGAAATCTCGACTAATTTCATCAGCCTCAATACCACTGATCCAATTATTTTCATTCAAAATAGTGAGTAAGCTTTTCACCGAGCGTGGTGGTGTAACGGATAGCGTTCTGGCCTCGCATTCGGGAGGACGGCGGTTCGAATCCCCGTCCGGGCATCCAGATTTGGGTTTTCCATGGTTTCCCCAAATCACTCCAGGTGAATGCCGGGATGCTTCCTTCAAAAGGCCATGGCCGAATTCCTTCCCATTCCTTGCCCCCATCCTTTCCCGTCTCTAAAGACCACGTTGTTAAAAAGGGACGTTAAACTGTGACAAAAAAAAAAAAAAAAGAGTAAGCTTTTCAATCTCCTACTTCTGACTTCAGGAAAATGTGCAATACTAGGATCAAAACAAGAGACTGCTTTGGTAAGTTTATAAAGCAAGGGCGATTGTGTCAACAATTTTCTTGTAAAAGCTTTCAAAGCAGACGCGGCATCTTTTCGGAACTGTAAAATCATGAGATCAGTGATATTTTTATTTTTAAATCCTTTGATAACTTTTTTAGTACCAAATCCTAAGTCAATTTGACTGTACAAAATCAAATTGTTTTCATCACTTAAGTCTATGCTTGATAATGAGTCAACAGACTTCAGTACATCCGCTTTGATAAACCTTTGCATTATATTTTGGAGAACTGTCACTAAAGAGCTGTGTAGAAATGGTGTCATAGGAGCATCAGTTTGATATTCTTGTAAGAATGGTTGCGATTCAGCTGCTAATGACCGAAAAAATTCTAGTTTTGCTGTCAGAAAAGGATCTGAAAGAGCCTCCGTTACAATTTTGTAACTGGCACTAGTTGGTTCTTTTTTATCATGCCGTAAACCCTCCACCATTTTTTTAAGATTTGGAATAATTTCAATAGCACGAGCAGCAACACTATCATTTTCTATCCAACGAACTGCACAAAATTTTTTAGGATAAAGAGTCGATCCTGAATACTCTGTTAATTGAGCACGGCGAGTTGGTACGTCTTTAAACAGATAGTAAATTGACCTTAAAAATGGAACATTATTCCAGTTAGTGGCCTCAATTCCACATTTAAATCCGCCATGCATGTTATGAGACCACAACTACCCATATCAAGTATCAATGGATCACTGATTTCTTTAGTTTTCTGTAGTTCAGCTTTCAATTCTCTGAAAAATTTATGATTAACATTTGGTCCATCCATTGAGATTTGTAAAATTTTGTTAAGACTAATAATAGGTTGAAGCATTTCCTTGAATGACAGAAGAAGATCTGAAGCTCTTGTGCGACGAAGAAAAGCAGATGTATTTATCGTGTACATACTTCATTCTTTTCAGTACTCCAAAACCTGATATTTAAATCCATTTGAGTTTCGTGACAAACTTTGTTGAGTGACTCATCAAATCCTATTACAAAATGATTACAAGAAGTTATGGAGTCCATCAGTCTACTTTTATAATAAGGAGCAATCCCATGAAGAATTGAGTAGGCAATTTTAGTTCGCTGCAATTCCATTCCTCTTGCTATTTGACTATCATTGAACATTTTCTTAAATAATTGTACATCACTTCCAGCTGAGCGCATTGACTTGTGAGTCATCAGTGTCTGAATACACGAAAGTATTTCTGCACGGCTGACTTCTTGCTTGATGAGAACGGAGCTGAGAGTATTTTGTGATGTCGGAATTTGCTCTTCTTTTTCGCATGTCTTTATTGGATTAGAAATAATCAATTTCTCAGACAAACCATGTATAGTTGTCTCGGTACTACTTTGTTGCGGCTGAGTTAAAAACCTTTGAAGAGGGTAGACAGTTTTGCAATTTTTAAGTTTGCTAATATGTTTCAGTCCTTTAGCATGACTTCTGATAGCTTTTTACCCATATTACTTAAAGAAAATGTAATATTGCAAAGTTTGCATTTTGCACTTTTAGAATCAGTTTTAACTTCTTCTAACCAAATCTTAAAGTCTGGATTAGTCAACCAGTCACTTTGAAATCGTGTTGTCATGCTGAATTCATTAATCTGAAAATTTTTAAAAAATGATATTTTTATAATTAAATTAAATAAATAAATATTAGTAAAACCAATAGTAATAACAACCAATCTACAATCATAATTCACCCAATGAATGTTCAAAAATAATTATTAATTTTAAAAATATCAGTAGAAAAATTAGATATAATCATAAAAATTAAGAAAAACTTACCGTTTGATTATGAACTAAAACCAACGATGTTTAGAAAACACTTCCAATTCCAAATTAGACGTTATCACACAAGATGCGTCTCCAGTATTCTTCTCTTACACTTTCGCGCGAGCTTATTCCGATCGAGATAGCACTGCCTGAACACACGGTACGCTCGCATCAGTCGCGGGTGTTTGGCGCGAGTCTATGACACTCGTTGAGAGCGCTAGTACACTGTTTACACTGTCGCATCGAATCAACAGTCAAAACTGCTTTGAAAGATTGCAACATAGACAGTGGTAATGGTAATTGTGATTGCGAGGGAGAAAAAAAAAAACAATAATTAATGATCAGAAAAATAAATTATTTGTGCCTTATTGTCGGTTATTTCATGTTAAAAACATATGAGCTGAAATATTTAATGAGAAATTTCACGATTAAAATAAATTAATAATTTAAAAAAATAACATTTTCCCCCCACATAAATGATAAAAACTAAGAAAACTTGCAGTTTGATAACAAACTAACATAACGATATTTAGAAAATACTTCCAATTTTAAATTAGATGTGATCACACGAAATGCGTTTGCGTGTTTGTAAACAATAGACGAAATTTCACGATGAATGAAGTGACTGTCGCTTAGCTAGTAAACTCAACGGACTATCTAGGATTCTAATGCGGCATTTACACTTTGCGCGAGTCGAGATAACAATATAAGAGCACATGGCACGCTCGCGTGGTTGTTTGACAGTGGCGCGCACGGTGGCGCGAATCGAAGGCACTCGTGGTGAGTGCTAGCGTGCTGTTTACACTATCGTTGTCTATTTTATGATAAATATATATAAGATGAAATATTTAATGACTGAAATGAATTCTGGATGATATTAAAAAATTTCTAAATTTTGAATAGTCGCAATTGAATTCCCTGATAATTTTCGAAATTACCTGAATTCCCTGATATTTCCCTGAAATTTCCCGGTTACATTAAATTCCCTGAGAATTCCCGATATTCCCGGTTTTCCCGGTTTGTGGCCACCCTGTATCTATATCTCTAGCTGCTTTAGTTTAATTTGACATTGCTTATTTTTACTCCATTCTTATTATCTCTTCGAACTGTTCCCACTTACTCTCCACTGTTGCCTTCCTTCCACCTACTAAACTTTTCGTGGAATATTTCTTTCAATTCTGGAGGTGTTGCTGTCTCTTAATTGTTCTTGCACTCAGAATTCCTTCCTGATTAGTTATTTCCTCTTGACCTGAGGCCATGTGTAGTTTATTAGGATATTCTCTGTCATCACACTACTTCTTTACTAAAATCATTTATTCTGATGCATTTGCAGTTTGAAAATTTAAAAAAAAAAAAAAAAAAAATCAAGCTGGCAGCTTCTGGTGTATGTAAGGTGGCGGTGATATGTTGCACCAACTTCTCAGGAATACTGTCAGTGCTTGTACTTCAATGAATACAAGACCTAAATCGACACCAATATTACATCTGCCCAGTAATGAACTGTATGTATGATCATGTTTCTCAGCATTGCTCATCATAAACATGACTCAAATAATCCTTATAGTAGCAAAATGTCCAGCAGAAATGTGTTGCAACCTGTCCGCCTCAAGGGATTATTATAACAATGAAGACTATACCAGTTTTATTTTTCTAAAAGACAGATTCACTTATTTCAATGGCACATATGAATTCTCTTTCACTGTCTCTAATAACCAGTGCCCCTTTAATCACCTCGTTTCCTCTCACTAACTCTATCCATGACCAGTGCATTCTTCCTGTGCTGAAATACAGCTGTGAGCCCTTGACACTGAATGAATTAAAAAAAGATAAACTTAGGGGATATGAAAGGACAATGCTAGGTTTAGCTAGAATAGAGCAACCGACATTAAAGAAGTCTGCATCCTTGATGTGCCAGTCATATTGCTTGGAGGAAAGACCAAAGATGGGCAAAAACGGTGTTAAGAATAGAGCCCAAGACATCACCAGACAGACCAATGGGACAAGGACATACGCAGGGTTGTCGGTAGTTAATTGGCTGAGGATCGCCCAAGATCATTTGACCCGAAGAAGACTGCTTAAGTTCTACGTATACTCGTGACTCAGAGACCACATCATTTAATGATTGAACTGGCTGATGATGAACTCTTATCATAAAAAAGACAATGTGCTGACCATTTTAGATTGAGACGGGAGACATAAACTTGGTTACTAAGCCTCGGTAAGCATCATGGACTTCTAAAGTCGTGAAGCTTCAATGATGGAGTGGTGACCCTCCCAATTGCCGGAAGGAAGTTGCCATTTTCTGTGATTCGTGTGGCTTATGTTCTGTATGATAGGTGTATTTTTGTTTGTGAAATGTGTAATTTATTAGGTTTATTATTATTTCGTATCAGAAACATACATCTACACAATCACAATCATCAAATTATACTGGACCATAACTTGGCCACTTCCGGTGCATTTATTTATTAGGTGGAAATTGGAGACTGTCCCGGCATTCGTCTAGCTGACTGTGGGAACTAAAGGCAGGAATCAGGATGACTGGTACAGGAGGACCAGGAGTAGAGTCTGGTTCTGCTGTATTTTCCCGATTCAGTGTGGCAGCCACACAGGCAGGTGGTTATAACGTATGCTTCAACTATATGCTCTATAAATGAAGGTGTTTCTGGAGAGTTCCTGTAAAGATAGAATGTTTAGGAATATCACAAAGCAAAAGTTTGGTAGGTAATGGTTGGAAGAAAAACACTATGATGTCATAAGAAAACAGTATATGGGGTTGGCAGGAAGAAGAGTTTATACCAGATAACTTCAGTAGTGCTAAAATTCCCCCCACCCCCCATGCTTTCCTGCAATCACTTGTAAGAAATTAGTATATTTTTTAATCATAATTAAATGTGTTGCTGCACATTATTGGCATATTCAAAGGAGGAGATGGTGATTAGGCTTGAACCTGTCGTGTTTCATCCTTTCTCCCTATTACTTGGAAACCTCTTCCATACCATCTTATATTGCCAGTTAAAGGTCGATGCTTGAAAATTCATAATTTAGTGTTGTTCTCAAGTTTTATATTAAAAACTGTAATAATTGGAATTTTTATGGTCTAAATTAATCCATTTTTGATTCTTTGTTGGCTTTTTAAGATGTTTATATTTTCCAGATGGAACTCAGAAATACTTGTAAATCATGTCAAGAAACATCTGATTCCTTGCTACAGAAGTGTTCATATTGTGATAAGGAATTGTGCAGTGGTTGTGTTGTAATATGTTCAAGATGTGAGGACACTTTCTGTAAGAGCTGTTCAATACCAGAGTATGTACACTTAAGGCATATGGATAGTATTTTGTAAAATGTATTACTTTTCTCAAAAAAATTACACTCCGTTTATTATATTTCAGCTTCAGCCAGCATGAAGAGAGAAATATTTGCATCAGCTGTTCATGAAGAGAAAACTGCCTCCTTTTACTGTTTGAAGCTGTGCCTTAAAACAAAATAAGACAATTTATAAGAAATTTAAATACAATTGTTTTAACAAGTATATATTGTAAATACAACAGCTTTTTTTATCAGTGAAATTGTAGTAGGTTACAAGTTTATAGGCTCTGAGAATGATTAATAAATTGGTAAGTATGTCCACTGTCACCGTATAACTTTAAAAAAAAATCTCTTCAGTGTGACATTACTGTAATTCATATTGAACTAATACCAAAAGGTTGTGCTAAACAGGACACACAAAGACAACATTGTTTTCAATTTTTATACAAAACAAAATCAGCTTCACACATTTTGAAAATAAAGAGGGCAAATAGCACATTTATGAAACATAAAATAAATGAATTTTATTTCTTGGTTGCTGTACATTGTGGTTTGTTTTTGTTTAATTGTAACCTTAAGTAATTATATGTACCATGTAAATTTGTTTTGTATGTACAGAAGCAACGGCTCAAGGTATTTCAGTATTAATATGCAGTTCTAATTTGTATCACTCTATTTAAAGTTCTGCTTTTTCCATATTTTACTTATTCAAGATTTGTTGTAAATTTTACATTAGAATAAAGTGAAAATTTTAGTGAAGGGAACAGTAATTTTACAAACTAATATTGTATTTAACTAACACTATAGCAAGGAGCTATCACTTTCAAAAATTGATAGTAGGATGAAGGTAAACTGTTGTGGGTGAACAGTAGTAAGTGATGGTATCTTTCTAAGTTTTTTAAAAAAAAAATAATTAAAAAAAAAAATTAAATTGCAGATCAAAAGCCTTTTATTTCCCGTTAGATCATAAATATGATGCAAGTCCTTTCTTACCAGAAAATGAACCAATAACATAAATGGAACTAAGTGATGATGGAGTAATGGTTGGATGTGTAGCAAGGAAGGAGTTTGTGGAAACAGAAGTATATTGTTTTTTTAGAAAAAAAAATTACACTTGGTTTATTATATTTCATCTTCAGCCAACATGAAGAGATGTTCCAGTTGCCATGTGAAGAATAGAGATGGAATGTTGTTTCATAAAGGACTCATATTTTGCAAATGTGTGAACATCAGCAGTATGATGTAGGTTTTGGTAAATTTAAAAGTCTCACTGATGTACCTGGCAGATATGGCAGTTTCACTTGGTTTTCTTGTTGAATATTCTACCCTTGCATGATTACAGCATCACCTGAAATATGTATTTTGTTTTGTGTAAATTTCTTGTCATCAGCTTTGTTAAGCGACAGTTTTACTTTTTTCCTTGTTCTACTTCATATTTCCTATATTAGTTTTTCATTCTGCAATTACCATGTGGTGCCTATTATTTATATACACTTACCATCTGATGGGATTTCAGTAGTATTATAAATCTGTTTTACTTTCTGCCTCTAAGCAGCAACCCTTTCCATTCCCAAATCTTTGGTTAAAATTCGCTGAACTGAGATCCAAGATAATCCAGTAATCTCCAACAGCTGATCAGTTGTCTGTCGACAGTCTGAGAGCACAAGCTCTCAAATTTTTTCAACATTTTTGTGAATTCGGGCAGTTGATGGATGCCCAGAACGAGGTTTCTCATTAATCGACATGCCAAAATTTTTAAACAGAGTGAACCACTTGGACATTTGAATTTTTGCCATAGTGTCATCTTTGTTTTAATGTTAAAAATAGCTTACAGTTTCAGTAGCATTTTTACATAGTAGAAAACAAAATTTCACAGGTGCATGTTGCTCACTTAAACTTGCCATCACCAAAAATGAAACAATAAAAAAGCAGCACCTAGAAAAACAATCAATGCAGATTAACAGAATAACTTTAATTTTTTATTGTTTGATATAAATTTTTTGAATACTTATTCCATTTCCCAAACTCCCTTAAGGCACAAATGAAAACTCTCTCACTACTTTATGCCTGAAATCAAGTGTTATTTTATAATCAAGTTCATATCTTCTCTCCATATTAATGCAACTAATTTCAATATCCATCTAGGACTTAGCTTTAATATCCGGGTTATAGATACCTAGAACGCACCTGATCCCGTCTTTCAATAAATCCCAGTTAATTTCCTTTATTGTACCAGGTTTTGATTATATACTACCACAATATATATATATATATATATCTGCCCTCCTTTGCATGCTTTCATTTGTTAGGAAACAAAGAAGCTACAAAGTGAATACAATAAACATTTGGATAGGAGAATAAACGTCGCTTACCAAAGCTGAAGATTGCTGTGGCATCGAAACACATATACACAAAGGGTGTTGAAATTTTTGTGCTCTGTTCCTTCTACAACAATAGAAGACGATAGCTGCCTTATGGAAGCTAACTGAATATACATGATATACGCAACCACCTTGCAAGTAAAAAAAATATAAAAAAATTTGATGACTCCCCAGTTCTTTAATAAAAACTTTTGCAACCCCTCAGGTCCGTAATAAAACCATGTCGGAGATTTCAGAAACAACTTACTTAATTTCCTTTCTATTGAGACTATACCTACTGATCGAAAAATCAAGTACTGTGCATGGTAGTCGTGGGTGGCAAGAAGGTGGGGTCTGTGGCCACATAGTAACAGTTTGTTTTCATTCACTGCAGTCAGTTGTCTGAGCACGCCAGCAAATATGGACTAGCTTCGCTGTGAGTGAGAAAACTGCAGTTCTCAAAAGATCCCTGACATATGGTACAAAAAAGAGAAATAGGCTCCAATTAGAAAATGATTTGGTTATTTGCATCTCAAAAATAAACAAGATTCAACAATTTATTAAAAAATAAACAGGTACAGTTGTCTCACTGAAAATTTTGTAAAACCCACAACCCTTTTTACATTTACCTGGCTTGTGACCACAACCCCCTGAGCAAGACTTGGTGACTCCCCTGGGGCTCACAACTCCTAGGTTGAAAAACACTGCTCTAGGCCATTAAGAGTTGATCTTGAATACAAGAACTACTCCAATAACTGTTAAAAAAAAACCATCTCCTAGATATGCAGATGTTCCTACAATGAATTTTTTCATTACATCTTGTTCGACCTTGATTCATGCTTATCTATTATCAGAATGGCTTCTCAATTTCTTCAATCTCAGAATTCACATGATAGGTTGCATATTCATATCTCAATAAACTTACGACTGTGCTTATTGTGGAGCGTCACTGTATACCCCTTGCCACATCTCTCATATCTATACACGATTAAGGTATTACACCGAAATATTCTCTTGTTCTAATTCATGCTTATTTTATCATAACCTAATTTTCTTCTTTTACTTTTAAAGCAGAGAATTGGTTTGTACCAATAGTCCACATATGACACTTCTCTGCATTACTTTTTAACTCTACATAACATCTTATTTGGTTCATAGAGCTTAATCTCCCTCTTTGCTTTGTTTCTTTCAAGAAACACCTTAAAACAAACAACTGTTTTGTAGAACCTGGACTATAATTTTGTCTCTTTATTTTTGTAAGTTTTCCAGAAACTTTATTTTTCATCTGAATACTTAATCATTAGTTACATAATCCATCCAACTTATCTTCAACATTCATCTGTAACAGCAGACCTCAAATGCTTTCCACTCTGCCAACCCTATAGTTCATAATGTACTTACCTATGGGGCTATGCTCCAAACATTTTTTTTTCTTTCTAGAAGATTCTTACATGTTGACAGGTTGAAGTTAAAAATACCAATTTGCTTTTTTTTATTTCAAGCATGTTTAGCTTGGTCAATTCTTCTGTGACTATACAATCCAGGTATCTGAATCTTTGATTTGCTCAATTAATTGTTCGTCTAAATCCCTGCTGACTAATATGTTGGTCATTTTCAAGTTGTAACCTCTTCCATTTTAGCAAGTGTTTCAACCCAAAACACTTCAATTTTCCCAAACAACTGTTATGTCATCTGCAAATCTCAGCATGTCTATGTTTTGGCTCTTAGTGGTGTAAATCGCTATAATGAAATCATATCAATGGGAGACTTGTTAAACAAGTGCTGCGATGGCGTGGGGGCTAATGGCATACATTTAAACTCTGTGACCAGGTACCTGCTGGATCTTTGTGTTGGGCGCCAATCACTTGTAATAACCCCAAGTGATAAGGTTATGTTTATAATTTTCTCTGTAGATTACTATTTATTTGAAACTGATATATTCTTAAAGTTCAGTTACATCACTCGATACCAGCAGAATGGAAAAGCAACAGATTTCTTTTCAAATTTTGACTGCCGATTAAACTAGTGAAACCCAGCATAAGCAGTTTCCAGTGCAACCTCACTACCTCAAAAGTTCTAAATGATTGAAAGTGTCACATCACTTCCTCCAGGTGTTGAGGTTAGGTGCCTGTGGAAGATTATGCTACATCCCAATGGCCCCTGGCATGACCTACTTCACCTACATATATTTACTCGCTACAAAATCAGCAGAGACAATGAACAGCTGAACAGGGAATCTCCTCCTAATATAAGGAAAGCTTTTTTTGTGACGCCACCCCGTGGATATTTATTTCCACTCTGCCTTATCAGCCATGTCTCCCCTCTCTCTTTCACTAGTGTGGGTTACAAAGTATTTTCCCCACAATTTCTCTTTTATATCATGTAGCTCACAATTTATATGTCAAATTGAGTCATGACCAATATTTCTCTAAGTGATATAGTTACCTAGTAAAAAATTTTTAAATTGGCAAAACCATAATTTCTTATTATTCAAAAAGCCTGTTAGCTAATTCTTTGTTTAAAACATCCTGCTGAAAATTCTCTAGCTTTTGACGTATAACATAGCTTGGTTTAAAAAACTACCCTAAACTGTAATTACACATTAATTGAAAAACTTTGATATTTTTCATTTCCGAAAATACAGGCACTACCGATCTGTAACATATGTCAAACTCTATTGAATTTAATTCTCTATCCAATGGTTATGTTATTTACTCTCTATCTAATCTCCTTTGTATATCTTTCTTGCATAGTATTACCTGGCTTTGGCATGTAACTGAAATGTCACTACCGCCATTTTCCTATTTTAAATTTCGATTTTTTATTATGCAATTACAGCCTCAATATTGCTCAACTCCTTAACCCTTTAACTGCTACGGTTCGGCCGGCCGAGCCCTCGCTGAGTGCGGCTTTGTTTACGCCTAAGCTGTTTACCTGCACTGGAATGCCGCATTAGACCGGACCGCTGTGTGCTGAATACGTCTGGAGCGTTGTGTGTGGAGTTCTTCTGCTGTCGCTCTGCGATTTGAAACCGCAGATACAAAATAAATACAGTTAATATAACATCTAAAGTTTTTAAACCACTTCATAGTGAAAATATAGTGTGAATTGATTCTCGCGTATCTGTTGGTCTCATCAGCATTAGATATCATATGATATTCTGTTAGAAATATCAGGAAAAATGACAAACTGCTGGAATGTTAACGTAATCCACACTTGTGTCCTGCAGCTTAATCGACAAGCACATGCTTGTCAAAAACGTCACTAAAGCATTCTCTTTTTCCACACATTTCGCTCGAACAATCTGTAGCTTCAAACTCTGAAAAATGGTCATTTTCCACTAGCTGATGTACACAGCTTAGGAAAATTACATCGAGATCCTGTCGAAGGGTTATCACTGTCATCCATATTAAAGTGATTATATTCACTGTCGCTTCTAGTAATAATCTCCATGATTTCTTCCGCGGTACAAACACGACGGCGTATTCGGGAGGACGATGGTTCAAATCCCCGTCTAGGCATCCAGATTTGGGTTTTCCATGGTTTCCCCAAATCACTCCAGGTGAATGCCGGGATGCTTCCTTCAAAAGGCCATAGCCGAATTCCTTACCATTCCTTGCCCCCCATTCTTTAACATCTCTAAAAACCTCGCTGTTAAGAGACGTTAAGCAGTTCAAAAAAATAATGACTGTATGCCATTTTCTCAGCGAAAACTAAAAGGAAAAGAGCAACACAAATTAGATCGCAGCTGCCAATGCTCAAGGGCCGAATGAGGAAAACAACTAACCACCCTGGGTGGAAATATGGCTTCATAGCCAGGCCGCTAAGAGGCTAGCGTGTTAACACGTCTGGAGTACAGACAGGGCGGCGAGGCGGCGCGTGTATACACGTCTGGAGCAGAGACAGAGCGGCAAGGCGGCGCGTGTATACACGTCTGGAGCACCTGGGCGCAGTAGTAGCCACGCGCGTTAACGCGTCTACAGCAGTCAAAGGGTTAAGAAAATCGCTCTTTGTGAACAGTAATTTTAAACAGACTCTCTCTGCTGTGACCAGTTGAACTCCACTCATTTTTGAACATGAAAACCTCTTTTTCTTCTAAAAAAAAAATTACTTCTGTTATGTCTACAGATTCCAATTTTCTATATCATGTGGGTCGATTTTTTTCTGCAGCATATGAGCTACAAAGCGTAACTAAAAGTTGAAAATTGTAATTGCTAGATTTCAAAACTGTTTTGGTGCCATTTTTCCCATGTGATTAAGAATGTCCCTAAATCTTGAATATCTCCTTAATACAGTTTTATTGACCTTAGTGTTGTACCGTGTTTGAATCTATTTCTGCAGCTGTGTAAATGAAGGAAACAATTTATTAAAACAATAAGAAAAACTTCCTATACAGCATATGCTGACTTCTTATTCCGATATAACTATGCTCTATGGTGACTTTTATATCTGAAACTACTAGAAAACTATTTTAAGAAAGATTATATATTTGTTTGCAGCTCTTTTAACTAATTTTGATAATATATTGGCAAAATTAAGATTATATGACAGGCTTTGATGGTTGTTTTGGGAAAAGTACAAAACAAAAATGTGGTGGGTAGATATGGAAAAGAAGCAACAAGTGATAGTGGCACAAGGTTAACAAGCTTATGTTAGACACATTCTCTGAAAATTATGATTGAGTTTTGTCCAAACTTCACAGTTAATAACACAAGATAATGAGTTTACAGACATAAAATTTAGACTGCTTCAAATGAAAATTCTTGTTAAGTATAAAGCAAATAACAGATTTAATCAAAGCCAAATATAGCGGAAACAAAGAGCTATAATTTAGCAAGACAAAGAAGAATGTACAAAATAATATCAGCAAATAGAGACAATGTATATAGAACATATGAAAAATGTACGTACAGTGTAGCAATAGAAGCTTTAGAAATTCAAGAAAAGGTTCACAAAAAGTAACCAGAGGTGCATGTGTGTTGTATATATATATATATATATTAATAAGAAAAGAAAGGGAAATTAACCCACCACATACCAAAGTGGACGGATGCGATGAGAGAACACTAATGCTGACAAACAACTACACAATATTTCGGCATATGCCTTGCTCACAAATAGAAAAAACGGGCCATTAGGCTCGGAACGTGTGTGCACACCGAATGTTACCTAATGACTAACCGTGTTGTGGTGGGGAGGGGGGGGGGGAACGGATAAGGAGTAGACTATCGATATCGGTATACAATGTCTGAGATAATATATTTAATATTTTGGCAGGCGATGGTAAAATGAGCAAATGTTGTAATGGTACGGTGTAAACACGGAAAAAAAAATAGGTAGTGATGGGTTAATTGGAATTTAACGGTGGTTAAGTCTAGGTGGGTGTCTTGTATCCAGGATATTCTGGTACGCTAGTTCCCATCTCCGGAGTTCTGCTGCAGTGGTGCTGTCAGGGAAAACTCTGACTGCTCTCACAGTGAAACAGTCGTTGAGGTTGTTGGAATCATGGCTATTGGCATGTTCTGGTACTGGAAGGTACAGGTTACGAGTATGGACTGTTTGTCTGTGGCCATATATATATATATATATATATTAATAATAATAAAAGAAAAAAACTTAAAGAAAAGAAAGAAAGAAATACAGGGC
Organism: Vandiemenella viatica; assembly: GCA_031002005.1. Lineage (NCBI taxonomy): Eukaryota > Metazoa > Arthropoda > Insecta > Orthoptera > Morabidae > Vandiemenella > Vandiemenella viatica. The sequence goes on along the minus strand of CM061914.1, from coordinate 115,515,151 downwards.
GATTCAAAATGATTGTCGGGGTTTCATGAATTTTTTACCGGCTGTATACTAAACATTCAAGTATTATCTTTATATGGATGAATAGACAAACTCTCAAAGTTTTGTTTTGTAGCAGCCGCTAATCTTGTAGTTACGTTTTGTTCCGCCAGATGTCAGTGTTTGCAATATGGCAACTAACGCTATAAAGAAGGCTTTAGGCACTCTAGATTTTCACGCGTGTCAGTCAGTTACCATTGTCCAACGGCACTTTCGAAAAAAAATTTATGAAGGATGCACCTTCAGACAATTCCATTCGGAGGTGGTATGCGCAGTTCGTGGCGAGGGGCTGCTTATGCAAAGGGAAAGCAGTGGGCGTCCTTCTGTGTCGGAAGTCGACGTGAACCGCATCAGAGAAGCTTATCAACGTAGCCCGCGGAAATCAACAAGAAGAGGCAGCAGACAACTGAATATTCCGCAAACCACAGTTTGGCGCGTGCTACGAAAACGCCTAAAAATGAAAGCATATCGCCTAGGGCTACTTCAGGCCTTAACACCTGATGACCATCGCAAACGTCTCACGTTTTGCAACATTATGCAAGAAAAAAATGGAAGAAGATGGTTTTTGTAAAAGCTCATTTTTAGTGATGAAGCGAACTTTCACTTGTGCGAGAAAGTTAACAAGCATAATGTGCGGATTTGGGGGACAGAAAATCCCAGTGCTTTTATTGAACACCAGCGTGATTCTCCAAAAGTGTGTGTGTTCGCTGCTGTTTCCAAGGCGAAAGTGTATGGCCCATTGTTCTTCAATGAACAGACAGTAACAGGACTAACTTACCTCAATATGGTCTCCGAGTGGTTGCTGCCTCAGCTGAAAGAGGTGGATGGTTTCATATGCCAACAAGATGGTGCTCCACCTCATTTCCATCGGGAGGTCAGAACATTTCTCAACGAACAATTGCCGCAGCGATGGATAGGACACGGAACCGACAGTGAACAAATGCTCATGGCTTGGCCACCTCGTTCACCAGATTTAACCCCATGTGATTTTTTTCTGTGGGGTTACGTCAAGGATCAAGTTTATCTTCCTCCTCTACCTGCGACTATCCTGCAACTGAGAGAATGATCTGGGCCGTCTTTCTAAACATTTCTGGTGACATGCTGCGTCGTGTGTGGGATGAAATGGACTATCGCATAGATGTGTGCAGAGTGACACAGGGCGCACATATCGAACATTTGTAATGGATGTAAAAAAACTTGACGAGTTTCTTTACACATCAAAATAAGATTCAAATTCGTATCTCAATTGTGCTAAGTGTAGGAATTTTTTGAAACACCTACAATCATTTTGAATCACCCTGTACAGGGGGGAAAAATGACATTTCACTTCATTATTTATTCTGATTATCAAAACAAGGAATGTGGGACGAAGTTTTTTGCAAGCGGTTATATACGTGGGAAATACAAAAGGTTCTGAAGCTCAGAAAACTAGATGTTAGAACAGATACAAATTAAAAATCCCAAAAAGTGTGCCATTTTAAGAATGAAAACAGAAATTAATATGATTGAACTTCTAATCAGATCAAGACCCTACAAATACAGAACTGATTTCTAGAGAAGTTGAAACAGAGCAAAGAAAAAATAAGAATGGAAAATCTCAATTAGTTTGTTAAATGCAGACAAAGCATTCTTTAACAGTTATTAAGGGAAGAAGATCTACCAACCCCCAAGATCGATTTCAATGTTTTGATAAAAATTTGAATGTGATACTTGACTAATTTTGGGAAAATATTCAATATTGTAGCTGCGTGTCTTCTATATGGAAGGAAAAAAAAATTCTTTGGGGCAGGGGAATGCAAAATGTTACATTTTTATATGTCGATTTAAATATTGATGCCAAAATGCTCCCAACTGTAATTACGTCTAAGTTATATCGTGGCTCAGTTTGTGCCGCTGCAAAAATGAGTGGCAGTTTGTTCATAAAATGAATTCTATAGTTTACAAGTGTTGTGTAGTGTCTCAACATAACAATCAAAATGCCAAAGAACGCGAATTACAAAATAGGATAGCGAAATGAACTACCACATAACTTAGATGATGGTTGCATGGCATGAACACACAGAAAAGACAAGAATACAAATAATATTGAATATTTTGGGTCTTTGCACTTTGTCAACAGGAGAACATTATGGAGGGTGGGTGCTGTAGGAAACCGTTTCAAAGAATGACTGTTAGTCGGGAACGTGGTGGGGGTACATTCAAACAGAGGACATGGAGAGGGGATAGTGAATTGAAGTTAGTACCCGAGCAAAGCAAAAAGATCAGAGTAATACATTAAAATATTCACAACATAAATCTGAGTAAGCAAAAATAAATAAGAAAAAAAATCGAATAATAAAATAAAAATATAAAAGAATCAATACAGTTAAACATCACATTTGGTATGTGGTGGTTCAATTTAGACAGTGGGGATGGAGGCAATTGGAGGACAGAGGGAAGGAAAAGTACTGACTGGGTATTATCTCAAATTGAGACCAGGAGGTTGCCTTTTGATCAGTTTGTATTGGTAGGCAAGCTCCCACCTTCTGAATTCAGAGGAGCTGCTGCTGTTTGGGAGGATTCTGATAGCACGAACCATGACACAAGAATTAAAATTATTGGTTGCATGGACATTTTGTATTCCCAGTGAATATTGTCTGTCGATGGTCATTCATTCATCTGGCTAATGGATTGGTAGTCAATCCTATGTAGGAAGCCAGGCAGTTTTTGCAAGTTAGCCGTTATATTACATGGGAAATTTCACAGGTGCTGAGTCCTATGATAGGAAAGGTCTCGTTAGTAATATGGTTGGTGGAGGCATGTCACATATCTTACAGTGAGGTGCATGGAAAAGAGTGTTGGGCCTGTCTGATGAGTCGAGGAAGACTATTTGTGGACTAGGGAGTTGGCTGAGGCTGGGAGGCCTGTTGAAACAAGTTCTGGAAGGACCATTCTTCCCAAAATCCTGCCTGGTCCTGCTTGCTGAGAATGTTTTATGCCAAAAGCTTTCCCAGGATTGTCACATCAATTTTGTTCAAATTAGAAATGTTACTTTGGTAAATCCAGCTTCCATTGCAAATAGTATTTGTTTTATGGATTGGTAACCAGAACTAACAATAAGTAATAGATTGACTTAAAACCTTAAATATACAACTTCATATTGTCGACAGATGTTTAAAACATGGAACAAAACTAGTGCGTGCTGAGACATGGCATCTCGTGTTCTGATTGGCGTTTCACATCACTTTTTTTTGCATTTTATTTGATTAAAAACAATACATTTTAAAATCTTATTAAACAAATAAAGTTGATTTTCGGTATCCTTACAACTTACTCTCACTGTCAATTAAAGTTTCATAGGGTTCTTACTATTAAATACCATATTTACAAAAAGGTGATAAATGAGACTGTAATAATAAATGTAACCCGCTTACTGAAAATGATGTTGAGCCAGTTTTTAAACGGGTATAGGGAAGGAAGTTTTCGAGCAAGATGGTCTTTGAGCTTTGATCAGCTTGGGACAAATGGTAATGTGCCATCATGTCACAGTTTTAAAAATAGTGGTAGCAATGAAGTGTGTGTATAAGGGCCATTAGGAACATTTACAAGAATGTGAAATGCTTGGCAAGGATTGGAAAGAAAGTTCCTCAATCTTCCATAATTAACTGATTGTAGCAAGGAAGCCACCTTTCCCCAGATTTATTCAAAATATTCATTCGAGGTACACTGGAGAATTTGGAAAGAAAGTGTACAAGAATGGGAAGAGAAATGGATAGAAGCAGTTTATACAATCTGTTATTTATGGATGATGAGGTAGTAGTAGTAGCAGCACCTGTTAAAAGTTAAGGGATCAATATAATATAATAAATGGTAGGTAAAAAATTAACAGCACAAAAATGGACCGATGTCAAGTTTCAGTATATACTTAATTTAAAAAACACGTTAAAGTATAATTATTAGAAATTATGGGTCATATGAAGAAGATGTTAAGACATCAACTAAACTATGGGAGGACTGGGATAAAATAATTAAATTACCTTCTCTAGTTGGTCAACAGACAAAAATAAATGTGTGTAGTGCCATTTATGCTAAACCCGTGTACATTACTTTGCTATTGAATAAAGCCGTTTGCTTTTAAAAGTATTAAATTTGCAGAACTGTGATTCGAGCTGTATGTTATTCTTTAAAGATACATTAAGAGATCCTTTCTAATTATCATGTGGACAAAATTGCTGACCCAGCGATAATTATCATTAATTAATCAAGAACTATGGCTTACTGTGTTAGAGTTGGTCATACGGCCAACCAGCCACAACATGCCTTACCTTAGTTTGGATGTGGAATGAAATTTTGATAGTAAAACTGTTGGCTTACTACATGTGCACATGTTAAACAGAGCTGACAGAAAGGTTCAGCTATTGACTAAACTACGAAGAAGAGCCACCCACATTCCAAACGGAGGAAGTTTACACATTTTGACACTGATTAAAACTCTGATTAAAACTTATGAGACAGAATGTTGGACCATTACTAAAAGAAGTTTCCATCAACTTGCCTACAAGGGTAAAAAGTTTTTGACCTGGCAGTGGAAAAATACATTTATTTTTCTAAGTAGGCCCCCTTTACTTCAATGCATCTTGTCTAACATTTCTCATATCAAAGGATTCAAGAATCTGAAAAATACCTATCTATGGCTGCTAATACTTAAATTCAAAATGCTTTATGTAAAATTTGAATTACAGTAGGTGGATGTCAGGGATGAATAGGGTGGCTGTTCTCACAATTTGTACTTCAGATCCCGCAGTTTTTCAATGCTTAAGATTCTTTGTGAGCAGGTGCATTATCCTGATGAGACAATATTTTATTTTGTAAGGTAGGTATCTTTTCATACTTTTTTTTATCTAATTGCTTCAGAAGACTTTCAAAGTATTCGCCAGTTAATGTTTGGACATTTTTGGTCATTAATTGAAATAAACCCATTTACATCTCAGAAAACATTGGTCATATGCTTTATGGTATATGTAATAGACTATTGATGCAGAGCTGTCAGCTTCCTCTCTGTTTTGATCGCAATTTCATTTCTGGGATAATGGACCTCTATTTCTAACCCATAGTAACAAATCGGTGCAAAAAGTTAGAAGAAGACCATTTCGAGGATCTCAAATAACTATAAATCCTCTTTTACAATATTTTCCCTATGTTTAAAAAGTCATTTACACACTTCCAAATCTGACATCTGACGACTGGTGTCAATGTCTGATTACAGAAGGATTCCTACAATGTAGTTGTTCAGCTGTGGTATCTCGTAAGGCCTTAAATAGTATACTACATGCTTTATATTAGCTTGACCTGTATGTATCTATGAATGTAACAATCTTTCAATTAAGTTTTAACCCACTTCCAGATGTCCGAAATTTTGCACTTATTAAGAACCCGGTGACAATACATTATTTTTATAGAAACGTCATGCTACTCTCATTACTTTCGAAATTGTATGAAATTTTCACACATATTAAGAACTGGCGAAAATACAATAATTTCACAACAATACTCTCATTACTATGACAGTAACAGTAGAAAACCGTTTGAATGCAATGGGACATTTTATTTCTATGTTCAATCATTTTCTGACGTTCGGAATTGATTGAAAACTGGCACACGTGTAAGGAACAGGTGAAAATACAATAATTTCATAGCTGCGTCCTGCTGTTCTTGTTACTTTGACAGTAACGATAGGAAAGTAATGGAATCTGTCAATTCAATTTCACCCACTTGCAGACATACAAACTGTTTGAAATTATTCTCACACATCGGCGACAATATAATAAACGCATAGCAGCATCCTGCTATTCCCATTACTTTCTCAATAACAATAGGAAAGTAATCTGTCAATTAAGTTTCACCCACTTTCATATATATGAATTGTTTGGAATTATGCACATGTATTAAGAACTGGAGATGGAATAATAATTTCATAGCAATGTCCTGATATTCTGCTTACATTGATAATAACTATAGGAAGGCCACGGAAACTGTCAATTCAATTTCAGCCACTTTCATATATCCGAATTGTTTGAAATTATGCATACACATTAAGAACCGGTGACAATATAAAAATCTCATAGCAACATCCCGCTATTCTCATTACTTTGACAATAGCAACAGAAAAGCGTTTGAATGAAATGGAATACTTCATTTCAATGTTCACGCGCTTCCCAATATCCAAATTGTTTGAAATTTTGCCCATGTATTTAGAACCAATGAAATTACAATAATATCATAGTTTTGTCCTGATACTTTCACTGTAACAATAGAATAATGGTTGAATGTAATGGAATTTGCAACTGAATTCTAACCCACTTCCAGATGTCCAAATTGTTTGAAAGTTTACACATGTATACAATAATTTCATAGCTATGTCTTGATATTTTAATCATTTTGGCAGTAATAATAGAAAAATTGTTGAATGTGGTGGAATTTGAAATTGAATTTTAATCCAATTCCAGATGTTCAAATTGTCTGAAATTTAGCACATGTATTGAGAGCTGATGACAATACAATAATTTCATAGCTGTCTCCTGATTTTCTCATTACTTTGGCAGTAGCTGTAGAAAAGTGGCCGCCTGTAATGAAATCTTGTAACTGAATTTTAACCCAATTCCAGATGTGCAAATTGTTTGAAATTTTGCACATGTATTGAGAACCGGTGACAATATAATAATTTCATAGCTATGTCCTAATATTATTATTGCTTAGACAGTAACAATAGAAAAGTAATTGAATGCAATGAAATATTTCATTTAAATGTTCACGCACCTCCTGACGTCTGATTTGTTTGAAATTTTGAACACACATTAAGATCAGTGACAATACAATAATTTCATATCTATGTTCTGAAATTTCCATTGTGAACTAAAAAGTTAAATAAAATTATAGTTTAAAAAATTAAATTACACGCTTTTGTAGCAATGTGAAATAACTTATTTTTAACAAATAATCTTTAAATATAAAAATTTTTGGATAAAGGAAACAAAGAAACTGCCGCGAGGCACTGAAAATAAGATAGGATAGGGAAAATAAACAGCTACCCGTCACTCACCACAGATGAAGGCAGGAGGGCGAGACACGTAAAAACACAAAAACAAAGGAATTGCACAATATTTCAACTTTAGTCTTAATCATGTGGGAGGCGAGACATATGGCAGGGGAAAAGATGTGGTCACATCCCAACCCGCCACATGATTCATCAGTGTGATATAAAGCAATAACATATAAAAAGAAGAGAGAATGGTTATAACATTCGGGCAGAATTTCTTTATCTGTTACCACACAACCTTTGTATATTATCCAGTAAAAATAATAAAATCGAATGAAGCAGGTACAAACTGTAAAAACAAAAAAGGAAAAACGGTCATGGAATTACAACATTGAGGCATAGTTTATTGAACAGAACTACGTAACGTATACATTACAAGTTTTTTAATTATATACCTGCAAGAAACGGCAACTTTAATTTAAACCAAACTGGAAACTATAATGGTAAAAACATTTTTGCTGAAAATGTAAAATAGTACAAATACACAAATTAAATACATCAAAACAGTTTTAGATTCACATGATTGAAAAAGAGGTACAATTATAAGTCAGTCTTCATAAACACCTTTTTCCCAATACAGGTGGAACTATTTCTAATGAATTATTACTTTATGGAATGCTACACAAACTGTAAAATAATTTCAACCTTTTGTAGATTATAGGAACTGTAATGCAGTATTATCTTGTCTATGAAGAGAGGGAAAACTATAACTCAGCATGATTGCACATGCTCATATAGAATATTACACAAAAACAGCTTCCATGAAACAATAAGACACAGATTACAAAAAGTAGAAGAATAGAAGTTTTAATATATAGGGAAATAATGGTCTCAATTATTCAGATCTTTCACAATGTAATTACAAACAAATTATTTCCGGAAATCAGCCATCATCAAGACCAATAAAAAAAGTAGTCAGAAACTTGAACAACTAACACTTATCTCCAGCAGAATAAAATGTGATGTACCTTAAAAAAATAATTATCAAATATTAAACAAGAAGAGTCATCAGTAAAAAATGACATGTTAAAACTTGTACTTGAAGTTCATCTTGAGAAGATATTGAACATTGACCTGAGCAACATCATATACAATGTATCTGAAAATCTTGTTAAGGAAAAAGAAGAAAAACATGCTCAAATATAATTAAATTTTCTCTTACTATAATAAGTTAAAAACAGTAATAATTTGTCATTAATTGCACAATTATTAGAACTTTTGAGAAATAATACTACAAAAAAAGGGAACTGAATGAAAATTATCGATAAACTGTTAGCAACTGGTTTACTTCAAAAGCCCTCCAGACCAGGGAAAAGAAACTACAGTATCTCCAGTTGGGAGGATTGGGGAAATGGTGCTCATTTCCAAAACATTCACGAATATTTTATCTTTTAATAACTGAAGCTCAAATATAAGAAATTCATTGTAGTCATCAACATTTTCAAGCCTATGCTTGAATGATTGTAATACTTTGAAACAATTGGGGCTTAGACCACGAAAGTGATCATCCTACTGAATCTGTCAGTAATCTGCTCCAAATACACAAACAGATTTCAGAAGCCTTTGAAATCTAGTAAGAATCCGGAAGGAAAGGTTATTGTGTCTATTCTTGAAGCATATGGTTGTTTACAATGAATTTTTTTAAGTATGTTTACTCAAGAAAGTAATCCAGAGTGATGAAAAAAAAAAAAAAAAAAAAAAAAAAAAAAAAAAAAAAAAAAAAAAAAAAAACTGAGTTATAAGAGCATCAAAAATGGTCTGCTTGGGTTACAGCACACAAGAAGAAGAAAAAGAGCTTATCATCTGTGAAGGGAAGATACAAAATTTACACAATTGCTAAGAGACAGCCACAAAACAAATCGGCTACTAAGGGCAGTCTCCTGAACTTTGATAAAAGAAATTCATAATAAATATCCAGAGAGAGGTATAGGTAGAGAAAGGAAAAGCAAACAGACTTAAAAATTTTAATACCTAGGTGAGAGAACAGCATCCAACAGTTTTGAGAAAGATGCTTTCATGTTACTAATGAGCAAAAAAAACAAAAATGGCATATCAGGTAGAAAAAATAACAGAGATAGTCAAGTGTATTATCAAGTTTCATTTTTGTTGAATTACCGCATGTTTTCACCTAAAACATTATAATTTGGTGATAGTATTATCAACTGGTGTCTGCAACAAGAAACAACACATCTAATCGAGCCAAGTAAATTTTATTATAACATTTGCTAATGACAGCAGGATTAGGAAAAGTGCGAGAAGGTTTGATTAATCCAATTAACAACCTGACAAAAGTCCATAGGGATAAGTTGGCAGTATTCTCATATAAAAGAAAGAATATTAAAAAGTAGAGGATGCATGTAGCATAACGGAAAGAGTATACGAAACAAATATACAAAATCACAATAATATTTACAAAATAGGATAGCTAAATAAACCACCACTTACCTTAGATGATGGTTGCATGATGTGAATACACAAAAAGACAAGAACAATAATAAAATTGAATATTTTGGGTCTTGGCCCTTTGCCAATAGAAGAACATTGTGGAGGGTGCGTGTTGTAGGAGACTGTCTCACAGAATTCTGTGAGACGGTCGTTATAGGCTGGATCAAAGAAGTGTTTCATTGCACTCCCATTATCATATGCAGTAGAAAGAGGATTTAGCATCATCGGGAGTTTAATAGCAAAGAAAATAAACAGATTGTCAACAGTTGAATGCAGTGATTTAAGATGGCTGATTAGAAATAAGGCACAAAATATTGATATATTACACTGATCTCAGCCCTCTAACTAATATTATAATAACATTATGGATATTATTTTTATATGTTTTGTTAATATCTTTTCAGAAAGCAATTTTAAAAATTTGTCATCATTTTTCAATATATGATACAGTACATTCCACCTGAAGAATCATTATTTGAAACTGAGAGCATGGACTACATTATTGTCTACGAGAAGAAGAGGCTTTTTTTTTTTAATGAAAATAGGGTGGTCAATAATTCTTCCTTTTTTTAAAAAAGGGGGGTACATCAGGCCAAAAAAGGTTGGGAATATATGATGTACAGTATCCAATCACTATTTCAAACTAGTCTTAAACAGACAATTCATGAGGTAGCTTCAGTTCTAATAGGATGATTAAATTTCACTTTTCATTTAGAACAATAACTCCTAACACCCTGTGATGTATAATGAATAAAATAAATTTAGATTAGAATCCTATCTGTTAAATTAAAAATTAAATGAAAGGATACTCATTGTATAACAGCGACACATTCTTACGACTGGTGTTCACTCCTTTTCCATACGGAATCACTACTCCATCTTCTCGCACGTAAACTTCATTCGGATCTGGTTCTGTTCGTCCGAGACCCATTGTGCTGTGTTTCCCCTTCGGAAGCTTTTCTATATAATCTGCCTGGGTACGTTCATACCTAGCAAAGAAAAAAAAAAGAACAATTAGAAATGTAATTCATAAATTCTCTCATTCTTATATCCTTAAGCTTGTAATTTTTAAGAAACAAACAGTAAAGTGATTAAGGAGTAAATCTGAATGTGTAATGTTTATAGAAAAATAATGGTTCTGTAATTTCAATGTGTATACCATTCAATACCACTGAATTATCAATTTGGTAAAGTTACAAATTATATATGTCAATCAATCATCAAACTGCAAGGAAAATGGTTTAATGTATCTATTGTATTAAATACAATATTTGAATGGAAAAGCTTTAGTAAAGTGAAGAACTAAGAAACATAACACCAGGAGAAGTGTGAATCTAAAGAAAAATAAATGATCGTCAACTTACATATTACCCAGTGCCACTTCACAAAGCAAGAGCAGACCTAGTGGGTTTGACTTTGATGTACAACAGTAATTTGCTGACTTAGAAACCATGTCAGCAAAATAAATACCCTTTCCAAACATGTAACCTGTAACTGGCGCTTCAGGAGGTGCAATACGTAAGCCCTAGGGGGAGAAAAAGAAAACAAATAAACTGGTTTAAGGCACAATTGTAATACACTGAAAGCTAGCCTCAGTAAAGTAATAATTCTCACCTGAGATAAAATTCCTGCAAAATTGGTAATTCTTGAGCCATGCCACAATAACTTACGGTTGGGTAGTTTCTTGAATGCCTTATACCTTTTATCTTCACCATGACGTCTAACTTTGAACACCTTCAAACAATAGAATATAGTTATTTTCTATCACAAGAATGTTAATTCATATTTAACTATTAACTTCATTCACTGTTATCTGCTGCCAATGACCCAACTAGCCCAGCATTAATATTATAAGTGGTTTTAATGCTGGAAATGTACCCATATCATTTTATTATACAACCACAATACTTATTTTTAATTTTATGGTTTAAGGTGTACTCCTTGTCTTCAACAGTTCCATCTTTGTTGACTCAAAAAGAATATTCATTGCCATTAATACTGGAATTTGAACAAAAAAATGTTGAAACATTTAATCTGAATTAGAGAGGAAGTTATAGGAAAAGATGACAACTGAACTGGTGACCATTAAGACAAATTTCTTAGTAACTAAACATTTTGCTTTAAGTCTACTTACCATGAGGAAGACCATGTACTTAAAATTTCATTTCGTGTCATTCTTTGTAAAACTTAAAATCCTATATCCAACTTTAGTGAGTTAAAGTTTTAACAAAATGTGTCTTTATTGAAAACTGAAAACTTGCAATTAGTAACAACTGCCAAATAAGTTAAATCCAGCAAATTCCTGCCTTAAGAAATATGTTACACAAATTTATGATTTTTTTGCAAGCAAGGATGTTTTATTGCATGTTCTCTGAGTTCATGCTGTGCAATTTGAGGATTTTGTACCACTTCGTGTTTAATAGCTCACATACTTTCTACAATTCTCCCCTCCCTCAGAACTCTTTTCAAGATACATATTAAAATCTCTACAAAATTCTTCTTCGTTTTCATCATAATTAGATAAGCCACCTCCATTTTACTCTCATTATACTTTGCTATCACATTAATTTTGCACAAATTTTATTTCACTTTCATTTAATACTATTACTGCATCACATAACTCATAACTCACAATTAGGTTTCGGATCTTTATTATCAAAAAATTGAGAAATATGCATGCAGATATGACCTGTAAAATGGATAAATATGACCAAACATTTAAATTTACTATACATCAAAACATGCTCAATTAAACAACATTTATTTTATCTAGTACTTTCATAGCGTTCTGGAATTCTACAATTGTAGAATGGTTTACTGATTCTAGAACTTCACAGTCCAATAAAAATATATCACCTGGTCTCTCAGCAAACAGGGTTCCAATGATAACATTTACAATGTATCTACCAGAAACATTAGTACTTTCATCCAATGTTACCCAAATCTTATTCTTGCCTATCTTAGGTCTAATTGTCTGCAATAAATTTTCATAGCATAATGTAGATAGATAGTTCTTCCTTGATCAGGTTGCAATTGTCTCTCTTATGCATTTCTCCAAGAGACATGAGATGTTCATTGTTCACTTTATTAAGTGGGATGTGGCAGATACCATCATTTCTCAGAGAACTTTGGAAAAAAGCGATAATTTGGAAGATGAAGCTGTAGATGCATCAAAAAGAAGTCGGCTAGCTGAATACTGTGATACATTGTTCTTGTTCTCTCTGCATTGCAATGCTGACAAACATGAAATCTCTTTGTTGAAGTCACTTTAATTTCCCATAATTTATAGAAAAGAACTCTTTCCTCTGTATTAAAATATTCCTCTCCAAATTCCTTTATATAACTCTGTAACTTTGCATTTTCAGAAAAATTATGTTTTCGGCATGGCCATACTCATTGATCCACTGCAGATTTAACAGTGATTGAGGATTATTTTCAAATGTATTGACGACAATGAGGCACTAATTGATGTGGCTCAACACTGGCATGCTGCTGCTGCATTGTTGAAGCTAAAAGATAGCTAGAACATTAATGTTTAGAGAGTGATGATAATGTATAACTTTAATTCTTGGATAGTGAATTCTGACCAATTTAATTTCCTCCAAAGCATAATAGGAGTACATTTCTGTGAATAATTATCTTAGTGTCTTCACATCTATAACTTCTAGAGAATTCCCAGTACTATTTATCAATAATTAGCACATATTTCCTAAAAAAAAAAAAAAAAAACCTCCATAAATATCATAATATGATTAAAACTAGGGAAATGGCCTGAATATAAAGTACATTTAAATACAGTTACAAACGTTCAATCATTGTTTAATTCAGCATTACTGCTCGAAAAGAAGGCAGGAAAAACATGACTTGTCAAAGATCCGACACTACTTATAATAGATACAACAAACGCAATTTTGGTTAATGTATCAACAATGGCTTCAAAATATGCCTTACCCATAAGCATTGAAGAAATCTGGTCAGGAGGCGAATCTGTTAGTGAACTTGTATCTGACAAAAGCACTTTTCAACATTTATGTGTTTGTCATTTTTCCTTTCATTTCCTCGCTAAGCTCCATTTTAACCATTATTTTTTGCCACTGACATTTTATTTTCAACCATTCATATGCCATTGCTACACGGAATTAAACATATTGACGGTAAAAAATAGAAAAAAAAATGATTTTGACGTTATGTATTGCCTTTGCAATATTTCTTGATGATAAACAAGTACAGAAATGAAGAAGATGAAATAAATTTAAAAACTTTTTTATTGGACAATGCACCAAAAGAATAAAAAGTGAAAAAACAATGTAAGAATTGAGACTTTCCCAGTGTCAATACATTCTGGCAGTACACATATGAAGACTTCATTTTTGGGAGGGAGGGGGAATCGATTTTCAGGAAAAAAATTAACACTGTATTGTATGTAATTTGATTTATTTTAAATATTATTTCACACAGTAAAAATATGTAAATGAAATTGAAATCAAATTAAAATAATAATGCCAAAAATATCTGAAGATAAAAAAAAATAAGAATACAAGGTGCTATGGAGGTTTGAACCCAAGTCCGAAAATTACAGGGCAGACAGCTTAATGCGTAGATCACGCCACAATTTGAGAACATGAGGCAATTATTTTGGCATGTAACAGAGATTGGGATTTTTTGCTTGCCATCATAATCATCATCAGATGTTTCCACTTTAGCGGGTCATCCTGCAAATCCTCTTCCAAGTCTGGCGGTCTTTCCAAGGTTTTTCCTCCATCAGTTTCCTCCAAACGACTCCCTTAGCCTCTACATCTTTCTTCACTTGGTCCATCCATCTTGCCCGAGGTCTTCCAACTGGTCTCCTTCCCTTCCCGCTGTTCAGCAGTGCTACTTTCAGCATCCTCTCCTCCTCCATCCTCATAACATGTCCAAACCACTGCATTCTTTTCCTCCTTAACATCTCTTCTAATGCTTCCGCTTGTAGTCTCTCCCTGATATTTTCATTTCTAATTTTGTCTTTCCTCGTGACATTCTCTATCCCTCTCAGAAACCTCATTTCTTCCACCTGCAATCTGCTAATATCTCTTTTTGTCCAAGTCCCTGTTTCAGAACCATAAGTCAATATGAGCTGGTAATGTACTTTATAGAGCAGAATTTTGGCATCCTTCCCCATATTCCACCTCCAGATTACAACCTTTATCTGCCGATACAAATATCTGCTCTCCCCTACTCTCCGACTTATTTTTTCCTCCATCTTTCCATTGGTAGTACCTTGCTTCCCAGATACACAAACAATTCCACCCATTCCAATTTTTTGCCGTCTAGTAGCACATCCTTCAAAGTAGAGATGGGCAAAACAGCTTTTTTCCAGTAATACGTTATTCAGTTATTGCTTCTTTTATCTAACCGCTTTTTTTAACCGTTAGAAATAACGTATAGTTATTTTGTTCTGAAGTAATATCTGTGGTGACGCTACTAAAATCTCTGCTCAGAAACGCTCTTCTCTTGTTGAAAAAAGCCGGAAATGTCAAATAACCGGATGTGACGAATATAGCGGCCCTGACGTCACGAAAAGCCGCTTATTAGCGTTATTTAGCGTTTAACGATACGTCACGAATAGCGGCTTTCAAATAAGCGGCTTCCATAGTAACTGTCAGAGACTTTATATACGCCTTCGACTTGTGTTTATGTATTTGTTTAATAAATCGCAGTGATGCCTTGATAAATTAATATAGAATTTTAACACGACCAGCTTAAGCGGTTTGTGTATAACGTGATTTATGGACGTACGATATAAAAAAAAAAAAAAAAAAAAAAAAAAAAATGGGAAGTGGGCAGTTTTGATTACGTGTTAATATATTTTTCTGTTTGAAACTAATGAATTTGTAGTAGGAGTTTTTATGAATATATGCAACAAATACAGAAGATTAACTTTGCTGAAAGTAAACAATTTTTCAGTCTGGCTATTAATTCGCATTAAGTTTTGTGTGGCTATAGTTATATGTATAGCATACTTTACATATGTTGTAAATGTGTCCCAATAACAGACCAGCTGCAATTTAAATATGTTGTTCAGATGTACATAAAAGTAATTTGAAATGTAAATATGATTTGCTGTTTTAAACTAATTGACTTGTGGAAATACTAGCGCTTTTCGATGGTTTCTCCATCTGTTGGCAGCTATCGCAGTTAATAACGGTTAAAGGTATTAAAAAGCTGTTTACATAGGTGGTGTCCTCTAGTGATCGCTATCGAAGTTAATAACGCCTTCAACTGGCAAAGACGATATAACACATGTACACAGCTGTAACAAAAAGCATAATCAAGTGGTTTTTGATGGAAGGATGGATGCTGAAAACCAGTTTAATGGTCACTAAGTCGTAGAGAGATGATAAATTTTGGACCCTATCGCAAATAACACCTGCAAAGTAGTATTTAACGTCGTCAGCAGTAGCGACATCTGTTGGGCACTATCGCAGTTAATAACGGTTAGAGGTTGGAAAAAGCGGTTTACATAGGTGGTGTCCTCTAGTGATCGCTATCGAAGTTAATAATGCCTTCAACTGGCAAAGACGATATAACACATGTACACAGCTGTAACAAAAAGCATAATCAAGTGGTTTTTGATGGAAGGATGGATGCTGAAAATCAGTTTAATGGTCACTAAGACGTAGAGAGATGATAAATTTTGGACCCTATCGCAAATAACACCTGCAAAGTAGTATTTAACGTCGTCAGCAGTAGCGACATCTGTTGGGCGCTATCGCAGTTATTAACGGTTAGAGGTTGGAAAAAGCGGTTTACATAGGTGGTGTCCTCTAGTGATCGCTATCGTAGTTAATAACTATTATTTTGCAATGGTAGTGTCATCTAGGGGTATTTATTGCAATTAATAACGTTGAGAGAGGCAATAAGCGGTGACTGATGCACTCGTAGCGGGCGGTCGACGAACAATTACAACGCTGTCAGAGAGGGAAGTGCTGACCGTTATTTGAATAACTCCAGTTATCGTTTTGGCCGCTACTTTCTAAACGGCGTTTTTAAAATAACGGTTATTTGTAGCCGCTTAATTATTTGTGACCCATCTCTACTTCAAAGGGTCAGTATTTCTTGTTACCTTCATTATTTTGGTCTTATTTTTGCTTGTAAAAAAAACTAGGGTGTGTATAAGGAAACGACTGTACCACCTAACCTTCAACACATATGCGGGAGATTGAAATCCATTCCTAACATGTCTGATGGCCTCCTTGTTAAAGAGGACAGTCATTAAAGGCACAAACAGAAAATAAACGCATTCCAAATAGGACAAGTAACAATTCAATTATATATGGCTCATGTTCATTAAATTACTGTTTAGATTTGTACTACATGGAAACAAACCTTGACACAATACAAGACAAATGGAGAGAGAGAGGAGAGAGAAAAAACACTGAGCAAGGAAGGTTGAGACAAAATTGTTTTAACTCTTAATTCCAGGCAATTGAAAAACAAATAAATAATAATTAAATAGTAATAACAAGGAACTTCTGAAGACTTTTTTATTTACCTCTAGAATCTCCAGTTCATACTGCCGATGGGTTTCAGCATGAGTGTTTTGTACATATTTTTGCAGCAATTTGAATTCTTCTGAATCTTTTTCAAGCACTTCAATATCAGTGGACAACTTTAAGTAATAATTATCCACAGGATGAACATCAGCCTCAGCAGACTTGTTTGCATCACTCAGCATTCCATATGCAATTTCAATCTCCATAAGATTATCAAGAAGTTCTGTTTTTTTGCTACAAATACAGAGATATAAAACTCCTTCAATATTTTAAACAAATTAAAAGTACACAGTAATATTTAAGTCTTGAAATATCTTTGTTCCCATATGTTTTCTACTTCAACTCCCTGCTATATAATTTAACAGTGTGAAATTAAGTAAGGATGTTGTGGAGAGGGTAAAAGGGGGGGGGGGGAATAAAATATCATATCAGACTTGGCAACAATGAAAACAGAAAAGGAAATTAATTAGTAAGTCACTGATTTAGTCCACGAGCATTCTTCCTTGCAAGGCTAAGAGGAACCAATATGAAAATTCACGTCTGGCATTATGGTGAATACAATTAGCACCTTTTTTTCTTCTGCTAAATTCACTAGTAACAAACATGACGGGATATAATTTATAGCCAACTAAATATAATAATCATCTTGTACAGCTCCCAACCACTGGGTCTGCCAACAACACCATCCTGTCCAGCATCATCTGTCCTACAGACATTCCTCCTCGTTCACTATTACCCATCTCACAGCACTGTCTTGCCATCAATTTTTTAGTCTCTATATCTAATTCATAGTCTTGAGGTTTTTTACATTTCAATTTCAGATTATATTTTTCCATTAGCATACTTTCATCACTCATCCTTTTCACGTGTCTATACCATTATAGTCTTGGTCTTTCAATTATATCCTGCACAAATTACTCTTTAAATGCTTTCCTCACACATTCATTAAGCCACTTGTTCAGTCCCATCCCTGCAATCCTCCATACCAGTGGCCAGAACTCTACAAATGTCACATTCTTTAATCATTCATTATTTGCAACTATATTCCAGTACTATCACAAAGTCCTCCAAATCTTTTAAACAAAGTAAGTCTTTACAACTTTTAACCAATCTGGCAGTTGTAAATTCATAACTGATTTCTTTGTTCAAGTGTTGAGCTGCATCTTGTTGATATTTAATTTAGCCAACATTTTGCCAGAAGCCTCCGAGTATCTTCTAGGACAAACTTCAATTTATTCCTGACCAAATATTTTTCTTAACCCAAAGTCTTCAGCCATCTTCTATGGCAAATTTAAATCTATTCCTAACTAAATATTTTAATACCTGAATATAGAAAGTAAACCTTTGCATTTCCGTAGCAAATTGCTGCTCTGAATCAGCCTCCTGACAAACCCACAGAATTCTTGTGCTCTTTTACACCATTCTTTTATTTCCTTTCTGTTTCTATCATTATTTTATGTAATAATTGCCAAATAACTGAACTATCACTTTCAGTTTATCACCAATGTATCTGCCATCCTCTATTTTTCTTGCCAGCTGTAATTATTACCTAATTTTTCCAGGTAACTGCATTCTATAACATGTCACTACTTCCTGCCACCTACCAAACTGTTCTTGCCTACACGGTTTCCCCATATCATACCATCTGTTAACGCAAAGGTTTAATGCTTTACTGCCCACCCAAACATTTAAGTCCACTGTTCCTGGCATAAGTTATATTTCTCCTCTTGTAGTCCACTTTCCTCCACTCCCTTTAACCTTATCTCCATCAGCAAATATTTGCACAGAATGATACAAGGGTGTGATTACTCTGCAATTATAATATTTTCTACCCTTCTTGAAGATTGGTATAAAAAAAAAATCACTCTTCCAGACTTCTGGATCTTTGTTTCCTCTTTCTAAACTAATCTCAGCACTCTGAACAAACACTAAGTGCATAAACCCTGTTACTCTTATCATATCCAATTTTACTTTGCCCTTGGCAGATTCTGTATCATCTGCATTTTTTCTTAATGCGTCATCTCCAAATCAAGTGTTTATAAATTCTCATCTTCCATAATAGATGTCAAACTTCATTGTCTGTCCCACCTTTAACTGGCTTCAAAATATTCTCTCCGTTTCCTCAACAATATTTTACCCTTGACATCTATCATCCTTACAGACATATTTTAAATTTTCTATGATTTACAGATACTGTTAAATGTCCTTTTTTCAAAGTTTCTGCCCATTTTCCCAACAACTTTTCTTCTTCAACTACTGTTAATTTAGCTTCCTTTTTACTATATTTATAACTTATCCCTGCTTCTTCGGTTTAAACCCTGAACCGATCTTTAAAAGCTCAGTTTTTTCTTTGTACTATTTACTCAATTACAAAATTCGAGTTTTCTCTTCCTTCTTCTTTACACTAAATCTGCCACAGTTATCAATGTTCTCCATCCTAGGCCTATCCTCAAAATTTTGGTCCTCAAGTCTTCTTTCTTGTATAACCTATGATCTTTCTGTCTGCTACCTCAAACTGGTCACTGTCTAAGGCCTCAGACGATACAACTGTGATATTTTTCTCACATGACTCTCTTATCACATAATCATAGGGTTTTCTGTTTTTGGAATTTGCTTGCATTTACAACATGATCCTACATCGTCCAGCCAGTAACCATGCTAACAAATCTCTCATAGTAACATCAAGTAATTGTTGTAAGTAGATACCATTTACAATATCTTTTGTTACCTAAACAACTACTTCTGTAATCACATAAAAGTTGTAAAAGTATGTTCTTTATGAGATTTTAAGCTGCTTAATGGAAAAAAAAGATCAGCAATAATGAAATCAACTCTGTTTTTGCATGTAAAATTGTCTAAAACATGGCGACAATACTATCAGCAACACCATTCATCTCATGATTACCACAACCTTTCCTATTAAAAACTTTGCGGAAAGGATAGAGTATCAGTGTTAGTTGTTCATTGATACACTATTCATTCTACAACAATACCTAAAATCAAAATTTACCCTTTACTAATGAAAAACAATTGCATATCTAACAACTACAATGACAGATTTACATTCTTAATTAACATGCTGAACCAACTGTTTCTAATCTGTGAAAGTTTGTATAAATAATTTCTAAAGAGCCACATAGCAGTAAAACTGACAAATGTCAGACAACTCAATTTAAACCTACCTTGATCATTTCTTCTGATTTTATGATAGGAGGGTTATCAATTCCAAAATCATGAGGGATCAGAGTATAAAAACGATTAGAAGCTTCAATTAATTGGTAGTCAGAGCTGCCTTTCTTCAGCAATTCCTGAAGATCTTTCAGCACACTGTATGCTTGCTGCATCTGTTTTTTGCTAAGTTTTCCCAATGGCATTTTCTCCATATCGAGCTGTAAACAAAAAAACACAAACGCAAGATTAAAAAAAAAAAAAAAAAAAAAAAAAAAAAAAAAAAAAAAAAAAAACAATGTACACTCCCGCAGTGGTCAAGTTTGTGTCAATTACTGCATATTCCAACTACTAAAATAATGTGTTATAAAACAATAATTTCAGCAAATAAATTACCTCGAATTCTACCATCAGTTTTTTCATGTTATTCACATCAAACAGCAAACTTATCAATTCCTGCACTGGTTTTGGAAGTTTTGATTCTACGCCAGGAGCAGCAGTTAATTGAGTACTTTCACTCTGTAAAATACATAGTTTTAAAGTTACATTTCAGACAGAATAACAATGTAAAAAACTCAGTAATGTAACAACAAAATTACAAGCAAATTCAAAAGCATAAATTTCATCGCCCTTGAAAAAAAGGTTTCTGGAAAATTAAGAATGTAAACAGTAACAATCAAACAATAAGTCTCGCTAGGCCTTTATGTTACCACACACACACACACACACACACACACACACACACACACACACGAAAACTTTGCTTCTCACAGTTATTATTTCTAAAACAATTAAACAAAATAGGAGATGAAAGGAAAATAAAATCGTACACTAACCGATTACAAAAATCCCTGAATATATGAAACACATTTCAGATAAAGTCAGGACAGTTGTTATATTTCTGTTTGGCTGAACTAAAAATCCTTCTTGAGAGACGCTATAGAGAACTAACTGAGCTATTAGTTATATTTTCGGTAGAGATAGTGGTAAAGAACTAAAAAAAAATAAAAATAAGGCATCGTTTTGCAGTGTATCAAGCGTTATGTATGGCAAGAGCAATTTATTCACTCAAGATACATTTCCTCTGTTTTCAGCTTAAATTGAGCAAGGAACGCAAGGGTACGTAATTCAGAGTACATCTGACTTTGTAGAAAGGTACACTGCTTTGATGGCAGAAATATCCAGCCCTATTTTGTATGGTATATACAATTAGCTGTCTTGTATGTACATTGTATATTATTTTGTATCTTTTGCAACTTGATTAATGCTTACCTACATTTTGTTTTAGGAAAATGTCATGATGAATTTGTAACCGTGAAGAACAAAAATTTGTTTTCTCGGTTGAAATTTAAAGCAGTGTTCTTCAGGAAAGTGTTTCTTCATTGAAGGTAACTGCAGTTTTCATACAGGCTAGAAGAAAGGTATTTTATCTGAACGACACAGCTGACAAAAATGTAAAATTAATGCAGCAGTGTCATAGTTTAATTACAGCCGATGAAAGGAAAACAATTTCATGCAAAAACACCAAAAATTGTACCCGCACTGTAAAAAAAAAAAAAAGATCCTTAAAAGTAAACACCCCTCATAATTTTAATACCCCCGTCTTACTAAAAATTAAATAAAAATAAGATAGGATAGGGAAAATAAACAGTTACCCGTCACTTACCACAGATGAAGGCAGGAGGGCGAGACACGTAAAAACACAAAAACAAAAGAACAAAAGAATTACACAATATTTCGACTTTAGTCTTACTCATGTAGGAGGCGAGACATATGGCAGGGGGAAAGATGTGGTCACATCCGAGCCCACATGATTCATGTGGCGGGCTCGGATGTGACCACATCTTTCCCCCTGCCATATGTCTCGCCTCCTACATGAGTAAGACTAGAGTCGAAATATTGTGTAATTCTTTTGTTCTTTTGTTTTTGTGTTTTTACGTGTCTCGCCCTCCTGCCTTCATCTGTGGTAAGTGACGGGTAACTGTTTATTTTCCCTATCCTATCTTATTTTCAGTGTCTCGCGGCAGTTTCTTTGTTTCCTTCACCCACTAAAAAATTAAATATTATTTCTTGCTGTTTGGATTTCAATATTAACCCAGAATTATACAAAATTTTAATGATTTAGTTACATATCAAGCGATAATCAAAATAAGCATTTAAGTAAACTTTCCAGTCTACTCGGCACAGATTAAAATCATCGTAGGAGGATAAAAAATTTTTATGTCAGTAAGCTACAGTGATTTAAAAAGAATTAGAGGGTATGTGTTTGATTATTCGAAAAAAAAAATTACTCTTATAAGGGACACCCTAATGGTGAGGCATGTTTTAAGACACACTTGATTGTTTTATTACACCCTTTGAGTATTCTCGCCTCTAACAAATTAACCTGAATGAGGATATAGTTTTATAATAGATATGTAGAGCTAATAAGATAAGCACAATAGGAAGATACAGGATAGCATCAAATCATTCAAAATGCTGGTTATATATGTACATAAAAAAATCCAAATTAAAACATCTCTTTCCTATAGTAAAATATTCAAGTTAGATCATCTTTATCAAACAACAAACATCAAGAAGGACATTCAATACAGTAAAATGGCGTTCATTCGCACAACAAAATTTTAGTGCCTTTAGGAAGCATTACAGCAAAGGCCCAAATCATGACAATCATCTATTTGGGGTTACTGAAATAAATCTGCTTTCTTCATTAAAATTTCTGAGATCTGAATGAAAGCTTGAATAGTAACTATTTTAATTTGAAGCAGGAGTATCAAAATAGTCTCATTTCTGAACAGTATTTTCAGGATTTTCAGTAAAATAATGTATTTTTACACTCACTGTACTAGAAACATATTGATCAGCCAGAACATTATACCTACCTACCTAATAGCCGGTATGTCTGCCTTTGGCACGGATAATAGCATTGATGCTTCTTGGCATGGAAGCGATTAGGCCTTGGTAGGTCACTGGAGGGAGTTGGCACCACAACTGCACACACAAGTCACCTAATTCCCGTGAATTCCGGGGAGGGGGAGCGATGAACTCTGATGCCACGTTCTATCGGGTTCAGATCTGGCAAGTTGAAGGGGAGGGGCGGGCTTTGCTAATCACCAGTGCTCATTAAACCACTCCATTACACTCCTGGCCTTGTGACATGGTGCATTATCTTGTTGAAAAATGGCACTGCTGTTGGGAAACATGTTCGTCATGAAGGGGTGTACGTGGTCTGCAACCAGTGCACTATACTTATTGGCCATCATGGTGCCTTGCACGAGCTCAACTGGACCCATGAATGTTCCACAGAGCATAATGGAGTCGCTGCCAGCTTGTCTCCGTCCCGCAGTACAGGTATCAAGAAGATGTTCTCCTGGAAAATGACAGATTCTCACCCTCCCATCGGCATGATGGAGAAGGTATCTGGAGTCATCAGACTACGTAACACTCTGCCACTGCACCAAAGTCCAGTGACGATGGTTACGTGCCCATTTCAGTCATAGTTGCCAATGTCATGGTGTTAACATTCGCACATGCACGAGTTGTCGGCCACGGAGGGCCATTGTTAGGAGTGTTCGGTGCACAGTGTGCTCAGACACACTTGTACTCTGTCCAGCATTAAAGTGATTTTAGTTCTGCCACAGTTCACTGCCTGTCCTATTTTACCAGTCTGCCCTGCCTACGACGTCCGACATCTGTAATGAGGGCTGGCCACCCATCCCTTTGATATTTGGGCATGGTTTCGCCATTTTTTGAAGACTTACCACAGCACTCCTTGAGCACCCGACAAGCCGGGCAGTCTCTGAAATGCTCGTGCCGTACCTCCGGGCCATCACAATCTGCCCTCGGTCAAACTCGGATAGATCACACGCCTTCCCCATTCTAAACATAGATAGCACGCTAACTGATACTACATGCACCATGTGTGTGTCTGACTAGCAGTCATTCCTCGTCAGGTGACGCTTAGGTAGTCATAATGTTCTTGCTGATCAGTTTACACTTTCAAAATAATGGAATTTCACACCAGAGTTTCATAGGCCTTCTTTCATTTAATCTAAATTCTTTGTTTTAAATTCATCAGGAAAAATACTAATAAAGTATTTATTTCGTATAGTAATTATACTGAATTACAATAGATGGAGTCGAGCTTGGATACTTCTACAGACTGATGAGCAGTGATGGCAGCCATTCAATTGCTCCTATTGTTGCTCCATGAAGCTGCTTGATTGTTCCACTGAAGTTTCTAAGAGGGCATTCCATGATATGGTGGATAGTTTGCTGGTGGTTACCACAGTCACAAGATAGTCTATTATTCCCCATTTGTGCATCTAGCAGTTGGATCCACCATGGCTTGTTCTTACACAATTCAGCATCATCCAGGTTTTCTTTTTTGATTATTGCTTTACGCCTCGTCAACGGCTAAGGTCATTAGAGGCGAGATGGACTGTGGACAAGGAACGGGAAGGAATTTGGCCATGGCCTTTTTGAAGGAAGCATCCCGGCGTTCACCTGGAGTGATTTGGGGAAACCATGGAAAACCTAAATCTGGATGCCCGGACGGGGCTTCGAACCCACGTCCTCCCGATTGTGAGGCCAGAGCGCTAACCGCTCACCCACCACGCTCGGTGGCCAGGTTTTCATAGTTGGGTTGAATCCAAGAGGCTGTCTTCAATTAGAGCTTGTTTGTCATATTGGAATTGGTTCACTCAGCGTGCCGTGATTCACTTGTGTTGAAGTCTGTTTGAACCAGTATCTCACCAAAATTCCTTGTTGAATACCTTGACTTTAATCCATTTTGAGTTTGACATGTGCAGTCCTGGTGTACTGGAAGTTGTGGATTTCTTAAACATTTCTGCCACTCCTTTTTTAAAGTCCCTTCTCTTCAGAGTCTTAGTGCACGATGTTAGAAACTACAGGTGACCATTCTGTAAGTGTAGATTTTACAGTTCCAGATATTGTTCTCATTGTGTCATTTGGCTGAATATCAATCTTTTTTGTGTGATTGGTGCTTAGCAAACCGAATTGCAATATTCAACAGTTGGGATAACTATGGCAAGCGCAGATGGTCTGAGAGCTGTTCCATGTGCTCCCCAAACTGTTCCTGAAAGTTTGTGAAGGATCTAGTTTGGGTTTAGCTTTTGACACTGTTTTATGTATATGTTCTTTATATGTCAATGGCCAGTACAGAACCACACCTAAATACTTTGGATGATCATTATACTTGGTCTCTGAATTTTATTTGAGGTATATAGTTAGCTGGTCTATTGTTTATGTGAAAAGAACTGACCTGTCTTATTTATATTCAGTTTCAGGTGCCACATGTTGAAGAATTCAATAGATTGCAACGGTCACCTGTGAGAATTTCTTCAGATATTTTGATGTTTAGATTGTGCTGTCATGGCTATGTCATCACTGTATATAAACTTCTTAGAAGTGGAGGATGGCAAATCTGTGGTGTAGAAAGTAGTGGAGCAAGGGCTGATCCTTGTGGTAGCCCATTGTTTAATTTGTAGGATTTGCTCCTGCTTCAAATGATTCAATTGTATAGCATATAATTCAACAGAGACACCAACTTGCATGGGATATTCCTCAGGAGTTTCAGAATAATTCAATTTTTCCAGGCTGTGTCATATGCTGCAGTCAAATCTACAAACATTGCAAAGGTCTTTTTCCAATCTTGGAATCCCTCATTGATATGGTTGATCAGGACCAATCAATTTACTCAAATGTAATACAATATATTTAAATAGTAAAACTGTTACATGAATTAACAATAATTTTTAATTAAGACAAACTAATAAGCAGAGTAGTAACAGTTTTTTAAAAGTGTGTAACACTCAAAATTCCTTCAGTAGATTGGTCAATACACATTTTCTCCTTATTTAATTTCAGTATATCTGATGCCAATTCATTTTAATTTATGCATAACATAAGCCTAGCATTTACTATTTAGGGTTACTGTTTTTTTTTCTGGGACTGCAATTATGAAATTGTATTCACCAGAGTTTTTTTATCTTAAAAAGTAGTTCATACCTGCCCGTAATCCACGTCTATAGGATAGAAACGCCCCGGCACTTTCACAAAATTTTTTCTGTTTTTCCACATGTTGCCTGTCTTCTCTTCATACAGATTTTCGAAATCTAGAATTGCATCATGCAAGTCATCTTTTTCATCAAGTTTATTCCCACCAATCGTTGTACCAATTCGGCCCCAAGCTCTGAATACCCAAAACCTACAAAAAAATGCAAATAAATATAATTGTATGAACTACACTCTTGTATAGTTGCAACAGGACAGAGAAACAAGCAAATGAAATATTTCATAGGAAACAGTGAATCTGTGAACCATATTTTTAAACATCTGTAAAATGCGAATTACTCTTTGTGATGAATGAGTTCTGTACATAGTTTCAATAAAATCTTGCTCTTTGATAACTATAATTTTTTGTTTTGTTTTAAAGTAACAGGTGAATTTAAACTAGATTTGCTATTCATTTTGCGAAATTATCTTTCAATTAGAGTTAGTGGGTTATTAATATTATTATTATCATCATCATCATCATCATCATTTCCCCGTACATTATAGGTAGGCAACTAGTACAGATTGTGGCTTCTTATTTAAAATTTATAACAAGATTTACATGTTAATAACATTTGATTTGAAAAAAAAATATATTAATTGAATTGTACATGATGTAAGGCTAGATTAATATTAATTTTTTTGTCACTAAAGCAACTAGGAGACTTGGCCCTCCTTTTACATGAATTTTTTTTATGCAATTATAATTTTACCTGATCCTAAGGATTTTTTTATTTTACTTCAATGTGTCATTACAGAGCATATACTTTTCCCATATATACTTCTCATAGATCAAATCCTCTCCTGTGCCCTCCACCACTTCGATCTCCACCGATCCCATTTTGTTCAGTTTCGGCATAGTAATGTGATGGGTCTCCCCTTGTCTCATGTCCTCCTCTGATCATGAGTAAGGTTTATACCAAATTACTGTGTTCATGTTTGTTTTCTTATTGTAGCCCTCCTGCCTTTATCTGCTGTGAGTGATGGGTTTACTTTCCCAAGGCTTCCTTACTTAAATAGCCTAACAGCATTTTCATTGTCACTATTATCGAATTTTAGTAGACAATCTATTCACGGTTAAACTTCCCAATTTCAGTGGATATTTTTTCAGGCCTTATCATTCTTTCAACAGCAATTAGAGATACTTAAGTCACTGTTGCCAAAATTTATATACTGTAATATTAAACCGAATACTAATTGAAACACAGTTAGCCAAAAAAATAATTTCACTCTTCAAAACTGATTTGCAATATTGACTAACTTACCTAGGGCCAGAAGTGAGAATCTGAAGTTTGTAGAAGGAGTTTTTGCCACTTTGTATATCTGTGACACCAAGTACAGCATTGTACACAACACCATTTTTCTGGTACACTTCAGCAACATCCTCAAGCCCTGAGTCAGGGTCAACCACAGCACCACCTTTCAGTTTCATGCGCTGTTTTGATGGCATGCTCTTCACAAATCTACCTGCAGTTATAAGACATATGAACTAACAAATACATACATTTTAATCAATCAGATGAAAGAAAGGTGGTGAATTGCAAATTCCAATACTTTATGCAGTTGCCAGCAGGACACTAAACACACAAATAAGATATCCACATACAAAACAGTGAAACTGAAACATATCCACTTCCTTTTTACAATAATATGCTATGCTTATGATGGAAAAATAAGGGGAACAGCTGTAATTTATGGAGAGTTGACAGGAATGATGGTGGATTCAAAAACAGAGAGCCAAGGATAGTGAGTGGAGAGTAGAGTTGAATAGAAAATGTCTAAACACAGCAAAAATAATTGTTTAATTGAATAAAAGTATTTGATAAGAAAATATTAAGATAAACAGGAAAGAGAGGAACCACCATTTACCACAGGTATTAGAATTCCCACAAAAAAGAAGAAGAAGAAAAAAAAAAAAATACAAGACACAGGAAATTAATGTAATCTTCAGGTAAGAGAAGGAATCAAAAAATATGGTGAACAAAATTTTATAGCAATAACTGCTGACACTACATCCATTTGTTGAAATATGTCCATTAGCCTGATTCGTTGAGAGTGGCATTGTCATGTTCGAACAGGTTCTGGCTTGTTAAGTCAGCTTCCAGAGCTGCTGGAGTGAAGTTGTGTTTATTGTGTGTGTTGTAAAAAAGTGCCAAAAAAGCTCACGTAGTATTGAATCAATATGGTGAAAATACGGTAACTATGAAGACTGTTTACAAGTAGTGTGAGCGATTTAAAAGCGGAAATGAATCTGTTGATGACCACCAATGGTTGGGGCATCCATTGGCCTCAAAAACAGACAAAAACGTGGCAAAACTTTTATGTTCAAACAAACAGGTGAACGACTATTTGAGAGCTTAAGGAAGAACTTAAAATTTTGTATAGCTCCATGCAAAGCATTTTAACAGATAATTTGAAAATGAGGCAAGTGAGTACAAAATTTATTCCCATATTTTTGACTGATGAAACAAAGGAAAGTCGTGTCTCGGTTTGCACCAAATTGAAGGATTGTCCTCGTGCAGATCCAGACTTCATGGCCAAAATTGTAACTGGAAATGAAGGTTGAGTCTATGGCTATGACCCTGACATGAAAATTTGGAGTTCCCAATGGAAAACCAGTAACTCCCCTCCTTGTTTGTCAAAGTCGAACCTCAAGGTCATGCTTTTTTTTTTTAATAGTGAGGGCATAATTTTGATCTTAGTTTGTTCTAAGGCGAACTGTAAACTCCAAATTTTACAAAGGGAACTGCAATGTTTACAAAACAATGTTCGAAGAAAGAACAGATAAATTGGCCAGTGGCTTCATTCGACAACATACCATGCCACAGGTTTGATTCAAAAGTTTTTGGGCAGAGAAAGCCGACCCAAATAAAGTGTATAACTGGGGTAGGTGGGTAGGTAGGTAGGTAGGTAGGTAGATAGGTAGGCACTAAATGTTTGGTAAGGTTTGTCCAGCATGACTGGAATACTAGATGAATAATGTTTATGACCATTGATCCTAACTAGTAATTGATAATGAGACACATTATGAAGCACCTGGCATGTGTTACAAGCTGGTAATGGATAATAGAAACACAAATAATGAATTAAGAAGAAAACTATTTCAATGCAAATTGAGACAAGGATAGAGGAAGAAATCCCAACATCTAATTATAGTGAAAGGTAATCCCAAAACACAAAAAAGCATAACATTTTGGGTAATACCTCAACTATTTTGCAAAATGATATGCACATCAAGTATTATTTTGTATGTACAACAAAATATCAATATATTAAATACCCAGAATTCCATCTGGTTATCCATATAATAGCAACTTAATTAGTCTCTCCCATATTTAAAGAGTCATCTAGAACATTGCTCTTTATTTTTTTTAATCACAATCGTCTTGCCTTCCAATCAGTTTAATGACAGAATTGTTTTCTCAACCCTTGTTTTTTTTCCTGCTTAACGCCTCGTCAACGGCTAAGGTCATTAGAGGCGGGATGGGACTGTGAACAAGGATCAGGAAGGAATTTGGGCATGGCCTTTTTGAAGAAAGCATCCCGGCATCGGCCTAGGGTGATTAGGGGAAACCATGGAAAACCCAAATCAGGATGCCCGGACGGGGATTCGAACTTGCATCCTCCCGAATGCGAGGCCAGAACGTTAACCCACCATGCTCGGTCCCACCCTTGTTGTTATTGCTAAAAATTGCAGTATTCGTCTCAGGTTACAAAATATTTTTGTAATCACCGAGAATAAATTCAAACTTATGTATGCTCCGTATCTGTCTGCAGTTTTGAACTAAAATAATTGCAGTCATCAGGAAGCAAGTTTTTCTGTAGGGGAATCAAGTGCCTAATGTTTCACAATTGCAAACACTAGGGTATCCATCCCCACAAACTTACATTAAAACTAGTACCACATGAATGTTCAAAACTATATGAAAACCAAACTGTTAAGAGAGACACTATGTTCCCAAAAATCTGTCACAAGCAATATGCTACAAATAATTGAAACAGCTTTAACCATCTATAAAATGACAACCTTTTATAATCTTGCAAGGTAAATTTGCATGATTACAATCATTTCTCTACACTATTCGAAAAAAAAAAAGTAGCATACAAATGGAATATACTATAATTACTATAACATTAACATTTTATCTGAGTAGATGATATTTGAGAAATCTGTTCTGATTAAAAGTTTTGCTCCAGTAAGAATTCCCTTCATCATTCAAAAAGTAATAAATCATCTCTGCCCTAATCCACCATTCTAGGTAAATGCAAACACCTAGAAACTGTTCTTATTCTTGTCTCCTCAATCAACACAATGCTTCTCCAGTTTTTCTAATTCTAAATATTTTAAAACTTGGAATAAAACAAAAAATTATGTATGCTCCGTATCTGTCTGCAACATTGGACTCAAAGAATTACAGTCATCAGAAAGCACACTTTACTGTAGGGGATTTTAAGCACCTAATGTTTTGAAATTACAAACATAGGGTGTCTTATCCCACAAGATAATATATACCATTAGTTAATGGAAAGTTGATTATTTACAGCAAATTCATACTTACTAATACCAACATAAAAATGCTGTAACACAAGACAATTTAAAAAATAAATCTAAAGTGTATATCGGGCACATGTACCACAGAGTTGTGTATGTTAATATCCCTTCCTATCCTGTGCTAACCTCTTCATTTCTACATACCCCTTACAACTCAAGTCCTCAATTATCTGCTTCATATATTCTTATCTCTGTCTTCCTCTACAGTTCTTACCTTCGACTGTTCCCTCCACTAACAAATTAACCAATCCAGCATGCCTCAAAATATGACCTACCAGCCTGTCTCTTCTTCCTGCTACATAGCATGCTGAAAAGTAGGTGGACAGACAAAGTAAGAAATGAAACGAGTTTTGGAAATGATGGGTGAGAAAAGAAGTTTATGGAAGAAGCTTACAGGAAGAAGAGACAGGCTGGTAGGTCATATTTTGAGGCATGCTGGATTGGTTAATTTGTTAGTGGAGGAAACAGTCAAAGGTAAGAACTGTAGAGGAAGACAGAGATAAGAATATATGAAGCAGATAATTGAGGACTTGGGTTGTAAGGGGTATGTAGAAATGAAGAGGTTAGCACAGGATAGGAAGGGAAGGAGGATTGCATCAAACCAGTCTAAAGACTGACGACAGCAATCCTGCTCAAGCTTTGGTGCAGACACACAGCCCTACATTCAATTACTCAACACATAAGATAGTGATACGAACTGAATGATACTGAACGTCGTTTAACATATGGATGATTCATGCAAAAAATAAGCAATAAGTAAGATCAATACACTAATATGTCAACTTGCAAAGCAACACAAAAACGTTCCATGATAACACAAATTGCACTTCCAAGTACACATTCAATGATATCGCAAACGATGGGTACAACAAAAATTATGTAATTTTTTTCCACCCTGTTACATGTAATTGTGGACAATAAAACACTTTTCCATGAAATTTCATCACTAACAGTGCAAAGGTAGTAGAATATGTTACTTGACTATTTATTAATACAAATCTAATATATATATATAAGATTTGCCATATTCTAAGAAAAATTAAATGCTGAAATAGAGTTTAATTTTTTTTTTTTTTTTTTTTTTAAATGCCAAAATACAATTATGTGATATCACAAGCAAGTCAACAAGCATAAGCAATATTTTGTTTGTCTCAGTAAAAATTGTTGAGAATATGGTTTATAACTGGTGTGTACTGCCCCAACAAATGAAAAAAAAATCTCCGCAAAAAACTAAAGTTACAACAATTGCTAAAACATGGGGGGAAAAAACTTGCTGCAGCTCACTCATAGAAACCCGGACAATATTCCAGATAGTATCTTTTACTGTCATTTATACAATAATTTTACTGTGTAAAATACAGTTCTAAAACAATGACATTTACATACATTAAACAAAACAAAAAAATCACTGAAAATACTTCTGATAACGCATCCAGGATATGAGTGACTGGCAAACATAATTTACTGTTTGCTATTGAGGAAATGACATGCAACAATAATTGAAATGCCTATGCCTATCTTTTACCTATTTTATAAGATAAATTGTTCTCATAAATGTATGCTAAAACATCTAATTTATAGTTTTGGTCATTCTTATAAACAATTTCTGTTAATCACCAAATTTATATACAAATGCAGTTATCATGTTTTTAACCTTT
Organism: Vandiemenella viatica; assembly: GCA_031002005.1. Lineage (NCBI taxonomy): Eukaryota > Metazoa > Arthropoda > Insecta > Orthoptera > Morabidae > Vandiemenella > Vandiemenella viatica. Next base: position 115,482,610 of record CM061914.1, on the reverse strand, counting down.
TCATGTGAAAATGAGGGGAGGGTGGTGGATGGGTACCAAGTCATGTACTTTCGCTGTTAGTTTCAACAAAACTGTTCTCAATTATTATTTTGCCTAAACCGTTTAGTAGGAGGCTTATTACGAGGGTTGGAACTTAAATAGTGGCAACTATTTATTCACAACCGATACAAAAGCGTTACATGTTTGTACCTGTTACTGTCTTTCAAAGTAGTCACCAGCGTTGTGTAGAACCCGTTGCCAGCGATGTGGAAGGTGTAGTTTATCGTTAGTAGAGCCTGTTCTGTTGATGGTGCGAATGGAGCAGTCAAATCTCTGGAACAGTTCTGAAGCGAATGCCACGAAGTGGTTCCTTCATCTTCAGAATCAAATCAGTCACAAGGACTTAACTCCGGGGACTGTGGTGGATGGTACAGTACTTCCCAGTCCCATCGACCGAACAGAGCAGCCACAACTTGCGCTGTATGCGCTTGCACATTGTTGTGCAAAATGGTGGGCGGGTTGCGCAGAAAGTGTTGCCACTTCTTACGCAAAGCTGGTCGCAGGTGATGCTCCAAAAACGAACAGTAATACTGTGCACTGACATTCTGCCATGGAGGAACGTAATGCGTTTGGGTAACACCATCACAGTCATACAAGAGAATCACCATAACTTTCACCATACTGGGGCTCTGACGCACTTTCGACTTTCGCGGCGACCCATAATGACGCCATTCGTTGGATTGGCATTTATGTTTTGGTTCGTACGATGTGGCCCATGTCTCATCCGGTGTTACGATACGGCGTGAGAAAGCCTCTCCTTCGCGTTCCTAGTGCTGTACGACCTCTGGCACATTCAATCTTGATCCAACTCCGTTGTTCCTGTTTCGAAAACATAGTGACACCGTTACGTTAGACTGCTCGCTTGTGACTGTGTTTCCCTCGATTGTGTGCACGCCGGGGACGTGGAACGAGCAAGTCCATTTGCTCGGAGGTAAGGTAGGTATGTCAACAACGTGTGCTATCAGCGACAATAGTATATTCCATTGCATAGTGTCTCCACAGCAGTGTTGCCACTATTGAAGTTCCAACTCTTGTACATATAACTCATATAGATAATAGTTTTAATAATCATTTTCTTGTGTAATCGTAAGTTCTCCCAGCAGATCTGTTGTTTGAAGATTTCTCAGGAGTGCAGCCGGGTCAATTGATCGCAGATGTACGAATTTTTGATGGTTTAACATGCCATCATCTTCAGGTAGCGTCCACTGGTCAGTGTGAGGAGCGCAGTCCAGGACACGACTGCTGGTCCACTCCAGGGGTGTCGATATTTATACCCTCCGACCCCGCCCTCCCACTCCCGCTGTGGCACTCCGATAGAGGTGGTGGGGGTGGTGCGTTGCAGCGCGTCCAGCAGTGACCCGTCTGTACACCACCTCCGTTGCGCATAGTGCCTTGGCGGAGCCGCTTCAATGATGGGTTCCAAGTTTGGCTTAGTTGGAACTTGTTGTCTTTGTTTATGAGGTTACTCCGTAGCCAGATCTCAATGGCTTCCTTATACACACAGTCTCAGAAGTGAGATGTGTTTCTCAGAACTTCGGTGTCCTCATATTTAATAGTATGCCGTGTCGAGACAATGTTCAGCAACTGCAGATTTTGACGGCTGGTGTAGTTCGGTGTGGCGTTTATGTTCTCTACACCGTTCTACGATCGTGCAAATTGTCTGCCCGATGAATGCTTTACTGCACTCGCACGGTATGTGAAATACGCCAGGTTTCCTGAGACGCAAATCATCTTTAACCGAGCCAAGTAGGGCTTTAATCTTGGCAGGCAGACGGTAAACGCACTTGATGTTTTGTCGGCGTAGAATTCTGCCAATCTTGCTTGATACATTGCCGGCGTACGGGATGAAGGCTGTGGCTCTTGGCTCGTCCTCTTCCTCAGTTGGTTCTTCAGTGGTCTTCCACCTGCAGGTGCGCCGAATTTGGCGGTTGTAGTAGCCATTGTCTGCTGAACTAACACACCTCAAGAACATGTTCCAGAGCACTTGTTAAAACCCCAAACTAAGAAATACTACATAATAACAGTCACTGGCATATTCTGGTAGATAGTTTCCATATTCTTCAATTTTAAGCAGCCACAAAACTAAATTGGCAGCAGACAATGTCTTCATAGATAAAAATGCAGTTTCGAATAACACATTTGAGACAGACCAACCTCACGACCTCTAAGTCGCATGAGGTGTTCTAATTTCACCACACGCTAGCCTCAAAGTTACACGTTTGCCCGCGATCTGCATCCTACTATCTGCGCGTCCACTTAGCACTACAAACCAGCGCAGTCACACTCTAACTGAATCTAGAAGACTGGGGCGGGGCTGCTATATATATATAGAAAAACCCTGTGGGAATGCAAAGACTTCCAGGTTCCAACCAAAGTATTATCATGAACTGATCAGATCTCATGCTTGTAACTTGCATCAGATTTTTTTACCTTGAAGACTAAAAATATTCCTATCTCTCTGTAATTTTAACAGTAGCTAGATCCTTTGAAACACGTTAATTTTAATCCTTACGAAAAATTTTGTAGGTTCAATACTTTCACTGTAAAAAACTATTTTCTAATATTCCCAAAACCTGTTAATAACTCTTAAAATTTATTTCAGTTTCGTAACTGCTAAATTGTATCTTACTCCTAATTGAATTCTCTTTCATCTGATATCAAGCAAAGCATGTTTACTATTTTCAAAAGGGTGAAATAAAATTCGTCAACCAAAAACAGAATCTAACTAATTAATATCTCCTAAGTTATTAAAGTAATCAATATAAAAGTAGCTTTAAACAATTCTACATATTCATAAATGCCTACTGAGCGACTTTGATTTATTATTAAATTTTGAAATATCACTCCAGTGAATGCTTTCTATCTAAGCCATCTTAACCAAGTTTTGCTGGCACCAAAATTTATTTTCTTTTATCTCAATCCAATGACTATGCAAATTCAAACGAAACTTATTAGAAACTCTTTGTATTTGATTAAAAATTATTTTGAATACAATTCCTTTCCTTTCCTTTCCTTGAATTTATTTATACAACTGAAATGATTAACTTTCCTTTAAGCATGTGTCTGCCTTTACCATATAATGTTTAAAAAACAATCTTTAGACTATACTAAGTTTTCCAAAATGTTAGTATGTTGTTTTAGCAGAAATTGCATTTCTTTTTACAAGTTCATTTCCTAACATTACGTGATAAATTTCTATACCGGTATTTCACTTTTAAAGCACTCAAACTTTATAGTAGGATTCTCTAGTACAGGATTTATTATCTTTTGACTGTTAATTATACTGAATATCTTTTAAAGTGAAGAAAAATGTTGTTCTTAGCGAGATTATATTGAAACCAAATATTGCATATACAGTTCTTATGTTAGGTTCTTCTACAGCTGTTTAGATAGATTTAATGCTTGAATTTACTGTTTAAACTTGAATTATTGCCTATATTAACTATATCTTTTGAATTATTTCCTAAATTACTTCCAAAAATGACTTTAAAGTTGTAGTATTGTGTTACTTAACTATGCCTGCTGTTCTATAAACCAACTTTGTTATTCAAAATTACAAAATTCTAGGGTAGGCACTCACATTTTCACTTCCACCTTTTTCTGTCAATGGAAATAACTTTTTTTCGAGGTCAAACAATCTTTTTCTATCTAGAGTTTCAGTTTGTGTCTGGTAACATGTTGGGAGTCACATCCAAAGTTATAATTCAACAAACAAAATGAGATTTTCATACAACTGTATTTGTGATATGCTGCTCTTCCTGACAGCATCAATCGGGAGTGAATGAATAATTTTTAAGAATTTAAGTAAAACTGAAAAAACTTGAGAAAATAATTTTAAATGAAATTTCTTTAAAGGGAATGTCACAGTACAATACTTTCCTATCCCTAAATAAACCTTTCCAACTTTTTCTTGAAATATTTTTTAGTTTCGTTCAGTAGTAGAGTTGTTATATTTTACTACAACAGAAATATCTTCCACACTGTTAATGAATTACATTCAATATTTTGTAAAAAATGTCAATGGTCTCTTAAAAAGTAATGAGTCATTTAGGAATTTTAATCTGAATTAGTGAGCAGATAATCAATGTTTCTTCCACTTACTTTTGCTTTTAGATGATTTTGTTTCTGTTTCTGCAGGTATTCTGCTTTTTGGCTGGAATATAAAATAGAAGTAATTAATAATGCTATTAATATTCTCATCTAAACTAATTCTAGTTTCCATTCACATTGTTACTTACATCAGAGCCCCATGAACAGATGCTTTTCTTATTAATGAGAAGATATGCACCTCCATCTTTTACCTCATCCAGAAAATCTTCCGACACGACCTGTATATCATATTTCTTCGCATCTTCAACTTTTTTACTCATTTTCTCCACAGCCTCTAAAAAAACATTACAAAAATCAGTATTCATAACTGCAAGCTTTATTGTGTTATGTAAACAAAACAGTAATAAACGAAGACAGCATAGTAAATCCAAATACAGATTTTCTTTTACTTCTTTTTACCCAAGTCTACCACTTTCCATTAAGATTTTCAGTAATATAATTGCTACATTAGCATAGAATCAAACGATTCTAGGTTGAAATTTCACAAATGTTTGTTAACTACCCGCAAAATTACAAAACACGAAAACTGTGACAATAGTATCAAACAAAAAATGAAAGAGAATATGAACATATCACAATAGTTGAAGGGAAGGAGGAATACCAAGACCTAAATTAAAAAAAAGCACAATTATAAAATATTTTAGGTGATCTAGACATTTGACAGAACAAATGAGACAAGCAGTTGGCTGGATGCAGGTATCTCTGAATGTTTGCTGCATAATTTATGTAACATAGCCACATTTGGCTCAATATTTCATTTACTCTCAAATGCATTGTGTTTCAGGCATATCCAGTCTTCTACCCCAGTAAAAGACTGAAGTTAAAGTGTGAATGCATAAGTAAACTATATTAATTATTAAAACTACTAATAGTTAAAACACAAAGTTATTAATGATTTTAAAATAAAAGTTATGAAATTACAGTTTTGTTTCAATATATCTTTGATGATGTTATGTGTGTACTATATTTTGCATATATACTCTTTGGTCTTTAGTGAATGGTCTTTCAACTCGCAGGACTGTGTATTTAACTATGTTCCACTACACAGCCGGCCAGCAGTCATATACCAGCCAGCAATCTTGGTGTACCAGTAAACCATCACGTATCAATCATGTTGGACTCTCAAGGAAGGAGCAATTTCAGTTTGGGAGGATAATTTGTTTGTGTTTAACACACACACATATGGAAGCAGTAAAGTGCACTATTCAGCCAGATCAGAAAAAAATTGTAAGGAAATTTCCACAGTGTTGCTACTACTATAATTAACAACTTTTATTGCAGTTGACTGTGTGGTGTAAACGATAGCATAGTAACTAATCATGTGAGAGATTGAAGTTCGATTTTCCACAATACAAAATTTTTAATTTTTTCATTCTTTTTAAAAAAATGATTTTTTCTTCTTTTCTCTATATAAATAAAAATTAAATGCTGTACGTTGATAAAGCATCACTTGAGTATGGGTGGACCGATTTATGTTCGCAGTTGTCTGAGAAAGGTTCATATAAAAAAAATGGAGAAAATGGGAAAACGCAGGAAAACTGAAAGTACTTCTTCTGCGGACTGATTATGCTATTTTTTAAATGTTCATAATAGTCTCAATAAGGATTTTAGGGAAAGAAAAATTGGAAAAGTTGACCAGAAAATTGGGAAAACACTGAAAGTGCTTTTTATGTTGGTTTTTCGATGAACTCTAGACCATAAGTCATGATTCGAACAATGGATATGCGTAATTCTTTCTTTCGTTTTGTTCCTTATGCAGCTGGAATCTAAATAACTCAATTGAATGTATTTCTGTTGGGGGGGGGGGGGAGGCGGGATGCAAAATAAATCTGGTAGATCTTCAGAAAAATCTGTACAAACCCATTCTAGCCTAAATTAAAATATCCTTTGGTTTTATTTCTGTGTTTTGTGATCTGTCCAACAAATGTAGTTATTTTATTTTTATTCTATTGATATTGAGGACATGGGTTTGATGATATCAAACAAGGTATTACCTCAATTAGGCATGACAGCACCCAATCGCCCAATGTACGATACGTTTAATAAAAAGTTTAAACACGAAAAAACAAAATGAATGTGATGCATTGCAAGAATCAGTTCCAATGAATGTTCCGCTGTTCACATTATATTACCAATGAAACTGACTCATAAATGAAACTGACTCATAAATGAAAGGCTGCATATGTGTAATGCAAAAGGATGACAAAAAACCTCAAGTGTAACAGTGCACTAAAATGTTAGTCAACTTTTTCTGACATTACAATACGTAAAATAAATGGCAATTTTAAGGATCTCTGAGATTCAATTTCAGTGGAGTGTCAAAGCTTGAATTTACTTATCAAAAAGTTATGCATGATTGAATTAAGTGAGCAGAATACAATAGAAGCAAATCCATTTGTCATTTCTAATACTTTAAAAATGATGTCCATGTAAGAAATGAAACAGCTGTGTCATTAGGCAGCAGAAGACAGCAGCAGCAGAAAGAAAATAAATATATAACAGTGGAAAAACATTATCTGGATACATTTCTTCTGTCCTGGGTGCAACATTGGAAACAACATTGATTATAATAAGTGGTACCATGATAGTGATGCTTTGAAACACATTTCTCTGCAGAAATAGCATTTTGACACAAGTCAATACCATTCCCGAAAGAACTGCTACTGAAGAATGAAGTATAAACACACATGCTTATGGTAAAAATACAAGTTTGACAAAACAATAATAAGTGGTGTTAACTCTGAAGAATGTGTTATTCATTCCTGATGCAAGTGCAAATTTATTTTCTGTCAGAGCAGCAGCATCAAAAGGTTACACAACTCTGACAACAGATGTGTTACAATTTGACACAAAGTCGGTGAACAGATTAGTGTGACTGGTTATCTAAAATAGTCTGTATGTATTTAACGTGAGTGTTGTTAAACCAAAATAAAAAAATTCTGGTGACACCAACTAATAAATTGTGTTTCATGAAATGCTTGGTCAACAGAATAAACAACACATAAGAAGCTTTTTTAAAAAGTGAATCAACAGCAATGTAGGAAGGATTCTGCGATTGATACACTCCAGGGAAAATAAATAGGCCAGCAGTTCCCAACCTATGGGTCGCGACCCACTGGTGGGTCACGGCGTGTGTTTTGGTGGGTCGCGGAACAATCGAGGTTTTTACCATAAAAATAAGTATTATTGGTTTTGAAAAACAAATACAGAATTAAACTATGTGTAAAAAGTGACTTAAGGTTAAAATTAATCAGTGTTAACCCTGATATCGATGCCATCATCAAACACCAGTGCCAGAAATCTCACTGATTGTAAAGTTGTGTTTTTATAATAATTAAACATATTTTTCATTATCTTTGTAAAAAAGTGGGAGGCGTCTGCACAAAGCATCGCCTCATAGAGCTGATGGCTGAAATTCCAGGATTAGTTAAAACTCGATTTGAAAATTAAAATGACACGGATGTGGCAAGTCATATCTTGGTGGGAAGCACCTACAAAACCCATTTTATTGGATTGGTTGACTGGTAAGTTTACCATTCTGTTTTCCTACTCCCAGTCTTCCATATTTTCATACATTTGGTGCAGTAAAACACAATGATTAAGCTACCGATCAACAACTAAAATCAGGTCTGCAGCTGGTTTCCACCAAAAAGCGACTTGGCAAACCAGTTGCGTTTTAATATGGTGATATAGTTACTTCTAATCGTGGAATTTCAGCAGTCAACTTGATGAGGTGATGGTCTGTGCAGCTGCCTCCCGGTCTATAATATGTTTGTTGTTTTATGTATTATCAATCCTTGATTTTGTTGATAGTATTATCTTTGTACTAAAATTTGCCTTTTCATTGAATAGAATAGTCGATAGCGTATCGAGGTCATACAACATTTCGCATTCTGATATTAGATAGACTCTCATATTAGGTGCGTCGCGAAATTTTTTTTTACTTATAAGTGGGTCATGTACCAATAAACGTTGGGAACCGCTGAAATAGGCTATTATTCAAGCATTGAATGAAATGTCCAACTATAACTGGTGAACTGATTCATGCAGTTGTCAATGTACTAATATCATTAAGAGAAGTTAATTACTATGCATCAAAGATAATTTTAGTACATTTTGCCAAATCTTCTAGTGTGTAATGTGCTTTAACAGTTTTGATAAAATCTCAGACAAATAGATATGCTCTCAAGAAATATAAGCGTAATGGAGATAAAGAATTTGACAGTAGAAGAGTTACTCAACTGCTCACTAGTAGAGGAATCGAGCAATATATTTATACACCTTATACATATGAACATCAAAATCCCAAACTCTATGTTCCAGCCAAATTACCTAAAGAATTGTGAGCAGAAGTGTGTAACACTGCAGTGTGGGTTTTGGATCACACTGCAAAATTTACAGTTCAAAACAAAACTCATGAATTATGGTATGGTCAACCAGTTAATAATCTTAATCACTTCAAAATGTTTCCACCAGAGTTATGTCCGCGTAAACAAGATTTCAAACTCCATAGTACGAATGTTTGTTAGTTGGGCATGTCAACGAAAAAAATGGATTTAGAGCATAGATTCATTCACAAAGTAATATTGAGTCATGGTGTTGAGATTCAAACCAGAAATTGTCTACAATGTAAGTAAGAGCACTGTGGTATTCAAAGTTTCTAAAAATGAATCTGATGCTGTGATTCCTCAGAAATGAAAGAAGCATCTGTCAAAGAAAGTGAAAGCAGAAGTGATAATGAAGCCAATTTATCAGTACATGACAAAGGTGTCAGCATCAGTTTTTTGAGGAAGAGAAGATACAAATGACTGAAGACATTGTCTTTTAATGCAGTGTAAGAAGTAAAAGGAAAAATTATACCAGCTAGGAATGAAAGTGAAAGAACTTTAAATGATGTCAAGAATTTTCACTGTTTGATACAAAGATCTAAATTGATTCTCTGAATTACTCGAATGAGGGGGGAAGTGGAGTTACTGATGCACAATTACACATGGGTGTTAATGGAACACCCACAAGATGTACAGGTTTTGTAAAATCTGTTGGGTTGTACGTAAGAAAAACGCAAATGACGAAACTGCTCATTTTAAAGCTCAACTAATAGCAAGAGCCAGAAAAATATCGCGAGTAAACGTTCTGCACTGTACCATGTTACATCATTCCAATCCTTTTTAGTAGCTGAAGGAACAATTCAGTGTGAAAGCTGCCTATTTAAATGGCATTCTCGAGGAAGAAGTAAATCTATACCAGCCAACAGGTTTTAATGACAGTATTGGAAGAGTATCTTCCGAAAAGAAGCACACCACAATGTTGGAGTAAAAGATTTATTCGACTGATTTTAAAAAGTAGGTTTTGAAAACAGTGCTTGATCCATGACTTTTGTTGCGTTGCAGTAAAACGATCACTTATACGAGGGAGGACCCAAAAATAACCACAATTTATTTACAGAAAGCATTTACTTTATTGTTTTTTTCAAATACAACCTAAATCCCCTTCAAAGTTCTCTTCACTAGCATTAATGCACTGTTCAACCGTTCATTCCAGTGTTGGAAGCATCTTTTAAACTCATCCTTTTTCACACTTGCTATCACCTTCGTGACATTGTGCTTTACGTCTTCAACATGTCAAAACATTTCCCTTTCAAGTCCCTTTTCATCCTTGGGAACAAGAAGTCTGAGGGTGCTAAATATGGTGAATAGGGCATGTGGGTAAAAAACCGGTGAAAACTGAGGGCTGTGTGCGAGAGCGTTGCCGTGATGCAGGAACCACTCACCAGAATTCCACAAAGCCGGACGTTTTCATGTGAAACTTCTGTGCAGACTTTTCATAACCCCAAATAGAATTGCTGGTTTCTGGGGACAAATTCTGAGTGTATGATTCCTTTGATCTAAAAAAAAAAACAACAGATCAACATTGTCTTCTCATTCGATTTCACATAATGAGATTTTTTTCGGATGAGGTGAGGCAGTTGACTTCCATTTACTTGACTGTTGTTTTCTTTCTAGCTTGTACTTATAGCACCATGACTCGCCTGTGATGATTTTATTGTAAAAAATCTGATTTGTCTTCGAATGTGTCCCTCACTTCATGACAGGTTTGAGCGTGACGGCCCCTTTTATCTCCAGTGAGAAGTCTCAACATGAACTTTGCTGCCACTCTTCACATCCCCAAATCGACATTCAAAATGAGCTGAATTGAGCTCCAGGACAACCCGGATAAGTACTTGAGTTAGTCGATTGTCGTGCGTCGTTATTTGTTGACCAGACTACGGATTTTGCCAATGTTGTCCTTGCTTCGAGCAGCTGAAGGGCGACCGGAACGGGACTTATCTTTAATGGCCATTTTCCATTTTTAAACAGAGAAAACCATTTGTAAACATGAGTTTTACTAACAGCATGTTCTTTGTAAGCAGTTTGCATCATCACGACAGTTTTCGCTGTGTTCTTGCCGAGTAAAAAACAAAACTTCACAGCCACATATTGTTCGTAAGAATCAGCCATCTTTTCGTGTCACATCAGTACTGTACACACATACAAAGAATTGCCAGAGTAACCATGCTAGTCATTGTTGGGTGACGCCGCTTGGCAGAATGACTCAGCAGAGGTCCTACAACAGCCCTGTGGCTGCACAGCCTGGCACTACAAGTACACGATATGCAGCATTATGATTCTGGTTATTTTTGTGTCCCCCCTCCCGTATGCTGCAACATACGTTGGTGGCAATTAATACTTTGCTATGACAAGAAAGAGAAACGATTTCATGAAAATTGTATAAAAAGAATTTATAACTGAACTGCAAGTTTTCTTATAAATTTCTTTAAATGAAAATAAAACGGCGATGATGAATACCCTGCAGTACACCAATAAAACTACACAGAAAAGATTTCAAATCCACGAATCCAGCTGATAGTTAAAAACTGATCTAGAAGAAGTAATCTCATCTAATCAAGAGGCAATGGATTATCATGTGTACCATGTAAGATTGTTTTGACCAGGCACTGCTTTTGCAGTAAATAAAGCTGATTGTGCAATGAATAAGCCAACAGCTCAAGATTGGAATAATGTGAAATAAATATTCTGATAATCAAAACCCCCTGTAAATTACACTCACCAAGAAGATTTGGAAGCCTACAGTGATGCTGACTATGCTAGTTACAAGAAGACAAGGCATTCAACAACTAGAATCGTGGAGAGTTCTCTGGTGGAGCTGTATTGTGCACTTGTCAGTTGTAGAAGTTTGCAGCAACTTCCACAATCCAATCCAAGCTTATCTCTGGTAGTGAGTATCAAAATGGTTAATTTGGCTGAAAATCTTGCAGAAGATATGGACTGGAAAGACAGAGCTGCTTCCAGCACTGTATATAAATTCTACCAGACCATCAAACTTGCAAAGAAATCAATATCAGAGATTGAAATCTACAAAAGTCCAATACTTTTATGCAAGATTGATTTCTGAATGATGAACTTTCGTAACTCTATGGTGTTTTGTCTAAGGTCTCACGAGTACCTAGCATTTAACCACATTCTACTTCCTACTCAGCGAGAAGTCAGGTACCATCCAGCATTCTTGGCGAACCAGTCATGCTGGATTCAGTCAGGTTGTGCAAACATCTATATACTAGTTGACTCAGTTGTGTTGAAAAGTATTTTATAGCATGTGCAGGGTATACAATAGTTTTTAACAACAAATGACAACTGCACTTATTAGTTTACAGGCTCAATAATACAACTGATGTTTGGGAAACAGCTACTGTCACCAGGTTATCCATTTCACCGTTTCCTTTCATCAATTACACAAATTTAACAGTCTGGAATATTGAGCTAGTATTGCTAGGACTATTTTCTTTTCCACCAGTTTCGCAAGGCATATAATACTGTTATTCTATGTGGCAACCATATAGTGAATGCAAAGTCACTATAAATATGGATTTATACATCCTCTAATTACCACACAAATACAATTATCACAGGAATTCCAATAACCTACCACATGCTCAATTAAATGGACCAATTTTTTGTGTGCTTTAATTTCCTCTGAACTACATCTGAAGAACTATAATAAACAGTTCATCTTCAAAATAAATTATCACCTAAGCAAATAAAAGAGTACTAGCAATGAAAAGTAATATTGTGAGTCTGAGAAAAATCTTCACTCTTCTACTTTCCTCCTACAAATGTGTGACCTACAGATAATAGACACATTTAATTTTGATATTGCCAATTTAAATTAAGGAAAATTTAACACAGCAGAATATATACCACCATAAAATTTAAGCATGCAACAATCAAGTTTCAAAAACCCCTGTTTAATAATAATTGACAAAACCATTGGCTTCCTCACCCTTCTAATTGGTTTGTTTTTGGCTGAGTCATGTGGTGTCTGTGTGTACACATCCGATTCCCTAGCCATGTTCTCTAGTCAGGACGAAGGTTTCAACCAAAATATTGTAAAGTGTGCTTGTTTGTTACTAGTGATCCTCCTGCCTTCCTCTTATTTTATCTATCCTTCCTTATTTTCAAAAGTACACAACTTTAAGAAATTGCAAATTAAATTAAAAATTAATTCTACAACATACCTGAATGAATTTTTTTACAAAACTATGACAGTTGCAAAAAAGAAAAATCCTATAATGCAACGTTGGAAAAACAGGATGCAAAGACACAATACATACAAATACTCAATATTTCCAGTAATCACTTGATTTGAGAGTAACTGAAACATACGGTGCAGCAAATGGAGGCGATTATTGGTTGGCAGTATATTGGCAACAAGACTGGCTGTATGGATGGAAGATGTCAAGAAGATGCTGTAGCTGGATTAGATAGTGGACAGGGGAAGCCTGAATAAAAGTAAAAATGAGTAGAAAAAATGAAAACACAGTTTGTCCAGGTTATTAGGAACCTGAAAGAATTGGAGGCAAGGAGTGGGAATGAATTCAGCCACGGTCTTTCAAAGGAACAATTTCAGCGTACACCTGGCACCTTCCTTCCAAATACCAGGTCCATACATTGCTCAACACGCAACAGGCTTGGGGAAATGCGAAATAAAATAGGTATATGGAAGCAAAGCTATAACATTAAAATTTAGAAGTGGGATGGCTTAAGAGATACAAAGCACAAGACAAAACAATTATACAATATTTTGAGTGACCCCTTAATCAGGTGATAGTCTGATGAAACATGTAAAAAAATCATGTTTATCTTTTGTTTTTGTACCCCTATACTTGATTTGATTACTTATTGATGTGCAGATGAGAAGAAAAATATAAAAAAAATAAGAAACATTGATAAAGGAGGGCAACTCTCTCACTAAAAAATAAAAATAGTGGGGGCCTGAATTGTTCCAGTTTTAGGTATTATCAAAGACTAAGGATGTCTTAATGCGAAGAATAAGCTATTAAGTGATGTTTTATGCACTGCTTTCTATCTATCGACAATGCACTTCTTTGAAAGTCATACCATCAAGTTTTTGACATCTGTATTATTTACAAAACCCTATTTTACTTCTGTGCAATGAACCAATCCTCCGTTTAATACCATAAAACGCTAACTACATAATACAAACGTCTTAGATAGAAAATTTGGATTTTTTTAAAAATACATACCAATATAAATTTAAAATGACAGTAATTTACAACAAAAGAATTTTTTCTAGAGGACAGCACACACTAGCCTTAGTGAAAGCAATGAAAATATTTGCTAGTTACCAGTTGTTCCAATCACAGCTGCTAATTTATCATGAACTTTGCTAACCACTTTACCACCCAACTTCTGTATTTCATCCTTAAGCTCTTCCTTGGGTCTAGAGGTCTTGCTTAGAATAACAAATTCCATATTCTTAAGTGGGCGAGGTGTTCTCTCAACTAAAGGCCTAGAAACAAAATTGTCTTAAGAATCTCAAAATCTTTAAGCACTAACAATATGTATACACAGTCCAGGAAAAATGTTTAACAGCTTTTGCTTAGAAGTTAACAAACACTGTGACAAGGTTTCATTTCAATTACGTAACGAAAAAAAATCAGATGGAAGGATACATCAACATTATCATTTTTCTTAGGCTATCTTATAGAAACTTAAATCAGTCAAAATTACACACAGTTTTCACATCAGAGTTCAGATGAAAATACATGCTGAAAACAAGAAGAATGAGGTATATAAAAAAAGATCTCCCTAAAATCTTTTTTTAGATTAAATTTAAGTGTGCAGCTAATTATTTAAAAAAACACTGCCTCATTTCCTCCAACCACCTAGCTACTGTTTTATATTATTGTATAAGGAACTTTTTCCCAGTCCCAGTCACTGAATCTGTCAACTGGTTTGATGCAACCAACCATCTCATCCTATACTGAGCTAACCCCTTCATCTCAACACGTCCCTTGTTACCAACATCCTCAAGCATCTGCTTCAAATATACTGTTATCCACTTCTACAGTTCTTTTCCTCAACTGTTTTTCCTCCACTAAACATTAATCTATCCCACAAGTCTTAAAATATTACCCATTATACTGTCTTCTTCCTGTGAGAATATTGAACAAACTTCTTTCATCACTCTTCATTTCCAAAACATGTTCATTTCATGCTTTATCTATCCACTTAATTTTCAACATCTTGTCATATAACCTAAATTTTGTTAATAAACTATCAAAATTAGTTTAAAGAGTTGTGAGCTGGCATCAATCTTATTGCAAAACATGTTTAAAACCATTTTCTTACAATTTTCAAGTAATAAGTAGAAGTAAAGAGTATGAACACAACAATTTGTAAACATTAGCCAGTTTATCTTTTTTGACACATTCTTGGCATAAGTCCATCACTATTGCAATGTTTTCAGCGAACAATAACACAAACGCCTGCAAGCAAAGAACCGACTATACACTTCACCACCACATCTCATTTATGGTGTAACATTCATGATTTTTTTTTATTTTGCACATACATGTTAAAAGCCACCAAATAAGATATATTAAAAATGCTGCTGATGCCTTACAAGTTAGTAACTTCTTTCATTTCCATCATCACGAGAATTCAACGTCATACCAGATGACTGGTATAACAATTTTTGACCTATACAGCAAGCGTACTTGAGCCCATGTTTAACACAAGTAAGATGTGCCTAATGATTAACTATGAAGGCCAAACTGATAACTGAAAGAAATACAAATGATTAGGCACATACAGGCACTGAAGGAAACAGAGGTCAAAAGAAGAACAAAAGATTTCTGTATATTTCTATTAATCATCTTTTTATGTCTTGCATAGACATACCAAACACCCTCTCATTACTTTTCAAGATACTGCTGGTAGAAATTCAACATCCTCTAATGAAATAATAGCTTTGATGCTACTTGTGCTAGAGCATAATTTAGGATAAACCCGAAGGTTTGCTCTTCGCCATCTGATAGGCTTGTTTACTGGTGCCGGTTTCAATTTGTGTTGTAGAAATATGCGAAAACTTAATAGTATTTAATATTCCCCTTATTTTATCTTATGAATGTTGCATTATGCTGTGGTTCATCAGATATGCAAGGAGGTTGTAGTAGCCCAGTATGTGCTATAATGCTTAGAATCTTTTCTGCTCAAAACTACTTACAATTATTTCATAAATGAAAAACAACATTAAGAAATAATTTGATTGGTGAATGACAGTGCATAAGAAAATCCACACTGTCAAAACTAAATGTGCCATTCACTACTCACTGGTTATAATACAGGTCGAGCCAGGACGATAAATTACATATTTAAATAAAAATTAGGATAAGGGGGAATCTGCCAATTACCACAGATTACCATCAAAAAAGAAACAATCATGAGAGAATTATTGGCTATACATCTTCCGTCAGCGAAGAACATTGCGTACACAAGACAAGAGCCAAAGGCCAAATCTCATACACTGATCTTCAGCTCCCACCTTGGCCAAATAAGGTATATACTCAGCAACTACAATGTAGCTGCTTTTATTTCCTTGGAATCAAAACATATTCAAGGAATTATAAAAACAAGATGAGCTATCCACTCATTCCTAGGCAACACAGTCTAGAATAACAATGGTCACTGGCATACCAAATCTGCAGCGTTTTTTAGGCTGAGGGAAGATGACCCTGAGGAGGAAATTCAGTTGTGGACAGCCAAGATAAATTCAGCATCGCATGTTACGGGTAGCTTAAAAGAATCCCGAACATTAAAAGTTCTAGTAGTTAACTGCAGAAGTGTTTGTAATAAACAGCCTGAACTCGAAAACGTTATTCGTAGTACAGA
Source organism: Vandiemenella viatica (assembly GCA_031002005.1). NCBI lineage: Eukaryota > Metazoa > Arthropoda > Insecta > Orthoptera > Morabidae > Vandiemenella > Vandiemenella viatica. Next base: position 115,466,210 of record CM061914.1, on the reverse strand, counting down.
TGCTGATATCGTAATAGTACAGAAAGTTGATTAAAAACGGATATAAGTTCCACCGAAATCTTTAATAGTAACATGAACATTTTCTGTAAGGAGAGGTTGCATTCCCAAGGAAGTGGTGTATTTATAGCTGTTAGTAAGTACCTCCCATGTAGCGAAATAGATGTCCATACTGTCTGTGAAATCATATGGATCAAGTTCAACGTAGCTAGGATAAAATTTGTGATAGGCTCCTTCTATCGTCCACCCGATGCAAGCGTAAATATTGCTGAGGCCTTAAGAAATAATGTAAATAATATAGCACGGCAATTTCCAGACCATACAATAATGCTAGGTGATGACTTCAACTTGCCAGGTATCGACTGGACTAATTACGTTCACGTTACTGGGGGCAGGGATAAAGCAGCTTGCTAAATCATTCTAGACCTCTTTTCAGATCACAAACTTGAACAGCTCGTAACTGAACCAACACGATGCCTCAACGGTAACGAAAATATTTTAGATATAGTTGTTACAAATAGGCCTGAATTATTCACGGATATTTCTACCACCGCAGGAATAAGTGATCACAAAGCTGTAATTGCTACAGAAAAACTAATAACCACGCGCAAAAAGAGAGGACCGTTTACAGATTCGAAAAGGCTTCAAAAGAGTGTTTTAGAGCATATTTGAGGCATAATTACCATACCTTCTTATTAGCAGGAGGCACCGTTGAAGAGAGGTGGCATCGATTCATACATATAGTCGGGGAAGGTATGAACTTGCATATACCGAAACGGACAATCAGGGAAGAGAACGATCCCCTATGGTACACGCGGGAGGTTAAAAGGTTACTTAACAAGCAAAGGAAGATACATGCAAGATCAAAAAGGACGATGCATCAGACTGATTTAGATAATGGAACTAAGGAAAATGGAAGCGGCTTCTAGGCGATATAAATAAGAAAAGAAAGGGAAATTAACCCACCACATACCAAAGTGGACGGATGCGATGAGAGAACACTAATGCAGACAAACAACTACACAATATTTCGGCAAAAGCCTTTCTCACAAATAGAAAAAACGGGCCATTAGGCTCGGAATGTGTGTGCACACCGAACGTTACCTAATGACTACCAGTGTTGTGGTGGGGGGGGGGGACGGATAAGGAGTAGACTATCGATATCGGTATACAATGTCTGAGATAATATATTTAATATTTTGGCAGGCGATGGTAAAATGAGCAAATGTAGTGTTGGTACGGTATAAACACGGCAAAAAAAAAAAAACCTCAACGACTGTTTCACTGTGAGAGCAGTCAGAGTTTTACCCGACAGCACCACTGCAGCAGAACTCCGGAGATGGGAACTAGCGTACCAGAATATCCTGGATACAAGACACCCACCTGGACTTAACCACCGTTAAATTCCAATTAACCCATCACTACCTTTTTTTTTCCGTGTTTATACCGTACCAACACTACATTTGCTCATTTTACCATCGCCTGCCAAAATATTAAATATATTATCTCAGACATTGTATACCGATATCGATAGTCTACTCCTTATCCGCCCCCCCCCCCCCACCACAACACGGTTACTGATTTAGATAAGTTAGAGAAGATAAGGGGACACGTTAAGAATGCGATGCGTGAGGCCTTTAATGACTTTTGTGCCAATTCTCTCTCTAAGAGCCTCACTGAAAACCCTAAGAAATTTTGGTTGTATGAAAAAAGGTTAGTTGTAGTGGGAACAATAAGCCAGTTCTAATAAAGACGGACGGGAAGTTGAAGACAGCCGCGACAAGGCTACCATATTTAACACCGAATTCAAAAATTCATTCACGCGCGAAAACATGGAAAACATTCCCACTTTACCACATCGTGTGGAATTAGAGATGGATCCGATAGAAATTGAAAGCGTAGGTATTGTAAAGCAATTAAAAATCCTGAAGTGGGGTGAAGCGCCGGGTCCCGATGGTATACCAGTAAGAGTATTTTCTGAATACGCGGAGGATATTGAACCATTTCTGTCAGATATATTCTGTAAATCTTTAGAAGAGAAAAAAAGTACCTTCTAGTTGGAAAATAGCCCAGGTAATTCCCATTTTTAAGAAAGGAGATCGGAGTGATCCTAGGAATTATCGACCCATATCTCTAACATCCGTCTGCAGCAGAATTCTGAAACATGTCATATGCTCGAACATTATGAAGTTTCTAGATGAGAACGAATTACTTACACCGTGTCAACATGGATTTCGGAAGAAGAGATTGTGTGAAACACAATTGGCCCTATTTTCCGATGACGTAATGAAAGTTATCGATGCAGGTTCGTAAAATGATGCAGGTTTTTTGGATTTTCAGAAAGCTTTTGATTCTGTGCCACACAACCGACATTTAGCGAAGATTCGAGCTTACGGTATTTCGGCTCAGATTTGCGAGTGGATACGTGATTTTCTAACTGGTCGATCACAGTATGTTGTTGACGGGGAAGCCTCTTCTAAGATAAATGTTACTTCGGGCTTTCCTCAAGGAAGTGTAATAGGTCCACTTCTTTTCTTAATATATATCTAGTTGACAACATCTAATGCTAGTTGCGATTGTTTGCCGACGATGCAGTTATCTATAGGGAAATAAGGTGCTCCGATGATTGCTTAGAAATTCAGCATGATTTGGATGCTATTTTCGATTGGTGCCGTAAATGGCAGCTTACACTTAATTGTAAAAAGTGCAAGGCAATGCGGATAAGTAACAAGGAGAACCAGTTTGTTCACGAGTACAAAATAAACAATTCAGCTGGTGACACGGTTGATTCCGTGAAGTATCTGGGGGTGATAGTACAAAGCAACATGAAATGGGACATGTACACAACTTCCGTCGTAGGCAAGGCTAATTCTTAATTACGATTCATAGGTCGTATTATGAGTAATTTTAATGCTCATACAAAGGAGATAGCGTATAAAACACTAGTACGTCCACATCTGGATTACTGTTGTGGGGTTTGGGATCCGTATCGCAAGGTTCTGATTGACTCAGTGGAGAGGGTGCAGAGGAGAGCCGCTCGATTCACGACTTCTTGTTACAGCCATTATGAAAGCGTCATAGAATTGATACATAGATTGGGCTGGGATAGTTTGGAAGACAGACGACGTAGCTTGCGTTCGAATTTATTGGAGAATATGCGAAAAAATTTAAATTTCAAGTGCAACGAAATACTTCTTCCGCCAACCTATTTAGGTCGCAATGACCGGAGGGATAAGATTAGAGAAATAAGATGCTGTACTGATGCTTTTATGTATTCCTTCTTTCCTCGCGCTATTCGGGATTGGAATGGGCGGGTTTAGGATTGGTGTTTAGCACCCTCTGCCACCCACAATGTTTGTGATTTGCAGAGTATGGATGTAGATGTAGAACACATGGAAGTGGTAAAGGCCACCAGCAATGCCAGCATGATAGTGGAAAATAATTGTTTATCATGATAAAAGCAATGACAATGAATACAAAAAAACTATAAAACACGTTCTAAGTATAAAATATAAGAGTAAAAAATTATTCATATTGCAGGAATCACTATGGAATTGCAGGTATCAATTATCACCGTACATTTATGTTAAATCTAATTAATTATTGTCCTCATCTTTTCTATGATATATAAGGAATATACTAAAAGAAGGTTATAAAGATACATCACAAAGACTACAAAAGAAAATTAGGTTAAGGGATATAAAGTAGTGTTTACCACATATGACTGCAGGGTCACAAACTAACCATTGAAATTTACCCTTCCTCAGCATATGTGGTCATCTGTAGCTTATTTACCCTTACTAATTTTTATTTTTCTATCTGGCACCTTTTATTTGATGGGAACCCACAAAGACTACAGTTATACATACTTCAAGAAACTTACGCTGAAGGCTTTCCTGAGGATGACGATGTAGGTTTAATAATTTTGATAGTTCTCTTGCGTGGCACGTACTTATAACCACTCCTGAAACATAAAAACAGATATAAAAAATTTGTCTTCTTAAAACAAACAAAAACACACAAACACAGAAGATTATGTACAAAAATAAAAATAATGCATGTGCCACAAAAAAACGATAGAGCTGTGGAGAGAAGGTAAGCTGGTACATCAAAACTGAAACATGTAATGCTAATAGGAAAAAACAAATCATACATTAATCCTTACAAACAGGGGAAGAAAACATTTTATCAACTCAAAGATTGCGTAATGATATGTGCACACACAAAAAGGTACTTTTGGCTTAGAAACAACTTTTTTTGATTGATAATATGTAAATACTAGCTGGTGCCCATGAGTTCATTCATGTTCGTAAAGAATTTTGATTGATAGCTACCGATATGCAACAACCATAGTGCACGATGGAGACTCGAGGCTACTACCACACGTAAACACCAGTGGTCTGCACAAGATACGTTTCGCTGCAGAGTGAAATATAGGGACATACATGTCTTTGGTTAAAATATGAAAACGCACTCCGCTGACCAATTTCAATCACCATTTCTCTCACACCCCGATAACTACCGACTTGGAACTACCATGGTTCATGTTGGAAGACTTGAGACTACTACAACACACAGACGTCAGTGGACTGTGCTAGGTACTTTGGCTGCAGAATGAAATATAGGGACACATACATATATTTTTATATCAGGTCGACCACTTTCAAGCATCATATCTACAACACCCTGTAGCTGCCAACATGCAATCACCAAAGTGCACAAGGGAAGATTCAAGTCTACTACCACACACAAATGCCAGTGGTCTGCACCTGGTAGTTCTGGCTGAAATGTGAAACATAGGGACATACACGTCTGGTAGAAATAGGAAAATGCCACAGGTTGACCACCTTCAACCACCATCTTTACCACACCCCCATAGCTACCGATATTCAGCCATCATAGTGCATGATGGGTGACTCCATGCTACTACCACATACAAAAACCATTGATCTGCGCAATGTAGTGGAGGCTGCAGAGTGAAATATAAAGACACGTGTGTGTGTGTGTGTTTGTGTGGAAAATACAGATGAATTACACCCAACACTCACCAAAGTTGAAGGGAGGAGGGCAGCAGCAACAAGAAATAATATACAAGCACAAAAAGCACTATATTTCAGGGTTAACCCTTTATCAAGTTGAAAGAAACAAGTGGCTGAGCTCACGCTAGCCTTGCAGTCAACACAGCCACACGCAGAATGAAATTGACCATCCGAGATAGTGGGGGGAGCTAAGATAATATAATTGCAGGTATTAACCACAAGCAAGATTAAAATGGAAAATAGTAATGATAAAAATAATCGTGTTTGCATCTGGCTCCGCCTGGTGTCTCACTTCTGCAAGAATAAGGGTGAAAACATGCCGAACAGGTCGCGGTGATGGGGGAGATCGTGGTAGCGATGAAGGTCGATGGGTAAAAACAGGTCACGGTGAAGATGAAGGTAGATGTCGAGGTATAACTGCTAGCATTCACCAGTGTTTTGAAAACCCTTATAGGTGTCACACATTGTAAATTGTTTATATTTTGTGTTTAACGCTAGTATCATTTACTTTATTCAACCAGCAATGATTCATGGAAGTGATAACAATAGGGATAATGATTGTCAGTTGCCACATAATAGTGGCTACTTTCTACGGCTAGTAATGGAGAGTTTAGTTAACACCAAGTAAATGAACATAGACAAACGCTTGATCAATGTCACCATTTAAATCAGGATCTGACGGATTCCATGTCCACCTATGAAATACGCCACAAACTTTTCAACACATTTACAGTAAAATCCGGGAAAACTGGAGAAGTCAAATGTTTATAACAGTTACCACATCAATCCAATACATGCTGAGGACTAACTCGCCGTGACTATAAATTAATGATAATTATTGTAAATAAAGTAGTGTACCGTTTAGCAAAGAATTTTCAAGTCAAATTTAATTTTTTTTCAATCCAAAATCAGAAGTTCCATTTAAAAATCAGAATTTTCCATTTCAAATTCAGTCAACATTTTTTTTGAAATAATAATTAACACAAGAAATTTTTTTTTTACCTTCTTTAAATATATAATGATTGTTGTCGGACTGAACTGTCCGTTTGATGTTCCATTTCGGTCGGTATATGATGTGTAATAATTTCTGAATAGTCAAAGCACTGACAACGGATAATTATTTGAATTACTGTATAAAATTTGTTGTAATTTATCTACTGTTGACTGTAATTGCTTGAAACAGTAACTTTTCCATAGTTGTACAATTTATAAAAATCTGTACTTAATATTTCATACAATAATTTATTTAAAACGGAAGGTAGGATTGTCGATGTCAATACATTGTTAATTTATACCTGCAGTTGTGTAAAATGAGATGACATCCATTAAATAAATCAATATTTAGAACAAGATACAATTAAACACCACTCTGTACAATACAAAATCCGAACTGCGTAATCAAGTGTAAAAGCTAGATCGCGTGACCTTAACAAACAATCAGAGCCAAGCAGACCTGCAGCAGTGCGCTAGGCCGCAAGGTGAAAACAAAATACATTGTTCTTTCCTCGAAATCCCTGTGAACGGCGAAGGTGGCAGCTAGCGCGACCGCCTTGTCATGTGCCGACTCATTACTAACAATGCTTTTGTTTCACATGGATGAAACAACTACCACGACTGCAACCATCTCACCGTTACCTGCTCAGCATGTTTTCATCCTAAGGCTACATGCCGAAATATTACGAGTTTCTTGCGTTTGTCCTTTTTGTGTTCATCGTTCCCAGCCACTTTCTTTTTGTTAAGTGTTGGGTCCTATTTCCATATCCTTCCTTAATTTTATTGCCTTTAAGCATTTTCCTGCTCATTGATATTATATGTGTATATATAAAAACTTAGTCCACAACCCGAAGGTTGGTTGGATCCTCCCGAAGGAGGTATACTAAGCCATTGTGTCAGAGGTAGGATTGCCATTTCCTTTCCTCTGGGATCTACAGTTTAACGTGGAATCCAAACCACGGAGTGACCTGGCATAGCTCATATGATCAAACACAGTTCTTAAAAATTCCTGCGCCTGCCGGGTCTCGAACCCGGGACCGGAGCAACGAATTTTTTTGAAAGCAAGCACCTTAACCACTGAGCTACCAGACTGCTCCAATATATATATATATACACACACTCACTCACACAATGAAATCAAGACACTAAGTAGCGGAACGGAATCAAATTACAATAGGGAAATGAGCCACCACTTACCTTTAGATGATGGATGTGGGGCGTGAACACACAGAAAAGACAAACACAAATAATAAAGTAATTTTTGGGATAAATCTTTCGTCAACGGGAGAACATTATGAGAGGTGGGAGCAGCTGGAGATTGCCTCACAGAGAAAGACCGCCGGTCGGGAAAAAATACATATATTTCCAAAAAAAGGATAGCGAAATGAACCACCACTTACTTTAGATGATGGTTTCATGGGGTGAACACACAAAAATGTACAAGAACAGGGAAAACGATGAATATTTCCGAACTTTGCCCTTCGTCAAGAGGACATTATGGTGAGAAGGTGGCGTGGGAGACTGTCACATTTTGTGATTTTTTGAGATACTGTTTCTCAGTTAGGGCAAAAAGAGTGTTCCCTGATAACACAACCTCCTCTGAACTACGTAGATGGGGACTAGCCTATCAGAATATCCTTACACCAGACATCCTCCTGGCCTCAATCCCCAATAAATTCCTCCCACCAGACCCAGCACTTAGTATCTCTACTATTTATATTTCCTCATATTCTTTTATTTCTGATATTTTATTTTTCACTTATAGTTTTTCAAATTTTATTTTTATATATGTATCCTCATTCAGTTATTATGTTGGTCTACCACTTTCAATAATAATGTACATCAACAGTATCGATACAATATTTAAGCTTTGACCCCCCCCCCCCCTCCTACCCTACCATCCGCACCAGCGATGCCATTCACTAGACGGCAGTCTCTGTGTACACATCTGACTCCGCCTGGTGTCTCAGTTCTGCATGAATAAGGCTGTATGCTGAAATATTGCGCTTCTCTTGTGTTTGTTTTTTTGTGTTCGTCGTCCCAGCTGCCTTCATCTGTGGTAAGTGTTGGGTCATATTTCCATATCCTTCCTTAGTTTTATTGCCTTAAAACATTTTCCTGCTCATTGTTATTTTATATATATGGGTTTCTGCACTTTCAAAAAGTTATCTGGCTATAGGTCTACCCCTACCTCACCAACATCCCAATCATACTCAACACTTCTACAGCTCCCATGATTTTCAAAACCCCTTGTCTTGCCCACATCTCCCCCACCCACTCCAAAAGTCTCCAACCAACTCCTGCTAAACTAAAGCAGTAAGTGGTTAGCCTTTCAGCTTTTTCCTTTATCAGAATCTCAAGTCTTTGTTCCTCAAAGGGATTGTCATTTTCCCTAACTCCAAAGCATTTTCCCTAACTCCAAAGTTTGACCATGCCACTTTGGTCCGGGAATCTGTAGCATTCTACTGCACTCTCCAGTGGCGTTACCACTTTGGCACCGGAGATGGTAGTGATATTTGACATGATGAGCCTGAGCCCTGCTTAGAGCATTTCAAACCTCCCTCCAAACTAGATCCACCTCTCCTTCCTCAACATCACCCCTTCCTTAAGTTCCAGGACATCCTCTCATCCAACCTGTCCTCAAAATCTTTCCTCAACTTCATTTCCCACTTCAACAACCTCAGTACTATTGAAACGCATGCCATGAGAGAACTGTCTAAGAATAGAAACATCATTCTCCCAGCTGACAAAGGCTCAATGACCAGTCATGGACCACAGTGACTACAAGACAGAAGCTTTGAGACAGTTCTTTGACATCCCCACATCCTACAACTTCAATATGCCATGAAGTACTCGCTCTCCTTGACCTCCAAGGTCCCTCACAGGGACTCTCACCCAACTCTTTGTCCTTCCTTACCCCACAGAATCCACCTCGTAATTTCTTCCCACGATCCACAAAACTGGAAATCCGGGACGACCTATAGTTGCGGCATATGGGTCGCCTACTGAATGGATTTCAGCTCTTGAGGATCAGCACCTCCATCCTTTTGTACAGAACCTCCCTTCATTCATTCACTCCCTCAAATGACTTTCCAAAGTCCCCATTCCTCTACCATCTCACTCCTTGTCTCCATAGATGTCCCTTGCCTGTATTCCAACATCCCTCATGGTCAGGGCCTCAGTGCCATGGAACACTTCCTGGAGATGCAACCACCCGACAGCCTTCCCAAAACATCCTTCCTCATTTACCACCAGATATGTGGCACTGCTATGGGCACCCGCATGACACCATCCCATGCAAAACTTTCCCTTGGCCGTCTGGAACAACAATTCCTAAACAATCTTTCCATTAAACCTCTTGTGTGATTCAGATATATAGATGACATTTTTATGACCTGGACCCACAAAGAGAATCATCTAATAGACTTCCTCAACTCCCTAAACAACCACTCCATCAACTTTACCTGGACATATTCCCACAGCCATGTTAGCTTTCTTAATGTTGATATTTCCTTACATAATAGGCGCCTGCATACCACTGTTCATATCAAACCTACAAATCTACAGCAGTATCTTCATTTTAACAGTTGTCATCCCTCCCACACCAAACATTCCCTTGGAAGGCGCATCTGCTCCAATTAAGAATCACTTTCCCAAAACACACAAAACCTATCTGGAGCTCACATCTCCCGCAGCTACTCTCCTGACTCGGTACAAAAACAAATTGTCTCATGTGCACAGCTAGTCCAAGACTGTACCCCTTGACACTAACCGCAGCCTGCTTTCTTCCCTGGTTAAGATTTCGTTTTATTATTATTTTGCCCACCAGGGTTAGTTTTGATATTTCGCAACTTCAAAATGATTTTCGCTAGACTATTAGCTTCAAATCACTACTCAGTCTTCTGTTTGGAAAGTAAAAATGGGTAATTTTGTGGGTATCTTTAGTTTAGGAAACATCTAGGAGGTGCAGAATCATTACTGATAAATAAGAGTAATTCATCATTATATAGGTCGAACATTACTACTGATCAATAATTTAGTTTTCCACTCAGTAGTTTTGAACTGCAATCAAAAAGTTTATACGCTGGCATACTGTTAACTCTTCCCATACAATCACTTATATGCATTACATCAAGCAAAGATGAATTCAGGAAAAATTACTGAACTGATTAGCTCCGAGCTTAAATCGTACAGTAAATTTCTCTAATCATTTATTTTAAAACTCAAAGAAAATGAACAGATTCATGAGAAACTTTTACTTACAGGAATGTGTCTTCATATCCATCAGGTACTTTAAATGGTACCCTTTCGGGATCAACAGTTACGAACTGACACTTGCACCACTCACTCAGATCACCAGTGCACTTGTAACCTGTACCAGAACAAAATACCAACTGTCCATTTTTACATTCCTTGCAAGGCTTTAATGCTCCAAAGGTCATGATATCAGCAAGTCGATCCAGCATCTGCAAAATAATGTTCAAGTAATTTCTGTCCAAAGTAATTAATGTTAGAGTATATTAATACTGACAATAATAAAAACTAATTAGAAAATATAAAACCCATAAAATGCAAATAAATTTTAAGTGCTAGATCTACTAGAATGGTCTCATCAGAGACTGAGGCCCAAAGGATGTCTAATGTTAAGGATATATTGGTAACCTACAGGTAGTTCCCATCTGCAGAGTTCAGAGGAGGTTGTGGTTCCAGGGAAAACTCTGACAGTACCGAGAGTCTGCCACTGGATGGGATAAATTGCAAGAAAAAACTGTTTGCCTATGCCTATTCATTCTCACAGCATGTGAGAGAGAGGTGAGAACAATATATGAACTCGTACAGTGGAGGTAGGCGAGTTGTTTATAGGTATGTGTTGTGGTGTTTGTGGCATGGCCAATGATGGGAAATGTTTCCCACGTTTTATGATTGGAATAGGTGGTGGTAGTCACATGTATGTTGCATCTTTTGTTGTTGGGTCTGTTACATGGGAATGGTCAGTGTGGTGGTTTGAAGAACTACAAGGTGAGTATTTGTGAACAAATTAATTATATATATTTTTTTAAATTTTACTGAAACATGTGCAAGGGGCAGGATTTTGTGGAGACAGATGTGCATTCGGGGAAAGAATAAGTCATACCCATGACGAAGGATTAAGTTAATGGACTCGAGAACAGTAAACAACTGGATGATGAAAGCGGGGCTGTGGTTAGTTTGTGTGAGTGATAGGTTGTAGCAAGAGATATTTGTTTTTGTACAAAATCAGGGGGGCGCAGGAGATGAGAGCTTGTAACAGGTTCTGGGTGTATCTGAAGAGATTTCACTGAAACAGAAGAATCTGACATGGATGGTCAGGCTGTAAGAAAGTGAACATTTGTGCCTTAATCAAACACAGTATATCAAAACATTCTTCGTACTTCACTCACCAAAGAAGAGCTCTTCCAGATCAAAGGTTATTTAATGGTTTTGCAAAAGTTCCTCCAAACTCAAACAATCTATTAAAATGATAATAGTTGTACAAATCCTCAAGAAAAATTTCACATGAAGCAAGATGAAATTGAATTTCAATAGATATCACACAGTACCAATGCATTATAAGCAAAGTTACACTTACTGACTCAACACCAACAGGTACTTCCTGGTCATTGTACTCAAGCAAATGTGACAAGTGCTTTTTGTTGAGAGTCTTTAATTTGTCACGATAACCAAACATTATTTTGTTCTGTTGTTTTAATTCTTTATCTGAAACTGGATCTTCCTTTTTCTTCTTTTCACTTGGTCCATCTGTTTCATCTTCAGGTTCTTTCTTTATTTCCTTCCTGTAACAGTAGCATTAATGTCAATTTCCGCATTTTGATTGCATGTGCATTAAGTATGATAATAACGAGTGAATCATACTTCTCAGTTTTAGGAACTTTGGAAGATACCATCTCCTGATCATCCTTTGAAAGGAGTTTAAAGCCCGGAAGAGCAGATCCCGCTGCCCAGAACTCTAAATAATCTCGGACCTTGACAAAACATTCCACGTGGTGCCACCGTTCTTCTCCTCCAAATCTTTTTCCTGCATCACTTTCAAAGTCCTTTTTGGAAATTCGCACTTCTCCCTAAAATATTTCACATGATTAGCAAACTAAATGAAACACCAAATAATTCTAGAGAATTTTATGTACCTTTGACAGCAATTTCTCCAACCTTATCGATTTTTTCTTGACATCCCCTGCAGTGTGCCCTTCCTGACTTGGCATATTCAACTGTAAAATCATTGAATTCTCCAACAGATTTTCTTTTCTTAGCTTTTTTCTTTCCAGGTGTAACTTCCCCATTACCAACAGCAGAAGCAGAGCCAGAACCAGCAACACCTGAAGAAATTGCAAAATTGTCAAATGAATATTATGGAAAACTCTACATCAAAATAAATCTGTTAAACATAAGAAATAATATATACGCACAATGCAGCAACAATCATAATAATTACAAAAAACATTTGTCAAAACCATGGCAAAAATAAATCTGAAATCACACAACATGTAACAAAACATGGAAATTTACTTTGCAGAAGATGAAATTCCAAACAAATTGCTGACATGTTATAATAGTGACAATGACTTTGGCATACCACGCTGCAAAACCCAATGACAAACAATTAAGAGGTGTGATAAAAAAGTAATGAGAATTTTGAAATTGTGCACACTGTATGTTGTTTATATAATTGATTATTTTTTGTAACAATGAAAGGAAAGAAATGCCGCGAGGCAATAATTACATGGAAAAGAAAGGGAAAATACACCCAACACTCACCAAAGCTGAAGGGAGGAGGGCAGCAGCAACACAGCACAACACACAAACAAATAAAAAACAATATTTCGGGTGAAGAATCCCCTTTTTCAAGTAAACAGATAGGTGGCTGGTCTTGCGCAAGACTTGCGTAGGACGCAGCCACTCATAGAACGCAACAGACCGTCGGAGGTGGTGGGGGCAGCAACGATAATATAACCGCGAGTATACGAAGGATTGAAATGATAAAAAAAAAATATATACATATATATTAGTTATTAAAAATATATATAAAGAAAAAAATATAATTGAAAAAAAAAATATTATGAAACTATTGAACTATTGTACTGGCCAGTGGTGGGTGTATAGGGTGAGGATGGAAGATGTTAACGGAAATTAAGGCCTGGGGGATGTCTGGTTTGAAGGATGTGTTGATATGCCAATTCCCACCTGCGGAGTTCAGATTGGGAGGTAGTGTCTGGAAGTACTCTAATGGCTCTTACTGTGAAGCAGTTATTAAGGTCACGGGTGTTGTGAGTACTGGCATGGTGAGCAACGGGGAGGTCCAGGTTTTGGGAGTAAACTGTCTGTCTGTGACCATTCATTCTGATGGATAATGAGTTTGAGGTCAGGCCAATGTAGGAACTTGGACAGTGGAGGCAGGTGAGCTGGTAAATGAGATGGGTGGTTGTACAGGTGGCATGACCTATTATGGGGTAGGTTTCACCAGTTGTAGGATTGCTATAGGTAGTGGTAGGTGGATGCATACCGCAAGTTTTGCAACGGGGTCTCTTACAAGGGAAGGATCCAAACGGTGGTTTAGGAGCATCAGAGGCTTGATATTTATGTACAAGAATGTTTTTTAGATTAGGCGGTCTGCTGAAGGTGACTCGGGGTGTGGTGGGAAGGATAGATGGAAGAATGCGGCGCATTTCAGGAAAGGATCTAAGAAAGTCATAGCCCAGACGAAGAATTTTGTTTAGGGATTCCAGGCCAGGGAAAAACTGGGTGAGAAAAACCGGGTTCTGATTGGCTTTAGGTTGTTTGTGTCGGTGTGGAGGACTGTCCCTGACCCTTGATACTTGTTTTTGAATTAGTTCTGGAGGATAATTGCGGTTTATGAGTGCCTGGGTCAGATTGTTGGTGTAGAGGGTAAAGGACTCGTGATCAGAGCATATGCGTTTGCCCCGAATGGCTAGGCTGTATGGAATGGAACGTTTTGTGTGATATGGATGGCAGCTATCAAAATGGAGATATTGTTGTAGGTTAGTGGGTTTTATGTGGACAGAGGTGTGTAAGTGACCGTTCCGTACAGAGATGTCTACATCCAGAAAAGTGATGTCAGTCTGAGAGTAGCACCAGGTGAAATTTAAGGAGGAGAAGTTATTCAGTGAGTGCAAGAAGTCAAGAAGGAGGTTTTCACCGTGGGTCCAGATCATAAATATGTCATCTATATACCTGAACCACACGGTGGGTTGTAGGGTAACCTGTTGAAGAAAACGTTCCTCTAGTCTGCCCATGAAAAGGATGGCATATGAAGGTGCCATGCGAGTGCCCATAGCAGTGCCTCGAATCTGATGGTAAATCTGAGACTGGAAGGAAAAGAAATTTTTGGTCAGGATGAATTGAGCCAAAGAAGTGAGGAAATGAGTGGTAGGGAAGGTGTGCGGGGGGCGACTGTCGAGGTAATGTTCCATGGCACTTAGGCCCTGGCCATGAGGGATGTTGGTGTATAGCGATGATACATCAATAGTGACCAGGAAGCAATCTTTAGGTAGGGGTGTAGGGACTGTTGACAAACGCTCTAAAAAGTGGGGGGTATCTCTGACATAGGACGGAAGGGCCTGGACAAAAGGTTGTAGGTGCTGGTCAACGAATGCAGAAATGCGTTCTGTGGGAGACCCAAAGGCAGCAACTATAGGACGTCCAGGATTGCCCGCCTTATGTATCTTGGGCAGAAGATTCAGGGTGGGGGTTCGGGGGGTCTTAGGAGTCAAAAGGTAAATGGAAATGGTGTGAAAGACCCTGTAAGGGACCTTGGAGACTGAGGAAAGAGCGGATTTCTGTGCACCAAGGTTTCCAGTACTGATCTGCGTTGGGCCGGGTGGTGGTGGCTGCGCGCGTTGAGATATAGATCAGTATGTGTTGGTTTCCTGTACACAGAATGACTTACAGTGCCATCAGCTCTCTTTTCGATCAAAATATCCAAAAATGGAAGGCGGCCATTCCTCTCCATCTCCATTGTAAATTTAATGTTTCCGTTGATCCCATTAAGATGTTGTAAAAATTCTTGTAGACTATTGATACCATGCGGCCATACTATAAACGTGTCGTCAACATAACGAAAGAAACAGGTTGGCTGTTTTGGGGCACTTGCTAGAGCATGTTCTTCGAAATGTTCCATATAAAAATCGGCAATTGCTGGGGACAACGGCGAGCCCATAGCAACCCCATCAACCTGCTCGTAATATTCCTCATCGAATTGAAAGTAGGTTGACTGGAGCACATGACGGAAACAGTTCCACTTCCTTGGGAGAAAAGTGTTCGCCAGCAACGCTAATGTGTCCCGCTAGTGGCACATTCGTAAAAAGTGACACGACATCGAAGCTGACCATGATGTCGTCACTTGACAATGGCGGCAGAGTTTGTGACCGCCGAAACGTCGTGGTCAAACGATGGACTAACTCGGCTAGTTACCCGAGAAAATTTTATTCATTTACAACGCCGAGAAAATCTCCAGTCTTACATAGTTAACCTCTACGGGGAGGATATCTTCCGCAGCGTCCGGCTGTTGGAAAAAACTTCGAAAGAAGAAGGCAAAGCTGCTTTCCACGCTGGCATTTCTTCAGCGCTGCCGGGACAACGATGTCGTGCCACATTTCGCAGAGATACGTCACCCAATATCATCAGCCGCGGTCAAGAGGATTCTTCGACGAGCAAGCTCCGCCATCGTTAGGGAGAGGGTTCACTTCACGAGATCCGAGCTGGACAAAACCTCCAAGGTTCTTCTTCAGTGCCATCTGCGTCTTTCTGGAATACTGTCCTGTGACGCTTGGGAATGGGTTGACGGTGTTACAACAGCCAGCAGCCTGATACACCAACGACGAGCGACGGCGCGCCAATGCGCTAAATATGAAAAACTTCCAGGGAGCCAACGTCCTCAGTCTTTGCCTGAACTCAGAACTATAGTGAATCTTTCTGGAATAAATTTTGACGACGCAACGATATCCGTGTTATCCAAAGGACTAAACTTCGCACCGGTTCCAAGAGAGATTCCCACAAGGGAAATCATTAGCGGCGTTGAGCAAGCCATCAGGGGTCTTCCATCCGACGCTGCTGAGGAAATTAGGAGGGAAGCTTGTAGGATATTATGCAGGGCTAAACCTCCGAAGGCAAATATTTCAACATCTGAACGCAAGGCTCTTCGAACGCTACGAGAGGATATGGACATCATTATCCTCCCTGCAGACAAAGGAAATTCGACCGTCATCCTTAACTCGGAATGAATACAGGCAGAAGTTGTCGCAGATGTTAAATGACGACGCCTATAGGAGACTTACTAAGGATCCTACCGCGGTATGTATTGGCGAGGAAAACTGTAATGCTATTGAAAGAATCAGGAATAGACGCCGAACAAGCAAGCGCCTCCAGCCACGAGCACCGGTTCCACCTAGATTCTATGGGCTGCAAAGATACATAAGGATGGTACTCCTTTACGCCCGATAGTGAGTGCTATAAGCTCACCTACTTACCAACTGGCAAATATCTAACAGTAGACTATCACCACTCGTGGGAAAAAGTCCACACCATGTGAGGAACTCTGCTGAGTTCATAACGTGTTGAAAGATCTTCGACTGGGGCAAGACGACATCATGGTCAGCTTCGATGTCGTGTCACTTTTTACGAATGTGCCACTAGCGGACACATTAGCGTTGCTGGCGAAACACTTTTCTCCCAAGGAAGTGGAACTGTTCCGTCATGTGCTCCAGTCAACCTACTTTCAATTCGATGAGGAATATTACGAGCAGGTTGATGGGGTTGCTATGGGCTCGCCGTTGTCCCCAGCAATTGCCGATTTTTATATGGAACATTTCGAAGAACATGCTCTAGCAAGTGCCCCAAAACAGCCAACCTGTTTCTTTCGTTATGTTGACGACACGTTTATAGTATGGCCGCATGGTATCAATAGTCTACAAGAATTTTTACAACATCTTAATGGGATCAACGGAAACATTAAATTTACAATGGAGATGGAGAGGAATGGCCGCCTTCCATTTTTGGATATTTTGATCGAAAAGAGAGCTGATGGCACTGTAAGTCATTCTGTGTACAGGAAACCAACACATACTGATCTATATCTCAACGCGCGCAGCCACCACCACCCGGCCCAACGCAGATCAGTACTGGAAACCTTGGTGCACAGGGCGCGAACTCTATGTGACAAGGATAGTTTGCAGGCGGAAATGTGTCATTTACGGGAAACTTTCCGCAAGAACGGTTTCAACGAGGCGTTAATAAACTCGGTTTGCACACGAGCAGGAAGGAGGAAAATACGACAGCAGGAAGACCCGAGCCGCTTCGCCTTCCTTCCTTATGTCGGAACGACTACCGCTAAGATTGGCAGAATTTTAAGTAAATGTGGCATTAAAACCATTTTCCGACCAACGGCCAAAATTAGGAATATACTGCGGTCACCCAAGGACGATATAGCCTTACGAACACCTGGCGTATATCGCATTCCTTGCGAATGCGGAAAGGC
Organism: Vandiemenella viatica; assembly: GCA_031002005.1. Classification (NCBI taxonomy): domain Eukaryota; kingdom Metazoa; phylum Arthropoda; class Insecta; order Orthoptera; family Morabidae; genus Vandiemenella; species Vandiemenella viatica. The sequence continues at coordinate 115,448,654 of CM061914.1, read as the reverse complement.
TTACATCGGACAAACAACACGATGTATTGACCAAAGGTGCGCCGAACATGCGCGCAACGTCCGCCTGGGCCAGATCGACAAGTCAGCGGTTGCTGAACACAGTATTGACACGGGACATGGCTTTAATTTCAAAGCAACAAGAATTCTTGCGCGTACGAGAGGTTATTGGGACAGTTTTTTCGGAAGCTATCGAAATTCGTATCTCGAAGGACCTCGTTAACAGAGATACTGGATTTCAGTTAAGTAAAGCCTGGAGCCCAGCAATCCAGAAAATGAGAGTGCAGCAGGACAACTGGGAAACACGCACCTCTCTTGCGCGCCAGCAATCAGCGGAACCCACCAGCAGCTAATGGCTTCCGCCAATAGGAACGCTTCCCGCTAGTGGCCAACGTTTCCCGTCACTAGCCATTGGCCGACCGGAAAAAGGATGACGTAGCGCGGACTTCGCGTGATATATAAGCACCTCAATAACCGACCGGCAGCAGTCACTTGACAATGGCGGCAGAGATTGTGACCGCCGAAACGTCGTGGTCAAACGATGGACTAACTCGGCTAGTTACCCGAGAAAATTTTATTCATTATGTATATATTTTTTTTTGACATTTCAATCTTTCGTATACTCGCGGTTATATTATCGTTGCTGCCCCCACCACCTCCGACGGTCTGTTGCGTTCTATGAGTGGCTGCGTCCGACGCAAGTCTTGCGCAAGACCAGCCACCTATCTGTTTACTTGAAAAAGGGGATTCTTCACCCGAAATATTGTTTTTTATTTGTTTGTGTGTTGTGCTGTGTTGCTGCTGCCCTCCTCCCTTCAGCTTTGGTGAGTGTTGGGTGTATTTTCCTCTTCTTTTCCATGTAAATATTGCCTCGCGCATTTCTTTCCTTTCATTGTTACCTATATTGTTGCCTCGTGGCGTCCCTTCTGTGTTTGTCCTATTTGTCACTATCTCTGTGTTCTTTCTTTTCCTTTTTTTCCCCGTCTTTCCCATCTTCAACTTGTTGTTCGTTCCAATTTTTCTATCTCATATTTTTATAATCCTCCACCACCGTCCTAACATAACCTCCACTTTGGCTTTTTTATTTTTTTATTTCGTTTATTAGCATCAAAACTACTGTCGGCGTTTGCAATTCCCGCTTCATTGGCTCTTTCTTTGTTATTTTACTTACGAAATCGATTTTTATTATTATTAATATCTAATCCAATAGTTTAACATATTGCCGTGCCGATTTGCCGCACTACTTTCGTATTTTATTTTATTTTATTTTATTGGTTTTGTTTCTTCCTATTTCATTTTCTGTGTTCCTTTTACGATATATATACTGTTTTTTCGTCTCTTATCCTTTTCATATTTAACTGACGAGTTGTCCATAGCCACAGCAGGCCTTACATAACCCTTCACTTCCGGCCATTTTTTACTACTCGGCGTTCGGTGAGCACAAAAACTATTTTCCGTGTTTCCATATTCACTTTTTTGCCTCTTCCTTTTTTTGTTTGACATATTTAATTCTTTCGCCCGCCTGTGACCATTATTCAGCCCAATAACGTTATATTGTTCTGCTCCGTTTTACCGCGCTACTTTTGTACCTCATTTGTTTTATTTCCTTTACGACATATAAACTTTATTTTTTTTTTTTTTTTTTTTTTATATCACGTATATTTCATAGCAATAACAATCTACTTTTTATATACGTACCTCCTTCCCGCGGTTCTGACTGCCAAACTCCGCTGTTTGTTCACATTTTTGTCATCTATTTTTTTTATTTTTTTTATTTTTTTTTTCCCCCCCTCATTCATCATGTGTCTATTTCAGAGTTACCTTTCCCAGTATAAGCACCATGCTACTCATCTTGCTAAACTAAGGTCTCATATTTTATTCCTTCAATCCTGCCTTTCTCTTAACATACCACCAAATGGCCCTTACCATAAAACTTCCTATTTCTGGATGCCCCCCGCAACTTCATCCTACACTCCACTCATTCCGCTTCCAACAGTCCCTGGCACTTACTCACCTAGTTCTCCAACAGTATATCATAAAAGCCCAACAACACTCATCCCACCTAATTTCCTTACACAAAATCCTTGTCCTTGCATTCCCTGGTTGCATTCATTATTTACAGAACATCCTTAACCATTGCAACCATTTGTTAACCAAACAAGCACAGAAACATCTTTCAAAGCTCTCTTCCCTCTGCAAGAGCTATTTTGTTTTGGGCCTTCACCTCCCCAACTCCGATTACAGGCAACACATTACCCCTCCACCACTTATCGCCACTACGCCATGTATTTCTCATATTCTCAACTTTCCCCATCCAGCACCTCTGCCACCCACTCCCCTCACTCCCGCCCCTACCCATTCCCCACCACTGGAGAAATCAAAAATCCCTATTGTGAATCTTTCTTCCACCCCCCTCTCCGAACCTGAACTATCAGTACTTTCAAAGGGTCTTACTTTCTCCCCCACCCCGAAATTCGATCAGATTACTCTTATTAAGGACTCCCTTTCATTCTGCCGCACACTCAACTGGCGGTATTATTTCAATACTACAGGCAGGGGAGACAGCCGATGTGATAACCTGGAACCCAGCCTCCATCAATTCCTACCTCCATCCCAGCTAGATCCACCTCCCCTCCCTCAAAACCATCCCCTTCTCCTATTCCAGGAATTCCTCATGTCAACCCTCTCATCACCTTCCTTCCTAAATTCAATCCCCCACTCCAGCAACCTGACCCGTACTGAAATGCGGGCAATGAGTAAACTCTCCAACAATAAAAACATCATAATCCTCCCAGCTGACAAGGGCTCGACCACTGTAGTCATGGATCGAAGCGACTACACAGCTGAAGCCCTCAGGCAGCTCTCTGACACCTCCACTTACTTACCTCATACCACTGACCCCACTGATTCAATCTGCACAGAAATCCGCTCTTTCCTCAGTCTCCAAGGTCCCTTACAGGGTCTTTCACACCATTCCATTTACCTTTTGACTCCTAAGACCCCCCGAACCCCCACCCTGTATCTTCTGCCCAAGATACATAAGGCGGGCAATCCTGGACGTCCTATAGTTGCTGCCTTTGGGTCTCCCACAGAACGCATTTCTGCATTCGTTGACCAGCACCTACAACCTTTCGTCCAGGCCCTTCCATCCTATGTCAGAGATACCCCCCACTTTTTAGAGCGTTTGTCAACAGTCCCTACACCCCTACCTAAAGATTGCTTCCTGGTCACTATTGATGTATCATCGCTATACACCAACATCCCTCATGGCCAGGGCCTAAGTGCCATGGAACATTACCTCGACAGTCGCCCCCCGCACACCTTCCCTACCACTCATTTCCTCACTTCTTTGGCTCAATTCATCCTGACCAAAAATTTCTTTTCCTTCCAGTCTCAGATTTACCATCAGATTCGAGGCACTGCTATGGGCACTCGCATGGCACCTTCATATGCCATCCTTTTCATGGGCAGACTAGAGGAACGTTTTCTTCAACAGGTTACCCTACAACCCACCGTGTTGATCTGGACCCACGGTGAAAACCTCCTTCTTGACTTCTTGCACTCACTGAATAACTTCTCCTCCTTAAATTTCACCTGGTGCTACTCTCAGACTGACATCACTTTTCTGGATGTAGACATCTCTGTACGGAACGATCACTTACACACCTCTGTCCACATAAAACCCACTAACCTACAACAATATCTCCATTTTGATAGCTGCCATCCATATCACACAAAACGTTCCATTCCATACAGCCTAGCCATTCGGGGCAAACGCATATGTTCTGATCACGAGTCCTTTACCCTCTACACCAACAATCTGACCCAGGCACTCATAAACCGCAATTATCCTCCAGAACTAATTCAAAAACAAGTATCAAGGGTCAGGGACAGTCCTCCACACCGACACAAACAACCTAAAGCGAATCAGAACCCTGTTTTTCTCACCCAGTTTTTCCCTGGCCTGGAATCGCTAAACAAAATTCTTCGTCTGGGCTATGACTTTCTTAGATCCTTTCCTGAAATGCGCCGCATTCTTCCATCTATCCTTCCCACCACACCCCGAGTCACCTTCAGCAGACCGCCTAATCTAAAAAACATTCTTGTACATAAATATCAAGCCTCTGATGCTCCTAAACCACCGTTTGGATCCTTCCCTTGTAAGAGACCCCGTTGCAAAACTTGCGGTATGCATCCACCTACCACTACCTATAGCAATCCTACAACTGGTGAAACCTACCCCATAATAGGTCATGCCACCTGTACAACCACCCATCTCATTTACCAGCTCACCTGCCTCCACTGTCCAAGTTCCTACATTGGCCTGACCTCAAACTCATTATCCATCAGAATGAATGGTCACAGACAGACAGTTTACTCCCAAAACCTGGACCTCCCCGTTGCTCACCATGCCAGTACTCACAACACCCGTGACCTTAATAACTGCTTCACAGTAAGAGCCATTAGAGTACTTCCAGACACTACCTCCCAATCTGAACTCCGCAGGTGGGAATTGGCATATCAACACATCCTTCAAACCAGACATCCCCCAGGCCTTAATTTCCGTTAACATCTTCCATCCTCACCCTATACACCCACCACTGGCCAGTACAATAGTTCAATAGTTTCATAATTTTTTTTTTTTTTTTTTTAATTTTCAATTATATTTTTTCTTTATATATATTTTTAATAACTAATATATATGTATATATTTTTTTTTGATCATTTCAATCTTTCGTATACTCGCGGTTATATTATCGTTGCTGCCCCCACCACCTCCGACGGTCTGTTGCGTTCTATGAGTGGCTGCGTCCGACGCAAGTCTTGCGCAAGACCAGCCACCTATCTGTTTACTTGAAAAAGGGGATTCTTCACCCGAAATATTGTTTTTTATTTGTTTGTGTGTTGTGCTGTGTTGCTGCTGCCCTCCTCCCTTCAGCTTTGGTGAGTGTTGGGTGTATTTTCCCTTTCTTTTCCATGTAAATATTGCCTCGCGGCATTTCTTTCCTTTCATTGTTACCTATAACAAGTTTGACAGATATATTTACAAGGTAAATAAACAATAAAATTATATATTAGAATGCTTTTCTGGTATCCAGTATTCAGAAATGATCTGATCCCCTAACAAATGTTTCACATAGTTTTTTATATTCAATGGCAATCTGCAATATTAATTAATATATCCACGTTTATTGGTGAAAATGTTTAGCTGTGGAGAGTAAAGACGTCAACATTATAAACATCTATAACAGAATCTGTCAGCACAGATCGTAGTTGGAAACAAACCACTTGAATGAACCAACAAACTAAAGATGTTAGACAGAGATATATACCACAAATTATATTATGAAGCCATTTTCCAGAATACTTAGCAAGATAAATAGTTACAGTTAACCAGTATACAGTGTGCACTTGACACTGTGATCTTTGGGTATAGTACACAAGATAGTTTCTTCAAAAAGAATTTAACTAAACATCTGAACTTGGCATTAATCTTTAGAAAACAACATGGTAATCAGGTTAGAATCAATTGAGTAGTTTGCTAGTTGGAGACCTTCGCTCAGCAAGAGCGTCAGACAATACAGAGAATTATTCCAGGACAGTAGGCACCTCCTCTAAGGGTACGGTGCCAGAAGATTATAATTCTTTTTTATTTAGCGAAATAAATTCTAATTAGAAAGTGTCAAAATCAATTCCAATTTATCTGTAAAATAGATATTTGAAATAAAAATTAAAAAAAAAAACATTTCATTTGAAGCCATCATGAAAGTTCTATAACTTGCTGGAAATGACATTTCTGTTACAAAGCATTTTTTTACATACAGTCACTTATAGCTTAATGCACTATGTCAAATTCTTCCAATAAATGGATTCAATTCTTAATATGTGATACTTTTAGGTGTAACAATTTCCACCTATATTCAGCAATCACATCATTTGATTCGAAATATGTTATATTTATAAATATATTTTGCCTTGGAACTGCGTGGATGTCAGGGCTTGAAAAATATAGAAAATGCAGTACATGTTCCAATACGTACTACGCTTCACTCAGTTTCGCAATTGCCAAAGTACTTTCACAGAAAGTCCTACTCAGACAATTCTTTTTCTTGCCCTTCTGATGATTTTTTTTATTCACATGGTCCAAAAAGTTTTACTTTGTTCCAATTGCTGTTTTCTGATTATCAAGACTATCAATACAAAGAATTTTTTCATTGTAGTTAAAGAAAATAATGGTCCTAACCTTTCTGATAGATGCAATCGATTTCCACTTTTTTGTGCTCATCAACTGGATTCTAACCACCATGCAGCTTTGAAAGTTCAATATGACCTCCTGAATGTAGTGTAAACTTTGATGTCGTGAATTTTTATCTGTTAATCAATTATTGTCTAGTGCACTTTGGTAGATTATATGTTCTGGCATTAAAAATTAATTCCTTCAGCTCTTTCAAAGTTGAATTCCATTACAAACAAAACCAATCCCAAAGTGCTCAACTAGAAGTGAATAGTGCCACACTTTATACGGGGGGCAATACAGACGGTGAAGGGAAGAGCTACCAACCCTCAAGACTGAGTACTGAATAATACTCCATCTCTGGGGTGTAGATGTGAAGCCTTGTCTCTAGTAACAAACTGATCTACAAAACTAGTGGGACCCTTGATAAAATGGTGCACACCTTACTAATAATGAAATAACTTAATATTCAAAAGTGTACTTGCTCAGCATTTAACATTCATTTTTATTCCCAGCTTTAAGAGATTTATATATCGGCTATTTGAAACAGATTTAACTATAGGTAGTTTAATACTTTATCATTTCATATTTATTATATATTTATACATTGTTGCCGAACCGTAGTTGCTACTAGGTCTTCAAAAGAATTATCTTTAATTTTACCACATTTGTAAAAAGTTGAATGTGAAGGAACAAACTAACGAACTTTCTAAAAGTTCAGATGAAATTTTGTTACCATGAGGTAAGCTATGCAGAGAGTTTTACAACAGAATATTTAGAGAGAAGACACAAAGTGAGCCACTTTTTGTCATTTAAATAAATTTACTTAAGTGAAACTGTGGATATTGGACATGTGTTATTAGAAATTAAAAAATAAACTCTTTAGCAACAGGCACTTTTTCATCAGATTTCAAGAAGCCATTAATAGGAAAAAGGATTTTGCTTCATGGGGAAACTTCCCATTTCTTATGGCTTTAAGCCTTGTTGATGTTAATGGAGACGGGAAAGCAAAGGGAGTCAGCAGTGGGAAGGATTTAACTGTGGCAGTTTTGAAGGAACCTTCCCGATATTGTGTGGAGTGATATCAAGTAATCACAGAAAATCAACACAAACTGCACCACCCTGAATGCGGATATACGTCTACATATATACTCTGCAATTCATAAAACTGTTGGTAGTAGAGAGTACCCAGCAAGAAATAGTAATATCTCTGCTATTCATTTCAATGCCAAATGATTTGAGGGACAAAATAATTAATATAGGCACCAGTGTGCACCTTATTTCTCCTATAACTTTGACTCAAATAAGTTGGTGGACAAAGTGTTTCACCGCACTTAGCAATAACTTCAAACAAATCAAGCATTATCTACCTACCAGATACTCACAGCCAATCTACTAATCAGCTCTGTGACACTTTTGTAAGAACTGTACCAAGCAGTCATAAATCAAGTGGCTCTGCTGTGTGCTTTCTCTAAACTGCCAATAAACCTCTAATGAAACAGATCCCAAATTGCACAACAGTAGTCCAAACATCCAGAAAGGCCTAAATTTATAACCACACAATTACATCAGCCAACATCATATTCACTAAGACAACTGCATATATACAAATTTCTAATTGCCATTTGTAGGATTAGACATAATTTTTCTTGGATTAAAATGATGATAACATGTGGCTGTAATTCCAGTATTAGTGCCAAACTTTGGCACAAGAAATTAACCTGTTACAATATTTAAAAAGAATTGTTGCAGCACAAATAAACACAAGAAGTCCTAACCTTACCTGCTTGTGAAGTGCTGCTAGTGTATTTATGCATCTGTAGTTTCACCTTATCTTCAAACACTTCAGACCGCTGTGTACAAATATATAAAGGGGCTGAAACAGCGGAGATATGGCGGAAGACTGTTTTGTTAGAGAGCACCAGAAAATATGTCTGTGCACAGAATA
>CM061914.1:115390883-115439474 GCA_031002005.1 Vandiemenella viatica | reverse complement strand
GTAGTGCATGGAAGGGAAAAGATGACCATGACCACAAGCTGGCACTCGATTTCAGGCACAAGGGTGTAGGAAGATTCTCTTTTTTAGGTAAGGGTGTCAGGGATTGGAATGAGTTGCCAAGAGAAGTGATGAATAATTTACCGAAAACTTTGAAAGAATTTAAAGATAAAATTTGTAGAGGGCAAATGCAGGTTGGTGCAGGACAGGGGGAAGATGGGTGTGTAGGGAAATTGCCACCGGAGCCTATGCTCCATTGCAATTAAATTAAATTAAATTAATTAATTAAGCTACAGTGATTTAAAAAGAATTAGAGGGTATGTGATTATTCGGAAAAAAATTTACTCTTATAAGGGACACCCTAATGGTGAGGCATGTTTTAAGACACACTTGATTGTTTTATTAGACCCTTTAAGTATTCTCGCCTCTAACAAATTAACCTGAATGAGGATATAGTTATATAATAGATATGTAGAGCTAATAAGATAAGCTCAATAGGAATATACAGGATAGCATCAACCATTCAAAATGCTGGTTATATATGTACATAAAAAAAATTCCAAATTAAAACATCTCTTTCCTATAGTAAAATATTCAAGTCAGATCATCTTTATCAAACAACAAACATCAAGAAGGACATTGAATACAGTAAAATGGCGTTCATTCACACAACATTTGAGTGCCTTTAGGAAGCATTACAGCAAAGGCCCAAATCATGACAATCATCTATTTGGGGTTACTGAAATAAATCTGCTTTCTTCATTAAAATTTCTGAGATCTGAATGAAAGCTTGAATAGTAACTATTTTAATTTGAAGCAGGAGTATCAAAATAGTCTCATTTCTGAACAGTATCGCAAAATGCTAAGGATTTTCAGTGAAATAATGTACTTTTACACTCACTGTACTAGAAACATATTGATCAGCCAGAACATTATGCCCACCTACCTAATAGCCGGTATGTCAGCCTTTGGCACGGATAATAGCATTGATGTGTCTTGGCATGGAAGCGATTAGGCCTTGGTAGGTCACTGGAGGGAGTTGGCACCACAACTGCACACACAAGTCACCTAATTCTCGTAAATTCCGGGGAGGGGGAGCGATGAACTCTGATGCCACGTTCTATTGGGTTCAGATCTGACAAGTTGAGGAGGAGGGGCGGGCCTTGCTAATCACCAGTGCTCATTAAACCACTCCATTACACTCCTGGCCTTGTGACATGGTGCATTATCTTGTTGAAAAATGGTACTGCTGTTGGGAAACATGGTCGTCATGAAGGGGTTTACGTGGTCTGCAACCAGTGCACTATACTTATTGGCCGTCATGGTGCCTTGCACGAGCTCAACTGGACCCATGGATACCCACACAAATGTTCCACAGAGCATAATTGAGTCACTGCCAGCTTGTCTCCGTCCCGCAGTACAGGTATCAAGAAGATGTTCTCCTGGAAAATGACAGATTCTCACCCTCCCATCGGCATGATGAAGGTATCTGGAGTCATCAGACTATGTAACACTCTGCCACTGCGCCAAAGTCCAGTGACAATGTACACGTGCCCATTTCAGTCATAGTTGCCAATGTCATGGTGTTAACATTGGCACATGCATGAGTTGTTGGCCACGGAGGGCCACTGTTAGGAGCGTTCGGTGCACAGTATGCTCAGACACACTTGTACTCTGTCCAGCATTAAAGTGATTTTAGTTCTGCCACAGTTCACTGCCTGTCCTATTTTACCACTCTGCCCTGCCTACGACGTCCGGCATCTGTAATGAGGGGTGGCCACCGATCCCTTTGATATTTGGGAATGGTTTCACCATCGTTTCGCCATTTTTTGAAGACTCACCACAGCACTCCTTGAGCACCCGACAAGTCGTGCAGTCTCTGAAATGCTCGTGCCGTACCTACGGGCCATCACAATCTGCCCTCGGTCAAACTCAGATAGATCACACGCCTTCCCCATTCTAAACACAGATAGCACGCTAACTGATACTACATGCACCATGTGTGTGTCTGACTAGCAGTCATTCCTCGTCAGGTGACGCTAGGTAGCCATAATGTTCTGGCTGATCAGTGTAGACTTTCAAAATAATGGAATTTCACACCAGAGTTTCATAGGCCTTCTTTCATTTAATCTAAATTCTTTGTTATAAATTCATCAGGAAAAATACTAAAAAAGTATTTATTTCATATAGTAATTATACTGAATTACAATAGATGGAGTTGAGCTTGGATATTTCTACAGACTGATGAGCAGTCATGGCAGCCATTCAATTGCTCCATGAAGCTGTTTGATTGTTCCACTGAAGTTTCTAAGAGGGCATTTCATGATGATATGGTGGATAGTTTGCTGGTGGTTACCACAGTCACAAGATAGTCTATTATTCCAAATGTGCATCCATCAGTTGGATCCACCATGGCTTGTTTTTACACAATTCAGCGTTGTCCAGGTTTTCTTTTTTATTATTATTATTATTGCTTTACGCCTCGTCGATGGCTAAGGTCATTAGAGTCAGGATGGAACTGCGGACAAGGAACGGGAAGGAATTTGGCCATGGCCTTTTTGAAGGAAGCATCCCGACGTTCATCTGGAGTGATTTGGGGAAACCATGGAAAACCCAAATCTCGATGCCCGGACGGGGACTCGAACCCGTGTCCTCCCGAATGCGAGGCAAGAACGTTAACCGCTCACCCACCACGCTCGGTGTCCAGGTTTTCATAGTTGGGTTGAATCCATGGGGCTCTCTTCAATTAGAGCTTGTTTGTCATATTGGAATTGGTTAACTCAGCATGCCGTGGTTCACTTGTGTTGAAGTCTGTTTGAACCAGTATCTCATCAAAATTCCATGTTGAATACGTTGGTTTTAATCCATTTTGAGTTTGACATGTGTAGTCCTGGTGTACTGGAAGTTGAGGATTTCTTAGAAATTTCTGCCACTCCTTTTTTAAAGTCCCTTCTCTTCAGTCTTAGTGTGGGATGTTAGAAACTACAGGTGACCATTCAGTAAGTGTAGATTTTACAATTCCAGATATTGTTCTCATTGTGTCATTTGGCTGAATGTCAATCTTTTTTGTGTGATTGGTGCTTAGACAAACCGAATTGCAATATTCAACAGTTGGGATAACTATGGCAAGCGCAAATGGTCTGAGAGCTGTTGCATGTGTTCCCCAAACTGTTCCTCAAAGTTTGTGAAGGATCTACTTTGGGTTTAGCTTTTGACACTGTTTTATGTATATGTTCTTTATATGTCAATGGCCGGTCCAGAACCACACCTAAATACTTCGGGTGATGATTATACTTGGTCGCTGAATTTTATTTGAGGTATATAGTGACTTTGTCTATTGTTTATTTGAAAAGAACTGACCTGTCTTATTTATATTCAGTTTCAGGTGCCACATGTTGAAGAATTCAATAGATTGCAAAGGTCACCTGTGAGAATTTCTTCAGATATTTTGATGTTTAGATTGTGCTGTCATGGCTATGTCATCAGTGTATACAAACTTCTTAGAAGTGGAGGATGGCAAATCTGTGGTTTAGAAAGTAGTGGAGCAAGGGCTGATCCTTGTGGTAGCCTATTGTTTAATCTGTAGGATTTGCTCCTGCTTCAAATGATTCAATTGTATAGCATATCATTCAACAGAGGCAATCGACTTGCATGGGATATTCCTCAGGAGTTTCAGAATAATTCCATTTTTCCAGACTGTGTCATATGCTGCAGTCAAATCTACAAGCATTGCAAAGGTCTTTTTCCAATCTTGGAATCCCTCTTTGATATGGTTGATCAGGACCAATCAGTTTACTCAAATGTAATACAATATATTTAAATCGTAAAACTGTTACATGAATTAACAATAATTTAATTAAGACAAACTAATAAGCAGAGTAGTAGCAGTTTTTAAAAAGTGTGTAACACTTAAAATTCCTTCAGTAGATTGGTCAATACACATTTTCTCCTTATTTAATTTCAGTATTTCTGATACCAATTCATTTTAATTTATGCATAACATAAGCCTAGCATTTATTATTTAGGGTTACTGTTTTTTTTTCTGGGACTGCAATTATGAAATTGTATTCACCAGAATTTTTTTATCTTAAAAAGTAGTTCATACCTGCCCGTAATCAACATCTATAGGATGTAAACGCCCCGGCACTTTCACAAAATTTTTTCTGTTTTTCCACATGTTGCCTGTCTTCTCTTCATACAGATTTTCGAAATCTAGAATTGCATCATGCAAGTCATCTTTTTCATCAAGTTTATTCCCACCAATCGTTGTACCAATTCGACCCCAAGCTCTGAATACCCAGAACCTACAAAAAAAAAACTGTAAATAAATATAATTGTATGAACTACACTCTTGTATAGTTGCAACAGGGCAGAGAAACAAGCAAATGAAATATTTCATAGGAAACAGTGAATCTGTGAACCATATTTTTAAACATCTGTAAAATGCGAATTACTCTTTGTGATGAACGAGTTCTGTACATAGTTTCAATAAAATCTTGCTCTTTGATAACTATAATTTTTTGTTTTGTTTTAAAGTAACAGGTGAATTTAAACTAGATTTGCTATTCATTTTGCGAAATTATCTTTCAATTTAGAGTTAGTGGGTTATTATTATTATTATCATCATCATCATCATCATCATTTCCCAGTACATTATAGCTAGGCTACTAGTACAGATTGTGGCTTCTTATTTAAAATTTATAACAAGATTTACATGTTAATAACATTTGATTTGAAAAAAAAATATATTAATTGAATTGTACAGGATGTAAGGCTAGATTAATATTAATTTTTTTGTCACTAAACAACTAGGAGACTTGGCCCTCCTTTTACATGAATTGTTTTTATGCAATTATAATTTTACCTGATCCTAAGGATTTTTTTATTTTACTTCAATGTGTCATTACAGAGCATATACTTTTCCCATATATACTTCTCAGAGATCAAATCCTCTCCTGCGCCCTCCACCATTTCGATCTCCACTGATCCCATTTTGTTCAGTTTCGGCATAGTAATGTGATGGGTCTCCCCTTGTCTCATGTCCTTCTCTGATCATGAGTAAGGTTTATACCAAATTACTGTGTTCATGTTTGTTTTCTTATTGTAGCCCTCCTGCCTTTATCTGCTGTGAGTGATGGGTTTACTTTCCCAAGGCTTCCTTACTTAAATTGCCTAACAGCATTTTCATTGTCACTATTATCGAATTTTAGTAGACAATCTATTCACGGTTAACTTCCCAATTTCAGTGGATATTTTTTCAGGCCTTATCATTCTTTTAACAGCAATTAGAGATACCAAAATTTATATACTATAATATTAAACCGAATACTAATTGAAACACAGTTAGCCAAAAAATAATTTCACTCTTTAAAACTGATTTGCAATATTGACTAACTTACCTAGGGCCAGAAGTGAGAATCTGAAGTTTGTAGAAGGAGTTTTTGCCACTTTGTATATCTGTGACACCAAGTACAGCATTGTACACAACACCATTTTTCTGGTACACTTCAGCAACATCCTCAAGCCCTGAGTCAGGGTCAACCACAGCACCACCTTTCAGTTTCATGCGCTGTTTTGATGGCATGCTCTTCACAAATCTACCTGCAGTTATAAGACATATGAACAAACAAATACATACATTTTAATCAATCAGATGAAACAAAGGTGGTGAATTGCAAATTCCAATACTTTATGCAGTTGCCAGCAGGACACTAAACACACAAATAAGATATCCACATACAAAACAGTGAAACTGAAACATATCCACTTCCTTTTTAGAATAATATGCTATGCTTATGATGGAAAAATAAGGGGAACAGCTGTAATTTATGGAGAGTTGACAGGAATGATGGTGAATTAAAAAACAGAGAGCCAAGGATAGTGAGTGGAGAGTAGAGTTGAAGAGAAAATATCTAAACACAGCAAAAATAATTGTTTAATTGAATAAAAGTATTTGATAAGAAAATATTAAGATAAACAGGAAAGAGGAACCACCATTTACCACAGGTATTAGAATTCCCACAAAAAAAGAAGAAGAAGAAGAAGAAGAAGAAGAAAAAAAAAAAAACAAGACACAGGAAATTAATGTAATCTTCAGGTAAGAGAAGGAATCAAAAAATATGGTGAACAAAATTTTATAGCAATAACTGCTGACACTACATCCATTTGTTGTAATATGTCCATTAGACTGATTCGTTGAGAGTGGCATTGTCATGTTCGAACAGGTTCTGGCTTGTTAAGTCAGCTTCCAGAGCTGCTGGAGTGAAGTTGTGTTTATTGTGCGTGTTGTAAAAAAGTGCTAAAAAAGCTCACGTAGTATTGAATCAATATGGTGAAAATATGGTAACTATGAAGACTGTTTACAAGAAGTGCGAGCGATTTAAAAGCGGAAATGAATCTGTTGAAGACCACCAATGGTTGGGGCATCCGTTGGCCTCAAAAACAGACAAAAACGTGGCAAAACTTTTATGTTCAAACAAACAGGTGAACGACTATTTGAGAGCTTAAGGAAGAAATTAAAATTTTGCATAGCTCCATGCAAAGCATTTTAACAGATAATTTGAAAATGAGGCAAGTGAGTACAAAATTTATTCCCATATTTTTGACTGATGAAACAAAGGAAAGTCGTGTCTCGGTTTGCACCCAATTGAAGGATTGTCCTCGTGCAGATCCAGACTTCATGGCCAAAATTGTAACTGGAAACGAAGGTTGAGTCTATGGTTATGACTCTGACATGAAAATTTGGAGTTCCCAATGGAAAACCAGTAACTCCCCTCCTTGTTTGTCAAAGACGAACCTCAAGGTCATGCTTTTTTTTGATAGTGAGGGCATAATTTTGATCTTAGTTTGTTCTAAGGCGAACTGTAAACTCCAAATTTTACAAAGGGCACTGCAATGTTTACAAAACAATGTTCGCAGAAAGAACAGATAAATTGGCCAGTGGCTTCATTCACCATGACAATGCCACAGGTTTGATTCAAAAGTTTTTGGGCAGAGAAAGCCGACCCAAATAAAGTGTATAACTGGGGGAGGGAAGGGAAGGGAAGGGTAGGGAGGGAAGGAAGGAAACCAAGTCAGACTGAAAATAGTCTGGTGCCTTTCCTCTACCTAAGTTCAGAGGAACTGCTGCTAACAGGAAGAACTGTAATGCACTATATGTTTGGTAAGGTTTGTCAAGCATGACTGGAATACTAGATGAATAATGTTTATGACCATTGATCCTAACTAGTAATTGATAATGAGACACATTATGAAGCCCCAGGCATGTGTTACAAGCTGGTAATGGATAATAGAAACACAAATAATGAATTAAGAAGAAAACTGTTTCAATGCAAATTGAGACAAGGATAGAGGAAGAAATCCCAACATCTAATTATAGTGAAAGGTAATCCCAACACACAAAAAAGCATAACATTTTGGGTAATACCTCAACTATTTTGCAAAATGATATGCACATCTAGTATTATTTTGTATGTACAACAAAATATCAATATATTAAATACCCAGAATTCCATCTGGTTATCCATATAATAGCAACTTAATTAGTCTCTCCCATATTTAAAGAGTCATCTAGAACATTGCTCTTTATTTTTTTTAATCACAATCGTCTTGCCTTCCAATCAGTTTAATGACAGAATTGTTTTCTCAACCCTTGTTTTTTTTTCCTGCTTAGCGCCTCGTCAACGGCTAAGGTCATTAGAGGCGGGATGGGACTGTGAACAAGGATCAGGAAGGAATTTGGGCATGGCCTTTTTGAAGAAAGCATCCCGGCATTGGCCTAGGGTGATTTGGGGAAACCATGGAAAACCCAAATCAGGATGCCCGGACGGGGATTCGAACCCGCATCCTCCCGAATGTGAGGCCAGAACGTTAACCCACCATGCTCGGTCCCACCCTTGTTGTTATTGCTAAAAATTGCAGTATTCGTCTCAGGTTACAAAATATTTTAGTAATCACCGAGAATAAATTCAAACTTATGTATGCTCCGTATCTGTCTGCAATTTTGAACTAAAATAATTGCAGTCATCAGGAAGCAAGTTTTTCTGTAGGGGAATCAAGTGCCTAATGTTTCACAATTGCAAACACTAGGGTATCCACCCCCAGAAACTTACATTAAAACTAGTACCACATGAATGTTCAAAACTATATGAAAACCAAACTGTTAAGAGAGACACTATGTTCACAAAAATCTGTCACAAGCAATATGCCACAAATAATTGAAACAGCTTTAACCATCTATAAAACGACAACCTTTTATAATCTTGCAAGGTAAATTTGCATCATTACAATTATTTCTCTACACTATTCGAAAAAAAAGTAGCATACAAATGGAATATACTATAATTACTATAACATTAACATTTTATCTGAGTAGATGATATTTGAGAAATCTGTTCTCATTAAAAGTTTTGCTCCAGTAAGAATTGCCTTCATCATTCAAAAAGTAATAAATCATCTCTGCCCTAATCCACCTTTCTAGGTAAATGCAAACACCTAGAAACTGTTCTTATTCTTGTCTCCTCAATCAACACAATGCTTCTCCAGTTTTTCTAATTCTAAATATTTTAAAACTTGGAATAAAACAAAAAAATATGTATGCTCCGTATCTGTCTGCAACATTGGACTCAAAGAATTACAGTCATCAGAAAGCACACTTCACTGTAGGGGATTTTAAGCACCTAATGTTTAGAAATTACAAACATAGGGTGTCTTATCCCACAAGATAATATATACTATTAGTTAATGGAAAGTTGATTATTTACAGCAAATTCATACTTACTAATACCAACATAAAAATGCTGTAACACAACACAATTTAAAAAATAAAAAAATAAATCTAAAGTGTATATCGGGCACATGTACCACAGAGTTGTGTATGTTAATATCCCTTCCTATCCTGTGCTAACCTCTTCATTTCTACATACCCCTTACAACTCGCGTCCTCAATTATCTGCTTCAAATATTCTTATCTCTGTCTTCCTCTACAGTTCTTACCTTCGACTGTTCCCTCCACTAACAAATTAACCAATCCAGCATGCCTCAAAATATGACCTACCAGCCTGTCTCTTCTTCCTGCTACATAGCATGCTGAAAAGTAGGTGGACAGACAAAGTAAGAAATAAAACGAGTTTTGGAAATGATGGGTGAGAAAAGAAGTTTATGGAAGAAGCTTACAGGAAGAAGAGACAGGCTGGTAGGTCATATTTTGAGGCATGCTGGATTGGTTAATTTGTTAGTGGAGGAAACAGTCAAAGGTAAGAACTGTAGAGGAAGACAGAGATAAGAATATATGAAGCAGATAATTGAGGACTTGGGTTGTAAGGGGTATGTAGAAATGAAGAGGTTAGCACAGGATAGGAAGGGAAGGAGGATTGCATCAAACCAGTCTAAAGACTGACGACAGCAATCCTGCTCAAGCTTTGGTGCAGACACACAGCCCTTCATTCAATTACTCAACACATAAGAGAGTGATACGAACTGAATGATACTGAACGTCCTTTAACATATGGATGATTCATGCAAAAAATAAGCAATAAGTAAGATCAATACACTAATATGTCAACTTGCAAAGTAACACAAAAACGTTCCATGATAACACAAATTGCACTTCCAAGTACACATTCAATGATATCGCAAACGATGTTTACAACAAAAATTATGTAATTTTCCCCCCCTGTTACATGTAATTGTGGACAATAAAACACTTTTCCATGAAATTTCATCACTAACAGTGCAAAGGTAGTAGAATATGCTACTTCACTATTTATTAATACAAATCTAATATATATATATTTTTTTAAAGATTTGCCATATTCTAAGAAAAATTAAATGCTGAAATAGAGTTTAATTTTTTTTTTTTTTTTTTTTTTAAATGCCAAAGTACAATTATGTGATATCACAAGCAAGTCAACAAGCTTAAGCAATATTTTGTTTGTCTCAGTATAAATTGTTGAGAATATGGTTTATAACTGGTGTGTACTGCCCCAACATATGAAAAAAAATCTCCGCAAAAAAACTAAAGTTACAACAATTGCTAAAACATGGGGGGGAAAAAACTTGCTGCAGCTCACTCATAGAAACATGGACAATATTCCAGATAATATCTTTTACTGTCATTTATACAATAATTTTACCGTGTAAAATACAGTTCTAAAACAATTACATTTACATACATTAAACAAAACAAAAAAAATCACTGAAAATACTTCTGATAACGCATCCAGGAAATGAATGAAAAATTAAGTTGGACTGGCAGACATAATTTACTGTTTGCTATTGAGGAAATGACATGCAACAATAATTGAAATGCCTATGCCTATCTTTTACCTATTTTATAAGATAAATTTTTCTCATAAATGTATGCTAAAACATCTAATTTATAGTTTTGGTCATTCTTATAAACAATATCTGTTAATCACCAAATTTATATACAAATGCAGTTTTCATGTTTTTAACCTTTTCATGTGAAAAGGAGGGGAGGGTGGTGGATGGGTACCAAGTCATCTACTTTCGCCGTTAGTTTCAACAAAACTGTTCTCAATTATTATTTTGCCTAAACCATTTAGTAGGAGGCTTATTACGAGGGTTAGAACTTAAATAGTGGCAACTATTTATTCACAACCGATACAAAAGCGTTACATGTTTGTACCTGTTACTGTCTTTCAAAGTAGTCACCAGCGTTGTGTAGAACCCGTTGCCAGCGATGTGGAAGGCGTAGTTTACTGTTAGTAGAGCCTGTTCTGTTGATGGTGCGAATGGAGCAGTCTACTGCCTGTCGAATCTCTGGGACAGTTCTGAAGCGAATGCCACGAAGTGGTTCCTTCATCTTCGGAATCAAATCAGTCACAAGGACTTAACTCCGGGGAGTGTGGTGGATGGTACAGTACTTCCCAGTCCCATCGACCGAACAGAGCAGCCACAACTTGCGCTGTATGCGCTCGCACACTGTTGTGCAAAATGATGGGTGGGTTGCGCAGATAGTATTGCCGCTTCTTTCGCAAAGCTGGTCGCAGGTGATGCTCTAAAAACGAATAGTAATACTGTGCACTGACAGTCAGCCAGGGAGGAACGTAATGCGTTTGGGTAACACCATCACAGTCGTACAAGAGAATCACCATAACTTTCACCATACTAGGGCTCTGACGCACTTTCGACTTTCGCGGCGACCCATAATGACGCCATTCGTTGGATTGGCATTTAAGTTTTGGTTCGTACGATGTGGCCCATGTCTCATCCGGTGTTACGATACGGCGTGAGAAAGCCTCTCCTTCGCGCTCCTAGTGCTGTACGACCTCTGGCACATTCAATCTTGATCCAACTCCGTTGTTCCTGTTTCGAAAACATAGTGACACCGTTACGTTAGACCGCTCACTTGTGACTGCGTTTCCCTTGATTGTGCGCACGCCGGGGACATGGGACAAGCAAGTCCATTTGCTCGGAGGTAAGGTAGGTATGTCAACAACGTGTGCTATCAGCGACAATAGTATAATCCATTGCATAGTGTCTCCACAGCAGTGTTGCCACTATTGAAGTTCCAACCCTTGTACATATAACTCATATAGATAATAGTTTTAATGATAATTTTCTTGTGTAATCGTAAGTTCTCCCGGCGGATCTGTTGTTTGAAGATTTCTCGGGAGTGCAGCCGGGTCAATTGATCGCAGATGTACGAATTTTCGATGGTGTAACATGCCATCATCTTCAGGTAGCGTCCACTGGTCGGTGTGAGGAGCGCAGTCCAGGACACTACTGCTGGTCCCCTCCAGAGTGTCGATATTTATACCCTCCGACCCCGCCCTCCCACTCCCGCCATGGCACTCCGATAGAGGTGGTGGGGGTGGTGCATTGCAGTGCGTTCAGTCTGTACACCACCTCCGTTGTGCACAGTGCCTCGGCGGAGCCGCTTCAATGCTGGGTTCCAAGCTTGGCTTAGTTGGAACTCGTTGTCTTTGTTTATGAGGTTACTCCGTAGCCGGATCTCAATGGCTTCCTTATACACACAGTCTCAGAAGTGAGATGTGTTTCTCAGACTTTCGGTGTCCTCATATTTAATAGTATGCCGTGTCGAGACAATGTTCAGCAACTGCAGATTTTGACGGCTGGTGTAGTTCGGTGTGGCGTTTATGTTCTCTACAACGTTCTTCGATCGTGCAAATTGTCTGAGCGACGAATGCTTTACTGCACTCGCACGGTATGTGAAATATGCCAGGTTTCCCGAGATCCAAATCATCTTTAACCGAGCCAAGTAGGGCTTTAATCATGGCCGGCAGGCGATAAACGCACTTGATGTTTTGTAGGCGTAGAATTCTGCCAATCTTGCTTGATACATTGCTGGCGTACGGGATGAAGGCTGTGACTCTTGGCTCGTCCTCATCCTCAGTTGGTTCTTGAGTGGTCTTCCACCTGCAGGCGCTCCGAATTTGGCGGTTGTCGTAGCCATTGTCTGCTGAACTAACACACCTCAAGAACATGTTCCAGAGCACTTGATAAAAGCCCAAACTAAGAAATAACATAATAACAGTCACTGGCATATTCTGGTAGATAGTTTCCATATTCTTCAATTTTAAGCAGTCACAAAACTAAATTGGCAGCAGACAATGTCTTCAAAGATAAAAATGCAGTTTCGAATAACACATCTGAGACAGACCAACCTCACGACCTCTAACTGAATTTACAGTCGCATGAGGTGTTCTAGTTTCGCCACACGCTAGCCTCAAAGTTACACATGTTTGCCTGCGATCTGCATCCTACTATCTGCGCGCCCACTTAGCACTACAAACCAGCGCAGTCGCACTCTAACTGAATCTGGAAGACTGGGGCGGGGCTTATATATATATATATATATAGAAAAACCCGTGGGAATGCAAAGACTTCCAGGTTCCAACCAAAGTATTATCATAAACTGATCAGATCTCATGCTTGTAACTTTCATCAGATTTTTTACCTTTAAGACTAAAAATATTCCTATCTCTCTGTAATTTTAACAGTAGCTAGATCCTTTGAAACACGTTAATTTTAATCCTTATGAAAAATTTTGTAGGTTCAATACTTTCACTGTAAAAAACTATTTTCTAATATTCCCAAAACCTGTTAATAACTCTTAAAATTTATTTCAGTTTTGTAACTGCGAAATTGTATCTTACTCCTAATTGAATTCTCTTTCATCTGATATCAAGCAAAGCATGTTTACTATTTTCAAAAGGGTGAAATAAAATTCGTCAACCAAAAACAGATTCTAACTAATTAATATCTCCTAAGTTATTAAAGTAATCAATCTAAAAGTAGCTTTAAACAATTCTACATATTCATAAATGCCTACTGAGCGACTTTGAAGTCACTACCTGCTTTCTCTGATTTATTATTAAATTTTGAAATATCACTCCAGTGAATGCTTTCTATCTAAGCCATCTTAACCAAGTTTTGCTGGCACCAAAATTTATTTTCTTTTATCTCAATCCAATGACTTCGCAAATACAAACGAAACTTATTAGAAACTCTTTGTATTTGATTAAACATTATTTTGAATACAATTCCTTTCCTAGAATTTATTTATACGACTGAAATGATTACTTTCCTTTAAGCACGTGTCTGCCTTTACCATATAATGTTTAAAAAACAATCTTTAGACTATACTAAGTTTTCCAAAATGTTAGTATGTTGTTTTAGCAGAAATTGCGTTACTTTCTTTCTACAAGTTCATTTCCTATATCTTTCCTAAAATTACGTGATAAATTTCTATACCGGTATTTCACTTTTAAAGTACTCAAACTTTATAGTAGGATTCTCTAGCTACAGGATTTATTATCTTTTGACTGTTAATTATACTGAATATCTTTTAAAAATAAGATAGGATAGGGAAAATAAACAGTTACCCGTCACTTACCACAGATGAAGGCATGAGGGCGAAACACGTAAAAACACAAAAACAAAAGAATTACACAATATTTCGACTTTTCAGTCTTACTCGTGTAGGAGGCGAGACATATGGCAGGGGGAAAGATGTGGTCACATCCGAGCCCGCCACATGAATGAAGCACAGGCGGAAAAAACGCTTGGTAGTGGAAGAATTGCCGGGAGGGGGGGGGGGGGGGATAGGCTTGACCAGCGATAAAAGTGAAACAAAATAATGTCTGTGTAGCTTAGTTCAAAAAGTTATAATTGAAAATAAAGGGAGATAGAAGAATTTAATATATATATATATATATATATTGAACATTGGATAGGATAAAAAAACCACCGCTTACCAAAGAAGGGGATTCCAGCGGCGTTGGTACACGAAAAAAAAAAAACACGAACACACAAAGAATAAAATTTTCGAGCCTGGCTCTTCCTCAGTAGAAGTGAGATGGCTGCCAGCAGCGCTTGCGTGCAGCCATCTCACTTCTACTGAGGAAGAGCCAGGCTCGAAAATTTTATTCTTTGTGTGTTCGTGTTTTTTTTTCGTGTTTTTTTTTCGTGTACCAACGCCGCTGGAATCCCCTTCTTTGGTAAGCGGTGGTTTTTTTATCCTATCCAATGTTCAATATATCCGCTTTTAGCGTCTTTGTTTCCTAACAATTTATATATATATATATATATATATATATATATGTATATATACAAAAAATAAAAATAAAAAAAAAATAAATAAAGAAGGGAAAAAAAATTATATAGAATAAAAAAAATAAAAAAAAATTATATAAAAATAACCGACTGTAAAATGAAATGAGAGATGGCAAGTGACAGGTTTAACGTAGGTTTAGGCCAGGGGTGTGTCTGGTGTCAAGGATATGTTGATAGGCTAGTTCCCATCTGCGGAGTTCTGAAGGGGTGGTGGTATTTGGAAAAACTCTAATAGCTCTGACTGTGAAACAGGTGTTGAGGTTGTTTGAATTATGGAAGTTCGCATGAATTGCCACGGGATGGTCTGGGTTGGAAGTATAAACTGTTTGCCTGTGGCCATTCATTCTGTAGGAAAGTTGTTGAGTGGTGAGACCAATGTAAGAGGCAGTGCAGTGGATGCAGGTGAGTTGGTAAATAAGGTGAGTGGTAGCACATGTTGTTCTTAGCGAGATTATATTGAAACTAAATATTGCATATACAGTTCTTATGTTAGGTTCTTCTACAGCTGTTTAGATAGATTTAATGCTTGAATTTATTGTTTAAACTTGAATTATTGCCTATATTAACTATATTTTTTTAAATATTTCTTAAATTACTTCCAAAAATGACTTTAAAGTTGCAGTATTGTGTTACTTAACTATGCCCGCTGTTCTATAAACCAACTTTGTTATGCAAAATTACAAAATTCTAGGGTAGGCTCTCACATTTTCACTTCCACCTTTTTCTGTCAATGGAAATAACTTTTTTTCGAGGTCAAACAATCTTTTTCTATCTAGAGTTTCAGTTTGTGTCTGGTAACATGTTGGGAGTCATATCCAAAGTTATAATTCAACAAACAAAATGAGATTTTCATACAACTGTATTTGTGATATGCTGCTCTTCATGACAACATCAGTCGGGAGTGAATGAATAATTTTTAAGAATTTAAGTAAAACTGAAAAAACTTGAGAAAATAATTTTAAATGAAATTTCTTTAAAGGGAATGTCACAGTACAATACTTTCCTATCCCTAAATAAACCTTTCCAACTTTTTCTTGAAATATTTTTTAGTTTCGTTCAGTAGTAGAGTTATCATATTTTACTACAGCAGAAATATCTTCCACACTGTTAATGAATTACATTCAATATTTTGTAAAAATGTCAATGGTCTCTTAAAAAGTAATGAGTCATTTAAGAATTTTATTCTGAATTAGTGTGCAGATAATCAATGTTTCTTCCACTTACTTTTACTTTTAGATGATTTTGTTTCTGTTTCTGCAGGAATTCTGCTTTTTGGCTGGAATATAAAATAGAAGTAATTAATAATGCTATTAATATTCTCATCTAAACTAATTCTAGTTTCCATTCACATTGTTACTTACATCAGAGCCCCATGAACAGATGCTTTTCTTATTAATGAGAAGATATGCACCTCCATCTTTTACCTCATCCAGAAAATCTTCCGACACGACCTGTATATCATATTTCTTCGCATCTTCAACTTTTTTACTCATTTTCTCCACAGCCTCTAAAAAAACATTACAAAAATCAGTATTCATAACTGCAAGCTTTATTGTGTTATGTAAACAAAACGGTAATAAATGAAGACAGCATCGTAAAGCCAAATACAGATTTTCTTTTACTTCTTATTACCCTAGTCTACCACTTTCCATTAAGATTTTCAGTAATATAATTGCTACATTAGCATAGAATCAAACGATTCTAGGTTGAAATTTCACAAATGTTTGTTAACTACCCGCAAAATTACAAAACACAAAAACTGTGACAATAGTATCAAACAAAAAATGAAAGAGAATATGGACATATCACAATAGTTGAAGGAAGGAGGAATACCAAGACCTAAATTAAAAAAAGCACAATTATAAAATATTTCAGGTGATCTAGACATTTGACAGAACAAATGAGACAAGCAGTTGGATGGATGCAGGTATCTCTGAATGTTTGCTGCATAATTTATGTAACATAGCCACATTTGGTTCAATATTTCATTTACTCTCAAATGCATTGTGTTTCAGGCATATCCAGTCTTCTACCCCGGTAAAAGACTGAAGTTAAAGTGTGAATGCATAAGTAAACTATATTAATTATTAAAACTACTAATAGTTAAAACACAAAGTTATTAATGATCTTAAAATAAAAGTTATGTCATTACAGTTTTGTTTCAAGATATCTTTGATGATGTTATGTGTGTACTATATTTTGCATATATACTCTTTGGTCTTTCAACTCACAGGACTGTGTATTTAACTATGTTCCACTACACAGCCGGCCAGCAGTCATATACCAGCCAGCAATCTTGGTGTACCAGTAAACCATCACGTACCAATCATGTTGGACTCTCAAGGAAGGAGCAATTTCAGTTTGGGAGGATAATTTGTTTGTGTTTAACACACACACACACACACACACACACACACACACACATATACCGAGTGTTACAGAAAAATGTATACACACTTCAGGAGAAGAAAAAACATATGGAAACGTTTTCATACAAAATGTTTATTAGCCTGAAAGTAAGATTATAAGTCTGTTTGAAGTTTCCAATACACTTTCTGGGGTAAATGTTTATGTTAAGTGTTCAAAGTGATGGCCTTCTGCATCAATGCATTTCTGAACACGGGTTGCGACTGATTCGGTAACTACCGCTAAAGTTTCCAGTGGGATATCTGCGCACACTGTTCTAATCTCATCCCAAAGTTCGTTCAGGTTATCTGGTTTTCTTCTGTACACCTTGTCTTTCACTGATCCCCATAAGTAAAAGTCCAACGGTGTTACTGTAGATCTGGAGAATGCGCAGGAAACTCGATTGGACCCCTGCGTCCTATCCAATTCTCTGGAAAATGTAGATCAAGGTATGCTCTTACATCCCTATGGTAGTGCGCAGGGGCGCCATCTTGTTGATAATAAATCCTCTCATTACCGTACAGTTCATGAATGGCAGGTAAAATTGAATCGTTAAGCATTCTCAGATAAAGTCCACCGGTTAAAGTACCTTCATAACGGAAAGGACCAATGAGTCCCCTACGAGTCAATCCGCACCACACATTTACACCAGGCAAATTCACAGCCGTTTCCACTGTGATGTGGGGATTATTGTCAGCCCAGTACACACAATTGTGTCTGTTGACAGTTCCATTGAGCTTGAAATGTGCTTCATCTGACCAAACCACTTTCCCCACAAATCCCGGAACATTGTTAACCATGTCCCGAAACCATTCACAAAATTGTAACCTACGATCTGAGTCGTCGTCGTTTAACTGTTGCACCAGTCTGGGAATGTACACTTAAACTTGCCTTTCTTCAGAATGCGTAGCACGCTGACATGACTTACACCACTCTCACGCGCACATTGCCTTGTAGATTTTTGTGGCAACTGCTGAAAGCGTTCCAGCACCGCAGCCGAGGAGTCGTCACTCGAAGCTGTGCGAGGTCGCCCTGATCGGCCTTTGTGTACATCACACACTGTTCCATGCAGCTCGAATTTGTCACGTATACGGGTAATTGTTAACCGTGTAGGTGGATCTGTACCAAACTCACGTCTCCACTGTCTCTGGACAGCAGCCACATTCTCAAATTTCCAGTACCACTTCAACAATTGCTTACGCTCTTCAAAGTTCAACCGTACTTCCGCCATGTTGATATCAGTTAAGCACCGCTGCCCGCGTCACGGCCCTAGCTTGCTGCCACCTATTGAGCAAACATCACACTACGTTTGTACCAAATTTCATCCTCTCAAGCGTGAAAACGGACTCTCTATGACCTTTAAAAGTGTGCATACATTTTTTTGTAACACTCAGTATATGGAAGCAGTAAAGTGCACTATTCAGCCAGATCAGAAAAAATTGTAAGGAAATTTCCACAGTGTTGCTACTACTATAATTAACAACTTTTATTGCAGTTTACTGTGTGGTGTAAACAATAGCATAGTAACTAATCATGTGAGAGATTGAAGTTCGATTTTCCACAATACAAAATTTTTAATTTTTCCTTCTTTTTTAAAAAATGATTTTTTGCTTATTTTCTCTATATAAATAAAAATTAAATGCTGTACGTTGATAAAGCATCACTTGAGTATGGGTGGACCGATTTATGTTCGCAGTTGTCTGAGAAAGGTTTATATAAAAAAAAGAAAAAAAATGGAGAAAATTGGAAAACGCAGGAAAACTGAAAGTACTCCTTCTGCGGACTGATCATGCTATTTTTTTTAAATGTTCATAATAGTCTCAATAAGGTTTTTAGGGAAAGAAAAATTGGAAAAGTTGACCAGAAAATTGGGAAAACACTGAAAGTGCTTTTTATATTGGTTTTTCGATGAACTCTAGACAATAGCTCATGATTCGAACAATGGATATGTGTAATTCTTTCTTTCTTTTGTTTTGTTCCTTATGCACCTGGAATCTAAATAACTCAATTGAATGCATTTCTGGGAGACGAAATAAATCTGGTAGATCTTCAGAAAAATGTGGAAAAACACTTTCTAGCCTAAATTAAAATACCCTTTGGTTTTATTTCTCTGTTTTGTGATCTGTCCAACAAATGTAGTTATTTTATTTTTATTCTATTGATATTGAGGACATGGGTTTGATGATATCAAACAAGGTATTACCTCAATTAGGCATGACAGCACCCAATCGCCCAATGTACAATACGTTTAATAAAAAGTTGAAACACGAAAAACAAAATGAATGAGATGCATTGCAAGAATCAGTTCCAATGAATGTTCTGCTGTTCATGTTATATTACCAATGAAACTGACTCATAAATGAAAGGCTGCATATGTGTAATGCAAAAGGATGACAAAAAACCTCAAGTGTAACAGTGCACTAAAATGTTACTCAACTTTTTTTGACATGACAATACGTAAAATAAATGGTAATTTTAAGGATCTCTGAGATTCAATTTCAGTGGAGTGTCAAAGCTTGAATTTACTTATCAAAAAGTTATGCATGATTGAATTACGTGAGCAGAATACAATAGAAGCAAATGGATTTGTCATTTCTAATACTTTAAAAATGATGTCCATGTAAGAAATGAAACAGCTGTGTCATTGGGCAGCAGAAGACAGCAGCAGCAGAAAGAAAATAAATATATAATAGCAAAACATTATCTGGATATATTTCTTCTGTCCTGGGTGCAACATTGGAAACAACATTGATTATAATAAGTGGTACCATGATAGTGATGTTTTGAAACACATTTCTCTGCAGAAATAGCATTTTGACACAAGTCAATACCATTCCCAAAAGAACTGCTACTGAAGAATGAAGTATAAACACGCATGCTTATAGTAAAAATACAAGTTTGACAAAACAATAATAAGTGGTGTTAACTCTGAAGAATGTGTTATTAAGTTCTGATGCAAGTGCAAATTTATTTTCTGTCAGAGCAGCAGCATCAAAAGGTTACACAACTCTGACAATAGATGTGTTACAATTTGACACAAAGTCGGTGAACAGATTAGTGTGACTGGTTATCTTAAATAGTCTGTATGTATTTAACGTGCATGTTGTTAAACCAAAATAAAAAATTCTGGTGACTCTGGCTACACCAACTAATAAATTGTGTTTCATGAAATGTTTGGTCAACAGAATAAACAACACATAAGAAGCTTTTTTAAAAAGTGAATCAACAGCAATGATGTAGGAAGGATTCTGTGATTGATGCACTCCAGGGAAAATAAATAGGCCAGCAGTTCCCAACCTATGGGTCGCGGCGTATGTTTTGGTGGGTCACGGAACAATCGAGGTTTTTACCGTAAAAATATGTATTACTGGTTTTGAAAAACAAATACAGAATTAAACTATACGTAAAAAGTGACTTAAGGTTAAAATTAATCAGTGTTAACCCTGATATCGATGCCCTCATCATCAAACACCAGTGCCAGAAATCTCACTGATTGTAAAGTTGTGTTTTTATAATAATTAAACATATTTTTCATTATCTTTGTAAAAAAGCGGGAGACGTCTGTACAAAGCATCCCCTCATCGAGTTGATGGCTGAATTTCCAGTATTAGTTAAAACTCGATCTGAAAATTAAAATGACACGGATGTGGCAAGTCATATCTTGGTGGGAAGCACCTACAAAACCCATTTTATTGGTTGACTGGTAAGTTTACCATTCTGTTTTCCTACTCCCAGTCTTCCATATTTTCAAACATTTGGTGCAGTAAAACAATGATTAAGCTACCAATCAACAACTAAAATCAGGTCTGCAGCTGGTTTCCACCAAAAAGCGACTTGGCAAACCAGTGGCATTTTAATATGCTGATATAGTTACTTCTAATCGTGGAATTTCAGCAGTCAACTTGATGAGGTGATGGTCTGTGCAGCCGCCTCCCAGTCTATAATATGTTTGTTGTTTTATGTATTATCAATCCTTGATTTTGTTGATAGTATTTCCTATGTACTAAAATTTGCCTTTTTGTTGAATAGAATAGTTGATAGCGTATCAAGGTCATATAACATTTCGCATTCTGATATTAGATAGACTCTCATATTAGGTGGGTCGCAAAATTTTTTTTTACTTAAAAGTGGGTCGTGTACCAATAAACGTTGGGAACCGCTGAAATAGGCTATTATTCAAGCATTGAATGAAATGTCCAACTATAACTGGTGAACTGATTCATGCAGTTGTCAATGTACTGATGTCATTAGGAGAAGTTAATTACTATGTGTGCATCAAAGATAATTTTAGTACATTTTGCCAAATCTTCTTGAAACACAAAACAAGTGTGTAATGTGCTTTAACAGTTTTTGATAATAGCTCAGACAAATAGATATGCTCTCAAGAAATGTAAGTGTAATGGAGGTAAAGAATTTGACGGTAGAAGAGTTGCACAACTGCTCACTAGTAGAGGAATCGAGCAATATATTTCTACACCTTATACTCTTAATCACTTCAAAATGTTTCCACCAGAGTTATGTCCGCGTAAACAAGATTTCAAACTCCATAGTTCGAATGTTTGTTAGTTGGGCATGTCAACGAAAAAAATGGATTTAGAGTATGGATTCATTCACAAAGTAATATTGAGTCATGGTGTTGAGATTCAAACCAGAAATTGTTTACAATGTAAGTAAGAGCACTGTGGTATTCAAAGTTTCTAAAAATTAATCTGATGCTGTGATTCCTCAGAAATGAAAGAAGCATCTGCCAAAGAAAGTGAAAGCAGACGTGACAATGAACCCAATTTATCAATACATGACAAAGGTGTCAACATCAGTTTTTTGAGGAATAGAAGATACAAATGACTGAAGACATTGTCTTTTAATGCAGTGTAAAAAGTAAAATTATACCAGCTAGGAATGAAAGTGAAACAATTTTAAATGATGTCAAGAATTTTCACTGATTGATACAAAGATCTAAATTGATTCTCTGAATTACTCGAATGAGGGGGGAAGTGGGGTTACTGATGCAAAATTACACATGGGTGATAATGGAACACCCACAAGATGTACAGGTTTTGTAAAATCTGTTGGGTTGTATGTAAGAAAAACGCAAATGACGAAACTGCTCATTTTAAAGCTCAACTAATAGCAAGAGCCAGAAAAATATCGTGAGTAAACGTTCTGTACTGTACCATGTTACATCATTCCAATCCTTTTAGTATGCTGAAGGAACAATTCAGTGTGAAAACTGCCTTTTTAAATGGTATTCTCAAGGAAGAAGTAAATCTGTACCAGCCAACAGGTTTTAATGACAGTATTGGAAGAGTATCTTCCGAAAAGAAGCACACCACAATGTTGGAGTAAAAGATTTATTGGACTGATTTTAAAAAGTAGGTTTTGAAAACTGAGTGCTTGATCCACGACTTTTGTTGCATTGCAGTAAAATGATCACTTATACGAGGGAGGATCCAAAAATAACCACAATTTATTTACAGAAAGCATTTACTTTGTTTTTTCAAATACAACCTAAATCCCCTTCAAAGTTCTCTCCACTAGCATTAATGCACTGTCCAACTGTTCATTCCAGCATTGGAAGCATCTTTTAAACTCATCCTTTTTCACACTTGCTATTACCTTCGTGACATTGCGCTTTACGTCTTCAACATGTCAAAACACTTCCCTTTCAAGTCCCTTTTCATCCTTGGGAACAAGAAGTCTGAGGGTGCTAAATATGGCGAATAGGGCCAAAAACTGGTGAACACTGAGAGCTGTGTACGAGAGCGTTGTCGTGATGCAGGAACCACTCACTGGAATTCCACAAAGCCGGACGTTTTCATGTCAAACTTCTGCGGTGACTTTTCATAACCCCCAAATAGAATTGCTGGATCCTAAGGACAAATGAGTGTACGATCTCTTTGATCTAAAAAAATAATTTAAAAAAAAAACACACATCAAAATTGTCTTCTCATTTCTTTTTCACATAATGAGCTTATTTTGGATGAGGTGAGGCAGTTGACTTCCATTTACTTGACTGTTGTTTTCTTTCTAGCTTGTACTTATAGCACCATCACTCACCTGTGATGATTTTATTGTAAAAAATCTGACTTGTCTTCGAATGTGTCCCTCACTTGATGACAGGTTTGAATGCGACGACCCCTTCTATCTCCAGTGAGAAGTCTCGACATGAACTTTGCTGCCACTCTTCACATCCCCAAATCAACATTCAAAATGAGCTGAACTGAGCTCCAGGACAACCCAGATAAGTCCTCGAGTTAGTCGATTGTCGTGCATCATTAATTGTTGATCAGACTAGAGATTTTGCCAATGTTGTCCTTGCTTCGAGCAGCTGAAGGGCGACCGGAATGGGACTTATCTTTAATGGCCATTTTCCCTTTTTAAACAGAGCAAACCATTTGTAAACATGAGTTTTACTAACAGCATGTTCTTTGTAAGCCGTTTGCATCATCACAACAGTTTTCGCTGTGTTCTTGCCGAGTAAAAATCAAAACTTCACAGCCACATATTGTTCGTAAGAATCGGCCATCTTTTCGTGTCACATCAGCACTGTACACACATACAAGGAACTGCCAGAGAAACCATGCTAGTCATTGTTGGGTGACGCCGGTTGGCAGAATGACTCAGCAGAGGTCCTAAAACAGCACTCTGGCAGCACAAACTGGCACTACAAGTACACGATATGCAGCATTATGATTCTGATTATTTTTGTGTCCCCCTCTCGTATGCTGCAATATCCGTTGGTGGCAATTAATACTTTGTGATGACAAGAAAGAGAAACGATTTCATGAAAACTCTATAAAAGGAATTTAAAACTGAACTGCAAGTTTTTTTATAAATTTCTTTACATGAAAATAAAACGGCGATGATGAATACCCTGCAGTACACCAATAAAACTACACAGAAAAGATTTCAAATGCATGAATCCAACTGATAGTTAAAAACTGATCTAGAAGAAATAATCTCATCTAATCAAGAGGCAATGGATTATCATATGTACCATGTACGATTGTTTTGACCAGGCACTGCTTTTGCAGTAAATAAAGCTGGTTGTGCAATGGATAAGCCAACAGCTCAAGATTTGAATAATGTGAAATAAATATTCTGATAATCAAAACGCCCTGTAAATTACACTCCCCAAGAAGATTTGGAAGCCTACAGTGATGCTGAATATACTAGTTACAAGAAGACAAGCCATTCAACAACTAGAATTGTGGAGAGTTCTCTGGTGGAGCTGTATCGTGCATTTGTCAGTTGTAGAAGTTTGCAGCAACTTCCACAATCCAATCCAAGCTTATCTCTGGTAGTGAGGATCAAAATGGTTAATTTGGCTGAAAATCTTGCAGAAGATATGGACTGGAAAGACAGAGCTGCTTCCAACACTGTATAATTATAAATTCTACCAGACCATCAAACTTGCAAAGAATCAATATCAGAGATTGAAACCTACAAAAGTCCAATACGTTTATGCAAGAGAGATTTCTGAATGATGAATACTTTCATAACTCTATGGTGTTTTGTCTAAGCTCTCACGAGTACCTAGCATTTAACCAAATTCTACTATCTAGTCAGCAAGAAGTCAGGTACCATCCAGCATTCTTGGCGAACCAGTCACGCTGGATTCAGTCAGGTTGTGCAAACATCTATATACTAGTTGAATCAGTTGTGTTGAAAAGTATTTTATAGCATGTGCAGGGTATACAATAGTTTTTAACAACAAATGACAACTGCACTTATTAGTTTACAGGCTCAATAATACAACTGATGTTTGGGAAACAGCTACTGTCACCAGGTTATCCATTTCACCATTTCCTTTTGTAAAGGATTAGCCGTGGTTGTAGTGGTCTTACACTTTGTGAGCGTTTTGTGATATTATTACATTGAGCAACTATCAAGTGGGCATATTGATATAAAATTATATTGAATTGTCAGGCTGACACCAGGCGAGTTTAGTGAAGCAGATTCGCCAACTGCGTTAATTATTAGTCAATGAAGTTAACATTATTCTTAGCAATAGATAAAACATGTACTTCTTACCTTGGGGACATATTACTCACATCATATATATTATATCTGAAACAACTGGGTAACTTACTCTAACGACTGATAAATGATTTGGGAACACCAGAAGAGTGGATTGAATGAGAGTATTTATTCTTTAGATACCGAACATAATACATGCGTCCGCATTTCCAACTAAGTTATGATGGGAGGAATAACACGCGCAGTAGCTTCTAGAATTACCAATATGGTATCAACAATAATGGAACCAAGTCTCCTTCAGACGTGTAATAATGATTTAACTGTGGCATGATTTGGAACCAATGATAACTGTTAAGATTATGAATAACTAATAACAACCCCAACACGAACATTATCGAATAGTGATGCACGAGACTCAAGGTATAAGTTAAACTATGAATTTAGGAATGCATGATGATGCTGGAACTTAGAGACAGACGAGCTATATAACAGAGTGAAATACTAATACTACAAGAAGACTAGAACAGACTAAGTCTAACTGCCATGCGGCAGCAGACCTTGCTACATCGTGCCAGTCTCGTTGGTCAACTGAACTGCAGAGAGCGAGACAAGATGGCATCTTCCTTTATGTACTATCATGTTACTGACGCTTGCCAGGGCATTGCTCTGCGGCATGTGTATGGAATTCGCGACTCAGCAACTGAGGTTGCTACGGCTGAGCGCCAAGTGGAGCAGCTCTCTCGAATGTTCACGAATCAATCTTCCAACATTTATACTCATACCCATAATAATATTTGGACCATTACACTTTAATCAAATTTAACAGTCTGGAATATTGATCTAGTATTGCTAGGAATATTTTCTTTTCCACCAGTTTCGCAAGGCATATAATAATGTTATTCTATGTGGCAACCACATAGTGAATGAAAAGTCACTATAAATATTGTATTTATACATCCTCTAATTACCACACAAATACAATTATCACAGGGATTCAAATAACCTATCACATGCTCAATTAATTGGACCAATTTTTTGTGTGCTTTAATTTCCTCTGAACTACATTTGAAGAACTAAAATAAACAGTTCATCTTCAAAATAAATTATTACCTAAGCAAATAAAAGAGTACTAGCAATGAAAAGTAATATTGCGAGTCTGAGAAAAATCTTCACTGTTCTACTTTCCTCCTACAAATGTGTGACCTACAGATAATAGACACATTTAATTGTGATATTGCCAATTGAAATTAAGGAAAATTTAACACAGCAGAATATATACCACCATAAAATCTAAGCATGCAATAATCAAGTTTCAAAAACTCCTGTTTAGTAATAATTGGCAAAATCATTGGCTTCCTCACCCTTCTAATTGGTTTGTTTTTGGCTTAGTCATGTGGTGTCTGTGTGTACACATCCAATTCCCTAGCCATGTTCTCTAGTCAGGACGAAGGTTTCAACCAAAATATTGTAAAGTGTGCTTGTTTGTTACTAGTGATCCTCCTGCCTTCCTCTTATTTTATCTATCCTTCCTTATTTTCAAAAATACACAACTTTAAGAAATTGCAAATTAAATAAAAAAATCAATTCTACAACATACCTGAATGAATTTTTTTTACAAAACTATGACAGTTGCAAAAAAGAAAAATCCTATAATGCAATGTGAATTCACAGGGACAGTAAACTCATCATTTACCAATGTTGGAAAAACAGAATGTAATGACAATATATACAAATACTCAATATTTCCAGTAATCACTTGGTGATTTGAGAGTAACTGAAACATTTGGTGCAGCAAATGGAGGTGATTATTGGTTGGCAGTATATTGGCAATAAGACTGGCTGTATGGATGGAAGATGTCAAGAAGATGAAGGGGATGCTGTAGCTGGATTAGATAGTGGACAGGGGAAGCCTGAATAAAAAGTAAAAATGAGTAGAAAAAATGAAAACACAGTTTGTCCAGGTTATTAGGAACCCGAAAGAATTGGAGGCAAGGAGTGGTAATGAATTCAGCCATGGTCTTTCAAAGGAACAATTTCAGCGTACACCTGGCACCTTCCTTCCAAATGCCAGGTCCATACATTGCTCAACACGCAACAGGCTTGGGGAAATGCGAAATAAAATAGGTATGTGGAAACAAAGCTATAACATTAAAATTTAGAAGCGGGATGGCTGAAGAGATACAAAGCACAAGACAAAACAATTATACAATATTTTGAGTGACCCCTTAATCATGTGATAGTCTGATGAAATATGTAAAAAATCATGTTTATCTTTTGTTTTTGCACCCCTATACTTGATTTGATTATTTATTGATATGCAGATGAGAAGAAAAATAAAAAAAAATTATGAAACAGCGATAAAGGAGGGCAACTCTCTCACTAAAAAATAAAAATAGTGGTAGTGGGGGCCTGAATGGTTCCACTTTTAGGTATTATCAAAGGCTAAGGATGTCTTAATATCAAGAATAAGCTATTAAGTGATGTTTTATACACTGCTTTCTATCTATCGACATTGCACTTCTTTGAGAGTCATACCATCAAGTGTTGACATCTGTATTATTTACAAAACCCTATTTCACTTCCGTGCAACGAATCTATCCTCCTTTTAATACCATAAAACGCTAACTACATAATACAAATGTCTTAGATAGAAAATTTGGATTTAAAAAAAATACATACCAATATAAATTTAAAATGACAGTAATTTACAATAAAAGAATTTTTTCTAGAGGACAGCACACACTAGCCTTAGTGAAAGCAATGAAAATATTTGCTAGTTACCAGTTGTTCCAATCACAGCTGCTAATTTATCATGAACTTTGCTAACCACTTTACCACCCAACTTCTGTATTTCATCCTTAAGCTCTTCCTTGGGTCTAGAGGTCTTGCTTAGAATAACAAATTCCATATTCTTAAGTGGGCGAGGTGTTCTTTCAACTAAAGGCCTAGAAGCAAAATTGTCATAAGAATCTCAAAACCTTAAGCACTAACAATATGTATACACAGTCCAAGAAAAATGTTAACAGCTTTTGCTTATAAGTTAACAAACACTGTGACATATTTTCATTTCAATTACGTAACAAAAAAAAAATCAGATTGAAAGATACATCATCAACATTATCATTTTTCCTAGACTATCTTATAGAAACTTAAATCAGTCAAAATTACACACAGTTTTAGAGTTCAGATTAAAATACATGTTGAAAACAAGAAGAATGAGGCATATAAAAAAAGATCTCCCTAAAATCTTTTTTAGATTAAGTTTAAGTGTGCAGCTAATTATTTAAAAAAAACACTGTCTGCCTCATTTCCTCCAACCACCTAGCAACTGTTTTATATTATTGTATAAGGAACTTTTTCCCAGTCCCAGTCATTGAATCTGTCTACTGGTTTAATGCAACCAACCATCTCATCCTATACTGAGCTAACTAACCCCTTCATCTCAACACGTCCCTTGCTACCAACATCCTCAAGCATCTGCTTCCAATATACTGTTATCTACTTCTACAATTCCTTTGCTCAACTGTTTTTCCTCCACTAAACATCAATCTATCCCACAAGTCTTAAAATGTTACCCATTATACTGTCTTCTTCCTGTGAGAATATTGAACAAACTTCTTTAGTAATTCTTCACTTCCAAAACATGTTCATTTCATGTTTTATCTATCCACTTAATTTCCAACATCTTGTCATATAACCTAAATTTTGTTAATAAACTATCAAAATTAGTTTAAAGAGTTGTGAGCTGGCATCAATCTTATTGCAAAACATGTTTAAAGCCATTTTCTTACAATTTTCAAGTAATAAGTAGAAGTAAAGAGTATGAACACAATGATTTGTAAACATTAGCCAGTTTATCTTTTTTGACACATTCTTGGCATAAGTGCATCACTATTGCAATGTTTTCAGTGAACAATAACACAAACGCTTGCAAGCAAAGAACCGACTATAAATTTCACCACCACATCTCATTTATGGTGTAACATTCATGATTTTTTTTATTTTGCACATACATGTTAAAAACCACAATATAAGATATATTAAAAATGCTGCTGATGCCTTGCAAGTTACTAACTTCTTTCATTTCCATCATCACGAGAATTCAACGTCATACCAGATGACTGGTATAACAATTTTTGACCGATACAGTAAGCGGACTTGAGCCCATATTTAACACAAGTAAGATGTGTCTAATGATTAACTATGAAGGCCAAACTGATAACTGAAAGAAACATAAATGATTAGGCACATACAGGCACTGAAGGAAACAGAGGTCAAAAGAAGAACAAAAGATTTCTGTATATTTCTATTAATCATCTTTTTATGTCTCGCATAGACATACCAAACACCCTCTCATTACTTTTCAAGATACTGCTGGTAGAAATTCAACAACCTCTAATGAAATAATAGCTTTGATGCTACTTGTGCTAGAGCATAATTTAGGATAAACCCGAAGGTTTGCTCTTTGCCATCTGATAGGCTTGTTTACTGGTGCCGGTTTCAATGTGCGCTGTAGAAATATGCGAAAACTTAATAGTATTTAATATTCCCCTTATTTTATCTTATGAATGTTGCATTATGTTGTGGTTCATCAGATATGCAAGGAGGTTGTAGTAGCCCAGTATGTGCTATAATGCTAAGAATCTTTTCTGCTCAAAACTACTTACAATTATTTCATAAATGAAAAAAACATTAAGAAATAATTCCATTGGTGAATGACAGTGCACAAGAAAATCCACAAGGACACTGTCAAAACTAAATATGCCGTTCACTACTCACTGGTTATAATACGGGTCGAGCCAGGACAATAAATTACATATTTAAATAAAAATTAGGATAAGGAGGAATCTGCCAATTACCACAGATTACCATAAAAAAAGAAACAAACATGAGAGAATTATTGGCTATACATCTTCCGTCAGCGAAGAACATTGCGTACACAAGACAAGAGCCAAAGGCCAAATCTCATACACTGATCTTCAGCTCCCACCTTGGCCATATAAGGTATATACTCAGCAACTACAATGTAGCTGCTTTTATTTCCTTGGAATCAAAACGTATTCAAGGAATTATAAAAACAAGATGAGTCTATCCACTCATTCCTAGGCAACACAGTCTAGAATAACAATGATCACTGGCATACCAAATCTGCAGCGTTTTTTGGCTGAAGGAAGATGACCCTGAGGAGGAAATTCAGTAGCGGACAGCCAAGATAAATTCAGCATCGCATGTTAAGGGTAGCTTAAAAGAATCCCGAACATTAAAAGTTCTAGTAGTTAACTGCAGAAGTGTATGTAATAAACAGCCTGAACTCGAAAACGTTATTCATAGTACAGATGATGATATCGTAATAGGCACAGAAAGTTGGTTAAAACCGGATATAAGTTCCACCGAAATTTTTAATAGTAACATGAACATTTTCCGTAAGGAGAGGTTGCATTCCCAAGGAAGTGGTGTATTTATAGCTGTTAGTAAGTACCTCCCATGTAGCGAAATAGATGTCCATACTGTCTGTGAAATCATATGGATCAAGCTCAACGTAGCTAGGATAAAACTTGTGATAGGCTCCTTCTATCGTCCACCAGATGCAAGCGTAAATATTGCCGAGGCCTTAAGAAATAATGTAAATAATATAGCACGGCAATTTCCAGACCATACAATAATGCTAGGTAATGACTTCAGCTTGCCAGGTACTGACTGGACTAATTATGTTCACGTTACTGGGGGCAGGGATAAAGCAGCTTGCTAAATCATTCTAGACCTCTTTTCAGATCACAATCTTGAACAGCTCGTAACTGAACCAACATGATGCCTCAACATAACGAAAATATTTTAGATATAGTTGTTACAAATAGGCCTGAATTATTAACGGATATTTCTACCACCGCAGGAATAAGTGATCACAAAGCTGTAATTGCTATGGAAAAACTAATAACCATGCGCAAAAAGAGAGGACCATTTACAGATTCGAAAAGGCTTCAAAAGAGTGTTTTACAGCGTATTACCATACCTTCTTATCAGCAGGAGGCACCGTTGAAGAGAGGTGGCAACGATTCATACATATAGTCGGGGAAGGTATGAACTTGCATATACCGAAACGGACAATCAGGGAAGAGAACGATTCCCCATGGTACACACGGGAGGTTAAAAGGTTACTTAACAAGCAAAGGAAGATACATGCATGATCAAAAAGGACGATGCATCAGACTGATTTAGATAAGTTAGAGAAGATAAGGGGGCATGTTAAGAATGCGATGCGTGAGGCCTTTAATGACTTTCATGCCAATTCTCTCTCTAAGAGCCTCACTGAAAACCCTAAGAAATTTTGGTCGTATGTAAAAAAAGTTAGTTGTAGAGGGAACAATAAGCCAGTTCTAATAACAGACGGACGGGAAGTTGAAGACATCCGCGACAAGGCTACCGTATTTAACACCAAATTAAAAAATTCAGTCACGCGCAAAAACGTGGAAAACATCCCCACTTTACCACATCGTGTGGAATTAGAGATGGATCAGACAGAAATTGATAGCGTAGGTATTGTAAAGCAATTAAAAATCCTGAAGTGGGGTGAAGCGCCGGGTCCCGATGGTATACCGGTAAGAGTATTTTCTGAATACGCGGAGGATATTGAACCATTTCTGTCAGATATATTCCGTAAATGTTTAGAAGAGAAAAAAGTACCTTCTAGTTGGAAAATAGTCCAGGTAATTTCCATTTTTAAGAAAGGAGATCGGAGTGATTCTAGGAATTATCGACCTATATCTCTAACATCTGTCTGCAGCAGAATTCTGGAACATGTCATATGCTCGAACATTATGAAGTTTCTAGATGAGAACGCGTTACTTACACCGTGTCAATATGGATTTCGGAAGAAGAGATCGTGTGAAACACAATTGGTCCTATTTTCCCATGACGTAATGAAAGTTATCGATGCAGGTTCGTAAAATGATGCAGTTTTTTTGGATTTTGAGAAAGCTTTTGATTCTGTGACACACAACCAACTTTTAGCGAAGATTCGAGCTTTCGGTATTTCGGCTCAGATTTGCGAGTGGATACGTGATTTTCTAACTGGTCGATCACAGTATGTTGTTGTTGACGGGGAAGCCTCTTCTAAGATAAATGTTACTTCGGGCGTTCCTCAAGGAAGTGTAATAATCCCACTTCTTTTCTTAATATTTATAAACGATCTAGGTGACAATGTCAAATACTAGTTGCGATTGTTTGCCAACGATGCGGTTATCTATAGGGAAATAAGGTGCTCCGATGATTGCTTAGAAATTCAGCGCGATTTTGATGCTATTTTTGATTGATGCCGTAAATGGCAGCTTACACTTAATTGTAAAAAGTGCAAGGCAATGCAGGTAAGTAACAAGAAGAACCAGCTTGTTCACGATTACAAAATAAACAATTCAGCTGGTGACACGGTTGATTCCGTGAAGTATCTGGGGGTGACAGTACAAAGCAACATGAAATGGGACATGCACATAACTTCCGTCGTAGGCAAGGCTAATTCTTAATTACGATTCATAGCTCATATTATGAGGAATTTTAATGCTCATACAAAGGAGATAGAGTATAAAACACTAGTACGTCCGCATCTGGATTACTGTTGTGGGGTTTGGGATCCGTATCGCAATGTTCTGATTGACCCAGCGGAGAGGGTGCAGAGGAGAGCCGCTTGATTCATGACTTCTTGTTACAACCATTATGAAAGCGTCACAGAATTGATACATAGATTGGGCTGGGATAGTTTCGAAGACAGATGACGTAGCTTGCGTTCAAATTTATTGGAGAATATGCAAAAAAATTCAAATTTCGAGTGCAACGAAATACTTCTTCCGCCAACCTATTTAGGTCGCAATGACCGGAGGGATAAGATTAGAGAAATAAGATGCTGTACTGATGCTTTTATGTATTCCTACTTTCCTCGCACTATTCGGGATTGGAATGGGCGGGTTTAGGATTGGTGCTTAGCACCCTCTGCTACCCACAATGTTTGTGATTTGCAGAGTATGGATGTAGATGTAGAACACATGAAAGTGGTAAAGGCCACCAGCAATGCCAGCATGATAGTGAAAAATAATTGTTTATCATGATAAAAGCAAAGACAATGAATACAAAAGCACAAAAAACTATAAAACACGTTCTAAGTATAAAACATATGAGTAAAAAATTATTCATATTGCAGGCATCACTATGGAATTGCAGGTATCAATTATGACTGTACATTTATGTTAAATCTAATTAATTATTGTCCTCATCTTTTCTATGATATATAAGGAATATACTACAAGAAGGTTATAAAGATACATCACAAAGACTACAAATAAAAATTAGGTTAAGGGATATAAAGTAGTGCTTACCACATATGAATGCAGGGCCACAAACTAATCATTGAAATATACCCTTCCTCAGCATATGCGGTCATCTGTAGCTTATTTACCCTTACTAATTTTTATTTTTCTATCTGGTACCTTTTATTTGATGGGAACCCACAAAGATTACAGTTATACATACTTCAAGAAACTTACGCTGAAGGCTTTCCTGAGGATGACGATGTAGGTTTAATAATTTTGATAGTTCTCTTGCGTGGCACGTACTTATAACCACTCCTGAAACATAAAAACATATATAAAAAATTTGTCTTCTTAAAACAAACAAAAACACACAAACACAGAAGATTATGCACAAAAATAAAAATAATGCATGTGCCACAAAAAAATGATACAGAGTTGTGGAGAGAAGATAAGCTGGTACATCAAAACTGAAACATGTAAAGCTAATAGGAAAAAACAAATCAAACATTAATCCTTACAAACAGGGAAAGAAAACATTTTATCAACTCAAAGATTGGGTAATGATGTGTGCACACACAAAAAGGTACTTTTGGCTTAGAAACAACTTTTTTTGATTGATAATATGTAAATACTAGCTGGTGTCCAGGAGTTCATTCATGTTCGTAAAGAATTTTGATTGATAGCTACCGACATGCAACAACCATAGTGCACGATGGAGACTCGAGGCTACTACCACACGCAAACTCCAGTGGTATGCACAAGATACGTTTCGCTGCAGATTGAAATATAGGGACATACATGTCTTTGGTCGAAATATGAAAACGCTCTCCGCTGACCAATTTCAATCACCATTTCTCTCACACCCCGATAACTACCGACTTGGAACTACCATGGTTCATGTTGGAAGACTTGAGACTACTACAACACACAGACGTCAGTGGACTGTGCTAGGTACTTTGGCTGCAGAATGAAATATAGGGACACATAGAAATATTTTTATATCAGGTCGACCACTTTCAAGCATCATATCTACCACCCCCTATAGCTGCCAATATGCAATCACCAAAGTGCACAAGGGAAGATTCCAATCTACCACCACACAAATGCCAGTGGTCTGCACCTGGTAGTTCTGGCTGAAAAGTGAAACATAGGGACATCCACGTCTGGTAGAAATAGGAAAATGCCACAGGTTGACCACCTTCAACCACCATCTCTACCACACCCCCTTAGCTACCGATATTCAGCCATCATAGTGCATGATGGGTGACTCCATGCTACTACCACATACAAAAACCATTGATCTGCGCAAGGTAGTGGAGGCTGCAGAGTGAAATATAAAGACACATGTGCGTGTGTGTGTGTGTGTGGAAAATACAGATGAATTACACCCAACACTCATCAAAGTTGAAGGGAGGAGGGCAGCAGCAACAAGAAATAATATACAGGGTTAACCCTTTATCAAGTTGAAAGAAACAAGTAGCTCAGCTCACGCTAGCCTTGCAGTCAACACAGACACACACAGAATGAAATTGACCGTCCGAGGTAGTGGGGGGAGCTAAGATAATATAATTGCAGGTGTTAACCACAAGAAAGATTAAAATGGAAAATAGTAATGATAAAAATAATCGTGTTCGCATCTGGCTCCACCTGGTGTCTCACTTCTGCAAGAATAAGGGTGAAAACATGCCGAACAGGTTGCGGTGATGGGGGAGATCGTGGTAGCGATGAAGGTCGATGGGTAAAAACAGGTCACGATGAAGATGAAGTTAGATGTCGAGGTATAGCTGCTAGTATTCACCAGTGTTTTGAAAACCCTTGTAGGTGTCACACATTGTAAATTGTTTATATTTTGTGTTTAACGCTAGTATCATTTACTTTATTCAACCAGCAATGATTCATGGAAGTGATAACAATAGGGATAATGACTGTTTGTCAGTTGCCACATAATAGTG
Source organism: Vandiemenella viatica (assembly GCA_031002005.1). Classification (NCBI taxonomy): domain Eukaryota; kingdom Metazoa; phylum Arthropoda; class Insecta; order Orthoptera; family Morabidae; genus Vandiemenella; species Vandiemenella viatica. The sequence continues at coordinate 115,404,241 of CM061914.1, read as the reverse complement.
GCTACTTTCTACGCCTAGTAATGGAGAGTTCAGTTAACACCAAGTAAATGAACATAGACAAACGCTTGATCAATGTCACCATTTAAATCAGGATCTGACTGATTCCATGTCCACCTACGAAATACACCACAAACTTTTCAATAAATTTACAGTAAAATCCGGGACAAGTCAAATGTTTATAACAGTTACCACATCAATCCAATACATGCTGAGGAAAAACTCGTAACTATAAATTAATGATAATTATTGTAAATAAAGTAGTGCACCGTTTAGCAAAGAATTTTAAAGTCAAATTTAGATTTTTCAATTCAAAATCAGAATTTTCAATGGGAAATCAGAATTTTCCATTTCAAATTCAGTCAACATTTTATTAAAATAATAACTAACACAAGAATTTTTTTTACCTTCTTTAAATGTATAAATATTGTTGTCGGACTGAACTGTCAGTTTGATGTTCCATTTCAGTCGGTATATGATGTGTAATAATTTCTGAATAGTCAAAGCACTGACAATGGATAATTATTTGATTTACTGTATAAAATTTGTTGTAATTTATCTACTGCTGACTGTAATTGCTTGAAACAGTAACTTTTCCATAGTTGTACAATTTATAAAAATCTGTACTTAATATTTCATACAATAATTTATTTAAAACAGAAGGTAGCATTGTCAATGTCAATACATTGTTAATTTTTATATCTGCAGTTGTGTAAAATGAGATGACATCCATTAAATAAATCAATATTTAGAACAAGATACAATTAAACACCACTCTGTACAATACAAAATCCGAACTGCGTAATCAAGTGTAGACGCTAGATCGCGTGACCTTGACAAACAATCGGAACCAAGCAGACCTGCAGCAGTGCGCTAGGTCGCAAGGTGAAAACAAAATACATTGTTCTTTCATCGACATCCCAGTGAACGGCGAAGGTGGTGGCTAGCGCGACCGCCTCGGCATGTGCCGACTCATTACTAACAATGCTTTTGTTTCACATGGATGAAACAACTACCGCGACTGCAACCATCTTCACCGTTACCTGCTCAGCATGTTTTCATCCTAAGGCTACATGCCGAAATATTACGTGTTTCTTGCATTTGTCCTTTTTGTGTTCATCGTTCCCAGCCACCCACATCTGTGTTAAGTGTTGGGTCCTATTTCCATATCCTTCCTTAATTTTATTGCCTTTAAGCATTTTCCTGCTCTTTGATATTATTATATGTGTATATATAAAAACTAACTTAGTCCACAACCCAAAGGTTGGTTGGATCCTCCCGAAAGAGGCATACTAAGCCATTGTGTCAGAGGTTGGATGGCCATTTCCTTTCCTCTGGGACCTACAGTTTAACGTGGAATCCAAACCACGGAGTGACCTGGCATAGCTCATATGATCAAACACAATTCTTAAAAATTCCCGCACCTGCCGGGTCTCGAACCCGGGACCGGAGCAATGAATTTTTTTGAAAGCAAGCACCTTAACCACTGAGCTACCAGACTGCTCCATGTGTGTGTGTGTGTGTGTGTGTGTGTGTGTGTGTGTGTGTGTGTGTGTGTGTGTGTATACACACACACAATGAAATCAAGACGCTAAGTAGCAGAATGGAATCAAATTACGATAGGGAAATGAGCCACCACTTACCTTTAGATGATGGATGTGGGGCGTGAACACACAGAAAAGACAAACACAAATAATAAAGTGATTTTTAGGATAAATCCTTCGTCAACGGGAGAACATTATGAGAGGTGGGAGCAGCTGGAGACTGCTTCACAGAAAGACCGCCGGTCGGGAAAAAATACATATATTTACAAAAAAAGGATAGCGAAATGAACCACCACTTACTTTAGATGATGGTTTCATGGGGGTGAACATACAAAAATGCACAAGAACAGGAAAAACAATGAATATTTCCGAACTTTGCTCTTCGTCGACAGGACATTATGGTGGGAAGGTGGCATGGGAGACTGTCACATTTTATGATTTTTTGAGATACTGTTTCTCAGTTAGGGCAATAAGTGTGTTCCCTGATAACACAACCTCCTCTGAACTACGTAGATGGGGACTAGCCTATCAGAATATCCTGAACACCAGACATCCTCCTGGCCTCAATCTCCAATAAATTCCTCCCACCAAACCCAGCACTTAGTATCTACTATTTACATTTCTTTATATTCTTTTATTTCTGATATATTATTTTTCACTTATAGTTTTTCAAAATTTTATTTTTATATATGTATCCTCATTCAGTTATTATGTTGGTCTATCACCCACTTTCAATGATAATGTACAGTCAACAGTATCGATACAATATTTGAGCTTTGATCCCCCACTCCTACCCTACCATCCGCACCAGCGACGCCATTCACTGATTGGCAGTCTCTGTGTACACATCTGACTCCGCCTGGTGTCTCAGTTCTGCATGAATAAGGCTGTATGCCGAAATATTGCGCTTCTCTTGTGTTTGTTTTTTTTTGTGTTCGTCGTCCCAGCTGCCTTCATCTGTGGTAAGTGTTGGGTCATATTTCCATATCCTTCCTTAGTTTTATTGCCTTAAAACATTTTCATGCTCATTGTTATTATATATATATGGGTTTCTGCACTTTCAAAAATTTATCTGGCTATAGGTCTACCCCTACCTCACCAACATCCCAATCATACTCAACACTCTCCTACAACTCCCTTGATTTTCAAAATCCCTTGTCTTGCCCACATCTCCCCCACCCACTCCAACCAACTCCTACTAAACTAAAGCAGTAAGTGGTTAGCCTTTCAGCTTTTTCCTTTATCAGAATCTCAAGTCTTTGTTCCTCAAAGGGATTGTCATTTTCCCTAACTCCAAAGTTTACCCATGCCACTTTGGTCCGGGACTCTGTAGCATTCTGCTGCACTCTCCAGTGGCGTTACCACTTTGGCACCGGAGATGGTAGTGATATTCAACATGCTGAGCCTGAGTCCTGCTTAGAGCATTTCAAACCTCCCTCCAAACTAGATCCACCTCTCCTTCCTCAACATAACCCCTTCCTTAAGTTCCAGGACATCCTCTCGTCCAACCTGTCCTCAAAATCTTTCCTCAGCTTCATTTCCCATTTCAACAACCTCAGTACTATTGAAACGCATGCCATGAGAGAACTGTCTAAGAATAGGAACATCATTCTCCCAGCTGACAAAGGCTCAACGACCAGTCATGGACCACAGTGACTACAAGACCGAAGCTTTGAGACAGTTCTTTGACATCCCCACATCCTACAACTTTAATATGCCACGAAGTACTTGCTCTCCTTGACCTCCAAGGTCCCTCACAGGGACTCTCACCCAACTCTTTGTCCCTCTTTACCCCACAGAATCCACCTCGTAATTTCTTCCCACGATCCACAAGACTGGAAATCCGGGACGACCTATAGTTGCAGCATATGGGTCGCCTACTGAACGAATTTCAGCTCTTGAGGATCAGCACCTCCATCCTTTTGTACAGAACCTCCCTTCATTCATAGAAAACGCCCCCCACTCCCTCAAATGACTTTCCAAAGTCCCCATTCCTCTACCATCTCACTCCTTCCTTGTCTCCATAGATGTCCCTTGCCTGTATTCCAACATCCCTCATGGTCAGGGCCTCAGTGCCATGGAACATTTCCTGGAGATGTGACCTCCCGACAGCCTTCCCAAAACATCCTTCCTCATTTCCTTGGTAAACCACCTCCTGTCTAATAACTACTTTGCCTTGAACTCTTAAATTTACCACCAGATATGTGGCACTGCTATGGGCACCCGCATGACACCATCCCATGCAAAACTTTCCCTGGGCCGTCTGGAACAACAATTCCTAAACAATCTTTCCATTAAACCTCTTGTGTGGTTCAGATACATAGATGACATTTTTATGACCTGGACCCACAAAGAGAATCATCTAATAGACTTCAACTCCCTAAACACCCACTCCATCAACTTTACCTGGACATATTCCCACAGCCATGTTACCTTTCTTAATGTTGATATTTCCTTAGATAATAGGCGCCTGCATACCACTGTTCATATCAAACCTACAAATCTACAGCAGTATCTTCATTTTAACAGTTGTCATCCCTCCCACACCAAACGTTCCCTTGGAAGGCGCATCTGCTCCAATGAAGAATCACTTTCCCAAAACACACAAAACCTATCTGGAGCTCACATCTCCCGCAGCTACTCTCCTGACTCGGTACAAAAACAAATCTCTCGTGATATAGCCCTTCCTGTGCACAGCTAGTCCTAGACTGTACCTCTCGACACTAACCGCAGCCTGCTTTCTTCCCTGGTTAAGATTTCGTTTTATTATTATTTTGCCCACCAGGGTTATTTTTGATATTTCGCAACTTCAAAATGATTTTCGCTAGACTATTAGCTTCAAATCACTACCCCCTCTCTCAGTCTTCTGTTTGGATTACCTCTGCCATGTTCCTTCCTTACAGTAACTGAGAGGCAGTTCCTTGAATATTCACCTTCAGTAATATTTTCTTGCCCATGAAACTTAAGTCTGTGTTCGTGTCTGTTTTGTGTGTTCATACCACATAACCATAATCTAAGGTAATTTGTGGTTCATGTAATTCCTTTTTGCAACTTAAGAGTTTTATTTAATTGTTATTACATATACAATACAAATTAGGAATTACATTAAAGCCACTAGAATCTAGTTGCTCCAGGATATCGTAAAAAAAATTATTCACACCGAAAAAGACAGTTGAATTGACCTATATAATGATGAATTACTCTTAGTTTTGGAAAGTAAAAATGGGTAATTTTGTGGGTACCTTTAGTTTAGGAAACATCTAGGAGGCGCAGAGTCATTTCTGATAAATAAGAGTAATTCATCATTATATAGGTCAAACATTACTACTGATCAATAATTTAGTTTTTCACTCAGTAGTTTTGAAGTTTTAATCAACTGCAATCAAAAAGTTTATACGCTGGCATACTGTTAACTCTTTCCATACAATCACTTATATGCATTACATCAAGCAAAGATGAATTCAGGAAAAATTACTGAACTGATTAGCTCAGAGCTTAAATCGTACAGTAAATCCCTCTAATCATTTCTTTTAAAACTCAAAGAAAATGATCAGATTCATGAGAAACTTTTACTTACAGGAATGTGTCTTCATATCCATCAGGTACTTTAAATGGCACCCTTTCAGGATCAACAGTTACGAACTGACATTTGCACCACTCACTCAGATCACCAGTGCACTTGTAACCTGTACCAGAACAAAATACCAACTGTCCATTTTTACATTCCTTGCAAGGCTTTAATGCTCCAAAGGTCATGATATCAGCAAGTCGATCCAGCATCTGCAAAATAATGTTCAAGTAATTTTTGTCCAAAGTAATTAATGTTAGAGCATATTAATACTGACAATAATAAAAACTAATTAGAAAATATAAAAACCATAAAATGCAAATAAATTTTAAGTGCTAGATCTACCAGAATGGTCTCATCAGAGACTGAGGCCTGAAGGATGTCTAATGTTAAGGATATATTGGTAAACTACAGGTAGTTCTCATCTGCAGAGTTCAGAGGAGGTTGTGGTTTCAGGGAAAACTCCGACAGTACCGAGAGTCTGCCACTGGATGGGATAAATTGCAAGAAAAAACTGTTTGCCTGTGGCTATTCATTCTCACAGCATGTGAGGGAGAGGTGAGAACAATATATGAACTTGTACAGTGGAGGTAGGCGAGTTGTTTATAGGTATGGGTTGTGGTGTTTGTAGCCTGGCCAATGATGGGAAATGTTTCCAACATTTATGATTGGAATAGGTGGCGGTGTTGCATCTTTTGTTGTTGGGTCTGTTACATGGGAATGGTCAGTGTGGTGGTTTGAAGAACTACAAGGTGAGTATTTGTGAACAAATTTTTTTTATTATTATTTGGTTGAAACATGTGCAAGGGACAGGATTTTGTGGAGACAGATGTGCATTCGGAGAAAGAATAAGTCATACCCACGACGAAGGATTAAGTTAATGGACTCGAAAACAGTAAACAACTGGATGATGAAAGTGGGGCTGTGGTTAGTTTGTGTGAGTGATAGGTTGTAGCAAGAGATATTTGTTTTTGTACAAAATCAGGGGGCGCAGGAGATGAGAGCTTCTAACAGATTCTGGGTGTATCTGGAGAGATTTCACTGAAACAGAAGAATTTGGCATGGATGGTCAGGCTATAAGAAAGTGAACATTTGTGCCTTAATCAAACACAGTATATCAAGACATTCTTCGTACTTCACTGACCAAAGAAGAGCTCTTCCAGATCAAAGGTTATTTAGTGGTTTTGCAAAAGTTCCTCCAAACCCAAACAATCTATTAAAATGATAATAGTTGTACAAATCCTCCAGAAAAATTTCACATAAAGCAAGATGCAACTGAATTTCAATAGATATCACACAGTACCAATGCAATATAACCAAAGTTACACTTACTGAATCAACACCAACAGGTACTTCCTGGTCATTGTACTCAAGCAAATGTGACAAGTCCTTTTTTTTGAGAGTCTTTAATTTGTCACGATAACCAAACATTATTTTGTTCTGTGCCTTTAATTCTTTTTCTGAAACTGTATCTTCCTTTTTCTTCTTTTCACTTGGTTCATCTGTTTCATCTGCAGGTTCTTTCTTTATTTCCTTCCTGTAACAGTAGCATTAATGTCACTTTCCGCATTTTGATTGCATGTGCATTAAGTACGATAATAACGAGTGAATCATACTTCTCAATTTTAGGAACTTTGGAAGATACCATCTCCTGATCATCCTTTGAAAGGAGTTTAAAGCCCGGAAGAGCAGATCCCGCTGCCCAGAATTCTAAATAATCTCGGACCTTGGCAAAACATTCAACGTGGTGCCACCGTTCTTCTCCTCCAAATCTTTTTCCTGTATCACTTTCGAAGTCCTTTTTGGAAATTCGCACTTCTCCCTAAAATATTTCACATGATTAGCAAACTAAATGAAACACCAAATAATTCTAGAGAATTTTATGTACCTTTGACAGTAATTTCTCCAACCTTATCGATTTTTTCTTGACATCCCCTGCAGTGTGCCCTTCCTGACTTGGCATATTCAACTGTAAAATCATTGAATTCTCCAACAGATTTTCTTTTCTTAGCTTTTTTCTTCAGGTGCAACTTCCCCATTACCAACAGCAGAAGCAGAGCCAGAACCAGCAACACCTGAAGAAATGGCGAAATTGTCAAATGAATATTATGGAAAACTCTACATCAAAATAAATCTGTTAACCATAAGAAATAATATATATGCACAATGCAACAACAATCATAATAATTACAAAAAACATTTGTCAAAACCATGGCAAAAATAAATCTGAAATCACACAACATGTAACAAAACATGGAAATTTACTTTGCAGAAGATGAAATTCCAAACAAATTGCTGACATGTTATAATAGTGACAATGACTACGTGGAAAAAAAATCTTGTTGGCATACCACACTGCAAAACCCAATGACAAACAATTATGTGGTGTGATAAAAAAGTAATGAGAATTTTGAAATTGTGCACACTGTATGTTGTTTATCTAATTGATTATTTTTTGTATGTGTTAACAGCATTGGCTGTAATGCACACATTAATTGTTGGGTAGCTGTGATGTTAGTTTGTGATTGAAGTGAGAATGAGCAAGATGTACCATAGTGTGATTGGTGCTTTTCTGTATGACAAAATATCGAATCAGAGTTTGTGTGAAATTTAGTATTAAAGGCAAAATTAAGTGTAATAAAGCATTCAAAATATTAAAGAAGGAATACTATGTCACAACCATGGGTATGAATGGTTGAAATGCCTTTCAGCAACGTCAAGAAGACATCAAAGATGATGCAAGATCTGGGAATCCCAACACATGAATCAGTGATCAAAACAGGGAAATAATTTAACAGGTTGTAATTGCTAATAGAAGAATTAATATTAGAGAGTTTGCCAAAGAAATAGTAATTTCATACGGTTTATGCATGAGGCAATCCGGAGATGAAATAAAACACAAACCAAACACTTCACTTATCTAACACTGCTATTTTCCAGACATGGCACCCTGTAACTTTTTCCCATTTCTCAGACTCATAAGGACATATTTTGACACTGAAGAGATAAAGTTGAAATTGCACACCAAATCCAAGGTCATACCTAAAGCAGAGTTCCAACAGTATTTCTCCAACAGGAAACTATGTTGGCATAAGTGAATAATGCCAAAGTTGTACTATGTTGAAAGGAATGGGATAAACAGAGATTAGATACTGTACTTTCTTGAAAAAAATTGAAAACTCGTTACTTTTTGATCATACCTCGTTTGGCAAAGTATTGGTACCTGTGTGTAAGTTTTACACAAGGCTTGAGTTAGGTTCTTATTTTCCACATCTGTAACTGTGATTGAAATTTTAGCATAAGGGCAAGTGCGCAATAACATGTGTTGGTAACATTTTAGCACAAAGGCAAGACATGGAAGGGGGCTTTACAGGGAAGATATTAAGACTTTCGAAAAGTGGAAGATAAAAAAATAAGAAAATCTGTGACTAAGCTTTGGTGAAGTTTGGAACAGAAAAGTGCGTTTTGGAAAATCACTTAGTCACAATACATTTCTTTATTTGACTCAAAGTTTTTCTTAAGGACAGTGACAGGTGTGAAGGAGGCTGGCAGCAGTGTTTGTGTTAGATGAGGTAGCAATCTAATGTGTGAAGACAAGGTGATAGGCAGGTTAAATAATTTTGTGGTAGAAAGTATAATCAGTCACAGTCTTGGAAACTTTAGAGGGAAGTACCACTTTTGAAGTTTAAGAAACATTTGATAATTTCAGAAGTTAAATTTAAATGAGCAATTGTAAAATTATACACGGGTTCTAACAGTTGGTATCGAGCAAAAGAAAAACTCATCCTCTCTTCAGTTAAAAGCCTTAAATTTATATAGTGCGCCAGTGTCATAATAAAATCAAACTGTGGTTGAGTTGCCAGTGACTATTGAGACCTTCAGTCTAGATCATACCAACTGGCTATTTTCTTGAGCACATAGAACCTTCAACCATTTCTGACAACTTTAAAATAATTGAATGAACAACAAATATGCGATAAGGAACAATCATAAAACAAGTTGGTAACTTAAGAGCAAGTAGAGATATTTGGAAAACCATTAAAATATAACTTGGATCAATCTAGCACTTTTCAGTCTCAAGCAAGTAATGTGTCTGTAATCAAACAACACAACTGAATTTTTTTAACACTTAATGAGTCCTGTAGGAAATTATAACTAGCTGAATTCAAGTGGGTGAAAGATGAGCTTTTGGTGACCATCTTTGCCACCATCTTCCGGCCAGATCCTCACACTGTGATGACCAGAGCTGCAATGCCAGTCTGTGGCACTGACGTGTCCTTTTAAAGGCTAGCGCTCTCTCCTCCCCACCACCGTACCCCGTAGTTCCCACCAACTGCGGCTCAGTATTGCACCCGTAATGCTGGGCGGTTAATCTTGACTCTCTGTCCTTTTGTTTGAAATGAGGACTAAGCCAGCTTCCAGGTATCGCTAAGCCACAAACACGAGTCTCACTTAATAGTGTCATTATTCAGCCGTATTTCAATGGCTTCCCTAATGATTGAATCCCAATAGAAAGAAAACTTTGCCAGCACTTTCACATTTTCCATTTTGTGGCCATTTTTTATTACATGTTGCGCGATTAGATTTCTTCAACTGAAACAGCCACACGAGCCTTGATGGTGCGGATGGTCTGACCAATATAAGACTTTCCACACTGGCATGGTATGATGACTCCTGGCGTCTTTAATCCCAGATCACCTCACCTTCTGGCTGCCCTGGGCATTCGTTCGACCTTTTCTGAAGTCCCTGCTCTATCGGGATATCCGTCCTCTTGAAGGTCAGGTGGAAAAGTTCAAGTTCTGCTGGCATGCTGTCAGCATCGGAAATTTCCCTCGCTCTGTTCACCAATGTGTAGAGCACGGTGTTCCTCTGTACTAGATGGTGGAAACTGTTGGCATGTAAGTAGCGGTCTGTGTGTGTTGGTTTCAGGTACACACTATGTGGAAGGGTTCCATTGACGATCTGGGGTTAAAGATGCAGGGAGTCTACAGCATACCATGTCAATGTGGGAAGTCTTATATTGATCAGACCATCCACACCATCAAGTCTAGTGTGGCTGAGCACGAGCGCAACATCCTGCTGTTGGAGAAATCTGTTGGAGAAATCTGCAGTCACGTAACATGTAATCGAAAATGTCCACAATATGGACTTTGGCAATTTGAAAGTGCGGAAAAGTGTTCTTTCTATAGGGATGCATCCATTAGGGAAGCCATTGAAATATGGTTGAATAATTACATTATTAACAGAGATTCGGGTCGGTGGCTTAGTGATGCCTGGAAGCCAGCATGGTCCTTCCTCATTTCAAACAAAAGAACAGAGTCAAGGTGCCCTCCCAGCATTACGGGTGCAATACTGAGCCGCGGTTGGTGGGAATTACGGAGGATGGTGGTAGGGAGGGGTCTTGAGGGGTTGGCGCCAGAGACTGGCATTGCAGTTCTGGTCACCACAGCGTGAGCACCAGGCCTGAAGATGACGGCAGAGTTTGTCGCCAAAACCTCGTCTTTCACCCAAACAATGTGGCAGTGAACCCACGAAGATTGTATTATAAACCTTAATCATAACTAGAGGAAGATATGTGGTAAGCGGATTGGATGTGTACACACACTGACAGTGACTCATCCATTTCAGCTGGAGAAGCAGCTTGAAGGCTATATGTTCGATGTGTGCAGCGGAAGCATCTTAAGCCATTGTGATTTAACTTTGACAGAGTGGTTACATAGTATTCAGAGTCAGCTAAAATTAAATCACCCTTTGCCTAACAAGGTGACCAGCTCCATATGAAAGTGCTACTAATGTTTTGACAAACTTTTATCGCCAGAGAAGTCCATGGAAGCTTTAGGGCTATAAATAAAAAGCTTCATATTTCATGAAATAAGGCAAGAAATTGAGGAACACAAAACTTAAAAATAATTTCTATTAGTATCACTGGGGACAATTTTCAAGAAAGGAAAAATACTTTTATTCTTTTAATAGGCGATATAATAGTATACTTAAGGTCTATAAATAGGTTTCTCACCTTTATCAGTACACAAAGCAAACGATAAATATTCAGAAGGCCAAAAAATTAACTAATACCTCGCACACAAAGTAACAAATATGGCATGACAGACTAGTTTCAGGAATTAAGTTGATGTTCACAGCCAGTTAAATATGTGAAATATATGGGAGAATGGTGAGAAAATTCAAGCTGGGAACAATAATATGAGAAAAATATAGATCTTTCCTTCATTAAAATATTTTTACATCAAACTTTATTAAAAAAAAAATCACTTGCCCTAACAACCTGATACAACATACAACAAAAAAGTTAAATGCTTGAAAATTAATTCCACGTCCCCTTCTTGCATACTAACCAATTTTCGCTCTCAATTTTTCTTGATCTTCCCACCTCAATGAATGGAAATGTGCAATATCACCTTCAGATTTTGGACGTTGTTTCACAAAGAAACATAGTGAATGATACCACATTGGCACTTTTCCATCAAAATGTGGTGACTGGAAAAAGAAAACATGTAAACAAAAAAGAAAGTTTTTCAAATAATTTGGTGCTCAATGATACCCAAATACTCCATTCAAGTAATAGGAGCCCAGCACAAAAAAACATCAAGACAACATGTAACTGATTTCTTAGGAACATGGATTTTTTCAATCTTATACGAATACAAAAATCCTGTTTACTCTAAAGTATGTTAAGAATTTAAAACCATTAGTCTCTACCTAAATTCTCATTCATTTTTTTTCGGTAGTAGTAAAATAAGAATGAGGTAAGAAGGAATTGTACTATTCGTTTGAAATTTGTCACACACATTCTTAGAAAAGTGCACACGAAAGCGAAATGAAACGTACGATAGACGTGGTGCCACACAAAAGTTATGAAACGATGCTACTTAAACACTACAGACCGCCATTTCCATTCAAGTTGTTCATGCCAAAGATACTATTTACACTGCATTTTAATGAATGTAAATCGCTGTCACATTTACGTGATACAGTCCAGCTGGACCAGATTGATGAAATACATAATTCGTTACAGCAAAGAATTTAGTTTTCAATAATAAACTAAGGTCGCCTTTATTTTTGGCGGCAATATACTGGCATGGCGGATAGGTTGTAATGCAGCCTGGACAACAGTGAAAAAAACTTACAGCAGTATTAGATGTGAGGAATTAGTTTTAGATTCGTTGCTGTAGATTGCATATATTATCTTTGGCAGGAACAATTTTACTGCAAATTGCGGGTTTTTTACTATTGAAATGTATCGTTTTGTAACTTTCGTGAATCTCCACGTCTACGGTATCTTCATTTCGCTTTCATCTACACTTTTTCTCAAAAAGTATGAACACAGGAACGTGTGTCACAAATTTCAAGCAAATAGCACAAGTCCTTCTTACCTCGTTCTTATTTTACAGTCACCTTTTTTTTTTTTTTTTTTTTTTTTTTTTTTTTTAATACAGCCTCCCTTTAAATTCTCGTGAAGTCTGTTTTTAAAAAAACTCTGGTACATAGACAATCATTCATAACCAAGAGAATGAAATTTTGGGGAAGTCAGCATGAATAAAACTTTTTTTTTTCTATACACTAATACTTAACGCTAAACAACATTTCTGCTGTCTGTAACAATTATTCAGTAAGATGACAATGAAATGGAAAATATTTTAAAGCAATAAACAAATAAACTAATTGCTTACCATGACTGTACACAACAGATCTGCAATGACAAAAAAGTAACAAAATTATAAAATAATAATGGTAATTCCTTATCATAAAATTTTAGAAATGAAGCACATATAAGATCAACAGACGAGCACGCACTAAACCTTACCACACAATGCCTTCATGCTAACTTCAGCAGATGCCCAGTTTCTTATCCTAACAGAAAATAAAGGAATGATTGAGCCCATCGACTATTATAGGAGAAGAGAAGGATAGGTTGATTAAGAAGAGAAAAGAACAGAAGTAAGAGAGAGCAAAGAAATAGGGAATACATTAAAACAGCAAAGAGGGAAGATGAAGTTATGAAGAACATAATGGAGGCAGAAGGGTGATGCATCTAGAAATTTCTATGGATACTAGAAAACTCAGGGGAAGTATCCCGACAATTTTAGATAATAATGGGGAGGAAGTTACCAAGGAGTTGAAAAAGGCAGTGGCGATAATATTAAGCAGTTGCTTGATTGTGGTAATGTGAATGGGGTATGCCACTGTTGCTATACTGTTAATGTTTCCTATTGTTAAGGTTCGACTTTGTT
>CM061914.1:115313504-115389883 GCA_031002005.1 Vandiemenella viatica | reverse complement strand
TTCGTTTTTAGCTAAGAATTCATTGAAAGCACAAAAGAAAAATCACTTGTGTCTTTGAAAAAAAAAAAAGTTTTATTTTCTGGGGCACGTTTTTTTTCATAATTACTAAATCTCAAATTTGTAAGGCATTTATCGTTTAATGTGACTGTTTTAGAGTTTATACGAAGTACTTATCTTAATTTTTAAATCTAATATATTTTTCTGGTTCGATAGAAAAGAAAATTACTAAAATATTGGCAACATTGACTGAAGTTTTCTTTTACGAACGGGGCCTTTCCGAATAGGCTAGGTTGCGCGAGGAGGAATCCCCGTTTTTTGTTTTTTGGATTGATACTTGCTATTTGAACAAGTGCTGCCAACCCTGCAAATTTATCTGTAGACCTAAGGATCTTTTCAAAAAAAAATTAGGAATTTTAAATTTATCTACCGCTTTTTGCCTCTTTTTATTACTTATTGTGCTTTACCTATATTCATATACTTCTTAAACTCTTAGCATATAGTGATACTGAGTCATTAAATTGTGAGTAATTATGAATCGTTTCCTTGCAACCGTTGGCGTAAAGCAACGATTGAAAAAGAAATAAAGCTCCTATTTTGTATGATAATAGATTTAAATTCAAACTTAAAAGACCTTAATACAGAATTATCGGAGCAGTCTTTATGCACAGTGTGTACTTTGCTCACAATTTAAAATTGCAATCTTAAAATCTTTTGCGTACAATACAAGGGCAACCAGTAAAAGAAAATGTAATTATTTCTGAAGTTTTTCAGTTTGCAACACTACTACTGACTGAGTGCCTGTGATCACATGATAAAAGCTAGTGCCGTAAAAGAAACCTTAGATTGAGGTGATGTTCTTTGTTTTTCTGCATTGACGGAGTTAGATTTGTTAAAAAATAAATATGTAAAAAGCAGATCCTCATTAAATTCAGTAGGACACTCGTATCTTAAAGCTCTAACTGAGTAGACACTATATTTTATTTCTTCACCGACGGAGTCTTGTGGCTCTATGGTACTGGGGAGCGGAAAGTTCCCGGTTCGGATCTAAGTTTAGGTTTGGGAGCCCTTAATGTGATTTTACGTAAAAATAAGGTAATGCTGAGTTTATTTTACAACTCATTTGATGGGGTCGTGGATTTCGGATGTTGCTGGGTATGTCTTTCATTCTCACTGGCCTCTATGCGTGTGTGACGCACTGCCGTAGAAGCAGGCTGGCGCCCATAGCCGATGCCAAATGTCCCGCATCGCAAATCCGCACTGCGGGATCTGCTCCGTCGTTGGCTGAAGGCACAGCTTATAGTCTATAAAGAAGCAACACTCAATACACCTTCCCAGACAGTAGGAATCACGTCAGCTTATGTTTTATCTGTGTGCTGTGTCTGTCACCACCATGAATTGTGTGAGCTCAGGGTCGTCCAAAATAAAAACCGAGCACGGTGGCTAAATGCCTACCAGAAATATACTATACGTTCAGTAATTGTTTAAAGGTTTTGGAGATATTCGAGTAATTATTTTTTTCGGCATCTCCTTATTAATTAATCTTTACTTTTACTTCAATAGTTTTCTTTAGTGAATAAGATAATAAATATCAGTTAAACAAGAAATACAGGGCAAATCACAATGATTGCAACGATTTCATGATTTTTCTTTTGGCTGTCCTATTAAAGGAACGATGATGGGGTTTGCTGTTGTAAGACAAGTGACTCTCCAAATTTTTTTTTTTTTTTTTTTTTTTTGGCATTTAGCCTTAGGCTAATCTTGCCAGGAGCAGAGGGTAGGGATACTATGTTTTAGTTGTTAGTTTTCTTTATTTTAATGATTTTATATTAGGTTTTTGGTTTTTACAACGTACTTGTGTATTGAATTGATCGCTTTTGCGTCTGGATCTGAAAGAGTAGTCATTAAGGATATTATGTCTGTCATTTTTGGAGCGTTTCTTATTAGTTCTTTTCTGGCTTCTTTGTATTCATCACATCTGAGAAGGTAATGATAAATATCTTCCATTGTCTCACATCTGGGGCAGTTCGGTGAGTCCGCGATTTTCATGATGTGCTTTTTATCATTTAATAGGGTGTGTCCTGTGCGCAGTCTGTTAATTAGGGTAATCTTGTTCCTGTTTAGTTCTTTTGTTTCATACCATGGTTTCTTGTTGATCTTGTTACTTATTGCCCGATGCCAAAGTCCTTTTGTTCCTTTGTTGTTTTCCCATTTCTCTTCCCATTCTTGTCTTATCCGGATTGCTGTCCAATGTCTGAAATCTGTGAATGGAGTGGCCACATCCAATTTTTCATTGGCCGCTAGCTGTGTTTTTGCTGCCCTGTCGGCCATTTCGTTACCGTGTATTCCCACATGACTTGGCACCCACTGAAGACTTATATCCACGTCCTGTGTTGTCAATTTCTTTATCTCTCTAGCTACTTCGTATGCCAGATAATTTTTAGTTTTGCCTTTTGGGATTCCCATGATTGTCTGTAAGGCACTTCTGGAGTCTGAACAGATGACCACTTTCTTTAAATCTGATTTTCCGATGAATTGTAGCGCCTTAAGGATAGCAAATAGTTCGGCAGAGAAGCTCGAGAATTGGTTCGGCAGGCGGTATGCCTCTACGATGTTGCTCGCCGGGTACGCATAGGCGGCCGCACAGGCCTCCTCTCCCACCTTCGCTCCATCTGTGTATATCTGCGACCAGCCATTCCATCTAGTGTTTAAGATTTCCATCGTATTTTGAATCGCTTCTTCTGATGTGCAGAATTTCTTCGCTGTCATCTTTAGAGTGATGGTTGGATGCACACGAGTGGATAAGTCCGCTTTTTGCCATGGTTCGATCTCCGAATATAGGTCGTTGATTTCGTTTTTGTGGATCTTCCATTGGTTTGTTGATTGCCAGTAGTTTATAAGTCTCGGCGTCTTGTGAAGGTTTGGTGGTTTTCTTTGCATCTCGTGAGCTAATATCTGTATTTTCTTTACCAGAATGTGGTCTTTTTTAGAGCATACTTTTAACCAAAAGTTTAGTCCTATCTTTTTCCTTCGTAGGTATAGGGGAGGAATTACTGTTTCCGCTTCCATCGCTTCTATCGGAGTAGTCTTGATAAATCCACCAATTATCCTTATAGCAGCTGCTTGAACGGTGTCCAGTTTCTTTAGTAGAGTTTTGCTAGCGTTATCATAGAGCATCCCGCCATAATCGAGTCTGCTTCTTACCATGCTGAAGTATATATTGCGGACTAGCCGCGGATCAGCTCCCCAAGTCAATGAAGCGAGAACTTTTAGCACATTTATTAGCAGTAGGGAGGACGCCCTCAGCTCTGATATATGTTTGCGCCACGTGAGCTTGGCGTCCAGCCATATACCAAGGAATTTCACCTCTTTCACCTGATCTATAAGTAGTCCGTTAACAGTTATTTTGAAGTCATTTTCTTGGAAGTGCCTATGTGTGAATATGCATATTTTGCATTTTTTGATTGTTAGATCAAGCCCTATCTGTCTCAGATTTTCCAGGATTACTCTTATTGCCGCTTCTAGGATCGATCTGGCTTTTTCTTTATCTGGATGTGAGACATATATGACAAAATCGTCCGCATATTGAAGGAAATTCACCATAGCTGGTAAGCCATTGCGTACCTTGGTCGAGTAGATGTTGAAGAGGGTCGGACTCATAGGATCACCCTGTGGAATGCCCTGGTAGACATGTCGGACGATTCTCTTCCCTTCTGCTGTTTCAATAATATTCACTCTACGTGAGAGATAATTGCAAGCACCAGTTTGTCAATTTGTTGGGAAGCTCTATCTCTATCATTGTTTCTCGTAGGATGTCAATCTGGAGATTGTTATAAGCATCTTTTATGTCTAGGAACGCTGCTGCATGGTAATTATTTCTGCCGTAGCTCAACTGGATGTCGGTGACCAGCGTACTAACGATGTCTATCGTACCGAAACCCTTGCGGAATCCCATAGTTCGAGGATCGAGCCTTCGATGGTGTTCTATGTGCCATTCCATCCTATTCTTGATCATCGTGCACATTAGTTTAGCTAGGCAAGGCACTAAAGATATGGGTCTGTAAGAGGAGGCGTCGCTCCTGTTCCTGTTCGGCTTTAATACGGGCACGATTACAATGCTTCTCCACTGCTCAGGGACGTATGATGTGTTTATCATGTCGTTGAAGATATTTAAGATTTTTTGCTTGGCTATTGGCGGAAGGTTGTTGATCATGGAGTATGTTATCCTATCGTCTCCTGGAGCCGTATCCTTCTTCTTTATGGCACATTCGAGTTCGTTCATGCTGAAGAATGGGTCTTCCGTTCTGTTGCTGTTTTCATTGGTCTCATGAACTGCGTTTCGTTCTAAATCTGTCGGTACATATGCCGGTGCAGTCAGTTCTATGAATTGTTCAGCGAGACTATCATCGGAGTATAAGTTGTTAGGTGAAGGCCGCTTTCCGTTAAACCATCTCATTTTCGCCCACATTTCTTGCGACGAAATGCCGTGTTTGATTGTAGAGCAGAAATCTCTCCATCCTTGTCTCTTCGTTTTCCTGATCGTATTTCTGGCTTCTGCTGTTGTCTGTCTGAGTAACATGAAGTTCTGGATAGTTGGATCTTTTCTGTACATTTTTGTAGCCAGGCGTCGTCTTGCAATTGCTCTGGAGCATTCGGTAGTCCACCAGGGTTTTCTGATGATCTTACTTCTTTCACTTATTTTATATTCTGGGATGCTTTCTTCTGCAGATTTACTTATAATGGCTTCCAGGTCATTGTATCGTTGTTGTGGGTCATTTGTATCTGAGTATGAATGCGCCATTCGCGAGTCGATTCTTTCTTGATATTGGATCCAATTGGCTTTGTTACAATTCCAGCGCCTCTTTGCTGGGATAGTCTTCTGGCCCATAGTGGAATCCAATGATATTTTTAGTACCAGATGGTCACTTCCTAATGTATCCTGTAGTATCTCCCACTTGGTCCTGGTCATCATGCATGCCGATATCAGAGAAATGTCGGGTGACGAGTTTCTTTGGTGTGGAGTCCCGAGTCTCGTTCCGTGTTTGTTGTTCAGCACCGTAAGTGAAGACGACGTTATGGCTGACGCGAGTTCTTCGCCCTGAGGGTCCGTCTGTCCTGCCTGCCACATCGGGTGGTGTGCATTGAAGTCCCCTCCCACAAGACTTTTAGGTGGTAACTGGTTGAATATAGCATCCCAGTCTTCTTCCCTAGTGTTGATTTGAGGCGGCTTGTATATTACAGTCACATTCTCCAGGGGCGCTCTGTGTTTCAGGTCAACTGAGAGAACCTCTATGCCATTACTGGGCTCCACTATGTTTCTGATGTCGCTAGTAACATCATTTCTCACAAAGATAGCAACTCCACCGAAACCATTGCCCCTATCTCTTCTGTAGATATAGTAGTTTCTGTGCTTTACATTAGTGTCCCTACGTAACCATGTTTCGGTAATCAGTATAACGTGTGGGGCGTGCTCCTCTATTGCTCTCTGTAGGTCATTCCATTTAGGTAGCAGGCTTCTGGCATTCCATTGTAGTGTTGTGAATTTCGACTTTCTATCCATTATCTGTTATGTTACATATCTCCATTGTAGTATCACTCGCTCCCATTTCCTTAATTTCTTGCATGATGTTGCTGGTGGCTTCTTCCTGAATTTTTTGTATAATTTCCTTGGGTAGATTTCCTTTTAACTGTTGCATGATGGTTTTGATCACAATTTTCACTATGGTGCTAATACATTCAATATTCAGTTCCTTAGGAGGTGGCTCCGCCATCTGGACCGCATTTGTTTCTATTCTTTCTGGCACTGTCCTTATTTGAGGTAATTCCCTGTTAGTAATTGTCTTTTCTTCCGTTGCTGCTGCGCTGTAGGTTTTAGACTGTAAGGGGGGGAAGTCCGTTGGCTTGTGTTCGTATCCTCCTCCCATTACTATTTTGCTACCAAGCGCCTGTTTCTGCTTCAGCTCCTCTTGTTGTTTTCTAATTGGACACGCCTTGTCAGTCGCCTTGTGCTCACCCCCACAGTTGACACATTTGGTAGTCTCATTATGACAATTGGAAGCATTATGTTCCTCACCACATTTGGGGCATCTCTCTTTGCTTCTGCAATTGGTAGATATGTGCCCATATCTTTGGCACTTGAAACATTGAGTCACGGGGTAGACATATGGTGTCACCTTAAATCTTAGGTAGAAGAGCTCCACTTCATCCGGTAAAAATTGGCTTTCGAATGTAAGTAGAACCGTTTGTAGAGGTTTTGTTTCAACTTTTCCATCCAGCCATATTTTTTTGATAAATCGTCTTACCCCTACTATTGGAGCAGTTGATTTAATGTTTCTAAGTAGTTCTTCTTCGTTGAGGTCTGTGGGAACGAATTTAATAACACCTTTGCATTCGACCCTGCTGGCAGGGATATATGCTTTTAATCCCAGTGACTGTAAGAAATCGATGTTTTCCACGAAGCTGTTTGCTGCTTCCGCCTTTGCGAATTCCAGCATCATCCGGTTTTTACCCTGTTGGTTCAACCTCTGCAGTCCGTTAACTTTGTTATAAAATATTTTGCCTAGTTGAATTGGGTGAGGCATAGTGCCATTCATCTTTGGCTCAATTGTGACTACATAAGGTGCTTGTGATTGACGGCCATATAGTCTGATACGTTGATGTGGGGAAGTTGGCTTGTCTTTATCCCCGCCTTCGCTTGTAGTCACGGGGTTAAGTTGGTCACTTTTTGTCTTACCCGCTATTTCTGGGGTGTGGTATGGTGGCTGCTGCGATGTTGTCATCTGCTTTGTAATCTGTTCCTTATTCGAGTTAAGTAATGTTTCTGACGTCGTTGGTTCTTCTTTATTTACCTTAGGTACACCTCTTCTCTCCGAGGCTTTACGCTTCTTTCTGAGGTAATATTTCCCTTCTTCTTCACTATCCAAGGTAGATTCTTCCATCTTCTTTTTTGTAGACTCCGACATCTCTTGTTCTGATTGGTAGATAAATAAATCTTGCTTATCGCCAGTTGTTTTGGCTGTAACGCCACCACTAGATTCCGCCATTGTGACTCCTTTACACGCTGCGCCGCTGCCGACGAGCTGTAGCTGTTCTGACGTGCACTTAAATTCCTTTACACTTGTTTTAACAACTACTTTTGGGTTCGGATGTTGTGTCTCACTATAACTTGTTGTCACCGATACACTCACTTGGCGCTATGGCCACTCGCTCCGCTGTAGACTCACTTCACTACCGACACACACGTAAACAAGGAAGCACTCTCGTAGCTGCTAGACTAGATCCGTATGCGACCGTAGCTAAACGTGAACTCGCTCTCCAAGTTTCGATTGCACTAAATGCAAGCTTCCCGCGGTGGCCGCTAGAGCGCTAGAGAGTAAGGTGGCTGAAAGTGAGAAAGCAGTACGTTGTTCTCGAATTTCATGCGACTCACTCTGTGGTAACTATTCAGCGACACCTTAGAACAAAGTTCGGCAGGGATCCCCCGCATGCTAACACCATTCGGCGTTGGTATCAACAGTTTAAAACCACAGGATGCCTTTGCAAAAGTAAAACAACGGGTCGCCCTCCTGTGTCTGAAGTAACAGTTGAACGTGTGAGCGCCATTTACTTGAGTGGAAAAGTGAACTGGCACAATGTGCGCATTTGGGGAACCGAAAACCCCCATGACTCTCCCAAAGTGAACGTGTTTTGCACGATTTCACGAAAGAAACTTTATGGGCCTTTTTTCTTTAATGAGGTGACGATCACAGGGAAAATCTATCTGCAAATGTTTCAGAATTGGCCCTTGCCACTTCAGGAAGCTGATAGTGAAGAATTCATTTTCAAGCAGGACGATGCTCCACTCCATTTTTCTCTAGTTGTCCATAATTTCCTAAACACCAGGATTCCAAACAGATGGATTGGTCATGCTGGGGATGCTGATCGTCAGCTGATGTCATGGCCTCCTCGTTCCCCTGACTTAAGCCCCTGCGACTTGTTTGTTTGTGGTTTCGTAAAAGACACAGTGTTCGGGCCACCAGTACCAGTTGATCTGCCAGACTTGCGGGTTCACATCACCAATGCATTTGCTCTCATTGACAGAGACGTCGGGAATGGGAAGAACTCGATTATAGACTTGATGTGTGCAGAGTCACTAAAGGAGCATCTTTAGACACTCAAAAAAACTATCACAGTTTGTTTATATATCTGTGTAATCTTGTAAGCATATGTCAAATAATAAATCTGTAGTAATTTTCTGAAATCACTGCAATCATTTTGCCTAGCCCTGTAACACTAATCACTTAGGTAAAATTTATGAAACAGAAGGTCAAATTATTAATTCATTATTGTTGGTGAATTTTCAAATTCTGTTGTATCAACGCTGGAAAAGGCTTTTACATATTCCGTATGTCTCCACGAATATGACAGAAGGGAGAATACATGGAGTTCCGTTGCTTTACGTTAGGTGGTCTGGTGAGATTAAGTTAATACCGGAGTTTGCACTCATCAAAAACTAGCCGACCGCTATTTACCCAGCTAACCAGTAGTCGCCCGCGCCGTGTTGCGTATATATCCCGCACACAAAGAATACTTATATCCACGCGGAAGAAAAATAAAGAATAAAAATATTTGGAACATATAAGAGACGAAAGATACCAGCTATTATTCTTCATCATCGAAATACAGTGATACTATCCGTTGGGAGACATGCGCATGTGATTCAGCTTCATATCAGGAAACACATTCCGTTATTCCGTACTGGTATTTCAAGAACATGTGAGTTACCACCTCCGTCATAAGATGATGTTTTAACAAGAAAAATACAAGTTATGTTGTCATTATTAGCCTTTAATAGCATAACGAACTGTGAACACTAGATAAATTTTTATTTTTTTTCAGGGCCTTACGCCTGAAGCGTACAACTTGTGCTCCTTCCTTTTTATTTAAATTACTTTTTTAAATTAATTAATTGATCAACAAACCATTATTATTATATAACATTAATGAAAAGTGGAATTGGAATTTTGCTGTTCAGGTCGGCAACACCGTTTCACGTACAATTCACATTGATATTTATTATAACAATTCCTTTTCAAATACAATGCATCAATCCACGTATAATATAATAGTTACACATATCAGTCCTCAGGTGTTGTTAAGTGTCCTTCCACTAAGCACAACCGGACAATGAGAATATCTATGGAGCAGGTTTGGTCATCAATAGGACACTTCTTGGGGTTATCAAGATCACTCTGTGGTTACCATATTTCCGAAGGCGTCAGGTTGGCTTCCAGTGGTCTTCCTCCGCGACGACCCATCTGTCCGTTCGTTGGTTGCCTCATCCGCTCCGCAGGCGACATGGAACACAGAGCACAAAACAACACAGCAGCACGTGCTAACATTAGCCGCTACACATCACATTCTCTCTCATGTCGGCTGCCACGCACCACCACTGCCGGCAGCCTACTGTCCTCTCCACACACACCTAACCTAACGGCTCCTCGCTACCTGGCCACGGTCGCATTCCACAGCAGCCGTGTCACCCTTTGTTCTAACAGTACACCTGCCTGAGCCAGTACCCAGCATATCGCGAATATATTATGTAGTGTAGCGATACACTACCCGCCTAATCGTCTTCGTGGACAATAGGGGTGGTAAAGGAATGGAGGCAAGGAAATCAGATATGGCCTTTAGAAGGAACCATCCCGGCATTCGTCCAGAGCGATTTCGGGAAACCAAAGAAAACCTAAATCTGCATGGTCGGATGGAAATTTGAACCTACGTTCTCCCATAAGCCAGATCCGAGCGGTAAGACTCTTCTACCAGACTCGGCCTAATTTCTGTGGGCATATGCCTTTCTTATGTTTAAATTTAGTAACTTATTGCTTACATTTGCGTTACTTTTATATACGGTTCCTGCCTGGAATAGAAAACTAGTGGAAACGTCTTGCAGCTCATACAACGGCCAACAGTGCACCTCCAGCGACAAATAAAGGTATTTTGTTTCTACGCTGTCCGAGTGTTAATATTTTGACCTTTTGCACTATGTTCCGGGCAGCACAGAAACTGTTTGATCCAGCTACAGAAGACTCAGACTGCAAATTAATTTCTTTGTCTGAAGCGATGTGCATGGTTCAGCCTCTAGGACCAGTGTTGATCTGGAGAGATTTGCACCGCCCCGCGGCTGGAATAAGTGTCCCAGCTTTGTGCCGGCTCTTCGCTTCAATCCTCTTGTTACTTGAAACCAATCCTTGTCTCGGTCTTAAATGCAATGCAATGCAAAGATACTCACATCAAGGTAGCACCTTGTCTGTTTTATTATTAGTACCTGGGTGACCGATCTTCACTCGGCATCTTTCAATTTCTGTTCAATATGCAAGATTTTGAGTAAAGTGCTTCATAGGCATTTTTCAGTGCACAGTTCCCTGCAAAGAGAAGTTTAACTAACATCAGTAGGCTTATTGGTACCTGAATCCTACGAGATGAGGTTAAAGCCGTTTGCGAGATACCAAATCCAAATATTTTTTTTTTTTTTGTAAAATTGTATTACAAACTTGAAAAGCAAATCGTTATCTACATATGAAATTTCATCCAAATCGCTAAAGCAATTTCCGAGATCGTCTGGTTAATCACCTCATAAATTGCTTTTAAATAGAAATATTAAGGCTAATAAGGGATTAATTAATGGTGCAAGATAAATGATAATTCTCTTAGACGAGTACATCATCAGTGCTAAATTAATTCACTCCGATAAAACTATGCTCTTACCTCGCATTAACCTCACACCACCAACCCTGCCTTTCTAAATGATAAGAAAACAATTTGAATATTAAGAAAAGAACAAAGTCAGAACACAGGATTATATTTATCAGAATATATTTTTTCGTATAGATACACTTATGTGGCTTTTTCACAAGTTTTTAGATTCATTAAAATTCATTTTTGTGTTCGATATACATACGATCATAAAATCAACGATAATCACATTACAACTGCTAATATTGTTTTCAGAGAAGTTATGTTAAGTAAAGAAGATTGAAAAAAATAACTTCTGACAAAGCCAATATTTTTTTAAATATTTACTTTTGAAATGTTTAAAAATTAAATATGTAGTATTTAATGATAACTGAATTTTACAGTTGTGTAGTATTTAATGTTAACGACTTTTTACAGTGAAATTGATATTTATTACTACTCCCCAAAATAAAATACTTTTCATTAATAAATACTTGTATTTACTTATTTCCTCATTTTTATATTGCCATTCGGTGATTGATCATGTTATTGTGTGAAATATTCCTTTTTTATTATTTATTTGGCCTTTGGTCTGAGACCATTTAGCCAGCATTATATATTAATGTTTTTTTGTTATTTTCTTCTTCAGAGTATTGGAGGCTTCAAATCTTCAGTTCTGTGTCTTGAAGGAAGCGAACTATTGCCTTGTAGATTTGCACATTTCTTGATTGAAGAATGGTGGTAACGCTCGCTGGATCAGTTAGTATACATGAATTGCTCGTTTAAATATATGAGTTCCTTGAAACCAAAGAGAATGCTAGATCTGAATTTATTTATTTCCCTGCCTGTAGGTTGTACAGAATTGGAACATTTTACACACTTATAATCTCTATAAATTCTCAAATATTTTCACAACATACATAGTTATTACATCTGAAATAATATTTTAAATATGGCTACTTTCTAAAACTAATGTACAATGGTTATGACAGAAAGTGTATCATACATTAAAATTCTTTTTTGGAATATAGTACCTTATTAGCTAAATAAATTTTTAATTTCCTTTTGAATTCTACACCACTTAACAATTTGATTTCCTTACGGAGTTTGTTATATAGTATTACCACTTTCTTGAACGGATCTTGTTCCGCATATAGTTTTTTAACTCTCACACGGAAGTAGTTGTCCTGACCTCTTGTTCCGTGGCTATGGATGCAATGGTTGTTTACAGTTTTTCGTGGGCTATTTACCATCATAAGTATTACTTTAAAGATGTATAAAGCATACAGTATTAAAATTTTATTTTGTTGAAATACAGGATGTTACAAAAAGGTACGGCCAAACTTTCAGGAAACATTCCTCACACACAAACAAAGAAAATATGTTATGTGGACATGTGTCCGGAAACGCTTACTTTCCATGTTAGAGCTCATTTTATTACTTCTCTTCAAATCACATTAAACATGGAATGGAAACACACAGCAACAGAACGTACCAGCGTGACTTCAATCACTTTGTTACAGGAAATGTTCAAAATGTCCTCCGTTAGCGAGGATACATGCATCCACCAAAATGGAAAGTAAGCGTTTCCGGACACATGTCCACATAACATATTTTCTTTGTTTGTGTGTGAGGAATGTTTCCTGAAAGTTTGGCCGTACCTTTTTGTAACACCCTGTATAGGCCTGCATGAAACTCCCTTCCCTATGCCAAATATCAATCTAATTACTCTTTTTTGTGCCTTGAATAGCCTATCAATGTGGGAATGTGCTGCAGCTCCCCATATCTCAATACCATATGTTAAGTGGGATTGCATCAACCCATAATATTAGTAGGCTTCCTGGTACCTGAATCGTCTACGCTCGAGCTGTTTTCGAGATAGCAAGAGCAAAAATTGTTCGTATTTTGTAGAACTGGGTTTTTTCAGGGAAAACAACTATTTAGGTAATCTTAAAAAAAAAAAAAAAAAAAAGTTATCTAAATATGAAATTTCATCGAAATTGTTAGAGCCGTTTGTCATATTGCAAATATATATTTATACAAGACTTGCTAATTTAAAGATATAAGATTATTATTATAATTTATAATTTGAGCTTTACGCCACGTTGACGTCGAGGTCATTAGTGGGCGGAGAAGATTAGAAACAGGAAGGAACTCGGGCACGGCATTCTGAAGGAGTGATTTCAAGAAACTATGGAAAATCGAAATCTGGATTGCCGGACCAGAACTGAACCCCCGTATTACCAAATGCCAGACCACATCGTTACCAATCGTCTAGGGTTGTAAAGGAAATTATCTTTGCCGATGCGTATTCATATGGGGATGTTCAGTGCTTCACCTCCGTGGATATTTTGCGGATGAGGAGGTGGAAAAACAAATGTATAATTATTTATATTTGAATATTTTAACAAAAATAAACTTAAAATCAAAATAAGTATAGTTTTATAAAAAATTGTCAATTTTGCATAAGCATACTCTATTCCATATAACGCTGCCATATTGATTTATTTTTGCCTCATCTTTCAACAACAAAAAACATGGGATGATTTCACAAGTGAATTAAATTATTTACATAACTACGCACACGCCAAAAAAACAATCTTTGTCATATGAACCTTGCGCAGTTAGCGTCTCTACTAATTCAAGCAACAAGCACAAAGACACGCCGCCGCACATCTCCGAGCCCATCACCCTCCATTGCACCGCTCTAGCTGTCCATTCACAGTCCAGCTTGTAGGATGATCCGATTTAGGACTTTTGTTGGAGTGTGAAAGCGGATGCAGGACTACATGGAGGCCGTGTTGGGTGTTGTTGAACTCTCAAACCAACCAACGCGGGTCCATGCCGTCCAACAAGCTATGGAGTTGGATCATGACTGGAGGAAACATCCTAAAAGTGTGTGAAGTGAGGAAGTACGAGAGGAAAGAACTGCTTGGAACATCTTGTTAGACCCCTCCTAGTAGCGTGATTGGGTGAGTGTTTCATAAGAAAAATCTAAAAAAGGAATAACAACCTACTGATCAAGGTTGGACGTGAAGTGATAAAGGTCCAGCTTTGCCTTATCATTTGTGTTAAGATTCTGAGTAGATTACAAAATATTACCCTACAACTCTGCCGGGCAATCCATCAATCGATCTTACAGCTCATTACAGTGTATTGTTTGTTTTGTACATGAAGGTGAAAGAATGGCGAGTCTGAAAAGCCATCATTCATTCCCGCTGCTTCAAAGGACACAAGAGGTAACCGACTTTAACCTATTCAAACGACCGACGAATCACTATCAGTCGTATCATCAGTACATATCAAAGCACTCCGAACTGGCGGTTCAAGGTAATGTTTACCTGGCTTCGCTCCTCACCTCACCACCTTCCTATATTTCCTAGTTAACCGCCTGGTCCAGGTAGATGTGTGGTAATTTCCCCTTCGTATGTAGAGGTAAAGACAGTGGAGTGGGGATAGAGCAAACTGACCTTGAACCGTCTCTGTTAACTGAACGGAAAGTACACAGTCTGGTGGTTAAAATTTTTCCATCATCACCTTTTATACGCTGCTGGCCTAGTCCAGAAGCGTGAAAAAAATTTCCCACACTAGTGGTAGTACCAATTAATCAAGTGTGGAGTGTCAGGTATAGAGACGTGGACGTACTGTCAGACGAACATATTTTATAGAGTATTTGATTTAGGTTTTGTATATCGGTAGCTGAATTTGAAATTATTGCCAAGTATTTTTGCATAATGCTGTGAGGAACCATAGAATTGTTAATGAACAATATGTGGTAAATCTTTAGGTACGAGGAGTATGTTTACAACGGGTATCTGTGTATGGAGTGACGCCCCTGAGCTGCTCGTCCTTCTCTCAAGTTGGTTGGCTGGAGCCTCGAAATTGCCACTCTGCAGGGCTAGGGAGGGCCGCCTTAATGCCGTGATATTGGTCGCCGCAAATTCTCAGGCGCCGCGGGGATGGGGTGACATATCGCCCCTTTCGCCGTCACTCCAGCAGGGAAACACTGAACGAATTTAATAAGTTCTTCAACATGCCAGTGAAACATCAAACTTGGTTATTGGTTAGTTTTCGTTACCATGATTGTGATTTTTACTATTTAGAAATCTGCCACGGATGTATTATTTGATACTGTAATATTTTTTGTCGGTTTGTAATTGGAGCATTTGGACATTATACGGTGTAACAGCGATGTGATAATGTATGGGATAATCATTGATAACTAGGGTTCGGATCTTTAGAACAAGTCATATTTCTTTCCTGCTTTCTTTTTGAACTGAAATGCTGAATTAAACATTGATTCAACGTTTCTGATTGTATTTAAATGTATTTTATATAGCATATTCAGGCTATTTTCCTAGTTTTGGTCATATTTTGATAATATTAATGGTCATATTTTGAGGACAGTCCACATCGAGTCGCCGTCGAGAGCGGTCGCTCGAGTTTTCCTTATCCGTGTTAAGTGAGGCAGTTCAAACGTAGTGAATTTGGAGTGTCTTACCAACCGATTCATATAGTGACAGGGTATTTATCAACTGTATAATTGAAGTGTAAAGCAATAGTGTTCAATAACACGAAAAAAGCGCTAATACGTGGTTGTGAACACCGTAGTGTTCCTGAGACCTGGTCTCGGAACACTATGGTAGAGCCCCCTGGAACGATTTCGTCGACCAGTCAGGCAGTGGGCGTAGCCCTACGCACATATTACACTATGGAAAATGCCACTTTTGACGCAGCCGCCGACATCGAAAATCCTGAGACCTCTGCTACACGTCAAGACACCGAAAAATATCCCGGCATCCAGAAGCAGCCAGCACAAGAATCGTCATACGCCGAACGACTTCCATACTTGGAAATGGAGGAGATGCAGTACGACCAGCTCGGAGTCCAGACAGATCAACAGCAGCCTCGCCACACTCCAAAAGCGGGATCGCGAGTACGCTCACGATCACGCTCACCTCAGAAGATGAATCAGTCATCACCAGTGAGTAAACGCGCAAAGCAAAAAGACCAGTGTCTGCATAACCAAAATCTCAGTGCAATAATCCCCCAAACTAACAGTGTAAAAGATTCTTTAGTTAAAGACAGTTTACCCCCCAGTGCAACAAACCTAACCCCCATGTTAATATCGCAGCCATGCTCGGATTCTTCCAATAACTATAACAAACCTGAATACCCTCCAAAGCAAAGCAGCCAAGGCAACAGATATTCACCCACAGACAATGGCCCTTACTATGTGATGGTTGAAAGCACCAGTAACAATATAGGCAAACTCCATCCTATGTCTGTCGGAAAAATACTTTTCCATCAGAATAACCACCTAAGGTCCGAAATCAGTAATATAACCTCTGCAGGGCGTAACAGAATTAAAATCGAAACAAAATCTATTACCTCAGCAAACTACTTGGTAGAACTAAAAGCACTTAAAGATAACAACTTAGAAGCATACATCCCATACTACATGACAAGGAAGCAGGGAGTGATTAGAAATATTGACACCTCTCTGTCATCAGATGAAATAATTAACGAAATTGTTTCCCCCTACCCCGTGCTAAAAGTGAGAAGATTCACAAAAAAAGTCCAGTCAGATGGGGACACACAGTACCGCCCCCTTCCCGTCTGTGTTCTGACCTTCCAATCTCAATTACTTCCACAGTATGTATACTTGTATGGCATGCGATGTGTAGTTCAACCTTATGTGCCACCGGTCTTACAATGTTTTCATTGCCTTAGATATAATCATAGCCAATCACAGTGTAGAAGCCAGCCTCGCTGTAGCAGATGTGCGGGACCCCATAATCTCAAAGATTGTACTTCAGAAAACCAACCAACTTGCATTTACTGTCAAGGGAACCACTTGTCCACAGACCGGTCTTGCCCGGAATATAGACAACGAGCTGAGAGGAAACAAATTTTGGTAACTAATAGTCCCCAATACTGGCCACAATTGACAAACACCCGCTCATACGCGAATGTAGCAACATCCAGCCCTCACCTTGTCCAAACTGGCCAACAACAACTTGAGGAAGATCCAATCCCTATAGCTGTCCAACAAATATTTCCTCAAACCTTGCCTCCCAGTCCAACCTGTAGTCCACGAGGAAAACAGCTTCCAAGAACGCGAAGTCGGCAGCCGCCATGACTTCCGCCAAACAGCTACGCGCAGCCGCCCTAAAAGGAAATCCAACTCAATCAAGGGTAGCGGGAAATAGAATAGTCATCCCCAGGCACTTATACTGGAGAAGTGACGGACCCTTAAGACCTATAATAAATAACGGTCAAGAACCAATAATCCAAAATACACCCTTAGAGACAGCCCACAACCAAGAGCGCACAGAAGCTACTGGATCTTACAGCAAACCGTCCCCATTGGTTGAAAAACTCGTTTCCTTTATCATTTCCATGTTGGAAGAAGCTAAAACAACTGGCACGATCGACCCGACCATCATCGGTAGTCAACTTCAGGAATTAATAACTACTATCGGAACATAAATCCTCCAACAATGGACAAAAATTCAAGGAACAGTTTAGACTTCCATCAACTTAAAATATTACAATGGAACGGGAGATCGGTATGGTCCAACAGAGAAAGCCTTACTGCAGAACTATCACGAAGCAAAATAGATATTGCGTTGTTATCAGAAACATGGTTTAAGCCGAACAAAAAAGTTAACTTCAAGTCGTATCAACTCTATAGAAATGACAGAGCTGACGGTAAAGGAGGGGTGGCCATAATGGTGCAACAGGATGTCCCACACGAGCCAGTTAAACTTAACATGGATAAACTGCCCTTCCAAGCGGTAGCAGTCCGAATACGCGCCTACCAGATATGTTTTACGATCGTTTCTGTTTACTGCAACCCAAGAACTAAAATACGTTCAAACGACTGGACAAACTTACTGCGGCAAATCAGCGCACCAGTAATACTGGCTGGCGATTTTAATGCCCATAGTCAAAGTTGGGGCTGTCGCTACAACGACCCCCAAGGATCGGTGGTCACCGACATGGCAGACGACCATAACCTGATTTTAATGAACGATGGGAATCCAACCCTCGTGCAGACACCGGGAAGATACCCATCGGCAGTCGACCTAACATTCTGTTCGAGCAATTTAGCATCAATTTCCACCTGGCAGGTGCTAAAAGACTCAATGGGATCTGATCACTACCCTATTCTCTTAACAATTGGATGCCACTACAGCAAAGAATCCCATACCCATCCTACAATAAGGTGGAATACAAATAGGGCTGATTGGGATAAGTTTAAGAGACTCATTGAAGAAGAAGCAAGAGATATCACGCAACAGACTAGCGGGTACGATACGTATACAGAACTTAAAAGCACAATAATCAAAGTGGCAGATAAAACAATAAAACTAAAAAATGACAATAATACCAGGAGAACTCGACTCCCGGTGTGGTGGAATCCGGCATGTTCAAGAGCAGTAGCGCAAAGACGACTGGCACTTTCAGCATACCGCAAAAATCCTGACCTGCAGCATTATATGGCATACTTGAAAACCAACGCTCGCACAAAGAGAGTGTTGAAAAATCAAAAGCGTTCAAACTGGATCCGGTATTGCGAATCCTTAGGAAAGGACTCAAATATTTCAAACATATGGGCAACGATCAGAAGCTTAAAGGACAACAAATTCAACACCGGTGGTAACAAGATTGGCTCTTCAGTTCTGGAAGAAATGGCGGATAAAATTGCTCCTCCCACAGTGCAATTCCAGGACTCTAGCTTCAATCTCATACCTGACGAAACGTCTGGCCACCAGCTGTGCACCCCGTTTTCTATGAAGGAACTTCGACAATCACTGAAACGTTCGTCCGATACTTCGCCGGGAATAGACGGAATACATTACTCTATGCTATCTAACATGCCAAAATCTGGTTTACAGATATTGTTAAATAGTTTTAATCAAATATGGATGAATGAACCAATCCCAGTAGAATGGAGGACTCAAGTGATTGTTCCGGTAAAAAAACCAAATAAAGACCCTACCACAGCTGTCCTCCTACAGGCCTATATCACTGATGTCCTGCGTAGGGAAAACGTTAGAACGCCTTGTCAAAAACAGACTGGAATGGTGGGTGGAGTCCAACAATTTAATATCCGACTCTCAAGCTGGATTCAGAAAAGGAAAAAGTACAGCAGATAACCTGGCTGTCCTGACTACTGATATCAATTTGGCATTTTGCAATAAACAGTATTTAGGAGCAATTTTTCTTGACATACAAGCAGCCTATGACAATATTAACATCCCTATCTTAATGAAAAAACTGGTCGCTCTAGGAATACCGAGAAAACTGGTCGCAGGTCTATACTCTCTCTTATCCGATAGAGTAATTTACATAAGCTCGAAGAGGAATAAAGTAGGTCCGCGCAAAGCTACACAAGGCCTCCCCCAAGGAGCAATTTTAAGCCCGTTATTATTCATACTATATATAAATGATATAACTCAACAACTATCGCCTAGAGTAAAGACACTCCAATTCGCAGACGACATAGTCATATACGCGATCGGCGAGTCACAGGCAGAAGTTCAGAACATCTTGAGTGAAGCAATAATGATCCTTAGGCAGTGGTTGCAGAACAACGGCCTGGAACTATCATGTGAAAAATCGACAGTTACATTCTTTTCAAAAAGAAAAATTCGGTATAACCAAGACAGCATCCAGCTAGGAACATACAGCTTCCCGCTAAGGAGACAAAGCCGATTCCTCGGGATGATCCTAGACAGCCGGCTTAGCTGGAATCACCACATAGATCATCTGATCGCAAAAGCTGACGCACGATTAAATGTAATAAGAATGGTTGCGGGTACCTGGTGGGGATCCCACCCCAAAACGCTGCTACTACTCTATCGAACACTCATCAGATCACTACTGGATTACGGCAGTATGTTCTACCTCAACGCTAGAAAAGACGCACTTCAAAAATTAGATAGGTTCCAGTCACGATGTCTCAGAACCTGCGTGGGAGCTATGCGCTCCACTCCTACTAACGCCTTACTTGTTGAAGCAGGAGAATTACCTCTGCATATTCGGAGGAAATTACTCGCCGAAAAGTTTCTGTTTGAAAAATTAGTGTACAGTGAACATCCGCTGCATGAACGATTCAGTCTGATCGAAACGCTAACCAACAATGAGAAGAACAATGCTAGGCTCCCACTTCTCAGCGCCTACTCATTCTGGAAGAAAAGCAAAGATAAAGTCGTAAGCTACAAAACACACCCTATATATCTTGAAGCCTATGAACTACGTCTAGAAACAGCTAATGTAAGCTTTCTGAAAGTAGACAGAAACCCAAACACTAATCAGACATTAAACGACTTCACTTCAACGTTAGGAGACAACATACTTAAGATTTACACAGATGGATCGAAGATACCAGGTAGAAGTAGAGTAGGGTGCGCCTTTTTCAGCCCCAGCACTGGATTTTCTGCTCAGTACTCTCTCCCGGAAGAAACGTCCATCTACACAGCTGAGGCGAGAGCTCTTCTTGAAGCAATAAAGTATAGCCATCAATGCGGCAATAATAAGGTGCTGATTCTAACAGACTCCCTCAGTGTACTTAAGAGTCTGGAAAACACCGTCTGGGACAATCACTTATCCACATTAATAATAGAAATCATTAAAAACCTAAAGAAAAGTAGAGAGCTAGGAATTACGACATATCTGCTATGGATTCCATCGCACAGTGGAATAAAACACAATGAACATGTGGATAGTTTGGCTAAACAAGCTATACACGTGGGACAGACAGACAACATGAAACTTTTTATTACCGACATGATTCCAAGAATCAAGGAAAGAACAATGGAAGCCTGGCAAGAAGAGTGGAATAAGTCAAAAACCATTAAAGGCTCACACTACGGAAGTATTCAACCAAAAATACCAGCAAAACCATGGTTTTTCAAGTGGAACATCAGTAGACGCCTTATCACCACTATTTCCAGAGCCCGGTTCCATCACGGGAGTTTCCCAAGCCACCTACATCGGATAGGGATTCGAGAATCTCCTCTTTGTGATTGTCAAGACCAAGCTATTGGGGACATAAACCATATAATATTCTCATGCAAAAAATTTAAACCACATCAGGATAAAATGATAAGGGAACTAGCCAGAATGGGAATCCCCCTACCCACAAATTTAATCTTACTCTTGTCCAGCGAGGTTAAAGGTGTATACGGAAGTATAATCACGTATTTTAAAACCGGGGCAATTGAATTTTAAATTCCGGGCGTCTTACGATAATCAACCAAAAATTGTACATATGAAACATTTTATTTAATGAAATACATTTGTTTTATTGTTAAGAATGAAGAAAATTGTACGCATTTCAAGCCTAAAAAATTTATATCTACCGCATATCTAAAGATTATTCTTATGAATTTTAATTTTATTAATCGTATCTATGAAATTTAATTGTATTACCTATCTAAACTGTAAACAAAGAAGTTTTTACTTTTGTTAAAATATAACAGTACAACCTATGTATATTGTAAGTAAGATATAGCAAGAAGATTGTTATTGTACTTGTACATGTAATACATAAGATGGCTGTAAGGTTTCTGATACCGAAGGCCAATAAAGAGAAAAAAAAAAAAAAAAAAAAAAAATTTTGAGGAAAATTCTGGTAGTTTTTTTAATATTACCGGGAGTTCACTCGATATAGATGAGAATAAATTAAGATAATTATTCACAAAACTGTACTTCGACTATACAGGTGGGGGAAAAAAACTAATTTTCACTGTGTTAAGAATTCACCAGTCAAGAATTAAAGTTACAGTAGAAGTCCGATTATCCGGGGCCGGGACCACCTCGGATAACGAAAAACTTGGATAACCGGATGTCAAGGAAAGAGGTTATAATGAATTAAAAAACTTATTGAAACTGAAATAATACAATTTATTTATAGTGCAAAACTAATCTGTGAAGCAATAAAGTTGCTTTTTGTACATTAATTACGATCACTTGCCAAAAAAAGTCTTTAATTGTCTTCTGTGTCATAATTTTGTTTCTCTTCTTAGCAAAGGCTGTAGCATCATTATGTCGGCTGCTTTTCTTTCTTCCTGTTGCTCAATATACTCAAGTGCTGCTTCTATTCTTTTTAAACATTCAGCATTAGAAATTTTTGGGACTTTAATTTTTATCTTCTTCGTCTTCTTTTCCATGTCCGCTGACAACCATATTAACAATTTCATCATTTGCCTCAGTTAACCCAGTGGCTCGAATAATCAGAACTCGGATAACCGGACTTTTACTGTATACATTATTGTCACTCTCTAAACGTAATGTTCTACCCGCCTATGCAGCAGAAGCATGCCTGTGTCGATCAGCGTCAATCAATATCTCAATGAAATATCCTCAGTCATAGTTAAATCTGCAGTGGATCAGTGAGTAGCCCTACCGCCATGCCGAAACTAAAATTTTCTGAAAGTTCGAAGTTACGTAAGCGAATTTAGAGAGGAGTATTTTAGTACAGATGAAAGAGTTCTATTCTGTAAATTATCTGAAATTAAAGTGACTTTAACAAAAGATTTAAAATTTAATTTCTCAATTGTACAGCAAGTGCACGGAAGCAAATTATCAAATTATGCTGTCTACATGAAAGCGACACTACTAAATAAAATAAATGATGCATAATTGAGCATGTTTTGATGTATAGTAAATTTAAATGTTTGGTCATATTTTGTCATTTTTAGGTCATATTTACCCATTTTTAAGGTCATAGTTGCCTGTATATTTCTTTATTTTTTTGATCATAAAGATCCTAACCCTATTGATAACTATAAATATCTGATGACTTGCTTTGTCGAAAATGGAGGTAAAGCGTGAAAGAAGGAGTCATTAGCTGTTTATTCAGTTAATGTTACACAAGTACGTCGTACCTAGGGTTATTGCAGTTGGATACACAGGATATATCAGGTTAGCCTCCAATCATGTAACACTGCACTAGGCAATAAGCGGCCTGAAATGAACAGCATGCACTTGGCCATCCTCGTGCCACAGCAGCTGTTGGGAATTCAAGCTTCCATCCGAGCGTACGTGATATATTACGGAGCAGTTATTGGCCCACTTGCGCAGCTTCTGGCGAACGTCAATGCTGGCAATTTTTTACGCGATGTTTCGTGTCCGAGGAAAAAAGCTAACAAAAATTGGAGTGTGCATCTAAGGTAGGCCTTGCTATTTCGTCTGCATTTCATTCGGTGGGGAAGCTGACACGTGTGGAATGATCACCACTGGAGGATAGCTGTCAAGCTTGGTGATCGATTGAGTTCATCCCTCATTTCCTCCCTCTATCGGGTGTTCGCTCCAGGGTAACAAACATGTTTACGCATTCGGAGTAGGGGGAACGTTTCCTATTGTATCTGCCTGAGAGATTATTGAGATTTTTTTTACACTGATTTAGATGCTTTGACACTTATAATGCTGGTACCAAAAATAAAATATGACTTCATAATTCTTGGCAATAAAACATGCGAGAATTTTATAATGATTCTACAACACGTGTCATATATTTTAATAATAAATTTTCTTTTTTGTATGTTGATGTCATTTTGGGAATAAAAAATTGATGCCAATAGACGCCGCAAGATTACAGGATTTCTCACTAATCTGATGAAATATCTAGCATATTTTCCATTGTCTAAAGCAGTGTTTTCCAATCTGTGGTCCTAGAGGTTTGAAGAGGTGGTCCGCAGGCATACATATATAAAAAAATTGTGACTGAATTGAAGATATCATAACAACAAGTAAATAAATATAAAAAATAGCACCATTTTCGTTTAGAATAAGACTATAAGCCAGTATATACTGTAAGCCAAACTGACTAAAAGCCATGAATATTTCAACGACTAACGAAAATCTGGTATTTCCAGGATACGATGCTATGACTGCTTTGTTACTATAATTAACTAAATACGTTTTCAGTCAGCATCAAACAGAGTGGTGTTCTTTCTGACGATTAAGTTAAAGGCCGTTTTAAGAGCGACAGCAATTCGTGCCGAGAACTATTCGTAGGGTTGCTTAGTGATATACACCTAGGTAAAAAAATTAGGCCCATATATGTTGATGGTCCACAGAATTATTTTCAACATTTTACTGATCCTTGGGTTGAAAAAACGCTGATCTAAAGTATCACACCAACCTAATAAGCCATCCAAATGCATTATTTTGTATTAGATACTTAGAAACGTATCAGACAGGCTGCACGAAATATTATTTCATGATCGTAATATCTCTAGAAGTGTGTAGAGATAAAAATTACTTTGATGAAAGATAAGTGTTTTCTCGTCAGAACAAATCATATATGAAAGCAGGTTTATACTGTATACCCTCCCGTACCTCTAAAGAGAAGTGCGGAACCTATGTTTAGTGAAATTGAAAAATTATAGAATTCTGTTAGATTTACGAGTTCTCGCAGGTAAAATAAACAAACATTATAACAAAACTCAGTGATTCCAAGACTATTGAAAGAATTTATTTAATTATTATCTCAAAATGAGTTCTCACGCAGATAAAGCCATACCTGATAGATATTAGCGGCCCTATTCGTAACTGATCATTTTTAATACTGTATAGATGTCATCAGAATATCTCTATGCCAAATGACCCGTTCCACTGCAGAGATAAGTAGTATTATATTAAAATTCTGCAGAACACGTGCACAAGGAAAGCGTTGAGGATTGTTTAACATCTATGTAATCATGATGATTTAAGAAACTGTTTTTTTCATTCATGTATTCCTATTATGGGTTTCTTCTATTTACATATTTTTATGAACTACACTCAATTTTAAACTCACTATATGTTACTGATCGAGAATTCTCAAATTTAGTTTGTCACAACCAAGGACATTGAGATCTTTTAAAGTCCATTAAAAATTACGGAGAGCGTATTCAATCAGCATATCAGTGCTCAAACATATCGTTCTGTTACGAAGCACTTCTGAAGGATGCTAGAAAGTGCTTTTTCCTTCTAATCTTAATAACTTTACAGATGTTTACCAAGATATTTGTGATCTCTTTTTACTACATTACCTTCCAAGAATAATTCAGCATGGCAGCCACCACCTTCATCCGTTTCTGTAATACAGGTTTTTCGGATCGACGCACGGGAGATTTCTATATTTTAGAAGATGACTTCTAATGGAGTACCATACACAGTAAAACACTTGAGACAGGAGTCATTTGTACAGTGTCTGAACACTCCATACAATGGTAACAGAACAGCAAAGAGACAGTTCTGTAAGAAAATTTCAAGAACACAGGTGAGCCAATGACCAGGTCAGTAGTCATTTTAATCAGGATATTAATATAGGTACAAAACTGTTAATTACTTCTCAAGGAAGTCGAAGCATAAATACATACCTTCTCGGCAGGGATAGCAAACCCAATTGGCAGAGTCGCGCAAACGCTGTCTAGGCTAGCTCGGTTTATCACTGCCAGTGTCACCTCTGCCGGCCAAATGCCGAAAATACAGCAGAGAGGATCGAGCCTGGACGTAAGCTCGAGCCTGACAGTAGGCTCAGTCTGTTATTCACGTGCTGCGGGGGACGAAGCCACGCTGGTACTCGCTCGGTACAACCGGAACAGGCGCTAATTGCATCGCTAAATCGCTAATGAACCGGCATTATTGAAGGATGATGTAACTGAATAATTAAAGAGAGGAGAGTAGGTGTCTTCTTCCTTTTATTTTCTACGTGCTGTTGTATCATTTTATAAGATTGTTTACGTTTACTTTAAGAAAGTTCGGGCACTTTAAGACCGGGCACTACGTCAGTGGAAAAGTAAAAATTGGTGAATATTCTGCTGTCCAAATATGTTCTGTGCGGAGGAAAGAACAGCTGTGAACGATTACGTTAGAATAATGTGATCGAGCGTGGTGGGTGAGCGGTTAACGATCTGGCTTCGCATGCGGGAGGTTGCCGGTTCGAATCTCCGTCCGAACATCCAGATTTTGGTTTTTCCATGGTTTCACCAAATCACTCTAGGTGAATGCCGGGATGCTTCCTTCAAAAAGGCCACGGCCGAATTCTTTCCCGTTCCTTGTCCCCAATCCCATCCCGCCTCTAATGATCTCGACGTCGACGAGGCGTAAAGCTATAAGTAAAAAATTAATAATAATTTTCATCTATAATTCTTTTGCATATTTAATTGTATATTTTGTGTATCTGTTATGATCAAAGATCGAAAACGCTCAGTGAGCGAAAAAAACGACGATACGTTCTGGTTTCTTTAAAACGGCTACAACACGTTATGACACTTACAAAAAACAGCCCGGACGAGGTTTTTTTTTTTTTTTTTTTTTTTTAAAATAATGGCCTTCGGTCATTGCGACCATTTAGCCAGCTCCAATTTGTTTTTGTTTTTGTACAGAGTATTATATCAGGATCTAATCATGATATTGCGGACACTACAGTGAGGACAGCACAAGACGAACACAACACTTAATTAAAACCACCCATGCCCGCGGCCGGACTCGAACCGGCGGCCCTTGCTATGCGAAGCCAGCGCGCTAGCCACTACACTGCCAGGGCCGGTACCCGGACGAGTTGTGGCTTTAGGTTACGGTTAAACCGCAAGCGAATTCGCCCGAATAAACAAACCCATACAAACAAAAGCAGGTAGTTACAGTAAAAGCGAATTGGTCGCGCGAATCGCTTGTTGTCGCTAGTAGTTCAAACTGGTTTGTTTTTGTAGCGCGAATGGAGCGATTCCTTGTAGGCCGAGGCAAGTGCTGTAGACTCCGTATAGTTGCAAAAGGTTTTATTTCACGCGAATCCTTCCTTGACTATTTCAGTTATATTTAAATGTTATTATGGAGTGAAAAACCGATATGCTTGGTGTTTAACAGAAGAATATTGTGGATTTTAAGATGGTGAAATACATTGCCTAAAGTTACACTGCCTCGTTATTTCTTCCTCTATTGCAGGTTTCTCATCTACACACACATCTATAAAACTTCCCTGACAACGACGAACCCCCTCAAAACCAGTGTTTTCTTTGTAAATAAGGATTTTATTTTTACAAATGTAATACAGTCACATGTTATTAATGAATGCGATTGATGGTTTTTTTTTTTTTTTTTCAGCAGATTAAGTCGACTTTAGGAGAATTTGCAGATGTTCATTCTCAATTCACCATTGTGTGTGTTGCACTTTTGAGACAGCCAGTCAACCACCATAACGTAAAACATGTCGCGAACCCCCTATGATGAACTGGCGAAGCCCTAAGGGTTCGCATATCCCACTTTGAGAAATCCTGATCTACTGTATTCAATATATATGAGTACGTGTCAAACCATTATATTCATAAAACTTCATAGTTCGGTTATTTAATTCTTCAAAAATTTGAAAATATTCACTCAAATGGTGATTCAAGAATATATCACTAAACGAGAATTGTCTCTTTCTCTTTTCAAATGGAAAGAGTTTCATAAATGGGTTTTCAGCTAAATAAATTTCTTCTTCAGTAACCATATTCTTAAATTTTCACCAGTTGAGTCTGATCTTCTGATAAATTTAACTAGACTACTAAATACAATAGCTTTGAATCGCGTGAAAAGGGAAATAAACCACTTCTTCGGCGACTTCAACTCGCGAATACACTTGCACTGTGACCATTTCTTCTTCGCGCGATGGATAGTTCGCGCGAATTCACTTGCAGTGTAACCGTAGACTCAAAAATGCTACAACGCGAAATTCCCGTCTGGTCCAAGTCGCTTACCCACACATCAAGAGACACTTTTTTTCTTTTTTTGAGCCTTGTTAGCGACGGGTAAGAAGAATCATATATATTAAATGCACCCTGGACCGATTAGTCGTGAACACAAAGAGTTAAATACCGATAAGTCGCAACGTGTTGTGTTCGATTTTTTCGTTCAATGAGCGTTTTCGGTCTTTGTGCGTAAGATATTAACAGATTCAAATCTTCCTGAAGTAAACGCCTCCTGTCCTCCAATATAAAACGGAAATTTGACTTTTTCAGGTACAGGAGAGCGAAAATTACCAGTGACAAGACAGACAAAGTTTAACGCTACATAGATTATGTTTCCTCTAAAGATGCCGGCGAGGAAGACAATCTACTTTCTAAGTAGAAATTCAGAGGAAAAAAGTATTCTTACATGTCTAAAGCTGCAAGCGAGCGGCTTTACAGCAGTGCTGGTTTCATCTTTTAGAAAAGCGGAACAATCTTTCTCCTGAACACATAAAAAATCTTTTGATTATTTATAACCACAAATGGGAGTGATATTAATTATATCATTAAAGTGTGTTCAATGCTGTACATTAATATAAATCCTAAAAAGATGTCATATATTTGAAGCCTCCGTATAAATCATAATGCTCTAAATGTGGGTTCAGGGTAAACTTTATTTATGTCAATAACTGTAGATAATTTATTTATGTTATGATTTTTGTTATACTGTGTTCTGATTTTACGTTGTGCAATACATCCACTACACATGCTGTTCAAACACATACACGTTACATGTTATATCTACGGCGGTTCAGTTGGCAGAACATACAAAAACTGTGGATAGTAGTCATTAATATAAAGTAGTTTCAGAATGTCCCAGCAGTACGGTCTTGTCCCGTTTTCTCTTATGTAGTACGTGGCACCTGCGAGGAAGACACTAGGCACAATTCCTGCATTGGCAGAGTACAGAAAAGTGGCTGCTATTAACCGTCCTTCCCAAGAGATTGGGGGGGGGGGTGTTCGCAAAGTGGCCGTGACTTCCCCTCGGTTGTTTTGTTTGGGGGACTGCGACCACCAGGCTATTAGCAGGCTGGGGGATGACGCCACACAACATGGTACTCTCCACCCCGCTGTTTAAACATCAGCCTACGTGTATCAGCAACCGACGATCGCAGTTTCTAGAACGCTCTCATTGACTCCGCTCTTTAGGGCATCATAGTTCCACGTTTCAACCAACGTCTAATTATTTTTTTATTGCATTCATCTTGTTCCTCTTAGAGCTTCCACTGCCATTTGTTTATTCTTAATATTAAGTACCTGGGTGACCGATCTTCCTTGAAGACTTCTTAGGCATTTTGAAGTGGACAGTTCCTTGCTCTGACCAAAAGGAAGCTTAACTCACATCAATAAGCTTACTGGTATCTGAAAGTTCTACGAGATGAGGTTAGAGCTGTTTCCAAGATACCATTACAAGAATTGCTCTTTTTTTATTTTTTTATTCTTTAA
Source organism: Vandiemenella viatica (assembly GCA_031002005.1). Lineage (NCBI taxonomy): Eukaryota > Metazoa > Arthropoda > Insecta > Orthoptera > Morabidae > Vandiemenella > Vandiemenella viatica. The sequence continues at coordinate 115,360,958 of CM061914.1, read as the reverse complement.
ATCGTGTTAAAAATTTGAAAAGTAAAACCTTATCTAGATATGAAATTTCATCCAAATCGCTAGAGCGATTTTTGATATCGTCCGGTTTACCACCTCATAAACTCCTTTTCAACTCTAATGTAATCGTAGGCTTCCGCGGCCACCCTGACAGCCAAGAATCAATTCCTTTTCAAATCCTTTTAAAGAAAAATGCTATTTTTAAGTAGAAATGTCAATGATAATCAAGGATTAATTAAAGGTGCAAGATTAGTGGCAATTCATTTAGACGAGTACATCATCAGTTATAAATTCATTCGCTCCGATAAAACTATGGTCATATCTCACATTAACTTCACATCTTCTGATCCAACGATGCCATTCCAAATGATAAGACCGAGCGGGGCGGTGTAACAGTTAGCGTTCTCGCCTCGCATTCGGGAGGACGGCGGTTCGAATCCCCGTCCGGGCATCCAGATTTGGATTTTCCATGGTTTCCCCAAATCACTCCAGGCAAATGCCGGGATGCTTCCTTCAAAAAGGCCATGGCCGAATTCCTTCCCATTCCTTGCCCCCATCCTTGCCCCCCATCCTTTCCCGTCTCTAAAGACCTCGATGTTAAAAAGAGACGTAAAGCAGTTACACACACAAAAAAAATAAAAAAAAAGATAAGATAAGGTCAGACGCTTCAAAAGTAAGGATTGTATTTATCGTACCTGTTTTTTCGTGGGGATACCCATACGAGGCTTTTTAAATTGTTTGTGGATTAATTAATATATATATATATATACGACAAATGCGGTAAAAAACTCAACGATGATCTTATTATAACTGTTAATATTGTTTTCAAAGAAGTTTTGTAAAGAATATTGGAAAAAGAACATGCCAAAGCCACTATTTCTTAAACATCTACTTTTTTAATGTTTTACAGAAAAACATGTAATATTTAATGATAACGACTTTTTACAGTAAATGTGATATTTGTTACTATTCTTCAAAATAAAGTTCCTTTCATTAGTAAATACTTGCAATTACTTAATTCCACATTATTATATTACCATTCGGCGAATGACCACGATACTATTCACATGGGTCAGATAACGTACAAAAAATATTCGTTTAAAGATATATGAATTCCTTGCTGGAACCAAAGAGAACTTAACTACCATCAGCCAGCTTACTGGTACCTGAGACGTTTCCGAGATACCAAATATAAGAACTGCTGATATTTTATAAAATCGCGTTTTACAGGGAGAACACCTATTTAGGTAAAGTTGAAAAACAAAATGTTAACTAAATATGAAATTTCATCCAAATCGTTAGAGTCATTTCCGAGATCCCAAATATATACATATACAAGAATTGCTTGTTTAAAGTTATAAGATAAACTTAAACTATGTTAGTATCGTTTTTAAAGTGTGCTGCGTCTGAATGTTGAAAACTAGCGTTTGAAGTCTGATTTTGGAGTCTTTATGAGAGGTTAATGTCATCTCGATGACTGAAAGCGATGCCTGAAAATTTTGATGGGTTTGCTTGTTATTGACCGCCGTTCTACTTAGTACTCAGCAGTCGGCCGTAAACGATTGCAGAACATAAATTTTATCATTTACTTGTGATAGTATCAGCGCGAATCTGATTTAAATGATATAGTACTGATGGTAATTCTCACTGATTAGAACTTTCACTTTATTTCCCATGTTACTCATATTTATGTCCAACCATTCAAATTTATACAGTGAGAGACACTGTTTCTCAACCACACTATATGTGCGTCTGCCGATCTTAATTCCAGACCAACTGCTACTGACTACTCGTAAGTGAGAATTCCTTCTCGATGTCGAGCGGAGGACGTCCACCGACCCGGCTGACCATGCCTCTATGTGATTTCTTGTCGCATACCCGCAAACAGCTGATTGGCTCTGTCGCTGACAATATTTATTCTTAACTCAACTAAACAAAATATCACGCTCGTGAAACCTCAGATACAAAATTATACATAGTTTTACATAGATCTCATATATACATCTACGTCATAAGCTTTATTACAAACTGATGTCGAACCAATTGCAAAGCTATAGTAACATTGACATAAAACACGATAGCCGATGTGATCATACATAAAATAAGTCTAATTCTTAGTTTTCAAATTTGAGTAAAATTCGATACTCCAACATATCTATAAAAAAAAACAACTCGGAACACAGATCTCGACTTCATCTTCTCAAAATATTTCTCCAGATGCTTCACGTATCTTCCTCTTATGTACCAAATCTTCTCATTGCTGTTTATACATTTTGAAGCCAAGAAAACATGAGTCGTCCTCTTTTTCCACTTCCTTCAACTTCCCATTTCTGTACAAGAATTGGTGTCCTAGTATGACCTTACCATTCCAATCTTTCTCCTTCTATAACTCTCTTTCACGTTCATTAGCCGTATTTTATAGGAATTCCTTACTTTTTCTTTCCTTGAAATTTTTGCTGATCTTCTTCAAAAATCCATTTCTAATGCTTTCCATTACTTAATATGTTCTGGGTTGATTATCCAGGTTTCTGATCCATATAAGATTATACCCTCCAATAAAGACTTATTATTCTTTTTGTTCTTGCTCCATAGAATTGAATTTGAGCATTCAGATTACTTTTCGACGCTAGAATATTTTACTTAATTTTATTTATTTATTGAGATTAGATTTTAGATTTTATTCCAGAATTTACTATCTCATTCAGAGCTGTGTAGGAATGCTTACCATTGGCGAATCCGAGTTCGAAGACAGAGTGATTGACGGTGCTAAGTCCTGCCTTCGTTATGCACAACAAACTTTTGTTTTCCGCTAGGATGTTATGTCGTTCAGTTCTTATCCACGCCTAAACTTCGTGATGTATTGAGTAAATTATTATTTAAATCAATGGCTGGAGATGCAATTGAAAAATAAATTGCCACTTCATATTTTAGAAAGTCAGACTTGTTACCAACGAATTAGATTGGAAGAACAACGGAGAAAATCTCCTACCGCGCATGCCTAAGTCACCCACATGCGGATGGTAGGATGAAGGTTACTGGCTGTGTACTGTGTGACGTCAGAGATCTCTCATCACATGTAGCTGCTGTCTCTTGGAAACAGATCTTTCTTCCCCCTGTGAACGATCATTAGTTTCTCATTAGCTGTCTGACGTTTACGCTAAGGGAACATTAAGTTTAATGTTAGCTGTTATCGGCTTTCATAAACGCCCAGTACGCAGGTAACATGCGTATAACTTGTAACAACGAAGTTTTTCACGGCGTTGTATATTAATAAACTCTTCTCGGACTTCCAGCCGCGTAAAAATCTTATATCTTTAAACGAGCAATTCTTGTATATATATATATATTTCGGATCTCGGAAACGGCTATGACGATTTGGATGAAATTTGATATTTAGATAATGTTTTGACTTTTAAGATTACCTAAATAGTTGTCTTCCGTACAAAAAAGCGAGTTTGCAAAATACAAACAATTTTTTCACTTGATATCTCGAAAACGGCACTAGCGCCATCTCGTAGACAATTCAGGTATCAGAAAGCCTACAAATAGATTCTCTCTGATTTCAAAGAATATTTAAACGAACAGTTCTTGTATACTGGCTGAGGCGTGGAAATAGTAACATTGCAAGTTTAATTGTAAAACATTTAAAAAGGAAGATAATTAAAAATTTATGATTGGTATTGTCAGAGGTGATAAACTTCTTTGAAAATAATATTACCGGTACCAGTTATAAACTAATCACCGTTTACTTTTTGACCGTAAAAAGTGGTTGTTAGTTTGTCATTAAATACTACCACGCGAGGTATGAGCATAGTTTTAGCGGAGTGAATTGATTTAGCACTGATGATGTTCTATCATTACCGTGACGTCACAATCTGATGATGAATTCTTATAGAACGCGACGAAACATATCGAAAATAAAGAATAAATGTTCTTGATATCTCGCTTGGTTTACGAGATATAGCATGTCAAAAATCAGTTATAGGTATAGTTCCTTGTGCTTTTGGCGACGTTTCTTCTGGTCCATGCTGTATTTCAACCTAACAACAACCATTTGGAACAAAATAAAACATTAAAAGTACATTTCCACCGTATCGACATAGTGCTTTTGGTGGATTCTTTTTCTGGTCCAGGTCGTATCTAATCCTAACCTCTTCACTTGAGGTATCAGAAAAATAAATTCTTTATTTTCGATTTTTCTCGACGAGTTTCATACGAATTCATCATCAAACTTGGCTGTGACGAAATTTATCTTCTGGTCCAGGTCGCATTTCAACCAACCACGTCAATTTTGCGATATGGTATCTCGAGAACAAAGCGAGATATATAAATTTAAAAATATTTTGTACTTTAAATTTTTCTCGTCGAGGTACATAAGAATCCATCATCAAGGGTTTTCGTAGAATGCCCTGAATTAACACAAATCTCGCAGCGTTAATCAATCCCTGACTGGCATTAAGATTTCTGTTTAGCATAATAATAGCATTTTTCTTTGAAAGCAATTTATGAGGCAAATGGATCTAACGATTTGGATGAAATTTCATATGTAGATAACGTTTTGCTATTCAAGTTTTTAACACGATTTTTTTTTAAAAAAAGTGCAATTTTTGTATTTGGTTTCTCGAAAACGGCTCTAACCTCATTACGTAGAAGGTTCAGGTACCAGTAAGCCTAATGATGTTAGTGAAGTTTCTCTTTGGTTAACTGTGCACCTCAAAACGCCTAGGAAGTCTTCAAGCCTTTTACTTTAATCAAACTTTACTCGAAATCTTGGATATTAAATAGAAATCGAAAGATGCCGAGCGAAGATCGGTCACCCAGGTACTGTAACATTTATGAGACGTATCGAAGGCGTCGATCTCTGCCATCATTTTCAATCAAAGGAACAACTGAATAACTGCATGTTTACGCGGTACCGCGGTAATGGCGGAAGACAAAAGCCGACCCAGCGCGATGACGTCATCCACTTTTCTGCTCCTTACCGACGCGAAGCTGTTTCAGTATCTTGATAGCCGGATTCCAGCTACACTAAGCTGGTATCCAGTCTATTAATCTCAAACAGGTGTACTAAAAGCCAACAATGGGCGTATATATATATATATAAAAGTAAGGAAAGATAGGGAAATACGACCCAAAACTTACCACAGATGTAAAACTATGTCACTCGCAGAAACCCGTGCGCCATAACTTTAAGATGGAAATCGAGTTTTAAAAATTGAGAATATCATAGTCACAACATCATTTCTGTCCGATTAATAACATTGATCTACCTCTAGCCTGTAACTGACCTGCAAGTGAGATGCTGACCTGATACAACTAGTGGTGAGTTGCTTTCCCGGTTTCAACCCCGGAATGTTCGTAATCTAGATGGTTGCTCGAAAAAAGCTTTCCAACAGTCGCTCTCTTTTCCGGGCTGGTGAATTCTGGAGATGAGTTTACCCTTAGTGGGTTCCTGGATTCTCTGCTGAACACATGGGCTAGGACTCAGCCGGTGTATTACTACTTTAGCGGCACGCTAGTAAACAATTAGAGCGGCCTGTTCTAGTAGGATACTATTGTTTCAGAGAACTGACAAACAAAATTATTCAAAAATTGGTCGAAAATGCGAGGTGAAAAATATTCGAGTATCTGATGACCAAACAAGATTAAGGTTAATTGCAATATTATGGTAGTATGGCACGGAAGGTGAAAGTTATTGTTCGAGCATCTCTCAATACTGGTTGTGTCGTTCCACGTCGGATTCTCCACTGAAAAGAGTGACACGTTAAACGTATCAGCTGATTAAATGACATTGACTCTGGGCCTGTCACTAAGTGTCTCAGACCTACATGAGAAAACTACCATTTTTCTTATGGAAAGTGGTGCATTTAATAACCGCAATAATTATTTATAATATTTATTCACTGGGCAGCTGTATAGACAGCATCACTCAATGTAATAATGAGTTTTTAAGTTATGAAACTAAGACTGCTCTTCATACATAGGATCTAGCATTACAATCAAATCACAACTTTTTTTGTTGTAATGACATTCGCTATCGGATTTCTGTATGAGCTGTTGAGTTATGTTTTAGCTGCTTATCGTCTTGAACGTATACAATGTAACTCTACGCCTCAAGAAAAATTCAAATATATTTTGAGAGTGCAGGCGTGACTAGATATCAGCCGGTTACAATGAAAGAGAACAAATTTCTATGTATCAGCAGACTCTTTGCACGGCCGAAAACTATAACAAAGCTGCTTTTAGTGTATATGGTGATGGACAGTTCATGAAAGACGTGAAAGCTAGATTTAGGAGCGTGTGCAGTTGTTGAGCGGCAAATTATAACAAACATAATCCGGGAACAAGCACCTAAGGACAAGTGAACAATTACAGCAACAATTTTATGGGAACTGTATTTCTTTCTTAAGCCTCGAAGTCAAGAAAAAGTAGCAAAATGTTTTACGCCAATCACAGACTATAATATGTGTTTCCTGAGGTTTATGGGGAAGCAAGACTATAGTACAATCCTTTATCTATATCACTCTCAGAACTTGTTTATGGGTATTCTGTAGTCTGCCGCGGCCCACCCCTTTAACAAATGACGCATTGAACAAAATGCTGAACTGTCTGAGAGTGCTACTAACAAGAACTGCTAATGTCTCACATTAACGGCTAAGAAGTGGGAGAGGGCCTTTTGTAAAAACCCATCAGCTCAAGAATTTGAACGCTTCAATAACGGTTGTTGGGTTTATCGCTTTTGCAACTGTCGAGACTGCAGCCCTTGTAGCTGCTAATAAGGACTAGTTTACCTGCTGTAACTCTTCCAAGAGAAGCATTTCATGGTAAATGTGTTAACTTTACTTATTGGGCCGGGATGGATCTCCCTATTCTGAACAGAGCGCCACCACAAGCCAGGAAATGAAATATGACGAGTTATTTTCACACCAGTTACCAAAGATATTTCATAAATAATTCACAGATTCGCAATAGTTCGCAACGGATTAAGCAATCAGAGTGTGCGAATAATTATACTTTGAGGCGTGAGGGTGTGATTTTGTTTCTTACGTAGTGTCTGCTTCTTTCCTTAAATATGTGTTAGTAATGGCTTCTGCACTGGTACTATGATTGCCGAAGATGAAAAGTCTTACACGAAGATTGAATCTCTGTGTAGTTTGTGGTGTGACAGCGTCACCCACAATGAATATAATTAAATCATTATTATTAATTATATTCATAATTCCTCTTTTTTTTTCTCTTTTTTATTATATTCAAATTTATTAATTATTTAATCTTGCAACGTGTAATTAATTGTCAATAATGAGGGTTGTCTGGATAGGTTAAATGTATGTTTAAAACCAGGGCGGCCAAAGGTATAGTTTATTATAAATTAATTTTTCTGTAAACGCATGGCTCAGAACGGTTGAATATCGAAGGCTAGAAACTGCCATTTCGGCGGTTGAGAGAGGAACAATGGAGCAGGCGAGGCGACTCGGTGGCGCCGGGACAGCCCGGCTTGAGTCCCGTTCGAAATCGGGCGGTGACCTACCCCTACCCCGCTACTACCCCGAAGGCCACGTAGAAAACGCGCGGAGGAGACGGCGAATGCGACGCATGATATTAAACACGTGACGACGGAAATGTGTAGATAGCCAATCCTGAACATTTCTTGGGGTCTACAATACTAATTCCATGGAGTTCTTTTACATGTGGCGAGCAACTAGCCGAGGAAGAAGAAGGAGCCATCTTAGACATCACTTGGGTCCAAGACGAGCTGGTGAACAGACGTGTCAGCCGGCACGCTCTCTGATGATCATTGTGGTTGATCATTTCTTGCTTTGGAAAAGCGAGATGTTGAGTGGCATGCTTGCCATTATTTGGAAGTTATGCTAATAACGCGGGCGTAGCCGCTTATTTAGCTTCCATTGCTGCAGTGGCATTGTGTTTGTCGCTCACCATCACGGCGATGATTCTATGGTAATGTACCAGAAACGACGGTCACTATTCAGTGGATTTTAACAGACTTATGAGCCCTTAAGCGACGCCTGGGTTAAGACTCTGCTCCCGTCACTTAAATTCTGAGCTAGCTGAATTTATATTTCGATTCAATTTTTTCTTAAGCATCTTGCTGTTTGTTAATTCAGTTTTGATGCTTTTCATTCACTTTATACGGCGCCCCCTGGGATTTTCCTTTGTACAGTAAAATGTTAGCTTCAATTTGATGGCCTGTGTTGCCACGTTATTTCAATGTTAACTTTGCTGTTTTTATTACTTGTTTGAGATATTTCATTCAGTTTTGTTTGCTTACTCCGGCGAATTGTAAACGTCGGGTATTGCTTGTTTTTGCTGATCTAATTGTGTTTAACGTAACGTTAATTACTACCCGACCTTGTAAGGCCATAAGACTCAATAAATGAGGTTTTATTTTGTGTCTGAAATTCATGGTTCTAGTTAGTAACCTATTAGATCCCCTTATAGCATCATTATTATATGTATTTTTCATTTTTCAGGAATTATTTCAGAGATTTTATAATTCCCCCCTCCCTTTTTTGGCAACTCACGTTTTTCTTAACGGTAGCCAACAAATGGTCACTTTACAAGTTAAAACACAACAAAAATTTATAAAGCTTTGTGTGAAGTTTGTGGGGAAGGTACAATAGACCGTGGACAGGGTTCCAGTTGGGTTTGTCGCTTACGGAAATGACGTAAGAACATAAGTGATGATACTAGGCCGGAAAGGCCAAATCGTCAACCCACGAGCAAAGTGTTAAATTTTCATTGATAAATATAGTTGAGTAAAGTTGGGAAAAATATCGACAGCTATCAAAATTTCAACATTGGTATAATGTCTTTTAAAGAACGATTTTCAAAAATAAAAATTACAGCTCGATGGGTCTCAAAGTGCTGGAAGATTGAATTGGAGAAATGCTTCTGATTTCAGCAATATTTAAACTATGTTACACACATTACACATTAATGTACTAGACTTCGACTTCTTCCCGAAGTTAAAGGAGTCCATGCGTGCTCGGCGTTTTTCTACACTGCAGGAACTTTCTGCAGCGGTTACAAAAATGCTGATCTCACTTGTTTAGATAATCTTCCAAGACGCTGGGAGCCAACCTTTGATAAGCAAAGAAACTGTTTCTTATCAGTAAAGAGATCTTATCTAAAATAAAATATACGTGTGAGTCAGAAAATACTTTACAGTTTTGTGAAATATCTCTCGAAACCTTCCCACGATTACCAAACGTCTATGAGCAAATTCTTATTTTGAATCCCTAGTTTCTCCTCTCTTATTTTAGGTAGTGCTGTAGCAAACCGTTTGTATTCGTTACTGAGTAAGGGGGCATCCATAAATTACGTGAGGTGAAATAGGGGAGGGGGGGGGGTCCGGCGAAATCTCACCAGATCTTCCCAAGGGGGAGGGGGTGGTCTACGGAAATCTCACGTGAGATTTTGCGAAAAATTTGGGGACAATAGAGCAAAAAAAAGAGGTCTACAATTTGCGGCAAAGTCGATTTTAAGAGGGTATTTCGGTTAGGGTGTGACCTAAAAAAAAAAAGGTCTACAAAAGTTTCGAGGGCGATTTCTAGGGGGGGTTCTCACGGACCAGATCTCACCAGAGGGGGGGAGGGGGGGTCCGGCCAGATCTCACGAAATCTCACCAGGGGGGAGGGGGGGATCCAGAAATCCGGAAAAACACCTCACGTAATTTGTGGATGCCCCCTAACGAATACCTCACCTGACTCGAAGTACCTAAACGTTACTCACAAATTCATTTCTTTACTCGCATTTGTTGTATAGATGTCAGTTTGATTAGATATACGAATGAATACGACGCATTATACATCATGCGGGAGCTAGAATAGTTCGCCCAGCGATTTAATGTACAGGTGTTTGTTTTGAACTTAGTGATTGTGATATTAGGTATTTTCCTTATATAACATTCAGTGCAGTAAATGAAGTGCACGTTCAGTGGGTTTCCGTAAGATCCATATGCTAGTTACTTTAAGTTTTATCCTAAACTTACTTTACTAAATGAACAATTTAATTAAACTTTACAAAGTACCAGCAAAGTCATTCCGTACCGGTACGCGACGCCACTCGATGCGATGCTTCAAGCTAATGCTCGATTGTATCAAAAGTGACGTGTAACGTAACGATACGATAGTAACCAGTGCTGATTGGTTTAGTCACGAATTCATACAGGTACACAATTTCTCGTTACTTTTACATCTCTAATTTTAAGTTAAGAACAAATTACTGGAAATATCATTACGTAAAACATTTAAACATCGTATTAAACTTGTTGGACCAGTCAGCACGAGTTACTTGTACTAAAACGTTTGTTTGTATCTCAATTTCACATGTCTCTGTCTCATGCCCTGTCGTCGTAACTACAAGACTTTTGCAAGGAGCTATCATGTCGCACTGCAACTATCCCAGCTGGAGTAGTGCGTCAGTTTCTCTTGTGTAGGAGACGAGGCTGGAGAGAGGTCGGATGTAACACGAGACCTCAGCAAGGACAACCGCCTGGCGCCTCTACTCCAACCTGAGACGTTTAACAGGCGCAAAATCACAGAGCGTAAAGACATCAAACCAGGCGCTCTACATCGAACTAAATTAACCGTTACATTTATTAAGTTTTTATAAGATTAGAGATTTGAACGAATAATTCAGTTTCTCTTCTCAAAGTAAAAGCTTTCATAACTCAGGAAAATCTACAAGAGGCAGTCAAAAAGCTCCTGGAATTCCATTGTAACTCTTTATTAACAAAAGATAAGTACACATTTACCTAATCTCCTTCAAAGAAGGCTCCTTCCCAACACACACACTTGCTCAACCGCTCCTGCCATTGCTGGAAACAACGATGAAAATCCTGTTTTGGTATATTCCGAAATACAGCCGTCGTTTTGGTTTGATGTCTTCTGCGGTGGCAAAACGGTTACCTTTGAGGACCATTTTTATCTTGGGAAAGAGCCATAAATCAGATGGTGCTAAATCCGGTGAGTAGGGAGGCTGGTGGCGTACTGGAATCTTCTTTTCTGCGCTCCATGTCTGCACAACAATAAATGTGTGGGAGCATTGTCGTGATGCAGTGACCATCCTCCTTGCCATTTGCCGGGACGTTTTCATCGAATTGCTTCCCTCAGTCTTTTCAAAACTGGCACGTAAAAAGGACACATGAACTTGATGTTCGCCCTTTGCTCAGACTGCGACATCGCGCCAACTGATTACCACACAGACCTACCTTCAGCTACACTGCAGCCACACTGCCTGTTATGACCTGTTAAGACCTGTCAAACTCATAACAATTGCATCACAAATGCCAACACTACGAAAGAATTCCGAGAACTTTTTTACAGCCAACAGTACGACAGAATTCCGGGAACTTTTTGACAGCCCCTCATATTAAGATGATGTGTAGGGTGTAAGGGGCATAAATTACGCTAGGCAGAAAGTATTGTTGCAAAAATAAATCTATTTTATTATGTATGATAAGATAACTGTTACAAATATAAATACTAACAGCACAGGTTACAAAACAGTTGAAGGATCCTTTACGGACAAGCAATAATGCGGGTCTCCCGGGAGACCCGATAGGAAGGAGTAGGCCTAATTATTAAACAGAAGAAAAAAAAGAAGAGAAGACGCGAGATGAGCTGACGAAAGATGTCGTGTTCAAAAGTGAAGAATCTGTTGACGTGAGTGAGTCGAAGAGTGCGATATACTCTTTCTTATCGTATTGGGAACATTGCTATTCATTATTCTAATGAATGATTGTGTTGATGGTTTATTATCAGAAAGTAGATTGTTTGCTGATAACATAATACTATATAAGAGGTTCAAAACGGTAGAGGACTGTGAACAGCAGGGTGATCTGGACAGGATATCTAGTTGGCTTGGTAAACATGGGATGAAGATAAATGCAAAGAAGAGTCAGGTTAGTAGATACACAGATAAAAAACTGAAGGCTGGGGAAAGAAATGCTAGTTGAAACATTGAAATGTAAATATCTTGGCATTACATTTGATAACAAGCTTAACTGGGCAGGGCAAATTGGACAGGTTTCAAAATGTTGCACTTGGAGAGAGTGGTGAGGGGATGCACGAGAGAAGTAAAGGAATTGGATTACAACACTTTGGTCAGACCATTGCTTGAATATGATGGTGTAGTATGGAATTCATATTTTGAGTATCTAATACATAAGTTGGAGAGGGTGCAAAAAAGGGCTGCTAGATTTGTCTCTGGAAATTACAGCAGAACGCAATCAGTAACAGATATGACAAAAGAGCTGGAATGGGATTCATTGGAAGACAGGAGGAGGGGAAGAGGGTGATGGGGAGGTACAATGCGTATGTTGGTGATGAGGCATGGCAAGAAATTGGTGTAAGAATTAAAAGTATTGCATGGAAGGAAAAAGATGACCATGACCACAAGCTGGCATTCGATTTCAGGCACAAGGGTGAATGAAGATCGTCGTAAACGGCCTACGAGCAGAGGATAACCGCTACATGAGTTACTAATAAATTCTTGCATAGAGTCCTTTAAAAAGATCAGTATTCTTACAAATATCCTCTCAGTGCACATGTTCACTCACTTTGTAATAGAACGTTTTAATATTTTTAATCACATTTCCTGGCACACAGTTTCAATACAGGAAACAAAAATAACTTACACAAAACTCAGATGTCACTATCATTAGTAGAAATATGTGTTGATTATTCCGTTAATTATTCTGAGACACATGTAATGTTTCGATGATGTGCTGATACATTCCATTTTAACATTCGCATGTTGGTACGCTAAAGAATCCAGTGTGCGCTTGGAGAGGCAACAGGTGCTGCTGGTATATTTATATATATATATTATTATTATCAGCAATTTGACCCTGTCGGATCACGCAAAGCCTAAACGATTCAATTTTCTGTGTTTCCTTACAGCTCTCATTTTTTCTCCATGGATTCTCTTTCATTCTTCAGTCCACTTCTTCCCAGATCTCTTAGTGACTTCATTCTCCGGCGGTACTTCCCATTTGTTAATTTTTTATCTGTACGTGTGTCTGTCCATGCTTTCTGACGAGTTTCTGTGGGCTTTTTCTAGGTCTTCTTTGATCTGCTGAGCCCAGGGTATAGTTTTTAGCTGTCATATATAGGTCATAATTTTATGAATGAGTCTTGTTGCTGGGAGTTTTTGAATACGTCCATAAAATCTTAATCTTCTTTTCCTGATGTCTACCGCGAGGTTTGACATTGTGTCTGTTCATATCGAGATTTAGGTCGGTATCTGTCATCTGTTTTTTCTGGGCCGATGTGTATTATATAAGTCTTGAAATTAATAGAAAATAACGATTGCATTATTAAAATTGTTTGTACATGTGACAGATAATGTAGGTCGTATTCTGTGAGACTATAAAAACCAAATGTTACCTGCTCCAGCTGAAGTTGCTAATAACATTCAATGTGCCATTTCTTGGTTCGTATACCAAGGAGATATTTTCAAGTTGAAATTTCAAACTTTAACACTAATGTACAAATGTTAAAGAAAAATGTGATGCACTCCTACTTTACCTAAAAAATGATAATCTCACTGCCACAGTGGTGTTAAATATTACCCTGGAAGTTAAGAAGTTCCAATACAGGTTGGCCACATTGGCAGAACTATTTAACATATGAGCCAAAATTTCATTTTAATAAGTTATTTCAAAGTCTGAAACCAAGCAGGACCTACGCCTGCAACAAATGAAATGTATCAAACACTAACAAACAACGACAAAAGTAATAAAAGAGAATCAAAATATTCTGGAAATTGTTTTAATTGACAGGACGTCCATTACATATATTTCAATAATGCAAGTAGTACTTTTGAATTTCAAGAGAGTTCCGCTTTCAAAAATCAACTTGGATGATATTTCAGAGAATGTTTTACACACTGAAAAAAAGAGAAAAAGAAATAGTTTTTCAGCCAATGGTACAATTGTTACAAATTAAGGTCTGGGCACTGGAGATATTAACCAAATATCCAGAAAATTTCTGAAACAGTCTGATAGAGAAATTTTTGGACTGTGTTAGGAGTGAAATAATATGTGCTTTGAATCCTCTGACTTCTTATCGGTTACTTGCCAATAATATGTCACTTGAATGTAATTCTGTTAATTTGGCAAACAAATAAGTTAATTAGTAAAAAAATATAAAGAAAAGAAACTGTTCGCCTCTCCAGATTTCGGTGTTCCATGTTTTCCCGAAATCACTCCAGCTGAAAGCCAGGATGGTTTCTCCAAAAATCCATGGTAAAATTCCTACCCGTTCCTTGTCCCCAGTCCCCTCCCACCACTGATGACTTCGACGAAGACGAGGCATGAAACGCGAGGAAAAGGAAAAAAAAAAAGATACATTCGACCTGAGTTAACCAGTTTAATCAAGATGGTTGTGGTTTTTTTTTTTTTTTTTTTTAACTTTCTGTCACTTATGAGGTTGTTAAGGATGTTTTATCAATGATAACAAGAAATACATAAAAATGGAATGTGGAGATATATGTGATGCTTAAATTATTTTAGTTTTGGATTAAATGGTTGGGAATTATTTCTCTACTCTCTTTAGCACTTCTCTTCTTTATCTTGTCTAAACACCCGAATCAAGCATTTTGTTTGGGCACTGGGCAGCATTGCAGGGAATAGCGTTCTGAACGTGCTCATCCCCACTGCTAACTTTGGCATTACGATGGACTGAAAGAAGCATTTGAATTCCGTAGCATGCTTCCTTTTACGCCCTCCAAATAATCTTTTAAATTGCGCCCTATAAAACGCAGCACGCTATCCCATTTTCCTCACGGTTGAACTGATATGATCGTTCTGTTTTATATTATAGAGGAACGTGACATTTGGGAGAGTCTGCAAGCTTCATGTTTGTTTTCAAGGATGTATTCGCGAGTGATAGGTTTTATTTTCTACGTTATTTCTACGCTTTAAAATTATTTATAACTATTTCTTCTACTCTAATTATCTCTGTCACCAGCATTTAGACAAAACTCTTGTTTTGTTTTTATTTCACATTTGGAGCTTCACGGAAGAGTATTCTACTTTGGAAGATGATATATCGGCACCTAGGTGTGAATTATGGAAGGTTTTAAAACAATTTCTCAGGAAGAGTAGAAGAGTTTTAATTTGATAATTTAATCGACTTTTTAGATTATATGTATATTGGCTTTACATCCATCTAGAATAGCATATCATTTTTGAAATGCGTATACTCAAACTGAGAATTTAAATTATGAGTAACTATTCCTTAGTGATCATTCATTGCGTTAGTAACAGAATATTTAAAGTTATAGTAGAACTGAATTGGTAACTGAACTAATAAATAAGCTGGATTGGGAGTCTGTGGAATTAAACAAACTGATGAAGAAAATACTAAACGAGTTCGTTTAACGCGATGAGGCCTGTATTGATTTAGATCGGCGAATTAAAAGAAGTATGTAGAACGGGTAAAAATGTCAATGACCATATACCATAAATATTAGATATGAGTGGGAAAATTTTCATTTGTAAATAATGAAGTTAGGGAATGAAATAAATTATCGATAAAGATTATGAAAAATTTTACTCAAACAGTGGAATAATTTAAAGCAAAAAATCTTATAAAACAAAAAGCTTCATCGGAGTTAACAATAATAAGGAATAATAAATAGTTCACAGCACAAAGACAACAGGAAAGCATGAGATGCCATGTGAATTGCTGAAATCTCTTGGATAAAAGGAATTAAAAGGTTTATTCCAAACTTATATCACAACACTAAGGGATTTTATTAAAGGTTTGATCAACAAATAAAGTATAACTTAAAAAAAATTAAAAGTAACAACAAACTCTTGCTGTGCCATCATAATATCAGTCAAACGCCTCAAAACTGTTAACTATGAAAATTTTAAGAAACAATGAGAAAATTGCAGCAGATACTACAACAAAAATCATATCATAAAAAATAAAGTTGTATTCAATACCATTCGTGAATTTGAAAATATGCCTTTGACAAAGTTAAATTATAAAATACTTATAACATCCCAAAGAAGTAATTACTAAAATGCTGATACAGTAAAATTAATTGTAGTATGCATAAGAATCAGATGATTATATGCGAGCAAAACTAGTCTGAAGTTGGGGGAGACAGTAAAAATGCTGAAATTGCATTGAGAGGGGGGTTTAGGAGGACGCAGGTTTGAATCCCCGTCCGGCCATTTGGGTGTCGATTTATTTAACGATCACTCCTGTCGAATGTCGGGATGGAACCTTCAAATGTCATGGCTGTATCCCTTCCAGTTCTTTGCTCCCAGTCAGTTTCCACCTTTAAGCCTAGATGTCGACGAGGCATAAAGTCCCAAAAAATAAAGAATTATGTGATTATGAAATAAACATACAATATTTACTGAGATTAATTTCTAATGAATAAAGTACAAATGTGGAGAAATTCCTTAATGGCATCAAGAAGTTGCCAGGAGGTGAAGTTGAAATAAATATATACTAGTGAAGGAGTAGCAGAAATTGTGACCAATTTTAACCTCTCAGGAATTTATAGACACTTATTTCTTTTGTGAATTGCCATTTGCGCACTACATATTGCTAATTCATTCTCAACTATTAGGTAAGTGCAAAATAATTCAAGTAATGAATGCAAATTAACTCTCCATAACCCCACGCACGCACTTGCTGATTCAGGAACAAGGAAGTCAGGCGCCTGCAGTAGGTTTCTTCCCCCTCTATGCAGTAGAAACTCTACATCGCAACGCGGTTTTAACGACCCTCTATTTATCTCTCCCTGCCGAAAACCGGGAAGGGAAACTCAAGTCGTGGGGGAGATGAGGATCAAATTGTACCCAGTTGAGGAAGGGCGGAAAACACGTGACGATCAATGTGGAGCGCCTGCGCGGTGTCCCCACCTGGCGGCCGTCCGCGCAAGCAGCTCGCGCGCGTTGTGTTTTTGTTTTCAGCGTGGCGCCGTGTCAACAATGTGCTTCTGCAGTCGAGAGCTGTTGACTGACAGTGGCTAGACTCATCAGTGCACCCTCGACTTGCCGGTAATTATTCCATTACTGCATCGCCCGCGGAGAGTGGCTGCGTCGCCGCAAAAAACGAGGCCGGCAGTTGCAGAATTCGCGTTGAAGTTGGCGGTACTGAGTGTTGATTTTGCATTTGTGTTTCTTCGGTTTTGTGAAAGTGATTCCTCGAAATTTCAATGGACTGCTAAAGTGAGCAGATTTTTGTTGTAATTAGCCATATTCAGAGTGTGCTAAAGGGTTCTCCCGCCCCGCCTACTTTTGAAAAACGTTTTGACTAACTGAAGGAGTGGAACTATTTTGTTGTTGGGACTACACTTTTCCTCTAGTAACCTGCAGTTATTGGTAAGTCTATCTCTTTATCACAATACGTTCACAGTATTTTTTAGAAACCTTTGAAACAGAGTACGTGATTTCTATTTTCCATTACTTTTTTCAACTCGCAGCAACCTGAAGAAGGTGCATTTTTTTAAAAAATATTTTTTGTCATTTGTATATCACTCTATGATAGCGATTTTAAAAATACTGAGTTTGGGAACAGAAAACTGTGTATGGAGTGACACATTTCAAGTATTCATCGTAATCATAAGGGTGATGCGAATGTAACGAGCAATGTAGTAAATTTTTACGACGAATTGTATGACGTGAGCTCCATAATTAAATTACCGAAATAAATATTCACACGCTGTTGTGTGCTCTGTACCTCATTTTAACTGTGACAAATAATATGAATTAAAAGCTACGTGGCTTGTCTCGAAATCCCCCCCCCTTCCCCTCCACGTAGCCCAGCGTAGCTTCCGAGTTACCCCTCCCCCCCCGATCAAATCAAGTAATTTATGGATGCTCATAAAGTTCTAGCCGTACATATATTTTGGCATAAAAATCATACGCTCTTTGTTATTAGCCTGTAAACCCGTCAAAAATGACGGGTTGTACTGAGAGTTTTGGCAAGTCATGTTTTCGCAATTGCTTAACTAAATAGGACTGTTATTAAATAACGCTCATATTCTCTGCTATGCAGTAACATCTCTGGCTCTTGGTAAGCTGGGTACGTGACGTCGGCGTTAAGGACATGGCTACACGATGACCAAGCTCAGATTTTTATTAGTACTTATTATTATTATTATTAATAATAATAATAATTTTTGCAAAGGAACACACGCCTCGGTGAAAATTTTTCAGTCTGCGGAAACTGGTTCAAGTCTCTCAATCTCATACCTACAAATGAAAACTTTCGTACTCCCTTACGCCTGAAATCAATTTCTAATTTATTATCATTGTCCTCTCTTCTTTTCCACATGCTGTTGCTAAATATTCCGCCAATACTTAGTCACCAAGCCTCATCGTCAGTATATTCCTTATACGTGCGCAAAATCCTCTTCATCCACCTTCTCTCCTGCAATGACTCCCAACCTAAATCATCAATCGAATTCGAACAGGACAAGGCAAATGCGCCTACTTATTATACAAATGGGGCTGGGTAGATTCTGCAAATTGTGACTGTGGAGCCACCTTACAGACAATCAATCACATCGTTTCTGACTGTCCTCTTCGGGCCTACAAGGGAACAATGGCGGAAATCCATGATGCGTCGATCAGTGCAGTTGACTGGATTAAAACATTATATCTCGAGATATGAAATTGTACAAGCTTGTGATATGTATATTTCCTATTGTGTACCTCATAAATAATCATACGATAAATAATAAATAAATTTACTGAATGTATCCCTTGGTAATTTTCATAGACATATTTACCTCCCGTCCTTTACATTCCAGATAGATCTACTATTGCAATGGTTCCCAAATAGTTTTTCCCGAGTACCGCTTCAAGGAAGAGCTGAACCTCGCGTACCCCCTTATAGCTACATTTGCCTCTGCGTTCATTCCAGTCTAGTGCTTCGCACATCCACAGCATTACAGAAATGTAATTCACACACACACCGTTTGACTGTCTTAAAATATATTTTGGCGGTAGTAATGTTTGCGTAATTGTTTTTTTTCTTATCTTATTATTTTATATTATCTTATTGCATACCTTAGTCAAGAGAGAACCTCGCGTACCCCCGGGAGCAACCTCACGTACCCCTGGAGGTACGCGTACCACTAATTGGGAACCACTGTACTATTGCATACTCACAATCAGGGGCGCCGACTCTGCGGGTGCTCGGGGGCTCCAGCACCCAGCACCCATGAGCATAGACATGAAAACTAATCAGTAATCGACTTCGAGCGACACTTGTGTTACTTACGCCATGCGTCGCCGGGTGAGGCAAGCCGTCTCGATGGGATCGCACTTGCTTACAATGTGAGAGTGCACGTCATGCGCGAGGTGAATATAAACAAAATGTAAGGTCATACCTAACGCTATCTATTGTGTGGTTTGATTTGTAAAGAGCCCAACACAAGCAAATCAAGCAACTCTACCGCGCCTCGCTGGTAGCCAGCGCTTTTGCGGCCGCGGCTCGCAGGCTGACTCAGGTGTCTCACTCAATTCTAATCGAGCCAGTAACAAAACATGTGCTTTAAGAGCACGCTGCGCTTGATGTTATCGTGTTTATTTCGGAGGATTATTAGTTTCGATAGATAAATTCGTCCTTCGAAATTGTAACCTAAAAAACCCTCGACTAGTAGCTCTTCTCAGCTTTGTACAGCTTAGCAGGCCCAACCGGAAGAAGTTACTTCTGTAAATTCATTTGAGCAGAAGAAAAGGCACAATTTTCAACGTAAGTGGCAGACAATTATTCCATGGCTGTGAAAATGATGAAGATATAGAAAATGTGTTATGCCATATCTGTAAAGAAATGATGTCTAGTTGCGTTTCTGCGCTGAAAATATCATCAAGAGGAGATGAGTAGGACATTAAGGCACTCACTCAAGGTGGTTTTCATCATGAAATAAAGCATTAAAAAAAGTACACTGTTTTTGTGTACTGCATAAAGCCAATTTAGAACGTGGCGCCAATCACAATGCCATCAAAAAGTAAACTACATGATACGACTGTGATAATGACAGAGACCTAGCCATAAGGGGCACGAGGACGAATATTCAAATTGAACTCTATGTTGAAGCTGTGATTATAGGATATTCTCGAGTTAAATACGTGGCAACAAATATGTGTGGTTGTCACACGTACAATTTTGAATGACGAAGTACTGCATAAAATAATCAGAGTAGTACAAAATGCGGTCTATTATTAAGTTGTGGTTGATAGAACTAGCAATATTTCCAGTATTGAATAAGTCACACTCTTCTTTCGTTAAGAAGACGCAAAGTGTAATATACACAAAGCTTTTATCGTCGGCCTCTACGAAACAGTATCAAATATATCCGATAAAATTTGTTTGAAATTTTCAATGACTACAGTACTAAGAAGATTCGACATAAATATCAAGATGTGCAGGGGACTATATGCAGATATTGCTTCTGATGTTGAAGCGTATACTGACCTTCAATTGTGGATTAAAGCTATGTAAGCAAGGGCAATTCATGAACATTGCACCGCTCACTCGATAAACCTGGTTGTTCAAGACGCTATCAAAGAAGTACATGGAGTAAGAGATTTTTTAGCGTGCTGTTTTAGTACGTGGTTCATCGGAACACCAGGCTTGTTTTGAATCACTACAAGCAGCTGGCGATGAACCTCTCTTTGCGGTGTTATTGACCAACGAGATAGTGTTCTCGTATATCTTCCTTGAAAACTATTCTAAACATTATAGTGTACTGCTATGTTCTTTGAACCACACAAAAAGTCAGAAAGATAATTCCTGCGCGAAAGCAAATTGGTTTTCAAAAAGTCATCAATGTTTTGAATCTCTTTTTACTATAGTTTCTGATTGAAATTCTCGTTCGTTTCGAAGCTTTAAACGCAACTTTACAGAAGATTTCGTTGCGTCTGGAAAAAGATACTGTCAAGCACATCATATCATCCCAACGAACTGTCGAAAAATTTCAGAACCCTTGGAAACAGACTCTTGACTGAATTTTGATATTGGATGATCAATAAATCAACATTAATAACTCCAAAAATAAGGAGGATGCATAGACGTTTCGTCCAGTGAACCGCACTAATTTTTCTCACGAGGTGACTGATATAAAAAATATATCTTTTAGTTTAAGATAAATTCATTGGCCGTACTGACCAGCACTTCACTAAAAATGTTATGGCACATCTGAGTAACGTGGATCTATCTCTTACTGATCAAAATGATGCAAGCAGCAGTTACGCGAGAGAGTTCCACGACGATCACTTAAATGTGGATCGTTTGGTTCTTCATCGTGCTTTTAAAGGAGTACTGGATAGCTCTTTCTTGAAGTGGTGCTCGGGAAAAACAAATTGGGAACCAGTGATCTAGGAAGCGGCAACAGCGCTACTCACTGAACAACTAATCTTGTCTGTTGCCACGTAGTTAGAGATATTGTTATTATTAAATGATATGGAGCTCGTACCTTCATACTTACTTTAGAATTCATTCCACTGTACTCTTCTTCCTATTTCGCAAGTGAAATTTGTTTTGCCAAATTATTAAAAACTAGCTGTTACTCGCGAATTCGTTTAATTAGACTGTTAACATGCGCACTAAGCTGATCATGCCACATTTACACCGCCAACGAGAGAGAGAGAGAGAAAGAAACTTAATTCCTCCGAATAATACGAGGCCTTTCGTACGCTGAATTCACGATAAGTATTTCAACTGATAGAATTAACTAAATCCGACCTGTAGTTCCTGCATGAATGGCGTTCAACGAAAAATGGGTACTGATTTTCGGAAAATTTAACTTAAATTTCTCTGCTTCCCAAATTCACATCAAAATGAAACATACCTTATTTTACCCCTGAGACTTCTGGCTGAACATTATTAAAAACCCCATCAAAATCCAATCAGTTGTTTTTGCGTAAATCACGTTGATTCAAACAGACAGACACAGATTATAAAAACGGTTGATTCCTTTTCTAAAGGTCATTAACAGTGACTCAACCTCATTTTTTTCCCAAAAATAGATTAATTATACAGTCTTTCACCAGTCTTATTATATGTATAGTTTAGGAAAAATAACAACAAAAAACAACATATTTATTTGATGAATGCAACATCATCACTTACCTCCAATCATTTCTTTATTATTAATTTACTATTATTAATAATAATATTAAATTATGCAGCATTTATGAATTATGAGGATCCTGAATAACTGTGTTAACATTTGTACTTGATTTGTAATATTATTGGGCTTCCACAGTTTGTAGTTTGTTTAGTAACGGGAGTAGCATAGTGTTGTTATCTAAGTTGTGCAACAATCTTTGACGCTGGCCAGCACAGCACTGTGGGGCAGCGATTGTTGATTTGGCGCTTGCATTGAAAAGACTCGTTCCCACGGCGCGTCCCTCAGCGTTTGCTAGGGAACGCCTGTCATCTTTGCCGCATATGCTAGCAGGTGCGGCGCGCCTCGACCCATCGCTAAGCGGTAGAAGATGAAAGGCGCGTACTGCCTAGCACGTGCCGTGGTAACGAAGCTTAACGTGGCAGGGCGCGGGCAGTGTGTGTGTCGTGCCGCTTGGAGATGGTTGTATAGCGCATCGGTGTGATCTTTCGTACAAAAATAGCTTGTGAAATGTATGGGAAAATTGATTCAATGTAACGTGTCTTAAAAATTGTGTTTGTGAATGCTATCAATTAAAATCAATAACATCTCGACCAGAACAGTGAGTTTTCCGTTTAAAGACCATGTCAAAATACCTTTCGATTTGTTTATCCGAACTACCGACTTGCATGTGTTGAAAGAGGAAAATTTGGGCTGATTTCCTCTAAATAATACTTCGTCGTCCAAAAGACAGGATAGCTTACATGTGGCGACCATTCTACAGGATAACTTACAAGATGTAATGACTTAATTGTATTTTTGTATTTTAATAATTGCGTAGGGTACCTTCGTTTAGCAAAATGAATTTTTAAAATAAAAGTCTACACTAAAGTACGGCTTTATGATAACGCTGGTCCATTATGCTTCATCCCTGAAGTTCTGATTTCTACGCTGGTTTCGCTTACGTTCTGTGCATGTTAGCTTCCCATAAAATAAATAGAGTATATAATTTTAGTGAGAATCTGGTCTGGTGGCTCACTGGTAATCGCATTTGCTGGAGATTGAATACCAGTCTCAGCTGGGTTTTTCAGAAAGCCCTGATCCGACTTTCACCTCTTGCACTTCGTGATTAGGATTCCACGTAAAACTGTAGGTCCCCTCTAGGGCTAATAATCCTAGTTGTAACGCTGATGTGTACATATGCAAAGCAAATTCAAGCCAAACTAAGGATTAACATGGTCCCAAACGAATATACATAATGAGTGTCTATATATTATCTTCGAATAGTTGTGCCTTATTTGCATGGAGAATTATCATTTATATCCTTAGATTAGTGTCGAAACCACTTGCACTAATTTAAATAAGGAACGTTTCAAAATTTATTTCCAGTTAAAGAAATCAAAACTTGATTGTGACAGAACTTGAACTACCATGGTCGTAGCTGCGCATTCGCAGTATAGCTTTCCACGTGGCACTTAAATAAACTGCTTCCTCTTATGATTAAATAATAATACGGTCTTCTGAAATCCACAGGCAAACTCTAGTTCTTGCGTCAGCACAAAAAGAATCCCAGCTTCTTTCAAAGAAATCGCAACAGCCTTCGACATGAAAGGGAGATGCTCCAGATCTAATTACCTGAGCTCTTTTCATCATTACTCGTCCGAAAAACTTTGCTCCTGCCTTAATACAGACTGCAGAACGGCTGCATCTCAAAAGGCTTACGTCTATTTCAATAGGGACATCAAAATTAGCTCAACTTCTCGTCTTTTCTGTGTGTTTTATGGATATATAAGTAATGATGGAGCAGATCAGAGACTTCTGTAGGATGCGTATTGGCCTGGTATTGATTTAAGGTGTCCAATTTGTTTCCTACGTTTGTGTAACGTCAACTTTGTTGCATATATATAAAGATTAGTTTGATCACAGCAGAAAGAAAACAGACAGACTAACCCGGACACATTACTGCTTGCAGATGACCAAGTACGTTTTGCTAAATCTGAAGATGTTGTGCAGAGATCGGTATATAACCTCCACAAGACAGCAAAAGAGTACAATATGGAGATTTTTCTCAATAAAGCCAAAGTTATGGTCGCCGTCGGGAAAAAAATCACAAAAGAATCAAAATTTCAATAGGAAACACACCCATATAATAAGTAGCAGAATTCAAATACCTAGGTTACAACCTCGGCTACACCCTGAAAAAAAAAAAAAAATCACAAATTTCATGAAAGGTACAGGAATAATAAATAGCAGCTTCAGACCATCTCTTGTTCAACGGCACACAAGAATCAGGCTATATAACATCCTGGCTAAACCTATCCTACTGCACGGCAGCGAGGTCTGGACACTCCGTAAAGGTGATGAGCGGAGGCTATTATAACGGCTGAGATGCGATTCATGAGGAGAACAGCTGTCTACACGTTACGAGACAGAAAGAGATCTGATGAAATCCTTAAAGAACTCAAAGTCAAACCAATTCTCCAAACTGTGCAAACCTACAGAACATCTTGGACAGACCAGGTGTTAAGGATGAAGCTGGACCGGCTCACACGAAAAATTCTCAAATACCATCCCAGAGACAGGAGATAGATTTAAACCATAACAGGCCGTCAGGTCTAACACTGGATAGAAAGAAGAAGAAGACTTTGATTCGTGTGATTTGATAGATGTCATTTGCTTCTATTTACTGAATACATTAGTCGTGCTCTCTATATCGTACGTATCTCAATGTATGAAGTCAGAAATTCTATGGCGTTGCCTCGATTAGGGTATGTACTCGCTGGACAACACACTATTCCTTATACAGACGCGCCATGTATATACACGCAATGACACAAAAACTGTCTGTTCTTTAATGCTTGAAAGACATTTATCGCTTTAAAAGACAAACTACCGGATAATTATACACACGAAGACATAAACGTCGTTCGGATACCGTCAGATATTGCTGAAACGGAATGGAAATAGTCTTCATCGTTTCATCAAACGATACAAAAAAAATATTTCCTTTAAAATGTGTTTTACACATGTTATAATTGTGTTCAGTTTACTGTATTTCGGTTTTGTACATGTAGGTAAATACCTAGATCTATAAATGAATTACCTTGTTATTTTCGGATTAAAATTTCTTTTGGCACGGAAGGCAAACATTATTAGCATTACGCGTTAAGCGCGCAAGCGCCTCAGCGTTCTGCGCAGGCGCACTTCACGTTCTGCGCATGTGCGATCAACGACGCGTTCATACAAGCAGGTAAGGATAGTGCTCGATGTCACCTTAGCTCATGTTAAATAGTGGACCATATTAAATGTGAAACATCAGTTACCATAAACCTTTGATCACGAAAGTACGTGGCACAAATTCACCAAATACAACGGAATTAATAAATAGTAATATAAATTAATATTGATCATCATCATCTTCAACATACTATTTATAAACATCTAAATAATAAAACAGTTTATATTTGTTGAAAATAAACATTTTAATTGGCTGATGTCTCCCGTATCCTGTTTATCAGATCATTTTGTCCAAATTGTTCTCCGAGATGAAAGCTCTAAACACAAAATACAGACTAAGCCTCGATGAAATACTGCATAGTCTAGTTAAGTGTGCTTTAACTTTTGTATAATTTTCATTCGTTTACGAGAATAACTTGGAGAAAGGTCCCATTTATTGTTCAAATATTATAAAGATAGTATCAGTCGCCCACTTAATTGTGAAAGAAATGCACAGACAAAATATTCAGGAAAAATAGCCAGGAAAAAGTGTATATAGTCCATGAAAGTTTCACTTCTTACGCAAGTACACACTGATACAAGTGATTTAATTTTTATTCTGTTGGCAGACAAGCATTGCAATCGCGAGAAAACGTATCACGTAGACGGTATCACGAGAGTTGAGTAACAAATAAATCTTAGACAGAAATTTACGTACAAACACAATCGGAGCAACCCTGGAAAAAGAAAGAGCCTGTATGGTCTAACTTCTGTCGTGAGTCCTACAATGCACATTTTTGTTTTGTTTTTTTTCAGAGTCGATATTTATAGCGTGACTCAAAAGACCCAGGGCACTTAAAGCGTACAGTATTCGGTTCTTTCGCTATAGGCGCTAGCGTGAAAAGCACGCCATATGTCTTCGACTTCAGACAGCTCGGAAAACGCGAAGGTCAGGAAGCAATGCATCACTAATTCCCTTCTCTCACTCCAGTTCATTATTCCCGCATCCGGAAAAAAGTTCGGAAAGAAGTATCTCGATTGGATCTTGGCGAAAAGAAAATCGGAGATAAAGAGCAGAAACAATTTCAGCACCGTAACTGGAAGCAATGATTTCTTCAGACGCAAGGTCTAATGTGTTACTATCTACAACTTTTTATGCATAAAAAATTGTTTGAATTGAAAGATGAAGTTAGGATTTTCGTTTTTATCATGTTGATATGAAGGTCATATGTTTTGTATAACTTAAAACTTCTTATGACGTCACTGTAAATGACCATCAAATTGGCTTGGCTTCGTGATTTACTGTTGTTTAATTTGAGGTCATTAGAGTCGAGACACAATGAAGGACAAGGAACGAGATGGAATTCGGCCATGGCCTTTGATAGAATGATCCTGGCATTTGCCTTGAGTGATTTCGGAAAAACATGGATAGCCGGACATGGATTTGAAGCCATGACCTTCTGAATGCCAGGCCCAAGCATTATCGCTCACCCATCAGGAATCATCATACTATTTTCTTATGGTTTAGTTCCGTAGCTAACGGTTTTCTTCCATTATCGGCAGGGACTAACATATCTTCTTTCGCTTGTGAATTTAAAAACTTATTTTAAGATGAAGAAAGAGAAATTATGAGGAAAGTTACTTGATATATTTATTGGTTCCTGGTTTTGTCTTTGAGGCAAGTAAAGCGGAAAGTGTTAGAAATTCTTCAGGCAAGAAGAGACATACAGTACTTAGCGATGATCCTTCTACAAGAGTTTGGAATATCACGTACCTCGTGCTGACAAAGGAAGTCGAGACTTGCACCTCCGATTACTGTAAGGTTCTCAAACGGAAGATGCGACCTTCTTTTGAAACAAGCTGTCGAAATTTAATTCGAAGATTCAAATAAAAAATTCAAAGGCATTTAGGTGCAAGTCACTCCCGTAGAAATAAATATCATATCATTAAATTGAATGGCCATATGTAATTGTCAGATACTTAATATTATCTTACCCATCGAAAAAAATGAAAAGAATGGCTTTCAGATTAACTGAAAATTTCATTTTCCAATTGAAGAATTTTTTAATAAATAAATATTTTCTTTATTTAATAATATTTTAGAAATAATTAAAAATTATGGGTCTCTATGAATTATATCTGCTGTAGGGCGTGAAAGTCGTTCTATGCAGCGATTGACTGAGGTTTCAAATCGAGGTGAGGCCTAACTACGTTTGTTTTAAAACTATAAACGGGATGTTCTCATCAGGACAGAAGAGACACGTGATGGTGCTAATCATATCACCACCACTGTATTTGCAAGACCGTGAAGGAATGCTAACGTTGTCTTGACATTCCGCCGCGTGGATGTCAGAGGACCAGAACAACACATACTATTATTACGCCCGTAACACAGTTAAACAGGTGACCCATACAAGACACCACTTGTGCTGATGAAGTCCTAGCAGTGCCGGATCTAAGGGGAGAGGGGAGTATAAACCGCGACACTTGCGCCGGGTGGCAACTTCAGGGGGGCGTCTAATCGTGTTTGAAAGAGGGAAGGGTGATCCGCTACTGCCCAGGGCGGCGACAATGTTGGAAGGGGCGGCAATCTCACAGTTTCTACTCCGGCCCGGAAAATTCCTAGATCCGTCACTGAGTCAACTACGCCAAGGAGATGACAACCAACGTCACAGAGGAAGGAAATATCTTAGGACAATAACCGTCACCCGATTTGGTTTAAAGCAGTGCTAGGTGCTTTATTTCATGAACTGAGATGTCTTCATTAAGAACGATAGTGTTTCCATTTGTCTGCAAATCTTGTTAAGTATTTGTGTTTCTGTAGTAGTCTGCTCGCAGTATTTGTTCGGATGACGAGTGAAAACACTTTGAAAGCTTGGCGACACGGTGCGTCCAGCGTGCAGAATTCGTGTTCAAACAGCTAAATGGCAATTTTAACTAACTAGGTGGATTATTATTTTTAATCACTTTTTATGTTTCTATTATTCATATGTTGATAGTGCCACGTCGTTACGATTTTATTATTTTTAGCTGGGAATGCAATACCGTTAGAATACAAACAATGTGTCATTCTAAGACAGTGAACAATGCTCATGAAATAAAAGTTTTAAGTTGTAAATCTGGATTTTTCAACCACTCTGTAACATTGCTGGGAGCTTTAATAAGGTCTTCCAATGAACCTGCCTAAGCCCTCTTATTACATTCTGTGTCAATTTGGCGGAGCCTCTGTCACAGGTGGGTGAGGTTCTCATGCCCCACTTATACACGAGTGAGCCGCACCGATCGTGGTTGGTTCGTATCCCGTTAAGGGCAGCCCATGTTTTACAGGGTAGGTCAAATCCTGCAGGTGGATGTTGAGCACTAAATATTGACTGCCATTTCTTAGTAGCTACTTTGTTCCATTCCTGTCGCCATTCTGCTGCAGCAGTAAACCCCCTGTCAATAAACTCTTTTGCTTTTAGTACTGATTGAGAAAGTGACTTCAGACGCCAAAATCTTTGATGCATGACTTCTTGGACGGGAAGATCAATGTTCACTAATATTTTTGCGAACTCACGGATCAGATTTTGAAATCTTATTAGTCTTGGGTAGTGTTGCAAATTGAAAAAAAAGTTTTTTTTTCACATTTTTGAAAAAAAACATGAAAAAAAACTTAGCACCCTCGTTTTTTTTCTAAATTTGTTTTTTTTTCCAGAAAACAATATATTTGTATAAATTATAGTTTTATTTACGGAACTTACATTTTACATGTGTGTTTTAAATCTTACTAAATCATATAATGTCTTACATAATGATTCATAAATGTATCTCTATAGGTAACAAATTTTTTTTCATCCTCTATGTCAGTAGCACATTCACTAGTATCAGTACTACCAACACTAGTTCGGCCGGAGTCGGAATTTTCTGTTTCTTCTTCTGTCTCTCTATCCATAACTTCAGAAATAATTATATTTTCTTTTACTGGATGTATTGTACGCAAAAGCTTTTGAGATTGCAATTTTAAATTGTGAGCAAAATACACACTGTGCATAAAGACTGCGCCGATAGTTCTGTATTAATGTCTTTTAAGTTTGAATTTAAATCTATTTTCATACAAAATAGGAGCTTTATTTCTTTTCAATCGTTGGTTTACGCCAACGGTTGCAAGGAAATGATTCATAATTACTGACAATTTAATGACTCAGAATCACTATACGCTGCGAGTTTAACAAGTATACGAGTATAAGGAAAGAACAATAAGTAATAAAAAGAGGCAAAAAATGATGGATAAATATAAAATTCCCAATTTTTTGAAAAGATACGTAGTTACAGATAAATTCGCTGTGCTGGCAGCACTAGTTAAAATAGCGAGTATCAATCCAAACAACGGGGAATCCTTCTCACGCTACCTAGCCTTTTCGGGCAAGTCCCCGTATGTAAAGAAAACTTCAGTCAATGTTGCCAATATTTTTGTAATTTTTTATTCTCCTGGACCAGAAAAATATAGTAGATTTAAAAATTAAGATAAGTACTTAGTATAAACTCTAAAACAGTCATATTAAACGATAAATGCCTTAAAAATTTGAAATTTAGAAGTTATGAAAAAAAACATGTCCCAGAAAAAAAAAACATGTTTTTTTTCAGTTTTTTCCATGTTTTTTTCATGTTTTTTTTTCAAATCAGAAAAAAAACCGTTTTTTTTACAACACTAGTCTTGGGGGTGCTCAATTCCGGCAACCAGAAAAGAGGAGTAGATTTAATTGCGCCACTGATAACGCTCATTGTCTGGTTCAGGACGGCATCAATCTTCGTAACATGTTGGACTATTCAGCCTCACAGAAGAATAGTCCTCCATGTTGAGAAGACCTGACCCGCTGCTGATGATCCAGCATGTTTGTGGATGATGTTGTTCCGTGTTCTTAGTTTAGCAGCGCTTTTAATAATGTGTCTCCTTGATAAATTGCCTCGTCTACGGTCCAGTTACTTGTTCGCTGTTAATAAAAAATTACATTTATCAAGTGTTGATCGTACGGGAGTGATGTCGAGCGAACGTTGACTACCAGCCCACAGTCACGTGTCAGCCCGGACAAACGAGTAACAAAGGGCGTGTTAGCTACAATCAGAGAATTGGCTGAGTCAGCAGTGTCACCGTGCTCTTAATGTGGACCTTCCAATATGAATAAGATCCTAATTTCAATTGAGTTAATGGTGTAGCTGAGGTTAACGGCGAAAACCCTAAGTCGAGAAAAGAATAAGTTCCAAAAATACCTGGAAAGGAACTCGGTCGTAAGGGATTGTCAATAAACTACGTGGCTCAGTCTAGGGGGGAAGGGTTGGCTGGAAAACTACGCTGGGCTACGTGGGAGGAGGGGAGGGGGAGGGTTTCCGAGCCAGGCCACGTAGCCTTTCTTTCATATTATTTGTCACAGTTAAAATGAGTTACAGAACACACAGAAGCATGTAAATATTTATTTCCGTTATTTAATTATCCCCGTATGTAATTTACGATAGTATGACAAGAGAAAACAGTACAAAATGGGAGCGTGCATAAACCACGTAGCTCCATTTTGGCCTCTTGTAAACCCCCCCTTCCCCCCACGTAGCTCTACGTGGCTTTTGCCTCTCCCCCCCCCCCCCCTCCCACTAGCACGTAGCTTTTTTCCCTTTTGATTCTAGAAGACATTTTGTACTGTTTTCTCTTGTCAGACTATTGCAAATTACGTACGGAGATAATAAACTGACGGAAATAAATATTCACATGTTGTTGTAAGTTCTATTCATCATTTTAATTGTGAAAAATGTTATAAAAGGAAAGCTACGTGGCCTGGCCCGGAACCCCCCCCCCCCCCCTTTCAGCTAACCCCTCCCCCCCCCCTAGACCGAGCCACGTAGTTTGTGCACGGTCCCTATGTACTGGAATCAGTATGGGAAAAAACAACGTGCTACGCGTGCGGGGAGGGGGGAGGGGAGGTAGAGACAAAAGCTACGTCGGGCTACGTGGGGGGAGGTGAGATTCACAGGAGCCCAAAATGGAGCTACGTGGTTTATGGACGCTCCCTAGGATAGGAGAGGGGTGAAGTGAGAGCTGGGAATGTGTAAGGCAGGGATGGCCAGCCCGCCCACGGCCCGCCGTATGGAAGTCATCATGTGGACCGCGGATCTGGGTCATTACATACGTGAGCTTTAACTATCAGCGGTGGTATCAAGCACTACATCACTTAGTTAAGATGATTTTAAATATATATCATCACTCGCTTGATCTTGAGACAGTGAACTGTCGACTGTGCTGGTGTGCAACAGAGCCTTATCACGGTTTATGGGTATACATTCCATTATTCTTCAACGTAATTTATGTTTCAAGTCCCTAAACATGGATCATGTTATGAACGTGGTTATCAAAATGGTAGTTCAACGCCTTTGATCTTGTAGAGTTCACTGTCAATTCCAAGAATTCCCCAAGCATTTCGAGTCAGAGTATAATGACCTTACATTTCATGCTGAAGTAAGATGGTTCATCCGTGTAAAAATTTTAAAAATATGGTTTCATTTGAATCCAGAAATACTATCTGACTTTATACGCAAGCAAGTCAAACAATATCCCACAGTTTGAAGACATGTAGCGGGTCTACGAATTAGCGTTTCTAGCACACATAACAAGCCACTTAAACAACATAAACATTCGTCTGCAAGACAAAGACCAATTAGTTAATAATGTGCCTCATCTCGTTGTATTTCAAATGAAACTTGGGCTACGGGAACAGCAGTTCAAAAATAAAGATTTCACTCACTTATTACACCGTCATTATAAGCAGACGTGACACAGGCGTCAGTGAACAAATGCGGTTCGTTGATACCAAACTTGAACCTTGAGTTTGAAAATCGATTTCAAGATTTCCATCACTACAAGCCGATTTTAAACTAATATTTCGTGTTCTTTTATCTGAATTATCAACACCATTCTCCGTAGAGGTAAATTCATTGTAAGAAAACTAGCAAATGAAAAATTGTGAAATGCAGAGTGACGCACAGGTTAAGAAGAAATTTCACGATGTTGGCTTGAAAGAATTCTAAAAAAAAAAAAAATCTGAACAAGAAGAAAGATCCGACGTTCTATCAACTTGATTTGCGGTTGATTTAGCCAATTGTGTGTGAACAGATTTTCAGTCGGATGAA
Source organism: Vandiemenella viatica (assembly GCA_031002005.1). NCBI lineage: Eukaryota > Metazoa > Arthropoda > Insecta > Orthoptera > Morabidae > Vandiemenella > Vandiemenella viatica. The sequence continues at coordinate 115,328,486 of CM061914.1, read as the reverse complement.
TAAAGTTAAGCCCCTACATAGAAAACTAATCACTCATGCTCATTCGAGGCTCTTTCCCTGAATAGCTAGAGCACTTCTTTCGATATCAAATTTGATGCACTTAATTCTGACAAAAAATACAAAAGTCGTAATAAAATAGTTATACTTTTAATACTGTATTAAATATCTATATTTCATTTTTAGTGTTTTTTTTCCCCTTATAAAAAATATTTTTTTTTTTTTTAAAAGAAAGTAGTGCATGCGGCCCGCTGGAAATTCTACTTCTAAAATTTGGCCCGGCTGCTGAAAAGATTGGCCACTACTGGTGTAAAGTATAGATAGGGAACGAGCACTGTATGAATATTGATGGGAGAATGAATAGTAGTACATGGAAGGAAAGAGACAGCTATAGCCATAGGCTGGCACTTGATTTCAGGCATAAGGAGGGAGTGGGAAAATTTTCTTTTGTAGGTATAGGGGTCAGGGACTGGGATAGTTACCTAGAAATGTGTCGAACACTTTAAAAAAAAAAAAAAAAGGAAGCACTGAAAGAATTTAACATTAAAAGTTGATTGGTGGGGAAAATGCACACTAAGAATTTAAGGTAAAACACGAGATACGGGAAATAAGTGTTTAGAGAAATTGCCACCGGAGCTTGTGCTCCAGCGCAACTAAATTAAATTATTTAAACTCTCCCCGAAATACAATCTCGGGGCAGTAATTACGGTATTTTTTTTTTAAATAATTGCTGCCCACGAAAGAAACATTCAGGCACAGAGTAATCTGCGGCACTGGAGAAGTAGGGTGATATAGGAATATTTTGGATAGCTGTAGAGCATATTACACATTTTACTGTGATCAAGTTCGGAATTCTTGTACGCAAAGGTTGAGCGAAATTTCTAAACAGTAAGGGATTCTACTGATTCATGTATATTAAGGAATTTAAACTATCAACAGGAAATAATTAAGAAAGTTCACATGAGTGCATCTATTATCAAGAGGACGTTATGAGAAGAGGTACAGATTAATCCAGTTCTACTCATGAGGTAGATTCAGTTATGAATTATAAATTTTTAGAAATGTCTTAGAAGCTCAAAATATCCTGTATATTTTGCTTTTGCTGGAATTAGTGTTCTTGACGAGAGTGGTCATTATGTTGCATCTATCCGAAAGCGTACTTCAGCAACCGTCAAATTTAGTTAGCAATCGCAGAAATGGTATAGAAATTTTGATATATGCTGAGCTACGAACTAAAACTCAGTTAACTTTAAAGATTTTTTGTTACGTCTTTCGTGTTTACAAATTTAGCAGATAATGCTTTAAATGTATTTGGGTTAACATATCTTCAGTCGAAATAAGTTACTCTAGTATGCATTACAATTCACACGTAAGTTTTACGTATCCTGATTACACCCAACGTTCAAAGACGAGGCAGGCAAGACTGCCCAGTTTTACCAAGATTATTCATATCAGTGTTACAGTTCTCATTCAGGAAACAAGTCATTTGAGTTTTGCAGAAAGGCCCGAGAAACAGAATAAAATATTGAAAAACCTAGATAGACAGTCAGTGTAGTCGTTGATTTTACAGTAAATGTTCGTGATATATGGCCCCGAAAAAGCAGAGATGAAATTAAACAGTGAGTACATAGCAACTTCAATTAGGTAACCAAATTAATAATGAAAGATGGAGGAAGTAAGTCACCATTTTAATATTTTTCAGGTACCATTCTTTATTAAATTATCAAATGACATTTGTTCACAGAACAATTTCTGCAAGATAGATACTTAATGATGAATACAAAATGAAGTGTATGTGTACAACCTTGCATTTTTTGGGAGCGTTACTACAATGCTGAAAAACACAATTTTTGAACAACTTTAAATGAAACATTTTCAATGACCCACCCTACAGCCCAGTTCTGTCTCTTTTTTTTTCATATTTTTACGCACTTGAGCGATTTTTCGGAGGTACATGTTGACAAAGACACGAAAGAAGGAGTCCACTTTACTTAATCAACTGGAGGCGCAGGAATATGAGGCATCGAGCGTGGTGGGTGAGCGGTAACGCTCTGGTCTCGCATTCCGAGAGAACGCGGATTCGAATCTCCGTCCGGACATGCGGATTTGAGTTTTTCATGGGTTCCACAAACCACTCCAAGCGAATACAGCGATGGTTCCTTAAAAAGGCAATGCCGAATACATTACCATTCATTTCTTCAGTCCTTTCCCGTGTCTCTAATGACCTGGACGTCGACGAGGCGTGAAGCAATTAGGAAAAAAAATATGATGTAGGAATGCAATAATTTAGTGCACTGTATCACAACTATTTGGATTCACGTGGTGAGTACGCAGTAAAGTGGTGTTAAGTTTATTTATCTATTTTAATGGATTTTAAGCTTTGTGGCCTTACGACCAGTCACTGTGCACAATAACGTTTTCAACTAATTATTAGTTTAATAATATTCAATATAAAACAATTATGGACTGCGTTACTATTATTAATTATACAATTGAAGTGATACAGATACAGTTAGGTACAATCATGCGTTAAAATAAACAGGACACGATGAAAAAGAAAGCACGTGCTTTAGAAGAGAAGGATTGAAGGTTCTTAAACGTATTACTTTTACTATATGTAAGAGGAAAATTCAAGTAAATACATTTATATCTTTAAAATAAATCATTAAGGGCCAGTAAATTTTTTAGGCCTTATATTTATGTAAGAAAAAGTTTATTTTTTGTATTTTTACTGGCTCATTTTAAGTTATTAAACGGTAACTACTTTACGGGTGGCTCTAATATAAGAATGTTTTCTAATGGCTATAGTAAGGGTGTTATACTGAAGAATCAATTTCCGGACGTGATTTTGACAGATTATCGGAAGCGAGATATCGATCTGACAGCACGCAGGTAGCACTTGTGGGTGTAGCGGGATTCACACTGGCAGATGTTGCCAACCCATTCGAGTGTCGCTGGCATGAGTAATGAGCCGTGATCAAACGTTTCTGCAATCCGCACTGGAATTAATTAAGCGCGACGCGTTATCGCGCGCTGCTCGTATTCGCTCGCCGGTAAATTCGGTGATACAGGAAATTTAAGCCGAAAATAGATAGGCGTGCGGACTCACCATTCGTTACTCCATGGAGATTAAAATTCTTCTGTTTATTTTACGCCTGCAACTGGCGCTGTTTTATGTGTGTGAACAATAGAAACACCTAGAATGTCATGGCCGCATAGTAGTCGTAACATGTTGAAATCTTTTGGCATTACCTATTTTATTACGAAACCATTCCGAAGAGAGATTCTGTTCCAAATCTCCAAGCTATGGTTCAAAATATTGTTCAGTAACTGTTTTCATATTTTTATTTTGGCTCAAAAGTTTTTGTTTTTTTATTTATGTCGTATAGGATATATCAATGGTTAAGATGTCTGATTGGAGATGGAAAGGTCCCTAATTCGAAGCCCTGTCTAGGCGGGGATTTTATAGGTCCTTAATCTGACCTTCATCTCTGGCATAGCATGTTGTGTAATTTGAAGTACATCAGAATGCTTCCATGGTTCAGATTTCACGTTAAACTGTAGGTCTCCTATACCCGGTAGGATTACCGTGTCAAGCTAGTCGGCTACGATAGGAGCGGACTGGGAAAGCGTAAAGAAACCCTGTCACCAGACCATTTACTTTACTTCAAATATCAGGTTAAGTATACCACCTTCAGGAGGAGCCAACCAACCTTCGGGTTGAATATTTATCTTTTTTGTAGGATACTAGCTGTTATCCGCGATTTCGCATGCGTGGACTTAGAATTACAATGCTAGAATTGGATATAGAAAAGTGTAAGTTGCATAAGATTTCTCCCAACAATACCGAGTCGACATAATATGACGGAAAAGCTATTACTTATACCATTATACCGTCGAACCTGTCTCACGAAGAGAATCAATATCCAACATGTTTAAAAACATAAGAAAGTAAGATGGGGGAAGGTGTATGTGTGTGTGTGTGTGTGTGTGTGTGTGGGGGGGGGGGTTATCTGATGGCAGCTTCAATTTCTGCTTTGTCTTCTCTTCTTTCTTCAGCATGAGCATCAGAATCTTGGGTTCTAATAACTTTATCTGCTCGTGCTCTGCTAGAGCTACACCTTAGGTCTGGTTTAAGCCTGCGAGACATCTCAAAAAAGAAAACAAAATAAATTGATCTCAGAAACTTTAAGACTTAGACAAAATAAAAGTACAGTGCAGCGAAATACGACATCTATGCTAAATAATAGGTTTTGTCTGTAAATTAAGTTTATTAACAGATCATACACTAACTGACTGTGAAAGAAGCACAGCCTGAGCAACCGATTTAACATTACAGACTTACCCACGCATCCGTCTGTCTGTCACCTGTCACCATTCTATAAGTTATCAAAACTTCACGACTAAAACTGTTACTCATACCGAAAAAAGTATGCTGTATCATTCCTAAAGATACAAAGTATTTCGTGGTCAAACTCTATCAATATCGGTATAGCCATTTAGTAATCAAAACGTAACAGAGAGACAGAGATTTACTTTCGCATTTATAATATTATTAGTGTAGACTGTAGATCACACACAAACTGACTGCGAGAGAAACAAAGACTGAGGAACCAATATTAGCGTAAAAAAGTAAACGCTTACAACAGTTCGGCCGCGTACGATTTGCCACGCATTCCACCTTTGAATTTATGGGACCTACATTTAACACGGAATCCTTACAACGGAACTTCCAGGCGTGACTCATACGATCAAAAAGATTTCTTAAATTTATTTGCTCTCATCGGGATTTGAACCGCAGACCGCACGGGGAACTTTAGAAAGCAAGTGCCTTATCCACTGCGCTACCACTGCACGACAAATATTATAGAGACTTATACATACTATGCACCTGTTTGTCACTGTTAAGATAGTTTTTCGAAATTCCATGGCAATATGTATTATCTATACGGAGAAAAAGTATCGTATGTCTTTCTTAATGGCAAACAGCATCTCCTTGTCAAATTTCATCACGATCGGAACAGCCGTTTAGCCTTCAAAACGTAGCAAACAGACTGACAGAATTACTTTCGCATTTATAAAATTAGTGTAGATATCGCCCTGCATTCATGCCCAAGGCTGCTGAGACATCGAAACTAAGTAGCGTACTCGTGTGGCTGAATCAGTTCCCGGTACTGGAAGGAAATTTTGATCGATCGCGTTTGGGCCAGTAGGATAGGAGAAGAGGTGGTTCACAAATCCTAATTTCCAGATCGTGTATCAAAGTCCTGGGTTAATTTCAAATCTAACCACAGTACGTATGGAGCAGGGCCGGATTAAGACAGCGCGGGGCCCGTAGCAAATGTGAAGAAGAGGCCCTTGATTTTTGCGGTCCGGGGGAAAATGATAGAGCTAAAAAAAAAAAAAAAGGGGGTCACCGATCTAGCCTAGGTACGGGGGCCCCCCTAAGAAGCGCAAGCGCGAGGCGCGAGGCCCGTAGCTTTTGCTACCTCCTGCTACGTGGTTAATCAGGTACTGGTATGGAGTGATGTCATACTATACTGTTGCTGGTGATTTATCCGTCGGATGATTTTTGGAAGATTAGGCCTGAGTGAGCTTCTTTCTTCTTTCATCTCTCATCCACAACATAAAATACATAGCACATGGAACTCATACTCAATTGCAGTCATTCACTTGGTTAACAGCTTCCTTGGCTTTTACTCTTCAATGAAAAGTGTACCTTAAAGCTGGGAAATAGGTAACAAAGGTGTAATGCACACCGAAAGGTACGGTTATGCACATTACTCACATAGCGGCAATAGACGTTTCGATATGCACCATGAAATATTAGTAGTCATTTCATGCATTTCAACCTAACCCCAACTTTCACAGATACAACTCCTTGAAAATCATCAACGCGTATATAAATATATTTAACTTCCACATATGTATTATGAAACATATTACGAACTGAATTACGGTGTGCTACCATAGGAAAAAAAAATAATGAACCGACGTTGAATCGAAACCATTTGTCATGAACATCCAAAACGACTTTTCACGCACGACAATTTTGGCGCTTTTAGTGAATCGACTTTTGCACTGTTTGGTATACACTTAACATTTAATAATTATTTTTTTCAAATATATGAATTTTCACTTATATTACGAACCTAATTACGGTGTGACACTCGAGGTGGCACACTATTTCATGTCCGCAAAGGAAGATAACTCCGTACGAACTTTCAGACAGTACGACTTTAAAAAAAAAAAATATTATATATCAAATGCACCTGTTCCATCGCTTTTAAACTGAATAAGCACATGAATATGTCAGAACGTTCTTGCTTTGATCTCTCAAAGGCGAAAGTTTGCAATATACGGAAAAGCAAAGAGTAAACGTGGCAGTACCGTCTATGAAGTACTCTTTGGTGTTGGCGAAATGCGAATTTATAATGACAATTTTCAAAGGATAAAAACTATGTTACATCACTTACCGGACAATGTACTAACTCCGTGCCTAATTTCAAATAAAACTGTTGAGCAATTAAGGCGTATTTGAGGCAAATAATCCAAACATCCCTCCAAACTTTCTCATTTATAATATTATTGAAATTAACAGGAGAACCTACTGAAGGTAAAAGAAGTGAAACGCGTTACGGAGTTGCTTTGGCAGTACTTATTTACTATCACTAATTTTTGTTAATTCCAAAATATGCCTTTACATTTAATTCTTCATTATTTGTTGTTCTTGAGAACTTTCACGTCGCTCAAAGAAGGAGAATTTGTTCGCAAAAAATAAACATAAAATGCATGCACTGTCAATGGTAATATTCTTCCCAACTAAAGCAGAGAAGATATAGAAGCCGGCTTCTTCATCATCTTTTAAAATCTTCTTTGCGACGCTGGGGTAAGGTATACTCTTCGCTGTAATTCAGGCATTGAAGAAGGGAGCAATGGCTCTTGTTGCTTGCTAATGACATCAAACTGGTCCATTCATACGGGGCCTTTATTTCAGACTTACCTCTTCTCCCAACGGCGCCGAAAGGCTGCCGAAGAGGCCTTTAGCTTTTGTACCTCCAATCCGTTTAAAGTCCTTTAACAGCACCGCTGATTTCCTAAAACCGCCTTTGTCGAACGCACTTATCGTCTGGAATAAGGCAGCAGAAAGCAGGCTGTCGGGAACAGCGTGGCTGTCGTCGAAAGCGGATTACCTGGCCGACGAGATAATTAACGAGTTTACAGGACCAGATTAGTCTAACGCGATTGGTGGTCTGTGGAAGTGAGGTTCAGTGGTTTGGCCGATTCACAGACAAACTTGTCGCTGCACTGAGCGCACAAAAATTCACTAGCTAGCAACTAGAAGAGGAGGATGAAGAGGAGCAAGAGGATGAAACTAATACTAAGTGCTATCATATAACATCAGTCGAACAAACAAATCTGTCGGAGAGTCATTTCTGCAGAAGCCAACAAGTCTTACCTACGTGTATCAGGAATGTTTATAAAACAACAAGGCTTTTAAATTTTTTAACTTTAACCAGACGCCAATTAATACGAGGGTGGTCTGAAAAGTTTCCGACCTCAACGTGAAGATGGCAGCACTCGTAAATAAAACTAGTGAATTTCGTTGTTTATCTGTTGACAGTTACTCACCAAAGTTTCAGCCATTTTGGACGCACAGTTGTTATGTAACAGTCGTTTGAGTGAGTTGATGTGTGTGTTTTTGTGAAAATGGTCAAAATCGAGTATCGAGCTGTCAATAAATATTTGTTTCTGAAAGGCAATGGGGACTCTGCACCATCACTTACCACAGTGAAATTTTGGGCAGCTACATTTAAACGTGGCCGTAAGAGCTTGGGAGACGATGAACGTTCGGGACGTCAAAAAAAACTGCAACTACCGACGAAAACATCGCCAAAGTTCACCAATTGGTGCTAGACGTCCGCCAAATTAAAGTGAGAGAGATAGCAGAGGTTATGAACATTGCAAAAGAACGTGTTTGTTACATATTAAATCAACATTTATGTATGAGAAAGCTGTCCGCGCGTTGGATGCCGCGTTTGCTCACATTAGACCAAAAACGTGTTCGAATGAACATTTCCAACGCTCTGTTGGCGCAGTTTAGGCGCAATAAATCCGAGTTTTGGCGCCGATTAATTACTGTAGATGAAACTTGGATAAATCATTATACGCCAGAACAAAAATACAGACCAAACAGTGGACTGCAAAAGGGGAACCGGCTCCAAAAAAAAAAAAAGTTTTTTTGGCTGGGAAAGTGCTGGCAACTGTTTTTTAGGATAGTCATGGAGTTATTTTAATCGATTACCTTCAAAAAGGAAAAACCATTACAGAAGCATACTACGTATCATTACTTGACAAGCTGAAGGCAGAACTTGGGGAAAAATGGCCACATTTGCAGAAAAAGAAAATCCTGTTTCACGGAGACAACGCACCGTCTCACAACTCAGCGGTTGCCATGGCGAAAATTCACGAATTACGGTTTGAACTGCTTGACCATCCGACTTACTCACCAGATCTAGCCCCAAGCGAATTCTTTTTGTTTCCTCATCTAAAAATTGCTCTCGGAGATTTTCGTCAAATGAAGATGCAATCACCTTCATGAACAATTATTTTGCAGAGAAAAATGCCGAGTACTATTTGTACGGGTTACAGAGATGGGAGCATCGCTGGAAGAAGTGTGTATACTTACAAGGAGACTATGTTGAAAAAAAAAAAAAAAAAATCAGAAAAAATGTCTTGTATCTTTGTTAGGTCGGATACTTTTCAGACCACCCTCGTACATTCACTGGATCACATGTTAGTGACACGTATCGTGATATAAAATTGATCCAAAATCTTCACGAATTCTTACATCTTTCTTTTTCGTGATTCAAATCAATATTACAACGTTTGATTGGCTGACACATCCCAAGTAGTCCAGCGTAGCTTTCCAGTCACCTCCCACCCTCCTCCTCACCCCCGTAGACCGATCTACGTAGTTTATGGACGCTCCCGTATGAAGAAAGTAAGCTTCACCAAGGTTAATTTCAAATTATCGTATGCTATTATTGACTGGGAGACCGGGAAGGATTGTTCGGCAGTCAAGTGGCATAGTTTTCGATTCGTCATGCAATGTGCCTCTTGTCTTGGCAATCTTAACCTATCTCTGTAATCATATCAGCTGTAGGGGACCTACAGTTTGACATGGAATCAGAACCACGGAAGCATTCTGGCGTTCTTCACATTATACAGCAGGAAGTATCAGAGGTGAAACTCTTTGAAATTCCAACCGAGAGATAGATTCGAACCAAGGACCTTTCGATCTTTAATCAGAAGCTTTAACTACTGAGCAAAGGTGTTTACGGCCTATATAAAATTATGTCCTTATTGGGAATCGAAAATGAAAAGTTGAGTTTTCAGAGGAGATACTTAAGCAATAAACCGCTTCAATCCTCATTTTTACCTGAAAATGGCGACCATTCGCCGCGAGTAGCAGCAGCGACAAATTTCGCCCCGTTTGACACAGGTAACGACTCATGTAAAGGCCGAAGGACATTGTCCAGTCACTCTGCTTCTACATAACTGGTTAATCAGTGGCGTAGCTAGGCTAACAAGTGCCCCGGTGCGAGTAAGGGGACGTCCGTAAATTACGTGAGGTAAAATAGGGGGGAGGGGGGGTGTCCGGCGAAATCTCACTAAGGGGGGGGGATGTCTACGTTTATCTCACGTGAAGTTTTGGAAATATTGTTGGACTGTAGAGCTAAAATAAAAAGGTCTACAAATGACGCGAAAGTCGATTTTAGAGGGGTATTTCGTGGAAAAGTGGGGGTGTAATCGGATTTTGGAAGGGTGAGACCTAAATAAAGGTCTCAAAAAGATACGAGGGCGATTTCTAGGGGGGGAGGGGGTGTCGGGAGTCTCACGGACCAGATCTCGCCAGAGGGGGGGGGGGGTCGGGCCAGATCTCACAAAGTCTCACCAGAGGGGGGAGGGGTTCCGGAAATCCGGAAAACCACCTCACGTAATTTATGGATGCCCCCTAAATAGTTTGGGCCCTCAGGCCAGATGGGCGACCTTTTTTTTTTTTTAAGCTCTACTAAGTCTAGTGAGGTTTGCTGGCAGGGGCTCTATAAGCCACCCCTGCCCCCTGAATTGAGCGTGGGCCCCCTGAGCTGCGCTTTGGGCCCTCCTGAGCTTGGGGACCCCGGTGCACGACACCGCTTAGCCCTCCGATAGCTTAATACGACACCTACGGGAGTACATTTCGTGCCTGAAGGTGGAACTCGAAGCAAAACACTTCTAAGAGTTTCCTCTCTCACAACTCGACTCGGCTTCAATTAACAGTTCTGTTTTAAAGTTCGCCCCTCCGTTCAGAGTTGTTCAATTAATCGCCCATCCGAGCACGCTCTAAAAACATGCGTGTGTTTTAATTAACACGGCCGGCGTACGCAACGCTCAGAGAGGTCTCCTTCAATTACACGAACCTCCCCTCCGTCAGCCTCCCGCCCACCGGGCAACGGTAATAACATTACATTAAACGCTAGAAATCCAATTTTGTGCCAGGATTCTCTTCTACATTTGCGCGCGTGCTCTGCAATTTGTAAATTTAAAGTGCAGGAGACCGGAATTCATTGTTATATCCCTTAATAACCGTGTCTTTCTTCTCTCTAATTCAGCTCACATAGTTGTATCTATTATACTATTACTAGTGTAAGCCGTGACTGTTTTTTGCGTATCGTCACTGTCTAGAATAGTTCCAGTTTTTACGATGAAAGATTATGACAGATTGATCTGATCTGGCCAAAAATAAGCTTGACCTGTGTTTCACCCATAGTATGAATAAAATCTCTTGAGCTTGAAGAAATCAGAAGCATTAATAGAGGTAGGTATTGAACACGGACAGGAACGATCGCGCTATCGTGTAACTGTTTCAAAGGTCATACGCTCGAACTTGCTTAAATACTAACTTGACTTGTATTTGACCCGTAAAGCTCACTCTTCAAATTTTTTTAAAAAAAATCCTGTTTGCTTCGAAAGCATCACGTTGTTTATTATTGAGACCGGGCAAACACTCATAATATAAACATTGGTGATAGTATCTGTGAGGGCCAGAGAACTTAATACACATTCCATATTACGAAACAGTTAAGCAACTCCGCAGAAATAAGTTGCCAGAATAGTCGATTCGGTGACACATTTGGTCTGATGTCCACTTAAAATAACCTAATAACTCACATACAACGAACATGAATAAAGATCAATAACGAAAGTGGTCGGTAAAATGCCTAAAAAGCAAATAAACCGTAATGCATAAATTTTGGTCAAGCAACAACATTAGTGAAAGTTGTAACTAAACTGAAATTTATCCTGAGCCGAAATGACAATTGGCATTCGTGGTTACAGCAGAGACTATGAGTAATTTTTTTTTAAGTTTTTAAGTTGGTTTAATTAGTAACATGTTACTGAAAAGCAGATCCACATTTTTTCAACCGCAAAATTTATTAAAATTTTTTAACTATGAAACGCTACGAAAAGCAAACTTAATGACTGTACTATGGCTATTAATCTGGTAGCAGTTCCTTAGTTATTAATTTGTAGACATAACCACGAATTCCTTCTAATGGTATCTCTGGTCGCTGTTTTGTGAGCGAAGGCTGACACGTGACTCCGTTCTCCAGCCAATAGCTATCGAAGTGAATGGGTGACCTTAGAAAATTATACAATTGATGTTACTGTATAAACTGCTCTCGGGTGACTAGCCGAGTCAAGAGTGCGTTGCTACACGATATTTCGGCGACTAGATTCATTGCCGCCATCTTCTGGTGAAGATGGCGGCAATGAATCTAGTCGCCGAAATATCTCTTGACTCGGCTAGTCACCCGAGAGCAGTTTATACATTCTCAACGCCGAGAAAGACTTCGTTCTTATATATTGATGTTACTGATATGAAGTTGATTTCAAAGACTCTCTTGCATTTTTTATAGTCTTGTACAGTATCTTTTGTTGAAATGATAAATAACTAATTATTTCTTGTATTGCTAAGCATACAAGGAAAAGAACGTTGGTAGCATTCACAAATCGCTGTACAGTAGTTGCAGCCAGTCTAAGATTAACAGTAAAGGAAAGTAGATTGTTTTAAAAATAAAAACTGTAGAAACTAATGGCCTACTTTAGGCAACAAGGCAGTATGCTAGGTAAAATCAGAAAAAAAAATCTAACTAGGAAGGTGTAGAACTGATAACATATCGGGATGGTCCATGCTACTTCCTTAGAGAGCATTCCTTGATGATATGCTCTACAGTCTGGGAAGCAACTCGGCACATCCAGGGGAATACCGTAGTCCGCAATTATGGCGCTGCATTTGGCGTGGGCTGTTCTGAGACAGTTTAGTTCAATCCACTGATCTCTAATAATTATACTAAATACTGAAAAAAACTGATATCTGTCTACATAATGTGATGATTACCATGTACAGGGCGTTCGCCGGGAAACGCAACCCACTGTTAGCGCTACAAGGAAGAAACTGCTCCCGGCGAGCGAGCGATTAGCTTCCGGCATTGTTCGACCGTCGGCCGCGGACTATTTCACAATAATTACGCTTCATAAACTTGTATGTGCTAAGCATTTAAATGTGTCGTAATTCATTAGCTTACCTTATAGAAGATGCTGGAAGTGTTGACCCTCTTGTGTAATGCACATTTCACATCTTCTGAACATATTTCGAGACACACGCTGGATTTCACCTTTGTCAATGGACATTATTACTTGATAGATTTTTTCCTCAAGTTCTTCCAATGTGTGAGGATTTCCTTCGTACACCTTACCCTTAAGTTTACCCCAAAGGTAGAAGTCACAAGGGTTTAAATCCGGTGATCTGGCGGGCCACAACCCACGGCTGATTACACGATCATAAAACACTTCGTCAAGTGCAGCAAGCGAATTTCTAGCGGTGTGAGCTGTCGCCCCATCCTGTTGAAAATAGCCGTACAATTTTTCTTCTTCAGTAAGTTTCTCGAAAAACGGTTTCACAATATTTTCGATATATCTTGCGGAAGTAAGAGTTTCACGGAAGAAAATTGGACCTATGATTCTCGAAGCACTAATCGCACACCAAACACCCACTTTTAAGTCATGCAATGGCAGTTGGAGTAGAGTATTTGGTTTTTCTGAACTCCAGTGTCGACTGTTTTGAGCGTTAACATAACCACTCAGATGAAACCAGGCCTCATCAGAGAAAAACGTCAGTTGCGGATCAACAGTGCCATCGTGGACACCCTGCAGGTACCAGTTGCAAAATCTAATCCTAGGCCCCTGGTCTATTTCTGTAATTTTATGCACCACAATTGTTTTGTACGGCTTTAAGTGAACTAGCTTTGTTACTTTCCAAGCTGACGTCTTAGATACGCCTGCCTGCTGCCCTAACTGACTTAATGATTTTTTGGGTGTCTGTTCTAGTCGAAAAGCGATATCGTCAATTTTCTCCTCTGTGAGAATACGGTTGACCGACAGTCTCTTTTTGTTAAAAAATGAACCCGTTTCTCTTACTTTTTTAACCAGACGCAGAATTGTTGATTTAGCTGGCAGTAAAGCGCCAGGATATTCGCGACGAAATTTACTGCGACACTTTTTAAACGACTTCTTCTTCACATATGTATCGTAGAGAAATATTCTTTGTTGCAAACTGTAACGTACCATAATTTTACTCACACTCAAACACGGTACAGATTAGTAAGAGTATGAAGCCCTAAACCAGCCAAACCGCAAAGAAACGTTTATTCACAACACTGATTAATAAGAGACTGAAGTAACAAACTAGCTACAATGCAAAGAAACCGTTATTAACCATGTAAGGGTCACTGCACTGCACTGTTGGGGCAGCGGAGGTGTTAAACAGTGCGGTGATTCACGGTATCGTGTGGCGGGAACCGCTGGCCCCGCTGACCGAGCAAGTTGCCGACGGCAACAGACTGGGAGGGTTGCGTTTCCCGGCGAACGCCCTGTATTTGCGAATGTTGTTTGATGTCGGAATAATGTATCAACCTCCAAAAGAGGCGAGACCTTGAAGATTACCCCCTCATTTTTAACAAAAATTTCTTAAGAAATCAGGGAATATAATATAATTTTTTGTATCTGTTGATTTGTTTGAACTTTAGAATAATTTCAAAGTTGAACGCTGGTGCCGTCTTTAAAGAGAAATTGGTGTAGTACAACATGAATGTTAATAACAATTTTGGGAGCAGATGTCCAATTTTGCGAGAGTCCGTCCGCATACTGGAAGACAATACCTGGATAGGAACACCAGTGGTCTGCGCTACAAAGTGAAATATAGGAACACACACGTGTACTCGTATTAGGTTGACCACTTTCAACCACTATAACTCCGAAACCCCTATAGTTAGCGACAGGCAACCACTATTGTGTTCGGTGGGAGACTGGAAGCTACTACCACACACAAACACCAGAAGTCTGAGCTAGATAGTTGAGGCTACAAAGCGAAATACAAGGACACACACGTCTATTATGTCGACTATTTTCAACTACCATAACTCCCAAACCCCGCCACAGTGCACGATGGGAGATTCAAGGCTGCTACCATACACAAACGCCAATGGTCTTCGCTGGGTAGTTGTGGCGGCAAAGTGAAATGCAGGGATACACACGTCCATTTAGTCGACCACTCTCAACCACCATAGATTCCAAACACCCAGTGATACCGACATGCAACCACGATAGTGATCGATGTAAAACTCAAAGCTACTACCACACACAAACACCAGGGCTCTTTGCCGGGTAGTGAATTATAGGCACACACTACAAACACACATATATATACGTATAGAATGAATAATAACGTTATGAACCTACAAAGGAAGAAAATAAAAACTATGGAAAAGATAGAAAGACTAATACCATTCCGTTACTACTCACTTTTATGAGATGTCTGAGCTTGTCGTCCTTTGTAGAGTTCCTGGATATCTGCATCAGTAGGCCCTATTAGTCAAATTC
>CM061914.1:115133988-115312504 GCA_031002005.1 Vandiemenella viatica | reverse complement strand
ATCAAGTGCTAAAGAATAACACAAATTCAATGATTGGAATTATCTTTCATGACATGAACTGAACAAAATTGTTTGCACAACTCACTCACAAGACCACTCAAACACATGAAACAAAGATTTGGTAAAAGTGATGATGAAAATGCTTTTAGGTAATGAAAATGGGAAAAGTAAACCTATCACTCAGCACAGAATGAAGGCAAGAGGGCCACAACAAATGTGAATACATTTTGCAATATTTAATTATAAAACCTTAATGTGTGAATGAAGGCTTTACCAGCGTGTCGCTGCAATATAATTTTTGCCAGATTGTGTGGGTGAAAGATGAGCTTTGGTGATGATCTCTGCCACCATCTTCCGGCCAGATTCTCACACTATGATGACCAGAGACCAGAGCTGCAATGCCAGTCTGTGGCACTGACGTGTCCTTTTAAAGGCTAGCGCTTCTCTCCCCACCACCATACTCCGTAGTTCCCACCAACTGCTGCTCAGTATTGCACCCGTAATGCTGGGCGGTTAATCTTGACTCTCTGTCCTTTGGTTTGAAATGTGGTTGTCTTAGCAAGGACCAAGCCAGTTTCCAGGTATCGCTAAGCCACAAACACGAGTCTCACTTAATAGAGCCATTATTCAGCCGTATTTCAATGGTTTCCCTAATGATTGAATCCCAATAGAAAGAACACTTTGCCAGCACTTTCACGTTTTCCATTTTGTGGCAATTTTTGATTACATGTTGCGCAACTAGATTTCTTCAACTGAAACAGCCACACGAACCTTGATGGTGCAGATGGTCTGACCAATATAAGACTTTCCACACTGGCATGGTATGATGTCGACTCCTGGCGTCTTTAATCCCAGATCACTTTGTAACACATCTTAGAATTTCGCATAACGAAATTAGTTGCTGAGATAGCAGGTTCAGTTGAAGTATATGGGACCACCCTTTTAAAGACATTTTTATAGTTAATTTTTGATAATATTTCCCAGTAATATGTCCTAAATAAGTATTTGTTCAAGTATAAGCAGTAAATTCAATAGTTAAATTCATTTAAACAGCTGATCAGAAACTTAACCTCAGATTTGTATAGGTAGTGTTTGACTTTCATTTAGTTTCAATAAACCAAGATATTTCGTTAGTTTAAAAGATGTTTAGGTAGATATATAGCCAGTAGATAATTAGTTTTGTTATTAAAAGATCTTACTTAGAGTCTGAATATGTTTGAAAGTGATTTGCCGGTTTTGAATTTTATCACGTAATTTTTCCACTCTAAACACGAAGCATTTAGCTATCAGGAAAACAGTTAAGAAGTCAAGTGATAGAGATAAAGTATCGTAATTTCGGTTTAGATAACATATTAAAGTTTTAGAAAGATTCATGTAACCTAAAGATCGTTTTTGAATATAATTTGATATAGCCAGACATGTGATTTAGGTAAAAGTTCGATATTTCAGTCTTTTTCGGGGATTCATGAAAAGAAATTATATTCAGAGTAAAGTTTATTTAAAATTAAAGACTTCTGTAAAAGATTCATTTCAAAATATTAAAGCATTTTATAGTAATAAAATAAAATGGGTTTTGGCGCGAGTAAGCAATGATGCAATCGCTCGACATTCGCCGAGGGTGATATCTACAAAAATTCGTAATAAATCAGGGAATTAACTTAGAGATTCCAAATTTTTACAGTAATAGTTTTTCATTAGGGAAATTTGTTTAGAGGTATTTTCAAGTCAATATTCGAAATATTTCAAGACATTAAATTTTATTTTCGAGTTTTAGACCATTTTAAAAAATAGGTAAAATTCTTTATTTGAAATCAGGTAATAGATGAGCAATAGGAGAATAGAATTAAATTTGTTTCAGCTCGATAGAAGCAATATTTCGGTAGTTATGGCAATCACATCTTTACGACTCTTTTCTGGCTAAACTATTAAAGTAACAACATTTTTTATAATAACTTAATTCGACGTTTGTAATAATATCTTGCTACTATCAAAATTTCAGAGAGCTAGGATTAATTTTACTGTCATGATCAAATTGGATTTCGCAACAGTTGTCAGAAACTGATCAGCTATCGTATCAAACCCCTGGGAAAGTCAAGACAAGGAAGTTCTCACGGTCCGATTCTATATATACCTCCCCCTTAGCCTAAGCGCGCCATTCGTAAAGACGCATTCGTGAAGACTCTTCTAGAAGCAGCAGTGAGAGTGTAGACGCGTTATGTCGGGTGGCTAGCTCTGGGCTCGTGGCGCGGCAAACTTTTAGTTTGTTCAACATCAAGTAGAAATTTTGTCAGCTTAGGGAAGTTTTATTCTGAAGATTCATGTAATTGAGAAGTAATAGTAACGTGGGGTTTCGGTCGTGCTCGAGTGGTCAGTCGAATCTGTAAAATTAAATTTGGAAAAGTTGTCTGAATGCCTATGCAGTACTTTAACTTTGTAATGTTTTGAAGAATATACTCATCATATCAGAAGTGAACTTTTATCATTGAACTTGAACCTTTTCCTTAGTTTCTGGTTAAAACTATGGTGGCGACTGTGTGAAGAACTTAGTACTGCAATTCATTAGGTTTGCACGATCAAAGTTAAGATGCAAGCTTGTGCACAACCCCACCACAAGCAAGTTGTCTTACAACTTCAACTTCTGGCTGTCCTTGGCGTTTCTTCGACCTTTTCTGAAGTCCCTGCTCTATCGGGATATCCGTCCTCTTGAAGGACAGGTGGAATAGTTCAAGTTCTGCTGGCATGCTGTCAGCATCAGAAATTTCCCTCACTCTGTCCACCAATGTGTAGAGCACGGGGTTCCTCTGTGCTAGATGGTGGAAACTGTTGGCATGTAAGTAGCGGTCTGTGTGTATTGGTTTCAGGTACACACTATGTGAAAGGGTTCCATTGACGATCTGGGGTTAAAGATGCCAGGAGTCTACAGCATACCATGCCAATGTGGGAAGTCTTATATTGATCAGACCATCCACACCTTCAAGTCTCGTGTGGCTGAGCATGAGCGCAACATCCTGCTGTTTCATAAATCTGTTGGAGAAATCTGCAGTCATGCAACATGTAATCGAAAATGTCCACAAAATGGACTTTGGCAATTTGAAAGTGCGGAAAAGTGTTCTTTCTATAGGGATTCGTCCATTAGGGAAGCCATTGAAATATGGTTGAATAATGACATTATTAACAGAGATTCGGGTCGGTGGCTTAGTGATGTCTGGAAGCCAGCATGGTCCTTCCTCATTTCAAACAAAAGAACAGAGTCAAGGTGCCCTCCCAGCATTACGGGTGCAATACTGAGCCGCAGTTGGTGGGAATTACGGAGGATGGTGGTAGGGAGGGGTCTTGAGGGGTTGGCGCCAGAGACTGGCATTGCAGTTCTGGTCACCACAGCGTGAGCACCAGGCCTGAAGATGACGGCAGAGTTTGTCGCCAAAACCTCGTCTTTCACCCAAACAATGTGGCAGTGAACCCACGAAGATTGTATTATAAACCTTAATCATAACTAGAGGAAGATATGTGGTAAGCGGATTGGATGTGTACACACACTGACAGTGACTCATCCATTTCAGCTGGAGAAGCAGCTTGAAGGCTATATGTTCGATGTGTGCAGCGGAAGCATTTAAGCCATTGTGATTTAACTTTGACAGAGTGGTTACATAGTATTCAGAGTCAGCTAAAATTAAATCACCCTTTGCCTAACAAGGTGACCAGCTCCATATGAAAGTGCTACTAATGTTTTGACAAACTTTTATCGCCAGAGAAGTCCATGGAAGCTTTAGGGCTATAAATAAAAAGCTTCATATTTCATGAAATAAGGCAAGAAATTGAGGAACACAAAACTTAAAAATAATTTCTATTAGTATCACTGGGGACAATTTTCAAGAAAGGAAAAATACTTTTATTCTTTTAATAGGCGATATAATAGTATACTTAAGGTCTATAAATAGGTTTCTCACCTTTATCAGTACACAAAGCAAACGATAAATATTCAGAAGGCCAAAAAATTAACTAATACCTCGCACACAAAGTAACAAATATGGCATGACAGACTAGTTTCAGGAATTAAGTTGATGTTCACAGCCAGTTAAATATGTGAAATATATGGGAGAATGGTGAGAAAATTCAAGCTGGGAACAATAATATGAGAAAAAATATAGATCTTTCCTTCATTAAAATATTTTTACATCAAACTTTATTAAAAAAAAAAATCACTGCCCTAACAACCTGATACAACATACACAAAAAAGTTAAATGCTTGAAAATTAATTCCACGTCCCCTTCTTGCATACTAACCAATTTTCGCTCTCAATTTTTCTTGATCTTCCCACCTTAATGAATGGAAATGTGCAATATCACCTTCAGATTTTGGACGTTGTTTCACAAAGAAACATAGTGAATGATACCACATTGGCACTTTTCCATCAAAATGTGGTGACTGGAAAAAGAAAACATGTAAACAAAAAAGAAAGTTTTTCAAATAATTTGGTGCTCAATGATACCCAAATACTCCATTCAAGTAATAGGAGCCCAGCACAAAAAACATCAAGACAACATGTAACTGATTTCTTAGGAACATGGATTTTTTCAATCTTATACGAATACAAAAATCCTGTTTACTCTAAAGTATGTTAAGAATTTAAACCATTAGTCTCTACCTAAATTCTCATTCATTTTTTTTCGGTAGTAGTAAAATAAGAATGAGGTAAGGAGGAATTGTACTATTTGTTTGAAATTTGTCACACACATTCTTAGAAAAGTGCACACGAAAGCGAAATGAAACGTACGATAGACGTGGTGCCACACAAAAGTTATGAAACGATGCTACTTAAACACTACAGACCGCCATTTCCATTCAAGTTGTTCATGCCAAAGATACTATTTACACTGCATTTTAATGAATGTAAATCGCTGTCACATTTACGTGATACAGTCCAGCTGGACCAGATTGAGAAATACATAATTCGTTACCAGCAAAGAATTTAGTTTTCAATAATAAACTAAGGTCGCCTTATTTTTTGGCGGCAATATACTGGCATGGCGGATAGGTTGTAATGCAGCCTGGACAACAGTGAAAAAAACTTACAGCAGTATTAGATGTGAGGAATTAGTTTTAGATTCGTTGCTGTAGATTGCATATATTATCTTTGGCAGGAACAATTTTACTGCAAATTGCGGGTTTTTTACTATTGAAATGTATCGTTTTGTAACTTTCGTGAATCTCCACGTCTAAGGTATCTTTCATTTCGCTTTCATCTACACTTTTTCTCAAAAAG
Organism: Vandiemenella viatica; assembly: GCA_031002005.1. NCBI lineage: Eukaryota > Metazoa > Arthropoda > Insecta > Orthoptera > Morabidae > Vandiemenella > Vandiemenella viatica. The sequence continues at coordinate 115,307,240 of CM061914.1, read as the reverse complement.
TATGAACACAGGAACGTGTGTCACAAATTTCAAGCAAATAGCACAAGTCCTTCTTACCTCGTTCTTATTTTACAGTCACTTTTTTTTTTTTTTAATACAGCCTCCCTTTAAATTCTCGTGAAGTCTGTTTTTAAAAAAACTCTGGTACATAGACAATCATTCATAACCAAGAGAATGAAATTTTGGGGAAGTCAGCATGAATAAAACTTTTTTTTTTCTATACACTAATACTTAACGCTAAACAACATTTCTGCTGCCTGTAACAATTATTCAGTAAGATGACAATGAAATGGAAAATATTTTAAAGCAATAAACAAATAAACTAATTGCTTACCATGACTGTACACAACAGATCTGCAATGACAAAAAAGTAACAAAATTATAAAATAATAATGTAATTCCTTATCATAAAATTTTAGAAATGAAGCACATATAAGATCAACAGACGAGCACGCACTAAACCTTACCACACAATGCCTTCATGCTAACTTCAGCAGATGCCCAGTTTCTTATCCTAACAGAAAATAAAGGAATGATTGAGCCCACGACTATTATAGGGAGAAGAGAAAAGAACAGAAGTAAGAGAGAGCAAAGAAATAGGGAATACATTAAAACAGCAAAGAGGGAAGATGAAGTTATGAAGAACATAATGGAGGCAGAAGGGTGATGCATCTAGAAATTTCTATGGATACTAGAAAACTCAGGGGAAGTATCCCGACAATTTTAGATAATAATGGGGAGGAAGTTACCAAGGAGTTGAAAAAGGCAGTGGCGATAATATTAAGCAGTTGCTTGATTGTGGTAATGTGAATGGGGTATGCCACTGTTGCTATACTGTTAATGTTTCCTATTGTTAAGGTTCGACTTTGTTCAGAAATCATAACGTGTCACTCTATAAAAGTCCACACTGATTTTATTAACACATAGTATACACGTTCCCCATAATCACTACTAAATTAATTTATTACTGGGACCTTGGATAAGGCGATCGAAACTTCTTCACTTTCAGTTTGCAGATTCTGACCACACTACGGTTCGACAACGTATACACTGCGTGTCGACCACAAAATTCTACTGGCTCACAGTTCTCCACGAAAAACATGCAGTTAATGCAAAAAGGACAGCATTACATTGCTCTTGTCTAGTTTATAATTAACAAGAGTAAGCATAGCCCTCGTTACTACTACAGTACGCCGAGCTACAATTTGCGTCTGGCTCTCGCGACCGCCAGCTTCAGACTGTGTCTGCTTCCACGATCAACAATGCTTTATGGAGCAACTGGGCCTTGCAAATAATTAATCTTATTTATCCTCCAACTCTTCTCATAGTGTCAGAATCTTTAATTAATCCTTAATCCTAAAAATACTTATCCTCTTTTTCTGCCTATACTCAACCAAATACTGTCTCACCACAAGGAGTCTGGTTTAATAAGACGGGCTATCATTCAAGGATGGGAGAGGGATAAATAAAAGGAGGAACTTCTCCACATAAGTAGCAATGGGCAGTCAAAAAATTGCACACAGAACCTGATGACGCGCATGAACTAAGAAAGTTAGAAATTTCTAAGGTGGCCAGTGTAGGTAATACTGTGTAGCATATCTTAAAATGAGTAAAGAACTGCTAATTACAAGAGGCTTGAAAAATAACCGTGATAGTACCAGACCATAAAGAAGGGGTGGCAAACAGGATTCAAAATTACAGATCTATTAATTTGACATCAGTTGTAAGTTGACGGAGAGATTGATATGCAACTACATCAGAAAAGTAGGTGAGGAAAGAAACTGTTTTGCAAAACAGCAACATGAATCTAGGCAAGGAAATTCATGCGAATCTCAGTGGGACATTTCTGATGAAATTGTCAGGACAGGCCAGGTGGATTATTAGCACTAGATCTCTCCAAGGCATTTGATAAAGTGAGCCACAATATGGTGACAAATAAGGTAAAAAAATTATTTGAGTAGATTAAAAAGTGACTTGCAGCTTAGAGGAATATTTAAAATGTATATAATGAGTTCTTGTAGGAAATGCAGCATCGAAAAAAGTGTAAGTGGAAATGCGTCCATTAAAACTTGTTATTCTAATAAATGATTGTGTTGATGATTTAGTCAGAAGACATTGTTTGCTGATTGCTTAATGTTATTTTATAGGATTGAAACAGGAGAGAACAGCTATAGGATGATCTTGACAGCTGGGCAGGTCGACATGGAATAAAGATAAATGCCACATAAATAGAATTTATAAAAAAAGGATTGTTTGTTGAAGACCTTAAGTATAAATACCTTGGCATAACATTTCATAGTAAATGCAGTTGGGCAGGAGGTAGGGAATTCTTCACTTATTGGAGAGGGTGATGAGGGACACAGAAAGGAGGTGGGGTAATTTGGTTACAAAAACCTCGGTCAGACATTCAATGAATATGGTGTAATGTGATACCCACATTTTGAGTGTCAAATACACAGGTTGCAGGGGATGCAAAGGAAGGCAGCTAGATTTGTTTGTGGAAATAAACACAGATATGGTACAGGAGCTTAGAGAGAATTCATTGGAAGAAAGACGAAGAGAATGCTTGGAACATATAAAGCGTATATTGGTGAGCGACTGTGCCCATTACTTCCTCACGAGGCATTCGAGATTTATGCTGTTGATTCATAGATGAACTATCAAAGCGATATTTGCCTCTGCAGAGGAGCAGTCCTGTTTCTTCAATTTTTTGGATCTCCTCCTGTCCTGTATTTAAATTGTATACAATGCTCTAATCACATTTAGGCTCGTTTTTTTTTCTACCTCTCCTTAAAAACAACCATTGTCTTTTGGTGTCCCATATCATATTTCCATACTGGTCAAGTAGCTACTCTGCAAAGCAATATTTAAGTTGAGCTGTCTGGCATGTGAAGGAACGATTGCTTTTTTTGTATGTATATAAACTGTGGTATAAAATACCCATCAGAATTGCAAAATCGAACATATCATCACTGGATATACAGGTCTTATAAAGGTATGCATTTTGGCTGCATGAAAATCCTGCCTAATTATCTTAAATGGGTATAGAAAAATTTCAAAATTTATGGATTTCCACAAATCATTTTTCTGTGCCCATTCATTCCGACAGATAATGGGTTCAAGGTGAAGCCAATGTAAGAACTCTGGGAACAGAGCCAAGTGAGCTGGCATTTGAGAAGGGGACAAGGAACTGGAAGGAATTCAGCAATGGCCTTTTAAAGGAAGCTTCCTGGCATTCGCCTGGAGTGATTTGGAGAAACCATGGAAACACAAATCTGGATGCCCAGACGGGGATTCGAACTGGTGTCCTCCCGAATGTGAGGCCACAGAGCTGATTCTAACAAAGGTTTATTGGTTAATTTATCTAAACTAGTTTAAACAAATTTAATGCCAGTTTTACTTCTCAGTAACAGAATTTCTAAGCATGTTATACTTGTAAGTTACAGTGCTGACCTGTCTGTAATATTGTTTAACAATTGGCTTCTATTGTAGAACCTCTTCATAGCCATTCTGTGCACTATCAACATGTGTATTGAAGTTGCAAATCATAATTGTACAGCTATGGAAATGAAATTTCAGGGAATAAGGAATGAGAGAATTAGGGAGATGATCAAGGGGGACTGCTAAAGAGCGTGGTGGGTGAACGGTTAACGTTCTGGCCTCGCATTTGGGAGGACGCGGGTTCGAATCCCCATCCGAGCATCCAGATTTTGGTTTTCCATGGTTTCCCCAAATCCTCCAGGCGAATGCCAGTATGCTTCCTTCAAAAGGCCATGGCCGAATTCCTTCCTGTTCCTTGTCCCCAGTCCCATCCCGCCTCTAATGGCCTTAGCCGTCGACGAGGCGTAAAGCAATAAAGTAGAAAAATGGAACTGCTACAGCAAAAAATAGTGAAATCAAAAGTTACAATGGTATGATCATGTAAATAGAATACAAGAGGAAAATATAGCACGGAAGATTCCGAAAGGGAAGAGACCCAGAGGAAGACTGAGGGAAAGATATTTAAAAACGTGTGGAAGAAACAGGAGGAAATTGGCTTGCAGCAGAAGAGAAATGCTAAACGGACAGGCTTTTGTTTTCAGTAGACCCAGCCACTGGTTGGAAGCTGCTCAAGATGCTGCTTTATCATTGCCATATAGTATAGTAGTAAATTTCACACAAGCTGCAGGGCTCTAGTGCAATCACCTGTCATTTTGGTCTCAAATTGCTACACATGTTTGTTAGTTTGTGTTATTTAACATATGTTCCTTTTAGAACTGCAAAATATATACATATCTCACAAACTTCCCTCAAAAAGTGTCATAATGTTATATGGCAAGCAACTGGGAGAAGCTCTATAGCGACATATAATGACCATATTGTTTGAGAAAAATATGTTGCTATCACAACCATCAAAAATATAAATACAGAATAAGCCACATAAAAAACTGCCTGAGATGATAATATTCTACAGCATTTAATGGGAGGATGCCGAAGGTAGCACCACTGAACAGCAGGAAGGGAAGGAGACCAGTTGGAAGACCTCGGGCAAGATGGATGGGCAAAGTGAAGAAAGACACAGGGGCTAAGGAAGTAGTTTGAAATGGCCACAAGACCTGGAAGAGGTTGTGCAGGATCAACCACAAATGTGGAAACGTCTAATGATGATGATTTATTAAAGTAGGTTGCAGCAATATTAACGTAGGTTGTGTTTAGGTTGAAAGATGGGGGAAGATGAGGGTGATGGGAAATTGCCACCGGAGCCTGTGCTCCATTGCAATTAAATTAAATAGCAGCAATATCCTCGTTTCAAGATTAACTCGAAGGAATTTAGTTTTTATGGGTGAAATGCACCCTGTACCAAAATGCCATTTGGTTCTTGTTGTCAAAGCATAATTCACTAGAAACTTGGAAGATCTTGGATTATCAAGTAGAATTATTAGCGGCGCCTGTGGATAGGTTGAAATGGAGTCTGGATCTTAATGGCGATAGATGCTGTCTGTTTTAGCTTGACTAGGAATTTAGTTTTTACTATAAACTTAAGTTGGTTTGACTTTCATCGTTGCTGGTCGTTGATGCATTGTGTTGCACTTACTGCAATATTAGTATTGCTGGAGGTCGAATATTATGATACATGGTGTCCTCTCATCACTTAATGTGAAACGTTATGCCAATTTTTTTGGTGCGTGAAGTTTGTACATTATATACTTTCCTGATGGGTGTAATGGAAATAATAAGTAATATAGTTAAAGGAATGTTTGCATTATTGTTTATGTCGCTATATGCCTTCTCACGGCCGCTTGACATTATGGCACTTTTTGAGTGAATTTTGTGAGGTATCTATAAGTTTTACAGCTCTAAGAGCAACATATATAAAACAATATCATCCAACAAACATGTGTAACAATTTTCAGACAAAATCAACAATTCCTTTTTGCGCTCCAGTGATTACACAACCACCAGCTGCTGTAACATCAAACAGGATTTTTGGGAATCACGATTCCTAGGAACTGGCGTCGTCCTACTGCAATAGTCCATCGCAAGACACCGCTAGAAATACTTTCTGAAATATATTTAACAGTGTCATGCTGGTCCAGACTGTATTACAACCTAATTTCTGCTTAAAAATAATGGTCCAGGCTTTGTTAGAACAGAATTTCTGCTTGAAAACAAAAAAAACTTGCATTTGACTTCAGCAGTACTATGACGTAATTAGTAAATGATGATGTAGCAGAATCACGATCTCCAATAGACCCCGTTAAATAAGCGATCACTAGCAACCATATTGTGACATCCAACACTTGTGTTTAGCTTGAATCACAATTGACACTACCAGTTCTCATCACTCCTACAACAATTGTTAATTATTCATTCAATGCACTGTTAATCAACTTTGGAGGTCACAAGTGTATTTCACTCTATGTAATCGGTGGAGGTCCAGGATGTGCAAATATGGTGTACAGCAAATGCCTTTCACTTCATGTCATATAGGTCTACTAGAACACTACAATTATTTTTTTCCATTCAATTCAAGATTTTAAATCACTTCATTTTCAAGGAAAACTAGTTAGCTTGAACCTGGCATTAAATATAATACAACCAAGAATTACTGGGTAATATCAAGATGAGGATACCGCTGCGGCGTCGTGCCATAAACACACAGATCATGTGGTATATATGACATCATTATGATGTATGGTCCAGGCTGAATTACAACAAACTCAAATGGTATTGATGAAATCATATTTTATAAATATCCGTTTCAGTCATAATGCAGCCTGGACCAAAGTGAAACATTACCATAACATACGACACTGCAGATATCCAATTTTTAGATCATATCTATAGCTGTTACTGTGTTGGTACGTGCAGACTGAATACGTCACAATGTTGTCATATATATCACGTGATCTGTGTGTTTACTACGCGACGCCGCAGCAGTATCCTCATCTTGATATTACCCGAATTACTACCTTCTTCTATTGTGTATCAGAACCCTTTTTACAAGGCGACCAACATTGTCACAAGAAACTTAGTGCAATTATCAGCCATTGAAATTTTCAACAAATGAATATAAAAAAAGTAAAAATACAGATCAGAACATGGACTGAATTACTTACTCGCATCTGGAGTAATGATGATGGTCTAATGGCACTCATGAAAATAATGTCATTAAAACCAAATATTGCAATCCTCATACTCCATGATGCATAATGGTTTTTACAGCCAGGGTCCATTTCAAACCGATTACGACCTCTGCTAATATTGCTAGTTGATAACCGAAACCTCAACCATACAGACACTTGTTGAATCACAATTTGTAATCAAACTAATGACTGAGGGTAAAAACATAATATGTCCTATAAAGTGGCTGCCTCAAATATATAAATTTTCATGTCGTCGTTACGGGGTTTAATTCTATATCGTGATACCTCTGCTACACCTTACCACGCGGCATAGAAAAAGAGAAATAAGTTGCTAAAAACACTGGTAGAATATACTGACGATTTAAATCAAGTTTATGAAGTTAGTTGGAAAATCAAACTACTTCGGTCACTTAGCCTATACCATCATCAAAGTAATCATTGTAACAAACCGGTAAGATTATACTACCAATAGCGTATAAGACTAACATTCTAAAATATTACTCCTTATACCATATCCTCACCCTACATCTCAAACTGTCACAAGGTTTTAATTTAAATTCGGCTATACAGATTAGTTTCACTATTGCAATGGTGTTCACACAATAATGATCCACGTGGCAAGCAATGAAACGTTAACAGTTAAATTTTAAAAAAAAATATCTGAATGAATTAAGAGTTAGCCACAATGAATTATAAAAAATTTGCAAAAATTGAGCACACGATGCCGGTAAATTGAAACACTTACTTGAACCATTACAGCTAAGCGAAGAACATCTTTCTCTATTTTCGATTTGCATCCTTTGCAAGATGCTCGACTACTTTTTGCATATTCTGCTCGATAAGGAAGGTCTTCATCCATTCTTAATCACCCTTAAAAATTTTCCCACCACCTAACAACTGAAATCGCGCGTATGACGAAAATTCCAAAGATGTTGCCTTAGCAAGCGTAGTATCCGTGTACAGTAGTTCAAAGTGTATGCCAAACAATGATAACTAGTATCGAAATCTGCAGCTTTGAATGAGCGCTATTTAATTTACTTGCATTGGAGCACACGCTCCGTGGCAATTTCCCTACACATCCATCTTACCCCTTTCCTGCTCCCACCTACATTTGCCCTCTACGAATTTCCGTAAATTATTCATCATTTCCCTTCTATTATTCCAATCCCTGACGCCCTTACCTAAAAAAGAGAAACTTCCCACACCTTTGTACCTGAAATCGATTGCTAGCTTGTGGTCATGGTCATCTTTTCCCTTCGATGGACTATTTTTCATACCTACTCCAATATCTTTCCATGCCTCATAGCCAGTAAACGCCTTGTACATTCCCATGACCCTCTTCATCCTCCTATCTTACAATTAATCCCATTCCAGCTCCTTTATCATATCTGTTACTAATTGCGTTCTGTGATAATTTCCAGAAACAAATCTAGCAGCCCTTTTTGCACCCTCTCCAACTCCTGTATTTGATACGCAAAATGCGGGCCCCATACTACACTACCTTATTCGAGCAATGATCTGACCAAAGTTTTGTTACCCAATTCCTTTACTTCTCTCGTACATTCCCTCATCACTGTCTCCAACAGGTACAGAATTTTGAAACCTTTTCCTACCACCTGTCTAATGTGCCCTGCTCAGTTAAGCTTTTTATCAAATGTAATGCCAATATATTTACATTTCAAGTCTTCACCAAGCAATTCTTTTCCTACCTTATATTCAAAATTAACCTTTTGTTTTTTATTTGTGTATCTAGTAAGCAGTATTTATTTTCACCCCATGTTTATCAACCCTCCTCGATATTGTGTTGAGATCACACTGCAACAGCTGTTTACAGTCCTCTATCGTTTTAATCCTTTTATATAGCATTATGTCATCTGCAAACAATCTAATTTCAAATAGTAAACAATCAACACAATTATTCATTAGAATAATGAATAGCAATGGTCCCAATACGTTACCCTGCGACACTCCCATTTTTACTTCCACTTCTTTTGATACTGCATTTCCTACCCTAACTTTCTGTTTTCTACCTTTTAAAAATTCTTCTACGCAGCAAATCACTTTCTCATCCACTCTAACAGTTTTTACCTTATTTACTACCATTTTACTGCTCACTCTGTTAAACTCCTTTGACAGATCTAGCGCTACACTATCAATTTGCCCCCCCCCCCTTTTCCATTTAAACTGAAATATCTTGCATATATCACACCAACTGAGATTCGCATGAACATCCTTCCCCCATGTTTCCTACTTGAAAACCACTTACGTTTCTCACATATATTTCTGGTGTGGTTGCATATCAATCGTTCCATTAATTTACCTACCACTGATTAGCCTGTAATTTTTGACTCTTGATCAACATCAAGGCTCAATGTTCTTTTTTTTTTTTTTTTTTTTTTTTTTGCTGTCACTGGTCTCTCAAGTGGTTTGACGCAATCCTCCAAATCTTTCTATATTGGGTAATCTCTTCATCTCAACATAAAGCCTATGTCCTCAATTATCTGCATCGTATGTTCTAACCTCTGTCTTCCTCACGAGTTCTGTTCCCAATAATAAGTTTATATTCAATCAGTTTTTGGATTACTTCTTCTAAGGATTTCAGAAATTCTACAAGTATCCCAAGTAACCGCCTTATTTGATTTCAAAATTATTCCTAAAACAGGATCTCCTAAGTCATAACTGTCGACATCGCTTTTTTCCCCAGTACATTGTTGTTCAAATCATGCCCCTCCTAACGTTTTCTCTATGGATTCCCTCCATGGATTAGGTCTATCTTCTGAGCTTAAAAGAAGTTTCCCATCAGCAGCATTAATGTTTATACATCTTTTCTTCATTTCTACAAAATTTTATTTGAGCTTCTCATAGGACAGACACATCTATTTTACCTACGATTATTTACTTTTCTATTCCTATGCACTTTTCTTGCAGCCACCTATCTTTTGCTTTCTTGCATTTCCTGTTTATTTGATTTCTAAAATGTCTGTATTAATATCTTCCTGCGTCATTCTGAGCATTTTTGAGCCTTATCCTCTGATCCATCAACTCCAAATTTTCTTCTGTGATCCAAGATTTGCAGGCGGATTTTTTCCTGAAGTCTATTGGTTCTATACCAGATTTGATTAATTATCTCTTCAATGCATTCTATTCGTCCTCAGTTGAGCTCCTTTCAGAGTTATTTTTTAGACCCATGTTTGCCATCGCCGCAAATTTTTTCTCTCATGTTAGATTGTTTTAATTTGTTCACTTCCAGTCTATTTTGCTTGTGTTGCTTTTTTATTCTCTTGAATTTCATCATGCGCTTCATGAATATCAGATTGCGGTCACCAGAACCTGATTCCTGAATCTCTGTGACCACGAAGTGGCGTAGCTAGGTCACCAAGGGCCCCGGTGCAAAAAAATTATTTTGCGGCCTCAGGCCAGATGGGTGACCTTTTTTTGTTTTCGTTGCTGGTAGGGGCCCCTGAGCATTGGTTGGGGACCCCTTGAGCAGTGTGAGCCCTTAGAGAGGAGCCCCCTCAGACGACGGCAGACCTAAACAAAAAGTTCGCCAGCTTGCCGTGAAGGCCCGTGAACCCTCTGAACTGCGCTTGGGGCTCCTCAGAGGTGCGCTTGGGGGGCCCCATGAGATACCCTTGGGGGCCCCTGAGTATAGGGCCTAGCCCTATGGTAGCTACACCCCTGTGACCATGAATTAATCTAGCTGATATCTACTTATATCACCTGGACGTTTCCAGGTGTATATCCATTCTGCATGATTTTTAAATAGTATGTTCACCACAATGAGTTTATACGAGGCATGTTTTTTTAAGCAAGTACCGTTTTGAAATTTTAAAAAAGACGTGCAAATATATCTCAATAATTTTATTTTTACATGAAATCCTGTACCTTACTCTACTTTTCTACATAATTCCCTTCAATATTGAGGCACTTGTCATAACGTAGTACCAGTTTTTGAAAACCCTCCTCATAGAAGTCTGCCGCCTGACTTGTTAACCACTGCATCACAACTGTTTTGACTTCGTTATCGTCTTCAAGACGCTGACCGCCCAGGTGTTTCTTCAAGTGCAGGAACAGATGGTAGTCTCTGGGCGCCAGATCAGGGCTGTACGGAGGATGATCTAGAGTTCCCCATCGAAAAGATGTGATGAGATCTTTGGTCTGATTAGCCACATGTGAACAGGCATTGTCATGCAGAAAAACGATGCCCTTGCTCAACTTTCCACGTCTTTTGTTCTGGATTGAACGGCGCAGATTGTTCAATGTCTCACAATAAGACTGTGCACATGATTTTCCGGGCAGAAATCGTTTGCTTGAACTTCACTTTTTTGGGCGAATCTGAATGACGCCATTCCATGGACTGTTGCTTTGATTCAGGTGTGACGTAGGCCATCGCCCGTAATAATTTGGCTTAAGAAATCATCACCATCGTTGTGGTACCGCTCAAGGAAAGTCAATGCACTGCCTAAACGTTTGGTTTTGTGCACATCCGTTAACATTTTCGGTACCCAACGTGAGCACAATTTTCGGTAATTCAAGTGCTCGGTCACAATGCCATACAAAACATTAGGAAAGTCATCACACAAAGAGAAAATCGTAAAGCGTCTGTTTTCTCTCACCTTATTGTCCACTTTCTGCACCAAACTTTAATTAACGACCGAAGGACGCATACTCCGTTGTTCATCATGCATCTTTAAATGCTCTCACCCACTTTCTCACCATTCTATCACTCATAATGTTTTGTCCGTAAACTGCACAGATCTAACGATGAATATCGATCGGTTTTAAGCCTTTAGCACAAAGAAATCTTATAACAGCCCGTACTTCACAGTCGGTGGGACTCCCAATTATCGGAGGCATCTTAAAAACTAAGTGAACAACGTAAACAAGGAAGAATTAGACTGTAATGGCGTCAGTACGTAGGCAAGAGATGCAGGTATCCAGTGCGCATGCGCGGAACGCCGACCGTAGCGCTGCAGCCACGGTGTGACAAAACGGTACTTACTTCAAAAATACGCCTCGTATTTTTCACAAAATTCTAATAGCCTGCTTCCTCAATCATTCCTTCTTCCCGTAGACCAAAATTTTCTACAGTAATTTCCTCTATTGTTTCTCCCACTTCAGCATATGATTATTAGATTTACCTCCCCCTTCACACATTGGATTAGTTCTTCAATTTTATTATATATTTTCTCTCATTCTTAATCACATTCTTGTGACATTGCCATGCACACTTATACTAATGTGGTTGAAGCAGGCTTAGTTTCGATCCTCATCAACTAAACTGTTCATAAAAAATCATCCGTTTCCTTCGTCTCTTGTTCATTACAAATCCTACACCAGAAACTCCACCGACAGTTTGTGTATTAATTGTTCTGTGTTCTCCAAACCAGAAATCCTATGCGCCCTTCCATTTAATCTCACTAATCCCAACCAAGTCATTCTGTCTTCCTGTTTAAGTTTTCAAATATACCTGCCTTATTTAGACTTCTACCATTCCATGTTCCGACTCGAAAAATGTTTCTATTTGTTCTGATGACTCCTCGCTGAGCAGACCCCACCCAGAGATTCGACTGGGGACTTTTTTACCAACAGAATATTTTATCCAGAAAGAAGCCGTCATTCTGTATTAAATTGAGAGATTTACATGACTCCGGGATACCCTCCGAATCTTTAATGCAATGGCTTCCCGATGTATCGCCATACCGTTGATTATTTATGATTCATCCGCCTTTAGGGGCCGTTTCAAACCCCAAGAGCACGATAGTACCTTGAACCGATCTCAGCTCTTCTGCCTTCCTTTCAGGAGGCCGTTGGCAAGCAGTGGGTGATATGTTATAGCTGCCACAGTCTCATCCGTGTATGCAAGGTACAACACATGAAGGACAGATTGATATTTGATAACTATGTACGTTCTCGCGGCGACAATGCTTTATAAAAACTTTGGCTGGCAGAAGCTAAATAATATCTCCCAGACACCTGTTCATTAGTCAGTAAATATTCTGGAAAAACCAATTTAAAAAAAATCTACTATTTTGCATTAAATTTACTTACAGTGGGAAAATTTTCAAGTGTAGGTTAGGGAGTCACAGAGCGAACTAAATTATCAAGATACGTGATTATTATTACTAAAATTGCAGTGAGCCAACTCCCCGGTGATATTCCCTGCATACCTAGTTACGATTCTTACTTATCTCCACCCAAAAATACCTCACAGACTAAGTTATATTGCTCCTTAGGTAATTTATTACAGGCTCTAACTAAAAATTGAAAGTTTCCTATTCCCTTATGTTTGTAATCATTTCATAAATTATTATCATGGTTCTCTCTTCTCCTCCACATGCTGTTCTAAATCTTCCACTAATATTTATCCTGGTAGCATCGCCAGTATGTGTCTTGCACGTGCTCACAACTTTCTGCACTCGCATTTTATCCTCCAGTGACTCCAAAACCAATAGACCATTTTGTGTCTATGCTTTGGTAATTTTCACATACAAATCTAGCTACCCACCTCTGCATCCCATTATAATATGGATCCCATATCATTCCATAACACTCTGGTCCTAATAAGTTGACCATTCTTGGCAATTATCTTGATTCCTTACCTTTCCACCCTATCAAGAACCCTTTGCGTTTGCTCACAATACTTTCTCGGTGTAACTGGTTATCAAGAAAAAAGCCACGTCAGACAAAATTGGAGGAGGAGGAGGTTCAAAAAAGACCCAAATGGAGCTACGTATTTTATGAACGCTCCCAATGGCTTAATATGATCTTCCTTCGTATCATAAAAAACATCTGAAGCAGAATTCAGGCCTGCATAAAGCGCATTTTATGAACGAAACATCTTTTCAAGCGAATCTAAAATAAATAAAGAATCAGGGAAAAAAACGTCCTCAACATTTAGTAACGTCGTTCATTTTTCGATTCATTTTGAGACAAATCAAGCATATTCAACTATCCTTGAAAAAAAAAACTATTGCACATGAATTATGGTGAATAATTAAATGAATTTCTATATTGTCCTTACCTGACGCTATTTGCCGATTCTTTTATAATAAAATCATTGCATTTTTAGCATTTTAATAAACATTTTATTTGATGGTAAAAATAAATAACACAAGAGTGGAAGAGATATGCACATTTCCCAGGAATTGTGGTGCATGTTACGTCCCTGTGGCTGTGGCTATTAAGGCCGACGGCGGCGCTAGGATTCTCTGGCTCCGGGTAAGCGTTCTTGGTTACTTTCCCCCCTCCCCCCACCGACTTAATTTTATACTTTAAACTTTTTTTGTATAATGTCAGAAAATTTTAATGCAAAAATATTCATAATCGTAGAAGATTTTAAAACTTGAGTGGGCTTTGAGTACTTTTGTCCCGCTTACTTCCCCCCCCCCCTTTCCGCCCCTATCACCGGCCCTGGTGATTACCACAGAAAATATACTGAGGTATTAATTTGAGGTGAATCTGCAATCAATAACGATGGTTATAATGTTGTTTTCAAATATGTCGTAGAGACTAAATTTTTTTTAAAAAAAAAATAATTAAAACAGACGACCTAAGAAGTATATCTTTTATACAATTTCCTAAGCTCACTCACTCATTCACCTCGATAGCTACTGGCTCGTGAACGGTGACGTCACGTGCCAGCCATAGCTCGGACATTAATCCATTAGAGGTTATGGGCACAGTTTAATAGCTCGGCAACTGCTATGAAATTAACCGCAAGAATTCATTCTATAAGTTTGATTTACGTAGCATTTCATTTATTAAAAAATATGGAAAAACGTTAAAGCTAAAAAAAGTGAAACTACTTTTCAGTAACATGCCGCTAATGAAAGTAACATAAAAAAGTTTTAGAAAACTTAAATTAATGATTGTCGCTGCTGTAGCCAGGAATGTCAGTTGTCATTCCAGCATAGACAAAATTTCAATTTAATTAAAAAATTTTCTAATCTTGCTGCTTGACCAAAGTTTATACATTACAGTTTATTTTCGTTTTAGGTATTTTACTGACCTCTTTGGTTAATGGTCTTTGTTCATGTTCGCTCTACGAGAGTTATTAGGTTATTTAAAGTGGAAATCAGAGAAAATGTTACAGAATCAAGTATTCCGACAGTTCTTTTGTTCGGAGTTGCTCAACTATTTAGGCCGAATAATCTGGAATCTTGTATTAAGTGCTCTGGCCGTTACAGACGCTATGACCAATGATTACCTTAATGTTTGCCCAGCCTCAATTAAAAACTTTCGAAGCAAACATGAATTCTTCAAATTTTGAAGAGTGAACGGATCAAATACAAGTCAGTTTGTATTTTGGCAAGATCGAGACTATGACCTTTGAAACAACGATAGCGCGATCGTCACTCTATGTGTTTAATATGTCTATTAAAACTACTGAGTTCTTCAAGCTCAAGAGATTTTATTCAACCTAAGGGTGAAACACAGTTCAAGTTCGTATTTGGTCAGAACAGGTCAAACTAACATACCTTCGAAACTAGAAACTGCAGCTTGTAATACTCCTCTATATTATTAATTTGTATTACTAATTAAAGTCCACAGGTTTTTAGACGGTTTGGCCCTTAAATACCGCCATTCAACCCACGTAAGCGGACAGAGGAGTTACTTAGTTCCATTCAAAGGTTCTTACTATCCAAATAAGACGTCTTAACTTCATACAATCAATGATTTGCTATTTTATTGATTAAAGCCCGATTACTGCTCTTAACAACTTTATTTTTACAGGAGACACAAAACTACAGTTGAAAATACACTCGTTCTGTATATTAAGAAACAATCACTGATTCATCTGGCATAATACAAAATATTAGATCGCCGCCACAACTTTGGCGCACGACCTCTCACTCCCGCTCACAGCCAGAGAGTCCACACCTCTGCACACACTCAAAACCATAGATGTTAACATCACTTATACTACCCTTTTTTACATGCTTAGTATCGTCTGTGATTTCTGTGAGCATAAATACAATTGCTTACAATGCATATTCATACATTTATTTTAATATTATAATATATATACATCTATATATATATTTGGGGATAGTGGATATGCTACAAGTTATTCTAGACCCATGACGATACACAAAAAATGGTTACGGGGTTATACTAGTTACACAGCATTGCTCTAGTAGTTGTACTGTTAATATTAAGAGTCGAAGAGTTTCTCTTTTGTGCCTTGGAACGCGAGAAAACACCGTAAGACTGGTCTCCTGTTTATGTGCTTCAGGAGAGTTCACCCAAGGTTACAGGCTCTGAATCTTTCTGTGTGAACCAAGGACAGGCTTGTGGAGAATAGAAACAACTCTTCGGAGTGTATTCTCATGACAGAGGCAATTTGCAGTGTAACGATACCAATTCCGTGATTTTGTCGTTGTGACGTTTGTTTTTATGTTGTCAGCAAATCTCAGTCAACTTAGTTCCTTTCAATCATTTCAAAATGTATTACCTGACGTCAATTTACTAAGTTTTTTTTTAGAGATTCCTCACTAGATGCCGCTAGCAATAAACGTTTCCTCACAAAACCGAAAAAATGAGTTATAAGCTGCCATCTCGTGACTGTAAGTTGAGTGCGAAAGAACTTAACACATTTTCTCATTTTTTTTCTGAGCAAGGTTTTACTGTGAACTCAGTGGCTTTGTGTCAATAAAAGCAGGACTCTGCGAATACAGATTTCTCGATAGCCTAAGCCTGTCATTATTTTCTGCACTGTATTGTGTCCTATTGCAAATTTGGATGCAATTCCACTCACAGCCTGTCTTCTTTGACTATGTT
This sequence comes from Vandiemenella viatica, assembly GCA_031002005.1. NCBI lineage: Eukaryota > Metazoa > Arthropoda > Insecta > Orthoptera > Morabidae > Vandiemenella > Vandiemenella viatica. The sequence goes on along the minus strand of CM061914.1, from coordinate 115,290,831 downwards.
CCGGATGTTGCTGGGTATGTCTTTCATTCTCACTGGCCTCTATGCGTGTGTGACGCACTGCCGTAGAAGCAGGCTGGCGCCCATCGCCGATGCCAAATGTCCCGCATCGCAAATCCGCACTGCGGGATCTGCTCCGTCGTTGGCTGAAGGCACAGCTTATAGTCTATAAAGAAGCAACACTCAATACATCTTCGCAGACAGAAGGCATCACGTCAGCTTATGTTTTATCTGTGTGCTGTGTCTGTCACCATCATGCATTGGGTGAACTCGGGGTAGTCCCAAATAAAAACTAAGTAGGGTCGCTAATTACCTAGCAGAAATATACTATGTACGTTCAGTAATTGCTTAAAGGTTTTGGAGATATTCGAATAATTATTTTTTCGGTATCTCCGTATTTATTATTCTTTAATATTACTTCAATAGTTTTCTTTAGTGAATAAAATATCAGTTAAACAAGAAATAATACTGGGTGCGCAGACTTCCGCGGTCGTTGTCAATGTAATCTTGGTTGTCCGCGGTTCAACCCGGACAACCAAGATTACAAGAAATAATACTAATCACTTAGGTAAAATTTAGGAAACTGAAGGTCAAATTATTAATTCATTACGTTTGGTGAATTTTCAAATTCCGTTGCACCAACGCTCGAAAAGGTTTTTGCATATACTGCACGTCTCCACGAAGATGACAGCAGGCAGAGAACACGGAGTTCCGTTGTTTTACCTTAGGTGGTCGGGTGAGATAAAGTTAGTACCCGAGTTTGCACTCATCAAAAACTAGCCGACTGCAAGTTACCCAGCTAACCAGTAGTCGCCCGCGCCGTGTTGCGTATATATCCCGCACACAAAGAATACTTAAATCCATGCGGAAGAAATATCTACTATATAATTTCCTAAGCGCACTCATTCACTCACCTCGATAGCTATTGGCTGGAGAACGTTGTCACGTGTCAGCCTTCGCTCTCAAAACAGCGATCAGAGATAACATTAGAAGAAATTCGTGGTTATGTCCACAATTTAATAGCTAAGCAACTGCTACCAAATTAATTGCCATAATACATTCATTAAGCTTGCTTTTGTATAATTTCATAGTTAAAAAAATATTGATAAATTTTGCGGCTGAAAAAACGTGGATCTGTTTTTAAGTGACATGTTGCTAATGAAAGGAACTTAAAAAAAAAATTTTAGAAAATTAAATTAAATTTTAATTTTATTTTATTGCAATGGAGCACAGGCTCCGGTGGCAATTTCCCTACACCCCTATGCCCCACGAATGCCAATTGTCATTCCGGCCATACAGGATGCTTTTCAGCTTAATTAAAACTTTCACTAATGTTGTTACTTAACCAAAGTTTATGCCTTACGGTTTATTTGATTTTTATGTCGACCCTACTTTACTGACAACTTTCGTTAATGATCTTTGTTGACATGTTGGTGATTTTTTCGGCCCAAGTCCTTAGCTGCTATGATAACTGTTTTGTGGGTTCTTTCTGCCTTGCAACTAAACAAAATGCTTTTGATGGCATACGCGTTTCGCCTTTATTCAGTTCGTGGCCGGTGAAATTACCAAAAATGCAGCCTACACAAACTTGGGACAGTAGTGATAGTGCGAAAAGAGTAGCTGGTATGGAAACACGAACTTGTGCGTGTTAATGAATATATAAAAACTGGCACTGATGATGCCTTGAATAAAGGCGAAACGCGTATGCCATCAAAAGCATTTTGTTTAGTTGCAAGGCAGAAAGAACCCACAAAACAGTGATCTTTGTTGATATTCGCTGTACGCGAGTTATTATGTTATTTTAAGTGGACATCAGACCAAATATGTTACCGAATCAATTATTTTGGAAATTAATTTAATAATATGGAATGTGTATTAAGTTCTCTGGCTGTTAAAGATACTATGACCAGTGATTACATTACGATTACTTGTCCAGTCTCAATAAAAAAAACGTGATGCTTTCGAAGCAAACAGGATTTTTTTTTAAATTTTGCAGAGTGAACTTTAAGGGTCAAATACAAATTTGGATTTAAGCAACTATACGATTGCGTTATCGTCCCTGTTCATTTACAATACCTTCCTCTATTAATGCTTCTGAGTTCTTCAAGCTCGCGAGATTTTATTCACGATGAAACACAGGTCAAGTTTATATTTGGTCAAATTAGGTTAATCTCTCATCCTAAAAATTGGAACTATTCTAGACCCGTGACGATACGCAAAAGACGGTCACTGGCTTACAGTAGTAAAGAATAAAAATATTTGGAACATTTGAGAGACGAAAGATACCAGCTATTACGCTTCATCATCAAAAGGAAAATACAGTGATACTATCCGTTGAGAGACATGCGCATGTGATTCAACTGCATATCAGTAAACACATTCCGTTATTCCGTACTGGTATTTCAAGAACATGTGGGTTTCCTGCTCCGTCATAAGATGTTGTATTAACAAGAAAAATACATGTTGTCATAACGTATTGTGAACACTAGATAAATTTTTAATTTTTTCAGGGCCTTACGCCTAATCGTCTTCGTGGACAATAAGGAAAGGAATGGAGGCAACGAAATCAGATATGGCCTTTAGAAGGAACCATCCCGGCACTCGTCCAGAGTGATTTCGGGAAGCCAAAGAAAACCTAAATCTGCATGGTTGGATGGAAATTTGAACCTACTTCCTCCCATAAGCCAGGTTCGAGCGGTAAGACTCTTCTACAGGGCGTTCGCCGGGAAACGCTACCCACTGTTAGCGCTACAAGGAAGAAACTGCTCCCGGCGAGAGAGCGGTCAGCTTCCGGCATTGTTCGACCGTCGGCCGCGGACTATTTCATAATAATTACGCTTCATAAACTTGTATGTGCTAAGCATTTAAATGTGACGTCAGTTGCGGAACAACAGTTCCATCGTGGACACCCTGCAGGGTACCAGCTGCAAAATCTAATCCTAGGCCCCTGGTCTATTTCTGTAATTTTATGCACCACAATTGTTTTCTACGGCTTTAAGTGAACTAGCTTTGTTGCTTTTCAAGCTGACGTCTTAGATACGCCTGCCTGTTGCCCTAACTGACTTAATGATTTTTTGGGTGACTGTTCTAGTCGAAAAGCGATATCGTCAATTTTCTCCTCTGTTAGAATACGGTTGACCGACAGTCTCTTTTTGTTAAAAAATGAACCCGTTTCTCTTACTTTTTTAACTAGACGCAGAATTGTTGATTTAGCTGGCAGTAAAGCGCCAGGATATTCGCGACGAAATTTACTGCGACACTTTTTAAACGACTTCTTCTTCACATATGTATGGTAGAGAAATATTCTTTGTTGCAAACTGTAACGTACCATAATTTTACTCACACTCAAACACGGTACAGATTAGTAAGAGTATGAAGCCCCAAACCAGCCAAACCGCAAAGAAACGTTTATTCACAACACTGATTAATAATAGACTGAAGTCACAAACTAGCTACAGTGCGGTGATTCACGGCGCCGTGTGGCGGGAGTTGCTGGCCCCACTGTCCCAGCAAGTTGCCAACGGCAACAGACTGGGAGGGTAGCGTTTCCCAGCGAACGCCCTGTATCAGAATCGGCCTAATTTTCGTGGGCATGTGCCTTTCTTACGTTAAAATTTAGTACCTTATTGCTTACATTAGCGTTACTTTTATACACGGTTCCTGTCTGGAATAGAAAACTACTGGAAACGTCTTGCAGCTCATGCAACGGCCAACAGTTCACCTCCAGCGAAAAATAAACGTCTTTTGTTTCTACGCTGTCCGAATGTTAATAATTTGGCCTTCTGCGCTGCCGTGTGTTCCGGGCAGCACAGAAACTGTTTGATCCAGCTACAGAAGACTCAGACTGCAAATTAATTTCTTTGTCTGAAGCGATGTGCATGGCTCAGCCTATAGGACCAGTGTTGATCCGGAGAGATTTGCACCGCCCCGGGCTGCGATAAGTGTGCCAGCTTTGTGCCGGCTCAGTGACGCAATCTTCGCTTCAATCCTCTTGTTACTTGAAACCAATCCTTGTCTCGGTCTTAAATACAATGCAATGCAAAGCTACTCGCTTCAAGGTAGCACCTTGTCTGTTTTATTATTAGTACCTGGGTGACCGATCTTCACTCGGCATCTTTCAATTTTTGTTCAATATGCAAGATTTTGAATAAATTGCTTCATAGGCATTTTTAAGTGCACAGTTCCCTGCAAAGAGAAGTTTAACTAACATCAGTAGGCTTATTGGTACCTGAATCCTACGAGATGAGGTTAAAGCCGTTTCCGAGATACCAAATCCAAAAATTGTTTTTTTTTTGTAAAATCGTATTACAAACTTGAAAAGCAAATCGTTATCTACATATGAAATTTCATCCAAATCGCTAAATCAATTTCCGAGATCGTCTGGTTTATCACCTCATAAATTGCTTTTAAATAGAAATATTAAGGCTAATTAATGGTGCAAGATAAATGATAATTCTCTTAGACGAGTACATCATCAGTGCTAAATTAATTCACTCCGATAAAACTATGCTCTTATCTCGCATTAACCTCACACCACCAACCCTGCCTTTCTAAATGATAAGAAAACAATTTGAACATTAAGAAAAGAACAAGGTCAGACGTTTCAAAACGCAGGAGTATATTTATCAGAACCTGTTTTTTCGTATAGATACACGTATGTGGCTTTTTCACGAGTTTGTAGATTCATTAAAATTTATTTTTGTGTTCGATATACATACGATCGTAAAATCAACGATTATCACATTACAACTGCTAATATTGTTTTCAGAGAAGTTATGTTAAGTAAAGAAGATTGAAAAAATAACTTCTGACAAAATCAATATTTTTTAGATATTTACTTTTGAAATGTTTAACAATTAAATATGTAGTACTTAATGGTAACGGCATTTAATGTTAACGACTTTTTTCAGTGAAATTGATATTTATTACTACTCTTCAAAATAAAATACTTTTCATTAATAAATAATTGTATTTACTTATTTCCTCATTATTATATTACCATTCGGTGATTGATCATGATATTGTGAGAAATATTCGCATGGGTCAGTTAGTATACATGAATTGTTCGTTTAAATATATGAGTTCCTTGTAACCAAAGAGAAAACATTAGTAGGCTTCCTGGTACCTGAGTCGTCTACGAGATGGCGCTAGAGCTGTTTTCGAGATACCAAGAGCAAAACTTGGTCGTGTTTTGTAAAACTGCGTTTTTGCAGGGAATCTTAAAAAAAAAAAGTTATCTAAATATGAAATTTCATCGAAATCGTTAGAGCCATTTCTGATATTGCAAATATATATTTATATTTATACAAGACTTGCTCGTTTAAAGATATAAGATTATTATTATAATTTGAGCTTTACGTCACGTTGACGTCGAGGTTATTAGTAGGCGGAGAAGATAAGAAACAGGAAAGAACTCGGGCACGGCATTCTGGAGTGATTTCAAGAACCTATGGAAAATCGAAATCTGGATGGCCGGACCAGAACTGAACCCCCGTATTACCAAATGCCTGACCACATCGTTACCAATCGTCTAGGGTTGTAAGGGAAATTATCTTTGCCGATGCGTATTCATATGGGGATGTTCTGTGCTTCACCTCCGTGGATATTTTGCGAATGAGAAGGTGGAAAAATAAATGTATAATTATTTATATTTCAATATTTTAGCAAAAATAAACTTAAAATCAAAATAAGTATAGTTTTATAAAAAAAAAAAATCCATTTTGCATAAGCATACTCTATTTCCATATAACGCTGCCATATTGATTTATTTTTGCCTCATCTTTCAACAACAAAAAACGTGGGATGATTTCACAAGTGAATTAAATTATGTACATAACTACGCACACGCCAAAAAAACAATCTTTGTCATATGAACCTTGCGCAGTTAGCGTCTCGAATAATTCAAGCAAAAAGCACAAGGACACGCCGCCGCACATTTCCGAGCCAATCACCCTCCTTTGCACCGCTCGTGGTGTCCATTCACAGTCCAGCTTGTAGGATGATCCGATTTAGGACTGGTGCGTGAAAGCGGATGCAGGACTACATGGAGGCCGTGTTGGGTGTTGTTGGACTCTCAAACCAACCAACGCGGGTCCATGCCGTCCAACAAGCTATGGAGTTGGATCATGATTGGAGGAAACATCCTAAAACTGTGCGAAGTGAGGAAGTATGAGAGGAAAGAACTGCTTGGAATATCTTGTTAGACCCCTCCTAGTAGCGTGATTGGGTGAGTGTTTCATAAGAAAAGTCTAAAAAAGGAATAACAATCTACTGATCAAGGTTGGACGTGAAGTGATAAAGGTCCAGCTTTGCCTTATCATTTGTGTTACGATTCTGAGTATATTACAAAATATTACCCTACAACTCTGCCGGGCAATCCATCAATCGATCATACAGTTCATTACAGTGTATTGTTTGTTTTGTACATGAAGGTGAAAGAATAGCGAGTCTGAAGAGCCGTCATTCATTCCCGCTGCTTCAAAGGACACAAGAGGTAACTGACTTTATCCTATTCAAACGACCGACGAATCACTATCAGCCGTATCATCAGTACATATTCAAAGCACTCCGAACTGGCGGTTCAAGGTAATGTTTACCTGGCTTCGCTCCTCACCTCACCACCTTCCTATATTTCCTAGCTAACCGCCTGGTCCAGGCAGATGTGCGGTAAATTCCTCCTTAGCACGTAGGGGTAAAGACAGTGGAGTGGGGATAGAGCAGACTGACCTTGAGCAGACTAACCTTGAGCAGACTGACCTTGAGCAGACTGACCTTGAGCCGCCTCTGTTAACTGAACGGGTTATAAACTCAGGCCTTCAGTACACAGTCTGGTGGTTAAAATTTTTCCATCATCACCTCTTATACGCTGCTGGCCTAGTCCGGAAGCGTGAAAAAAATTTCCCACACCAGTAGGAGTTCCAATTAATCAAGTGTGGAGTGCCAGGTATAGAGACGTGGACGTACTGTCAGACGAGCATATTTTATAGAGTATTTGATTTAGGTTTTGTATATCGGTAGCTGAATTTGAAATCATTGCCAAGTATTTTTGCATAATGTTCTGAGGAACCACAGAATTGTTAATGAACAATATGTGGTAAATCTTTAGGTATGTTTACAACGGGTATCTGTGTATGGTGTGACGACCCTGAGCTGCTCGTCCTTCTCTCAAGTTGGTTGGCTGGAGCCTCGAAATTGCCACTCTGCAGGGCTAGGAAGGGCCGCCTTAATGCCGTGATATTGGTCGCCGCAAATTCTCAGGCGCCGCGGGGATTGGGTGACATATCGCCCCTTTCGCCGTCACTCCAGCAGGGAAACACTGAACGAATTTAATAAGTTCTTCAACGTGCCAGTGAAACATCAAACTTGGTTATTGGTTAGTTTTCGTTACCATGATTGTGATTTTTACTATTTAGAAATCTGCCACGGATTTATTATTTGATACTGTAATATTTTTTGTTGGTTTGTAATTGGAGCATTTGGACATTATACGGTGTAACAGCGATGTGATAATGTATGGGATAATCATTGATAACTAGGGTTCGGATCTTTAGAACAAGTCATATTTTTTTCCTGCCTTCTTTTTGAACTGAAATTCTGAATTAAACATTGATTCAACGTTTCTGATTTATTTAAATGTATTTTATATAGCATAAAAATGCATATTCAGGCTATTTTCCTAATTTTGGTCATATTTTGATAAAATTAATGGTCATATTTTGAGGAAAATTCTGGTAGTTTTTTTTAATATTACCGGGAGTTCACTCAATATAGATGAGAATAAATTAAGATAATTATTCACAAAACTGTACTTCGACTATACAGGTGGGGAAAAAAACTCATTTTCACTGTGTTAAGAATTCACCAATCAAGAATTAAAGTTACAGTAGAAGTCCGATTATCCGAGGTAAACGGGACCGGGACCACCTCGGATAACGAAAAACTCGGATAACCGGAGGTCAAGGAAAGAGGTTACAATGAATCAAAAAACTTATTGAAACTGAAATAATACAATTTATTTATAGTGTAAAACTAATTTGTGAAGCAATAAAGTTGTTTTTTGTACATTAATTACGATCACTTGCCAAAAAAGTCTTTAATTGTCTTCTGTGTCATAATTTTGTTTCTCTTCTTAGCGGAAGTATAGCGCCAAACGCTGTAGCATCATTATGTCGGCTGCTGTGCTTTCTTTCTGTTGCTCAATATACTCAAGTGCTGCTTCTATTCTTTTTAAACATTCAGCATTAGAAATTTTTGGGACAGTTTAATTTTTATCTTCTTCGTCTTCTTTTCCATGTCCGCTGACAACCATATTAACAATTTCATCATTTGCCTCGGTTAACCCTGTGGCTCGAATAATCGGAACTCGGATAACCGGACTTTTACTGTATACATTATTGTCACTCTCTAAACGTAATGTTCCGCCCGCCTTTTAATCTCGACTATGTAGCAGAAGCATGCCTGTGTCGATCAGCGTCAATCATTATCTCAATGAAATATCCTCAGCCATAGTTAAATCTGCAGTGGATCAGTGAGTAGACCTACCGCCATGCCGAAACTAAAATTTTCTGAAAGTTCGAAGTTACGTAAGCGAATTTAGAGAGGAGTATTTTAGTACAGATGAAAGAGTTCTATTCTGTAAATTATCTGAAATTAAAGTGACTTCAACAAAAGATTTAAAATTTAATTTCTCAATTGTACAGCGAGTGCACGGAAGCAAATTATGCTGTCTACATGAAAGCGACACTTCTTCGATTATTCCCTTTAAAGAGAGCGACTGAACTTGAGTAGTCATGATGTTTTTTTCTTCTTCCTTTCTTCCCAAATTCTCTTCATACACTCGCTGTGTTCTCTCTTGCGCTCTTCTGACCATTTGTTTCCTGTTCTTTTTTTGGTTTGTGTTTGTTTAAGTGTATGTTTCTTTATGATGTTTCTAAAACTGTTCTCGGTTGTTTATGTTGTCTTGTGTGATCCCCAATTCTTTAAGGTCCTCTTCTGTTTCAGATATCCATTTAATTTTGTTTTTACTGGTGTTTACTATCTCGAAGATTTGCCTTGTGAGCCTGTTCTTGTTGATCCTGCTAATATGTCCATAAAATTTCATCCTTCTTTTTCTAAAGTTGTCAGTTATTGTTTCTTTCTGTTTTTAGAGCTCTTTTGATGGCCTCTTTATCCAAATTCCTTCACGAAAAACTGGTACGAATATTTTCCTCAGAATTTTCCTTTCCTGCTTTTCAATTTCTTTTATTTTTCTATGACCATGAATCAATGTAGTTTCTGCAGCATAAAGTGCTTCCGGCAGAACTACTGCGCTGTAATGCCTTAGTTTGGCGTTGAAAGAAATAGATTTTTTATTGTAGTGATTCCAAGTAAGCTTATACGCTTTTTGTAATTTTGATATTCTTTCTTGGTTGGCTATTGTGTTCAGTCCTGATTGTTGGATGATCTCTCCCAGATATTTAAAGTGCACTACCTGTGTCACTTTCCCATACCGAGTTGTAATGGGAAGATTATCTGCAGGCTTGCTTTCCATGTATTGAGTTTTTTCGTAGGATATTCGTAGGCCAGTTTTCTGTGAAATTTCGTGAAGCTTCTCCAGTGCAAGTTTGGCTTCTTCTCTATTGCTGGTTAAAATGGCAAGGTCGTCTGCAAAAGCCAAACACTTTACATTGATTCTCTGCTCTTTTTTAATCCCGAGTTGGATTCCCTTTATTTCCTTTTCCCATGTCCTCACAATTTTTTCCAGAACCATGTTAAACAGAAGTGGTGACAGTCCATCTCCTTGGCGAACACTACTATATAAAATAAATGATGTATAACTGAGCATGCTTTGAAGTATAGTAACTTTAAATGTTTGGTCATATTTTGTCATTTTTAGGTTATATTTACCCATTTTTAAGATCATAGTTGCCTGCATATTTCTCTATTTTTTTGGTCATAAAGATCGGAACCCTATTGATAACTATAAATATCTGATGACTTGCTTTGTCGAAAATGGAGGTAAAGCGTGAAAGAAGGAGTCATTAGCTGTTTATTCAGTTCATATTACACAAGTAAGTCGTATCTAGGGTTATTGCAGTTGGATACACAGGATATATCAGGTTAGCTTCCAATCATGTAACACGTCACTAGGCAGTAAGCTGCCTGAAATGAACAGCATGCCCTTGGTCATCCTCATCCCACACCAGCTGTTGGGGATTCAAGCTTCCATCCGAGCGTACGTCATATATTACGGAGCAGTTATTGCCCCACTTGCGCTGCTTCTGGCGAACGTCAATGCTGGCAATTTTTTACGCGATGTTTCGTGTCCGAGGAAAAAAGCTAACAAAAATTGGAGTGTGCATCTAAGGTAGGCCTTGCTATTTCGTCTGCATTTCATTCGGTGGGGAAGCTGACACATGTGGAATGATCATCACTGGAGGATAGCTGTCAACCTTGGTGATCGATTGAGTTCATCCCTCATTTCCGCCCTCTATCGGGTGTTCGCTCCAGGGTAACAAACATGTTTACGCATTCGGAGTAGGGGGAACGTTTCGTATTGTATCTGCCTGAGAGATTATTGAGATTTTTTTACACTGATTTAGATGTTTTGACACTTGTTTTGCTGGTACCAAAAATAAAATATGATTTCATAATTCATGGCAATTAAACATGCGAGAAGTTTATAATAATTCTACCGCACGTGTCATATATTTTACTGATAAATGTTCATTTTTGTATGTTGATGTCATTTTGGGAATAAAAAATTGACGCCAATAGACGCCGCAAGATTACAGGATTTCTCACTAATTTGATGAAATATCTAGCATCTTTTCCATTGTCTAAAGCAGTGTTTTCCAATCTGTGGTCCTCGAGGTTTGAAGAGGTGGTCCACAGGCATACATAAAAAAATTGTGACTGAATTGAAGATATCATAACAACAACTAAATAAATCAAAAAAATGCACCATTTTCGTTTAGTATAAGACTATAAGCCAGTATAGACTGTAAGCCAAACTGTCTAAAAGCCATGAATATTTCAACGACTAACGAAAATCTGGTATTTCCAGGATACGATGCTATGACTGCTTTGTTACTATAATTAACTAAATACGTTTTCAGTCAGTATCAAAGAGAGTGGTGTTTATCTGACGATTACGTTAAAGGCCGTTTTAAGAGCGACAGCAATTCGTGCCGAGAACTATTCGTAGGGTTGCTTAGTGATATACACCTAGGTAAAAAAATTAGGCCCATATAAGTTGATGGTCCACAGAATTATTTTCAACATTTTACTGATCCTTGGGTTGAAAAAAGGTTGACAAACGCTGATCTAAAGTATCACACCAACCTAATAAGCCATCCAAATGCATTATTTTGTATTAGATACTTAGAAACATATCAGACAGGCTGCACGAAATATTATTTCATGATCGTAATATCTCTAGAAGTGTGTAGAGATAAAAATTACTTTGATGAAAGATAAGCGTTTTCTCGTCAGAACAATCATATATGAAAGGAGGTTTATACTGTATACCCTCCCGTACCTCTAAAGAGAAGTGTATAACCTATGTTTAGTGAAAATGAAAAATTATAGAATTCTGTTAGATTTACGAGTTCTCGCAGGTAAAATAAACAAATATTATAACAAAAGTCAGTGATTCCAAGATTTCTATTGAAATAATTTATTTAATTATTATCGCAAGATGAGTTCTCACACAGATACCTGATAGATATTAGCGGCCCTATTCGTAACTGATCATTTTTAATACTGTATAGATGTCATCAGAATATATCTATGCCAAGTGACCCGTTCCACTGCAGAGATAAGTAGTATTACAGTATATTCAAATCCTGCAGAACATGTCCCCAAGGAAAGCGTTGAGGATTGTTTAAGATCTATGTAATCATGATTATTTAAGAAACTGCTTTTTTCATTCATGTATATCTATTATGGGTTTCTTCTATTTACATATTTGGTTTTTATGAACTACACTGAATTTTAAACTCACTGTATGTTGCTGATCGAGAATTCTCAAACTTAGTTTGTCACAACCAAGGACATTGTGATTTTTAAAGTCCATTAAAAATTACGGAGAGCGTATTCAATCAGCACATCAGTGCTCAAACATATCGTTCTGTTACGAAACACTTCTGAAGGATGCTAGCAAGTGCTTTTTCCTTCTAATCTTAATAACTTTACAGATGTTTACCAAGATATTTGTGATCTCTTTTTACTACATTACCTTCCAAGAATAATTCAGCATGGCAGCCATCACCTTCATCCGTTTCTGTTTTACAGATTTTTCGGATCGACGCACGGGAGATTTCTTTATTTTAGTAGATGACTTATAACGTACTACCATACACAGTAACATATTTAAGACAGGAGTCATCTGCACAGTGTCTAACCACTCCATACAATGGAAACAGAACAGCGGTGGGACAGTTCTGTACGAAAATTTCAAGAACACAGGTGAGCCAATGACCAGGTCAGTAATCATTTTAATGAGGATATTAGCATAGGTACAAAACTGTTAATTACTTCTCAAGGAAGTCGAAGCATAAATACATACCTTCTCGGCAGGGATAGCAAACCCAACAGGCAGAGTCACGCAAACGCTGTCTAGGCTAGCTCGGTTTATCACTAACAGTGTGACCTCTGCCGGCCAAATGCCGAAAATACAGCAGAGAGGATCGAGTCTGGACGTAAGCTCGAGCCGGACAGAAGGCTCAGTCTGTTATTCACGTGCTGCGTGGGGACGAAGCCACGATGGCACTCGCTCGCTACAAGTGAAACAGGCGCGAATTGCATCGCTAAATCGCTAATGAACCGGCATTATTGAAGGATGATGTAACTGAATAATTAAAGAGAGGACAGTAGGCGTCTTCTTCATTTTATTTTCTACGTGCTGTTGTATCATTTTATAAGATTGTTTACGTTTACTTTAAGAAAGTTCGGGCACTACGTTAGTGGAAAAGAAAAAATTGGTGAATATTCTGCTGTCCAAATATGTTCTGTGCGGAGGAAAGAACAGCTGTAAACGATTACGTTAGAATGATGTGATCGAGCGTGGTGGGTGAGCGGTTAACGATCTGGCTTCGCATCCGGGAGGTTGCCGGTTTCAATTCACTTCCGGGCATCCAGATTTTGATTTTCCATGGTTTCTCCAAATCACTCCAGGTGAATGCCGGGATGCTTCCTTCAAAAAGGCTATGGCCGAATTCCTTCCCGTTCCTTGTCCCCAATCCCATCCAGCCTCTAATGACTTCGACCAGGGCCGGCGCTAGGAATTTCGGGCCCGGGGTAAAATGGGCGACCTTTTTTTTTAGTTCTACAAACTGGCCGGACGACAATAGGTGGATTCCTCGCTTCATGGCCTGAGAGCCCCTACAATCGGTATTCGGGGCCCCCCATCAGACGGTGGGCCCGGGTACTTTTGACCCGCTTACCCTCCCCTAACGCCGGCCCTGACTTCGACGTCGACAAGGCGTAAAGCCATAAGTAAAAAAATTAATAATAATTTTCATCTATATTTTTTTTTGCATATTTAATTGTATATTTTGTGTATCTGTTAAGCTCAAAGATCGAAAACGCTCATTGAGCGAAAAAACGACCACATTGCGTTCTGGTTTCTTTAAAACGGCCAAAACACTTTATTCGCGTTATGACACTTACAAAAAACAGCCAGTACACATTGTGGCTTTAGGCTATGGTTAAACTGCAAGCGAATTCGCGCGAACTATCCTTCTCGCAAAGTCGCCAGAATAAACAAACCCATACAAACAGAGGCAGGTGGTTATAGTAAAAGTGAATTGCCGGCCTCGGTAGCGTAGGGGATAGAGTGCTAGCTCCACGCTCCGATGGTCGCCGGTTCGAGTCCGGCCACGGGCATGGGTGTTAAAGTGTTGTGTCTGTGAATGTCGTCTTTGTGTTGTAGTATCCTTGTGATTACACTTGAAAATATGTACACTGGAGAAACTAATACACTGAAAGAATCAGAATCACATTGAGCTGGCTGTGTGGCCTCAGTAGCCGAATGCCATAAAAATAATATTAATAATTAATGAAAGTGAATTGGTCGTGGGAATCGCTTGTTGTCGCTGGAAGTTCAAACTTGTTTGTTTTTGTAGCGCGAATGGAGCGATTCCTTGTAGGCTGAGGCAAGTACTGTAGACTCTATATAGTTGCAAAAGGTTTTATTTCACGCGAATCCTTCGTTGACTATTTCAGTTATATTTGAACATTATTATGGAGTGAAAAACACATGCTTGGTATTTGACAGAAGAACATTGTGGATTTTCAGATGGTGAAATACATTGCCTAAAGTTACACTTCCTCGTTATTTCTTCCTCTATTGCAGGTTTTCTCATCTACACACACACCTATAAAATTTCCCAGTCAACGACGAACCCCCTCAAAAACAGTGTTTTTTTTTTTTTTTTTTTTTTTTTTTTTTTTTTTTTTTTTTTTTTTTTTTTTAAATAAGGATTTTATTTTTACAAATGTAATGCAGTCACATGTTATTAATGAATGCGATTTATGGGCTTGTTTTTTCAGCAGATTGAGTCGACTTTAGGAGCATTTTGCAGATGTTCATTCTCAATTCACCATTATGCGTGTTGCACTTTCGAGAAAGCCAGTCAACCACCATGACGTAAAACATGTCGCGAACCCCCTATGATCAACTGGCGAAGCCCTAGGGGTTCGCATATCCCACTTTGAGAAATCCTGCTCTACTGTGTTCAATATATATAAGTACGTGTCAAACTATAATATTCTTAAAACTTCATAGTTCGGTTGTTTAATTCTTTAAAAATTTGAAAATATTCACTCAAATTGTGATCAAGAATACATCACTAACCAAGAATTGCCTCTTTCTCTTTTCAAATGGAAATAGTTTCATAAATGGGTTTTCAGCTAAATAAAATTCTTCTTCATTATCCATATTCTTAAATTTTCCAGTTGAGTCTGATCTTCTGATAAATTTAACTAGACTACTAAATACAATCGTTTTGAATCGCGAGAAAAGGGAAATAAACCACTTCTTCAGGGACTTCGTACGCGCGAATACGCTTGCGCTTCTTCGCGCGAATTCGCTTGCAGTGTAATGCTACAACGCGAAATTCACGTCTGATTCAAGTCGCTTACCCACACATCATGGCTCACTTTTTTTTTTTTGCCTTTTTTGCCTTTTTTTGAGCCTTGTTACGCTGCGGGTAAGAAGAATCATATATATTAAATGCACCCTGGACCGACTCGTCGTGAACACAAAGAGTTAATTACTGATAAACCGCAAAGTGTTGTGGTCGTTTTTTTCGTTCAATGAGCGTTTTCGGTCTTTGTGCGTAAGATATTTATAGATTCAAAACTGAAGTAAACGCATCATGTCCTCCAATATAAAACGTAAATTCGAATTCCTCAGATTCAGGGGAGCGAAAATGACCAATGACAAGACAGGCAAAGTTTAAGGCTACATAGATTATGTTTCCTCTAAAGATGCCGATGATGAAGACAATCTACTTTCTAAGTAGAAATTCAGAGCAGAAAAGTATTCTTACGTATCTAAAGCTGCAAGCGAGCTGGTTTCATCTTGTAGAAAAGCGGAACAATCTTTCTCCTTAACACATGAATGATCTTTTGATAATTTATAACCACAAATGGGAGTGACATCAATTATATCATTAAAGTGTGTTCAATGCTGTACATTAATATAAATCCTAACAAGATGTCATATATATTTGAATCCTCCGTATAAATCATTATGCACGAAATGTGGAATCAGGGTAAACTTTATTTATGTCAATAACTGTAGATAATTTAATTATGTTATGATTTTCGTTATACTGTGTTCTGATTTTACTCACACATGCTGTTCAAACACATACACGTTATATGTTATATCTATGGCGGTTCATTTTGCAGAACATACAAAAACTGTGGATAGTAGTCATTAATATAAAGTAGTTTCAGAATGCCCCTGCAGTACGGTCCTGTCTTGTCCCGTTTTCTCTTATGTACGTGGCACCTGCGAGGAAGACACTAGGCGCAATTCCTGCATTGCCAGAGTACAGAAAAGTGGCTGCTATTAACCGTCCTTCCCAGGAGATTTGGAGGGGGGGGGGGTGTTCGCAAAGTGGCCGTGACTCCCCCTCGGTTGTTTTGTTTGGGGGACTGCGACCACCAGGCTATTAGCAGGCTGGGGGATGACGCCACACAACATGGTACTCTCCACCCCGCTGTTTAAACATCGGCCTACGCGTATCAGCAACCGACGATCACAGTTTCTAGAACATTCTCAGTGCCTCCGCTCTTTAGGGCATCATAGTTCTACGTTTTAAACCAACGTCTAATTATTTTTTTATAGCATTCATCTTGTTCCTCTTAGAGCTTTCACTGCCATTTGTCTGTTCTTAATATTAAGTACCTGGTGACCGATCTTCCTTGAAGACTTCTTAGGCATTTTGAAGTGGTTAGTTCCTTGCTCTGACCAAAAGGAAGCTTAACTCACATCAATAAGCTTACTGGTATCTGAAAGTTCTACGAGATGAGGTTAGAGCTGTTTCCAAGATACCAAATACAAGAATTGCTCTTTTTTTAATTTTTTATTCTTTAAATCGTGTTAAAAATTTGAAAAGTAAAACTTATCTAGATATGAAATTTCATCCAAATCGCTAGAGCGATTTTTTATATCGTCCGGTTTACCACCTCATAAACTCCTTTTCAACTCTAATGTAATCGTAGGCTTCCGCGGCCAGAGTCAGTTGATTCTTGGCTGTCCGAGTGGCACCCGGACAGCCAAGAATCAATTTCTTTTCAACTCCTTTTCAAGAAAAATGCAATTTTTAAGTAGAAATTTCAATAATAATCAAGGATTAATTAAAGGTGCAAGATTAGTGGCAATTCATTTAGACAAGTACATCATCAGTTATAAATTCATTCGCTCCGATAAAACTATGGTCATACCTCACATTAACTTCACATATTCTGATCCAACGATGCCTTTCCAAATGATAAGATAAGGTCAGACGCTTCAAAAGGCAGGATTGTATTTATCGTACCTGTTTTTTCGTGGGGACACCCATACAAGGCTTTTTAAATTGTTTGTGGATTAATTAATATATATATATATATATATATATATATATTTGTGTAAACGACAAATGCGGTAAAAAACTCAACGATTATCTTATTATAACTGTTAATATTGTTTTCAAAGAAGTTTTGTAAAGAATATTGGAAAAAGAACATGACAAAGCCACTATTTTTTAAACATCTACTTTTTTAATGTTTTACAGCAAAACATGTAATATTTAATGATAACGACTTTTTACAGTAAATGTGATATTTGTTACTATTCTTCAAAATAAAGTACCTTTCATTAGTAAATACTTGCAATTTCTTAATTCCACATTATTATATTACCATTCGGTGAATGACCACGATACTATTCACATGGGTCAGATAACGTACAAAAAATATTCGTTTAAAGATATATGAATTCCTTGCTGGAACCAAAGAGAACTTAACTAACATCAGTCAGCTTACTGGTAACTGAGACGTTTCCGAGATACCAAATATAAGACTTGCTGATATTGTATAAAATCGCGTTTTACAGGGAGGACACCTATTTAGGTAAAGTTGAAAAACAAAATGTTAACTAAATATGAAATTTCATCCAAATCATTAGAGTCATTTCCGAGATCCCAAATATATACATATACAAGAATTGCTCGTTTAAAGTTATAAGATAAACTTAAACTTTGTTAGTATGATTTTCAAAGTGTGCTGTGTCAGAATGTTGAAAACTAGCGTTTGAAGTCTGATTTTGGAGTCTTTATGAGAGGTTAATGTCATCTCGATGACTGGAAGCGATGCCTGAAAATTTTGATGGGTTTGCTTGTTATTGACCGCCGTTCTACTTAGTACTCAGCAGTCGGCCGTAAACGATTGCAGAACATAAATTTTATCATTTACTTGTGATAGTATCAGCGCGAATCTGATTTAAATGATATAGTACTGATGGTAATTCTCACTGATTAGAACTTTCACTTTATTTCCCACGTTACTCATATTTATGTCGAACCATTCAAATTTATACAGTGAGAGACACTGTTTCTCAACCACACTATATGTGCGTCTGCCGATCTTAATTCCAGACCAACTGCTACTGACCACTCGTAAGTGAGAATTCCTTCTCGATGTCGAGCGGAGGACGTCCACCTACCCGGCTGACCATGCCTCTATGTGATTTCTTGTCGCATACCCACAAACAACTGACTGGCTCTGGCGCTGACAATATTTATTCTTAACTCAACTAAACAAAATATCCCGCTCGTGAAACCTCAGATACAAAATTATACATAGTTTTACATAGATCTCATATATACATCTACGTCACAAGCTTTATTACAAACTGATGTCGAATCAATTGCAAAGCTATAGTTACATTGAAAAAAAACACGATAGCCGATGTGATCATACATAAAATAAGTCTAATTCTTTGTTTTCAAATTTGCGTAAAATTCGATACTCCAACATAACAATAAAAAAAACTCGGAACACAGATCTCGACTTCATCTTCTCAAAATATTTCTCCAGATGCTTCGCGTATCTTCCTCTTATGTACCAAATCTTCTCATTGCTGTTTATACATTTTGAAGCCAGGAAAACATGAGTCGTCCTCTTTTTCTACTTCCTTCAACTTCCCATTTCTGTACAAGGATTGGTGTCCTAGTATCTTCCATTCTTCTTATATGACCTTACCATTCCAATCTTTTTCCTTCTATGACTCTCTTTCACGTTCATTAGCCGTATTTTATAGGAATTCCTTACTTTTTCTTTCCTTGAAATTTTTTCTGATCTTCTTCAAAAATCCATTTCTTTTGCTTTCCATTTCTTAATATCTTCTGGGTTGATTATCCAGGTTTTTTGATCCATATAAGATTATACCCTCCAATAAAGACTTATTATTCTTTTTGTTCTTTCTCCATAGAATTGAATTTGAGCATTCAGATTACTTTACGACGCTAGAATATTTTACTTAATTTTATTTATTTATTGAGATAAGATTTTAGATTTTATTCCAGAATTTACTATCTCATTCAGAGCAGTGTAGGAATGCTTACTCGCGGAATCTGACAATTGGCGAATCCGAGTTCGAAGACAGAGTGATTGACGGTGCTAAGTCCTGCCTTCGTTATGCACAACAAACTTTTGTTTTCCGCTAGGATGTTATGTCGTTCAGTTCTTATCCACTCCTAAACTTCGTGATGTATTGAGTAAATTATTATTTAAATCAATGGCTGGAGATGCAATTCAAAAAGAAATTGCCACTTCATATTTTAGAAAGTCAGACTTGTTACCAACGAATTAGATTGGAAGAACAACGGAGAAAAACTACTACCGCGCATGCCTAGGTTACTGGCTGTGTACTGTGTGACGTCAGAGATCTCTCATCACATGTAGCTACTGTCTCTTGGAAACCAGATCTTTCTTCCTCCTGTGAACGATCATTAGTTTCTCATTAGCTGTCTGACGTTTACGCTAAGGGAACATTAAGTTTAATGTTAGCTGTTATCGGCTTTCATAAACGCCCAGTACGCAGGTAACATGTGTATAACTTGTAACGACGAAGTTTTTCACGGCGTTGTATATTAATAAACTCTTCTCGGGCTTCCATTAATGGTACGTATCGAAGGAGTCGATCTCTGTCCTCATTTTCAATCAAAGGAACAACTGAATAACTGCAGGTTTACGCGGTGACCGCGGTAACGGTGGAATACAAAAGCCGACCCAGCGCGATGACGTCATCCACTTTTCTGCTCATTACCGACGCGAAGCTGTTTCAGTATATTGATAGCCGGTTTCCAGCTACACTAAGCTGGTATCCAGTCTATTAATCTCAAACAGATATACCAACATCCATCTAAGGTATATATATATATATATATATCAATAAGGAAGGATAGGAAAATACGACCCAACACTTACCACAGATGTAAAACTACGTCACACGCAGAAACCCGTGCGCCATAACTTTAAGATGGGAATCGAGTGTTAAAAATTGAGAATCTCATAGTTACAATATCATTAATATCCGACTAATAACATTGCTCTACCTCTGGCCTGTAACTGACCTGCAAGTGAGATGTTAACCTGATACAACTAGTGGTGAGTTGCTTTCCCGGTTTCAACCCCAGAATGTTTTTTTTTTTTTAATGGCATTTGGCAACGAAGGCCATACAGCCAGCTCAATGAAATTTTGTAGTTTTCAGTGTATAAGTCATCATACAGTATATATTGTATTTTCCAATGTATGGACGCCACAGGACGGACAGGACATTCACACAGACACACAACACTTAACATCCATGCCCGTGGCCGGATTCGAACCGGCGGCCTTCGGCACGCGGAGATAGCACTCTAGCCCCTACGCTACCGAGGCCGGCAACCCCAGAATGTTCGTAAACTGGTTGGCTGCTCGGAAAAAGCTTTCCTACAGTCGCTCTCTTTTCCGGGCTGGTGAATTCTGGAGATGATTTTACCCAGACTGAGTTCCTCGATTCTCTGCTGAACACATGCGCTAGGACTCAGCCAGTGTATCATTACTTAGCGGCACGCTAGTAAAAAATTAGAGCAGCCATCAAAAGCTGTTATAGTGGGATACCATTGTTTCAAAGAACTGACAAACAAAATTATTCAAATTTTTGCAAGATGAATAAAATCCGAGGATTTGATGACCAAAGAAGATTAAGGGTAATGGAAATATTGTGGTAGCATGGGATGGAAGGTGAAAGTTATTGTTCGAGCATCTCCCAATACCGGTTGTGTCGTTCCACGTCCGATTATCCACTGAAGAGAGTGACACGTTAAACGTATTAGCTGATTAAATGACATTGACTCTGGGCCTGTCACTAAGTGTCTCAGACCTATATGAGAAAACTACCACTTTTCTTATCGAAAGTGGTGCATTTAATAACCGCAATAGTTATTTATAATATTTCTTCACTGGGCGGCTGTAAGGACAGCATCACTCAATGCAATAATGAGTTTTTAAGTTATGAAACTAAGACTGCTCTTCATACATAGGATCTAGCATTACAATCAAATCACGACTTTTTTTTTTGCTGTAATGACATTCGCTATCGGATTTCTGTATGAGCTGATGAGTTATGTTTTAGCTGCTTATCTTCTTGAACGTATACAATGTAACACTACGCCTCAAGAAAAAATCAAATATATTTTGAGAGTGCAGGCGTGACTAGATACCAGCCGGTTACAATGAAAGAGAGCAAATTTCTATGTATCAGCAGACTCTTGGCACGGCCGAATACTATAACAAAGCTGCTTTTAGTGTATATGGTGATGGACAGTTCATGAAAGACGTGAAAGCTAGATTTAGGAGCGTGTGCAGTTGTTGAGCGGCAAATTATGACAAACATAATCTGGGAACAAGCACCTAAGGTCAAGTGAACAATTACAGCAACAATTTTATGGGAACTGTATTTCTTTCTTACGCCTCGAAGTCAAGAAAAAGTAGCAAAATGTTTTACGCCAATCACAGACTATAATATGTGTTTCCTGAGATTTATGGGGAAGCAAGACTATAATACAGTCCTTTATCTATAACACTCTCAGAACTTGTTTATGGGTATTCTATAGTCTGCCTCGGCCCATCTCTTTAACAAATGACGCATTGAACAAAATGCTAAACTGTCTGAGAGTGCTACTAACAAGACTGCTAATGTCTCACATTAATGGATAAGAAGTGGAAGAGGGGGCCTGCGCCAAAACCTTTTCTAAAAACCCATTAGCTCAAGAATTTAAACGCTTCAATAACGGTTGTTGGGTTTATCGCTTTTGTAACTGTCGGGAGCTTAGACTGCAGCCCTTTTGGCTGGTAATAGGGACTAGTTTACCTGGTGCAGCTCTCCCAAGAGAAGCATTTCATTGTAAATGTGTTAACTTTACTTATTGGGCTGGGATGGATCTCCCTATTCTGAACAGAGCGCCACCACAAGCCAGGAAATGGAATATGACGAGTTATTTTCACACCAGTTACCAAAGATATTTCATAAATAATTCACAGATTCGCAATAGTTCGCAACGGATTATGCAATCAGAGTGTAGGTGCGAATAATTATACTTTGAAGCCTGAGGCGAGAGGGTGTGATTTTGTTTCTTGCGTAGTGTATGCTCCATTACTTAAATCTGCGTTAGAAATGGCTTCTGCACTGGTACTGATTGTTGAAGATCAAAAGTCTTACACGAAGATGGAATCTCTGTGTAGTTAAAACACAACAAAAATTTATAAAGCTTTGTGTGAAGTTTGTGGGGAAGGTACAATAGACCGTGGACAAGGTTCCAGTTGGGTTTGTCGCTTACGTAAATGACGTAAGAACATAAGTGATGATACTAGGCCGGAAAGGCCAAATCGTCAACCCACGAGCAAAGTGTGAAATTTCATTGATACTTCATTGATAAAGATAGCTGAGTAAAGTTGGAATAAATATCGGCAGCTATCGAAATGTCAACATCTGTACAATGTATTTTAAAGATTGATTTTCAAAAATAGAAATTGCAACTCGATGGCTCTCAAAGTGCTTGAAGATTGAATAGGAGAAATGGTTCTGATTTCAGCAATATTCAAACTATGTTATACACATCACACATGAATGTACTACACTCCGTCTTGTTGCCGTAAGTTAAAGGAGTCCATGCGTGCTCGGCGTTTTTCCACACTGCAGGAACTTTCTGCAGCGGTTACAAAAATGCTGATCTCACTTGTTTAAGTAATCTTCTGGGAGCCAACCACTGATAAGCAAAGAAACTGTTTCGTATCAGTAAAGAGATCTTATCTAACATAAAATATACGTGTGAGTCAAAAAAATACTTTACAGTTTGTGAAATACCTCTCGAAACCTTCCCACGATTCCCAAACGTCTATGAGCAAAATCTTATTTTGAATCCCTAGTTTTCCTCTCTTATTTTAGGTAGTGCCGTACAAACCGTATGTATTCGTTACTGAGTAACGAATACACCTCCTGACTTGAAGTACCTAAACGTTACTCACAAATTCATTTCGTTACTCGCATTTATTGTATAAATATAAGTTTGATTCGATAACAGAACGAATACGACGCATTAAACACCATGCGGGAGCTGAAACAGTTCACCCAGCGATTGAATGTACAGGTGTTTGTTTTGAAATTAGTGCTTGTTATATTAGGTATTTGTCTTAGGTAGCTTACACAATATTCAGTGCAGTAAATCAAGTACACATTCGGTAGGATTCCGTAAGATCCATATGCTAGTTACTTTACTTTAAGTTTTATCCTAAACTTACTTTACTAAATGAACAATTTAATTAAACTTTACAAAGTACTACCGGAGTCATTCCGTACCGGTACGCGAAGCGACTCGATGCGATGCTTTCTCTCGATTGTATCAAAAGAAAGGAGTAACGTAGCGATACGATAGTAACGAGTGCTGATTGGTTTAGTCACGAATACATACGCGTACACAATTTCTCATTACTTTTACAACTCTAATTAGAAGCTAAGAACAAATGATTGGAAATATCATTACGTAAAACATTTAAACATCATATTAAAATTGTTGAACCAGTCAGCACGAGTTACTTGTACTAAAAAGTTTGTTTGTATCTCAATTTCATGTGTCTGTTTCATGCCCTGTCATCGTAACTTCATAAAACTACAAGACTTTTGCAAGGAGCTACCATGTCGCAATGCAACTATCCCAGCTGGAGTAGTGCGTTAGTTTCTCTTGAGTAGGAGACGAGTCTAGAGAGAGGTCGGATGTAACACGACACCTCAGCAAGGACAACCGCCTGGCGCCTCTACTCCAACCTGAGACGTTTAACAGGCGCAAAATCACAGAGCGTAAAGGCATCAAACTAGGAGCTCTACATCGAACTAAATTAACCGTTACATTTATTAGCTTTTTATAAAATTAGAGATTTGAACGCATAATTCAGTTTCTCTTCTCAAAGTAAAAGCTTTCATAACTCAGGAAAATCTACAAGAGGTAGTCAATAAGTTCCTGGAATTTCATTGTAACTCTTTATTAACAAAAGATAAGTACACATTTACCTAATCTCCTTCAAAGAAGGCTCCTTCTGAACACACACAATTGCTCCACCGCTCCTGCCATTGCTGGAAACAACGATGAAACGATGGTATATTCCGAAGTACAGCCGTCGTTTTGGTTTTGATGTCTTCTAACGTGGCAAAACGGTTACCTTTGAGGACCATTTTTATCTTGGGAAAGAGCCAGAAATCCGATGGCGCTAAACCCGGTGAGTAGGGAAGCTGGTGGAGGACTGGAATGTTCTTTTCTGCAAGCCATGTCTGCACAACAATCGATGTATGGAGGGAGCATTGTCGTAATGCAGTGACCATCCTCCTTGCCATTTGCCAGGGGCGTAGCTACTATGGGGCTAGGCGGTACGGTGCACCGGGGCCCCTACGCTCAGGGGGCCCCCAAGAGCAGTTCAGAGGGCCCACGGGCCTTCACAGCAAACTGGCGACAATTTTATTTTAGCTCTACCGTCGTCTAAGGGGGCCCCTGAGACACAGGGAGCACACTCGCTGCTCATGGGGCCTCCTACCACTACTCAGGGGGTTCCAACCACTACTCAGGGGGTTCCAACCACTGGTCAGGGGGCCCCAAGCACAACACAGGTGCCCCCACCCTCAGCTCAGGGAGCCCCTACCAGCAACACAAAACAAAAAAAGGATCGCCCATCTTGGACTGAGGGCCCAAAATAATTTTTTTTTGCACCGAGGCCCTTGTTGACCTAGCTACGCCACTGCCATTTGCCGGAACGTTTTCATCGGATTGCTTCCCTCAGTCTTTTCAAAACTTGCACGTAAAAAGGGCACATGAACTTGATATTCGCCCTTTGCTCAAACTGCGACATCGCGCCAACTGATTACCACACAGACCTACCTTCAGCTAAGCTGCAGTCACACTGCCTGTTATGACCTGTTCAGACCTCTCAAACTCAGAACAATTGCATCACAAATGCCAACACTACGACAAAATTCCGGGCCCCTCATATTAAGATGATGTGTAGGGTGTAAGGGGCATAAATTACGCTAGGCAGAAAGTATTGTTGCAAAAATAAATCTATTTTATTATGTATGATAAGATAACTGTTACAAATATAAATACTAACAGCACAGCTTACAAAACAGTTGAAGGATCCTTTACGGACAAGCAATAAAGCGGGTCCCGGGAGACCCGATAGGAAGGAGTAATTATTAAACAGAAGAAAAAAAAGAAGAGAAGACGCGAGATGAGCTGACGAAAGATGTGTTCAAAAGTGAAGAATCTGTTGACGTGAGCGAGTCGAAGAGTGCGATATACTCTTTCTTATCGTATTGGGAACATTGCTATTCATTATTCTAATGAATGATTGTGTTGATGGTTTATTATCAGAAAGTAGATTGTTTGCTGATAACATAATACTATATGAGAGGTTCAAAACGGTAGAGGACTGTGAACAGCTGCAGGGTGATCTGGACAGGATATCTAGTTGGCTTGGTAAACATGGGATGAAGATACATGCAAAGAAGAGTCAGCTTATTAGATACCCAGATAAAAAACTAAAGACTGATTATAATTACAAGCTGGGGAAAGAATTGCCAGTTGAAACCTTGAAATGTAAATATCTTGGCATTACATTTGATAACAAGCTTAACTGGGCAGGGCAAATTGGACAGGTTGTAGCAAAAGGTTTCAAAATTCTGCACTTGTTGGAGAGAGTGGTGAGGGGATGCACGGGAGAAGTAAAGGAATTGGATTACAAAACTTTGATCAGATTATTGCTTAAATATGGTGGTGTAGTATGGAACCCACAATTTGAGTATCTAATACATAAGTTGGAGAGGGTGCAAAAAAGGGCTGCTAGAGTTGTCTCTGGAAATTATCGCAGAACGCAATCGGTAACAGATATGATAAAAGAGCTGGAATAGGATTCATTGGAAGACAGGAGAAGGGTGAAGAGGGTCATGGGAATGTACAAGGCGTATGTTGGTGATGAGGCATGGAAAGAAATTGGTGTAAGAATTAAAAGTATTGCATGGAAGGGAAAAGATTACCATGACCACAAGCTGGCATTCGATTTCAGCCACAAGGGTGAACGAAGATCGTAGTAAACGGTCTTCCAGCAGAGGATAACCGCTACAAGTTACTAATAAAATCTTGCGTAGAGTTCTTTAAAAAGATCAGTATTCTTACAAATATCCTCTCATTGCACATATTCACTCACTTTGTAATGGAACCTTTTAATATTTTTAATCACATTTCCTGGCACACAGTTTCAATACAAGAAACAAAAATAACTTACACAAAACTCAGATGTCACTATCACTAGTAGAAATATGTGTTGATTATTCCGTTAATCATTCTGAGACACATGTTGTAATGTTTCGATGATGTGCTGATACATTCCATTTTAACATTCGCATGTTGGTACGCAAAAGAATCCATAGTGCGCTTGGAGAGGCAACAGGTGTTGCTGGTATATTTATATACATATATATTATTATATGCAATTTGACCCTGTCGGATAACGCAAAGCCTTAACGATTCAATTTTCTGAGTTTCCTAACAGCTCTCATTTTTTTTCTCCATGGATTCTCTTATATTCTTCAGTCCTCTTCTTCCCAGATCTCTTAGTGACTTCATTCTCCGGCGGTACTTCCCATTTGTTAATTTTTTATCTGTACGTGTGTCTGTCCATGCTGTCTGCCGAGTTTCTGTGGGCTTTTTCTAGGTCTTCTTTGATCTGCTGAACCTAGGGTATAGTTTTTAGCTGTCCTATATAGGTCATAATTTCACGAATGAGTCTTGCTGGGAGTTTGTGAATACGTCCATAAAATCTTAATCTTCTTTTCCTGATGTCTACCGCGAGGTTTGACATTGTGTCTGTTCATTTCGAGATTTAAGTCGGTATCTGTCATGTGTTTTTTCTGGGCCGATGTATTATATAAGTATTGAAATTAATAGAAAAGTTATGCAATAACGATTGCATTATTAAAATTGTTTGTACACGTGACCTACGGAGCTCACAGATAATGTAGGTCATCTTCTGTGAGACTATAAAGACCAAGTGTTACCTGCTCCAGCTGAAGTTGCTAATAACATTCAAAGTGCCATTTCTTGGTTCGTATGCCAAGGAGATATTTTCAAGTTGAAATTTCAAACTTTAACATTAATCTACAAATGTTAAAGAAAAATGTGATGCATTCCTACTTTATCTAAAAAATGATAATCTCACTGCCACGGTGGTGTTAAATATTACCCTGGAAGTTTAGAAGTTCCAATACAGGTTGGCCACATTGGCAGAACTATTTAACATATGAGCCAAAATTTCATTTTGATAAGTTATTTCACTGTCTGAAACCAAGCAGGACCTACGCCTGCAACAAATGAAATGTATCAAACACTAACAAACAACGACCAAAGTAATAAAAGAGAATCAAAATATTCTGGAAATTGTTTTAATTGACAGGACGTCCATTACATATATTTCAATAATGCAAGTACAGGGCGTTCGCCGGGAAACGCAACCCACTGTTAGCGCTACAAGGAAGAAACTGCTCCCGGCGAGCGAGCGGTCAGTTTCCGGCATTGTTCGACCGTCGGCCGCGGACTATTTCATAATAATTACGCTTCACAAACTTCATAAACTTGTGTGCTAAGCATTTAAATGTGACGTAATTCATTAGCTTACCTTATAAAAGACGCTGGAAGTGTTGACCCTCTTGTGTAATGCACATTTCACATCTTCTGAACATATTTCGAGACACACGCTGCCCTAACTGACTTAATGATTTTTTGGGTGACTGTTCTAGTCGAAAAGCGATATCGTCAATTTTCTCCTCTGTGAGAATACGGTTGACCGACAGTCTCTTTTTGTTAAAAAATGAACCCGTTTCTCTTACTTTTTTAACCAGACGCAGAATTGTTGATTTAGCTGGCAGTAAAGCGCCAGGAAATTCGCGACGAAATTTACTGCGACACTTTTTAAACGACTTCTTCTTCACATATGTATCGTAGAGAAATATTCTTTGTTGCAAACTGTAACGTACCATAATTTTACTCACACTCAAACACGGTACAGATTAATAAGAGTATGAAGCCCCATACCAGCCAAACCGCAAAGAAACGTTTATTCACAACACTGATTAATAAGAGACTGAAGTCACAAACTATCTACAATGCAAAGAAACCGTTCTTAACAATGTAAGGGTCACTGCACTGCACTGTTGGGGCAGCGGAGGTGTTAAACAGTGCGATGATTCACGGTGCCGTGTGGCGGAAACTGCTGGCACGACTGACCGAGCAAGTTGCCGACGGCAACAGACTGGGAGGGTAGCGTTTTCCGGCGAACGCCCTGTACTACGTTTGAATTTCAAGAGAGTTCCGCTTTCAAAAATCAGCTTGGATGATATTTCGGAGAATGTTTTACACACTGAAAAAAAGAGAAAAAGAAATAGTTTTTCTGCCAATGATACAATTGTTAAAAATTAAGGTCTGGGTACTGGATATATTAATCAAATAGCAAGAAAATTTCTGATACAGTCTGATAGAGAAATTTCTGGACTGTGTTAGGAGTGAAATAATATATAAACTATGTGCTTTGAATCCTCTGACTTCCTATCGGTTACTTGTCAATAATATGTCACTTGAATGTAATTATGTTACTTTGGCAAACAAATAAGTTCAATTAGTAAAAAAATATAATGAAAAGAAACTGTTCGCCTATCCAGATTTCGGTGTTCCATGTTTTCCTGAAATCACTCCAAGTGAAAGCCAGAATGGTTCCTCCAAAAATCCATGATAAAATTCCTACCTGTTCCTTGTCCCCAGTCCCCTCCCGCGACTGATGACTTCGACGAAGACGAGGCGTGAAACGAGAGGAAAAGAGAAAAATAATAATAATTGATAGATACATTCGACCTGAGTTAACCAGTTTAATCAAGATAGTTTTTTTTTTTTTAACCTTCTGTCACATATGAGGTTGTTAAAGGTGGTTTATCAATGATAAAAAGAAATACATAACAATGGAATGTGGAGATATATGCGATGCTTAAATTAATTTAGTTTCGAATTAAATGGTAGGGAATTATTTCTCTACTCTCTTTAGCACTTCTTTATCTTGTCTAAACATCCGAACCCCCAAGCATTTTGTTTGGACACTGGGCAGCGATGCAGGGAGTAGCGTTCTGAACCTGCTCATCCCCACGGCTAACTTTGGCATTACGATGGACTGAAAGAAGCATTTGAATTCCGTAGCATGCTTCCTTTTACGCCCTCCAAATAATCTTTTAAATTGCGCCCTATAAAACGCAGCACGCTATCCCATTTTCCTCACGGTTGAACTGACATGATCGTTCTGTTTTATATTATAGAGGAACGTGACATTTCGGAGAGTCTGCAAGCTTCATGTTTGTTTTCAAGGATGTATTCGCGAGTGACAGGGTTTATTTTCTACGTTATTTCTACGCTTTAAAATTATGTATAACTATTTCTTCTACTCTAATTATCTCTTGTCACCAGCATTTAGACAAAACTCTTGTTTTTATTTCGCATTTGGAGTTTCACGGACGAGTATTCTACTTTGGAAGATGATATATCGGCACCTAAGTGTGAATTATGGAAGGTTTTAAAACAATTTCTCAGAAAGAGTAGAAGAGTTTTAATTTGATTATTTAATCGACTTTTTAGATTATATATATATTGGCTTTACATCCATCTAGAATAGCACATCATTTTTTAAATGCATATACTCAAACTGAAAATTTAAATTATGAGTTACTATTCCTTAGTGATCATTCATTCCGTTAGTAACAGAATATTTAAAGTTATAGTAGAACTGAATTAGTAACTGAACTAATAAATAAGCTAGATTGGGAGTCTGTGGAATTAAAGAGACTGGTGAAGAGAATACTAAACGAGTTCGTTTAACGCGATTAGGCCTGTATTGATTTAGATCGACGAATTAAAAGAAGTATGTAGAACGGGGATAAATGTCAATGAACAGATACCATAAATATTAGATATGAGTGGGACAATTTTCATTTGTAAATAATGAAGTTAGGGAATGAAATAAATTATCGATGAAGATTCTGAACAATTTTACTCAAACAGTGAAACAATTTAAAGCAAAAAATCTTATAAAACAAAAAGCTTCATTGGAGTTAACAATAATAAGAAATAATAAATAGTTCACAGCACAAAGACAACAGGAATGCATCAGATGCCATCTGAATTTCTAAAATCTCTTGGATAAAAGGGATTAAAAGGTTTTTTTCCAAAAATTATATCAAAACACTAAGGGATAAAGTCATGACAGATTTTATTAAAGGTTTGATCAACAAATAAAGTATAACTTAAAAAAATAATTAAAATAAACAACAAACATCAATCAAACGCTTCAAAACTGTTAACTATAAATTTTTCAAGAAAATTGCAGCATATACTATAGCAAACATCATATCATAAAAAATAAGGTTATATTCAATACCATTCGTGAATTTGAAAATATCCTTTGACAAAGTTAAATTATAAAATACTTATAAAATCCCAAAGAAGTAATTTCTAAAATTCTGATACAGTAAAATTAATTGCAGTATTCATAAGAATCAGATGATTATAATAAAAGTACTGGTTAATGCGAGAAAAACTAGTTTCAAGTTGGGGGAGACAGTACAAATACTGAAATTGCATTGAGAGGGGGGTTAAGAGGACGCAGGTTTGAATCCCCGTCCGGCCATCTGGATGTTGATTTATTTAACGAAATCACTCCTGTCGAATGTCGGGATGGAACCTTCAAATGTCATGGCCGTATCCCTTCCCGTTCTTTGAAGTCAGTTTCCACCTTTAAGCCTAGATGTTGACGAGGCATAAAGTCCCAAAAAAATAATGAATTATGTGATTACATAATAAAGATATAATATTTACTGAGATTTCTTTCTAATGAACAAAGTAGAGATGTGGAGAAATTTCTCAATGGCATCAATAAGTTGTCAGGAGGTGAAGTTGAAATAAGTATATAATAGTGAAGGAGTAGCAGAAATTGTGACCAATTTAAACCTCGCAGGAAATTATAGACACTTATTTCTTTTGTGGATTGCCATTTGCGCACTGCATATTGCTAATTCATTCTCAACAATTAGGTAAGTGCAAAATAATTCAAGTAATGAATGCAAATTAACTCTCCATAACCCCACGCACGCACTTGCTGATTCAGGAACAAGGAAGTCAGGCGCCTGCAGTAGGTTTCTTCCCCCTCTATGCAGTAGAAACTCTACATCCCAACGCGGTTTTAACGACCCTCTATTTATCTCTCCCTGTCGAAAACCGGGAAGGGAAACTCAAGTCGTGGGGGAGATGAGGATCAAATTGTACCCAGTTGAGGAAGGGCGGAAAACACGTGACGATCAATGTGGAGCGCCTGCGCGGTGTCCCCACCTGGCGGCCGTCCGCGCAAGCAGCTCGCGCGCGTTGTGTTTTTGTTTTCAGCGTGGCGCCGTGTCAACAATGTGCTTCTGCAGTCGAGAGCTGTTGACTGACAGTGGCTAGACTCATCAGTGCACCCTCGACTTGCCGGTAATTATTCCATTACTGCATCGCCCGCGGAGAGAGTCTGCGTCGCCGCAAAAAACGAGTCCGGCAGTTGCAGAATTCGCGTTGAAGTTGGCGGTACTGAGTGTTGATTTTTGCATTTGTGTTTCTTCGGTTTTGTGAAAGTGATTCCCCGAAATTTCAATGGACTGCTAAAGTGAGCAGATTTTTGTTGTTGTAATTAGCCATATTCAGAGTGTGTTAAAGGGTTCTCCCGCCCCGCCTACTTTTGAAAAACGTTTTGTCTAACTGAAGTAGTGGAACTATTTTGTTGTTGGGACTACACCTTTCCTCTAGTAACCTGCAGTTAATGGTAAGTCTGTCTCTTTATCACAATACGTTCACAGTATGTTTAGAAACCTTTTTCCAGTACTTTTTTAGCTCGCAGCACCTGAAGAAGCAGCATTTCATTTGTATATCACTCTATGATAGCAATTTTAAAAATACTGAGATTGGGAACCGAAAAACTGTCTATGGAGTCACACATTTCAAGTATTCATCGTAATGATAAGGGTGATGCAAATGTAATATTGTAACGAGCAATGTAGTAAATTTTTACGACGAATTGTATGTAAAATCAAGGTTATTTGGTTAAATTTTGTTTATTCTGATTAAAGAAATGCGGTAATGATTATGAAGAATATAGCAGTTGATGCCTACATTTATTTATTATAAATACAGCTATTTCAAGATAAGAGGCGGGTGAAGTGACTGGTAACATTGGTGATGAGACCTGGACGTATATAGACTGAAAAGTTGGAAGTAATGTGGATAACCACATTTCTTCCTATCTACATCCATGAATTAGCCTTCAGGAAGGAGGTAATAGAACAAATTTTCAATTGTAGGTAAGCGAATCCGGGTTTGTAATAAATTATCAAGAGACTGAAAGAATTTAAAGTGAACCTCCCTTAATTCGAAGTAGATGTGTAGGATCAATTCTCTTCGAGACATGAGCTCAATCGGAATTAACAATGATCTCTGTTGATTCTTAAAACAGTACGACAACTGAGAATCACAAGCGTTCATAAACCACGTAGCTCCATTTTGGCCTTCTGTGAACCCCCCTCCCTCACGTAGCAGCTCTTTTCCCTCTTGATACCAAAAATACATTTTGTACTATTTTCTCTTGTCATACTGTGGTAAATTATATACGGAGATAATTAAATGACGGAAATAAATATTCACACGCTGATGTGTGTTCTGCACCTCGTTTTAACTGTGACAAATAATATGAATGAAAAGCTACGTGGCTTGACTCCCCTCCACGTAGCCCAGCGCAACTTTCGAGCCCCCCCCCCCCCGGATCATATCACGTAGTTTATGGACACTCACAAAGCTCTAGCCGTACATATATTTTAACAGAAAAATCATACGTTCTTTGTTATTAGGGGGCATCCAGAAATTACGTGAGGTGTTTTACCGGATTTCCGGACCCCCCCCCCCTGGTGAGACTTCGTGAGATCTGGTCCGACCCTCCCCCCTCCCCCCGTCTGGTGAGATTTGGTCCATGAGACCCCCTCCCCCCTAGAAAACTCCCTCGCAACTTTTTGAGACCTTTTTTTTTTTGTTAGGTCTCACCCTTCTAAAGCCGGATGCACCTCCACTTTTCGAAGAAAAACCCCTCTAAAATCGACTTTTAGCTTTACTGTTCCAAAATTTATCGAAAACCTCCCCTGAGATTTCCGCTGAGCCCCCCCCCCCCTCCCTCTTGATGAGATTTGGTGAGATTTCACCGGACCCCCCCCCCATTTCCCCTCACGTAATTTATGGACGCCCCCTTATTACTAGCATCTAAGCCCGTCAAAAATGACAGGTTAAACTAAGATTTCTGGAAGGCACGTTTTCGTAATTGCTTAAATGAATAGAACTGTTATTAAATAACGCTCATATTCTCAAGTATGTAGTAACATCTCTGGTCGTAATAATATTTGAAAAGGAACTCACGCCTCGGTGGCAATTTTTCTACATATCTCTTTAGGGAGCGTGCATAAACCACGTAGCTCCATTTTGGCCTACTGTGAACCCCCCTCTCCCTCACGTAGCCCTACGTGGCTTTTGCCTCTACCCCCACCCCTCCCCTCCCCACGTAGCATGTAGCTTTTTTTCCCTTTTGATTCCAGAAGACATTTTGTACTGTTTTCTCTTGTCAGACTATTGTAAATTATATACGGACATAATTAACTGAGGGAAATAAATATTCACAGGCTGTTGTGAGTTCTGTTCCTCATTTTAACTGTGAAAAATGTTATGAAAGGAAAGCTACGTGGCCTGGCTCGGAACCCCCCCTCCCCTCCACGTAGCCCAGCGTAGCCTTCCATCCAACCCTCCCCCGGATCGAGCCACGTAGTTTGTGCACGCTCCCTTACGAATCGTACATATTTTTATTTTAAAATTCTTCAGTCTGAGGTAACTTTTTCCAGTCCCTCAATCTCCTATCTACAAATGAAAACTTTCGTACTCCCTTACGCCTGAAATGAATTTCTAATTTATTATCATTGTTCTCTCTTCCTTTACACATGCTGTTTCCAAATGTATCACCAATACTTAGCCAGGCCTCATCGCCAGTATATTCCTTATACGTGCGCAAAATTCTCTTCACCCACCTCCTTTCCTGCAATGACTCCCAACCCAAATATTTTATCGGTTCATTTACTGAATGTATCCTTTGGTAGTTTCCATAGACATATCTTCCTCTCCTCCTTTGCATCCCTGAAAGCTCTACTATTGCATGCTCACAATACTGTACAGGTCTCATATCGTCCCTCATCACTCCAGCAGTGCCCGGTCAATGTATTGTAACCTATCTCTCTATCTTCCCTGATACATTCTCTCTAACAGATGCAATACTCGGAACCCTTTCCCTAAAAAAATCCCAAATGTTCTCTGCCATCAATTCCCCTTCAACCGAATAATCACACAGAACAATTATGATACCAATAATAGTAGATTAAATGTCAAAATAGGATCGGATGCGATAGTAGAAGTAAGTGAATTCTGCTACTTGGGAAGTTAAATTACAACTGATGGCCGAAGCAGAAATTATGTTAAAAGCAGAATAGCACAAGCAAAAGGGGTCTTCTTGAAAAAGAGATGTATTTTAGTTTCCTATATTGATCTAGAACTTATGAAGAACTCTATGTGTGGAGCTCAGCAATTTATGGTAGCGAAACATTGACTTTAGGAATACCAGAAAGAAGGAAAATTGAAGCATTTGAAACGTGGTGCTGTAGAAGGATGCTGAAAATTAAGTGGACAGATAAAGTAAGAAATGAAAGAGTTTTGGAAACGATGAGTGAGGAAAGAAGTTTGATGAAGAGTCTTACAGAAAGAAGAGATTGGATGGTAGTACATATTCTGAGACATGCAGGATTGGTTAATTTTGTTAGTGAAAGGAACAGTCGAAGGTAAGAACTGTAGAGGTAGACAGAGATTAGAATATATGAAGAAGATAATTGAGGACGTGGGTTGTAAGGGGTATGTAGAGATGAAGAGGCTGGCGCAAGATAGGGAAAAAAAAACCTTAGTAAAAGCTCAGTGGTTAAGGCACATGACTGGAAAATGTGAAGTCCCCAGTTCAAATCCTCGATTCGGCGGGGTTTTCATAGATCCTTAACCCAACCCGCACGCCCGAAAGATTCGGATTCCACGTTAAACTGTATGTCTCCCTTACCAGTTAAGATTAACAGGTTAGGATAGGAAGGAGGAAAGGAACTGGTCACCCTACTCCCAATACCTGTCGAAGTATACCTCCTTCGGGAGGGCCCAGTCAATCTTCGGGATGAATACCATGCAAGTTGGTGCACTTACCCCGGTAGGCAAAATTGTGTTCGGAAGGACGGTGACATATCGCGGCGACAATCTCAAGTTTGTTGTCTCTGCTCGGAAAATTCGTAGATCCGTTACTGATAGTTCCTCTTTTTAGAGACAGTTTGACACTGTTTTTCTGAAATGACAATTTCGCGAAGTTAATTCTTCAAATCTCGTAGGTTACTACATTAACAGCGAATTTGTGTCCTTATAGCAGGTGATGTGTAGAGATTTAACCTGTGATTTTGAAGATTAGGTATCATGAACTACTTCACTGATCTACTGCAGTGGTACCCTCAGGCGTACGCGAGGATCCTTCAAGGGGTACGCGCGGTAATCTTTTGGCTAAGAAAATCGCTACGATAATTTTTTTAAAAATTATGCAAACATTACTAACGCCAAAATACAGGGCGTTCGCCGGGAAACGCAACCCACTGTTAGCGCTACAAGGAAGAAACTGCTCCCGGCGAGCGAGCGGTCAGTTTCCGGCATTGTTCGACCGTCGGCCGCGGACTATTTCATAATAATTACGCTTCATAAACTTCATAAACTTGTGTGCTAAGCATTTAAATGTGACGTAATTCATTAGCTTACCTTATAAAAGATGCTGGAAGTGTTGACCCTCTTGTGTAATGCACATTTCACATCTTCTGAACATATTTCGAGACACACGCTGCCCTAACTGACTTAATGATTTTTTGGGTGACTGTTCTAGTCGAAAAGCGATATCGTCAATTTTCTCCTCTGTGAGAATACGGTTGACCGACAGTCTCTTTTTGTTAAAAAATGAACCCGTTTCTCTTACTTTTTTAACCAGACGCAGAATTGTTGATTTAGCTGGCAGTAAAGCGCCAGGAAATTCGCGACGAAATTTACTGCGACACTTTTTAAACGACTTCTTCTTCACATATGTATCGTAGAGAAATATTCTTTGTTGCAAACACGGTACAGATTAATAAGAGTATGAATCCCCAAACCAGCCAAACCGCAAAGAAACGTTTATTCACAACACTGATTAATAAGAGACTGAAGTCACAAACTATCTAAAATGCAAAGAAACCGTTCTTAACAATGTAAGGGTCACTGCACTGCACTGTTGGGGCAGCGGAGGTGTTAAACAGTGCGGTGATTCACGGTGGCGTGTGGCGGAAACTGCTGGCTCCACTGACCGAGCAAGTTGCCGACGGCAACAGACTGGGAGGGTAGCGTTTTCCGGCGAACGCCCTGTATATTTTAAGACAAAATGCGTATGCGTGAATTATATTACTGTAATGCTGTGATCGTGCGAAACATCCCAGTGGGATGATTGCATTTGTATTTATCATTTCAGTTATAAGGGGTACTCGAGGATGAGCTCTTTGTTGAAGTGCTATTAGCAAAAAACCAATTGTGAACCACTGACCTAGAAAGAGGTAACAGCACTACTCACTGAACAACTAATCTTGTCTGTTGCCATGTTGTGAGAGATATTGTTATTATTAAACGATATGGAGCTCGTACTTTCATACCTACTTTAGAATTCATTTCACTGTACTCTTCTTCCTATTACGCAAGTGAAATCTGTATTCCCAAATTATTAAAAACTAGCAGTTAAACGCGAATTCGTTTAATTAGACTGTTAACATGCGTATTAAGCTGATCATGCCACAGTTACATCGCCATCGAGAGAAAAACAAATAAATTTAATTCCTCCGAATAATACGAAGCAGTTCGTACGCTGAAACCACGATAAGCATTTCGACTGATAGAATTAACTAAATCCGACCAGTAGTTCCTGCATGAATCGCGTTCAACGAAAAATGGATACTGATTTGTGGACAATATTATCACGTTCATTCAAACAGACTGAGACAGATTATAATAACGGTTGATTCCTTTTCTAAAGGTCATTAACAGTGACTCAACCTATTTTTTAAAAAAAAAAACAGCTTAAATATACAGTCTTTCACCAGCCTTCTTATATGTATAGTTTAGGAAAAATAACAACAAAAAACAACATATTTATTTAATGAATGCAACATCATCACTTACCCCCAGTAATTTGTTTATTATTAATTTACTATTATTAATAATAATATTGAATTATGCAGCATTTATGAATTATGAGGATCCTGAATAACTGTGTTAACATTTGTACTTGATTTGTAGTTTGTTTAGTAACAGGAGTAGCATAGTGTTGTTATTTAAGTTGTGTAACAATCTTTGATGCTGGCCATCACAGCACTGTGGGGCAGCGATTGTTGATTTGGCGCCTGCATTGAAAAGACTCGTTTCCACGGCGCATCCCTCGGCGCGTGCTAGGAAACACCTGTCATTTGCCGCATATGCTAGCCTCAACCCACCGCCAGGCGGTAGAAGATGAAAGGCGCGTACTGCCTAGCACGTGCCGTGGGAACGAAGCTTAACGTGGCAGGGCGCGGGCAGTGTGTGTCGTGCTGCTTGGAGATGGTTGTATAGCGCATTGGTGCGACCTTTCGTACAAAAATAGCTTGTGAAATGTATGGGAAAATTGATTCAATGTAACATAAGTGTCTTAAAAATTGTGTTTGTGAATGCTATCAATTAAAATCAATAATATCTCGACCAGAACAGTAAGTTTTCCATTTAAAAATACCTCTCGAGTTTTTTATCTGAGCTAACGACTTGCTTGGGTTGAAAAAGGAGAATTTGTGCCGATTTCGTCTAAGTAACACACCGTCGTCGAAAAGACAGGATAGCTTACATGTGGCGACCAATGTCCAGGATAACTTACATGATGTAATGGACTAAATATATTTTTGTTTTTTAATATTTGCATTGGGTACCTTTGTTTAAGAAAATTATTGTTTTAAATAAAGGTCGGCTTTATGATAACGCTGGTCCATTACACTACCTCCCTGAATTACTGATTTCTGCTCGTACCTTGGTTTTGCTTACGTTCTGTGCATGTTACCTTCCCATTAAAGAAATATAATTTTATTGAGAATTTGATCTGGTGGCTCATTGGTAATGGAATTTGAATGAAGATTGAATCCCAGTTTTAGCTGGGTTCTTCAGAAAGCCCTGATCCGACCTTCACCGCTTACACTTTGATGTGTAACGTGAAGTATGCTAGAAAACTTCTGTTGTTAGGATTCAACGTTAAACTGTAGGTCCACTCTAGTGCTAATAATCCTAGTTGTAAGGCTGATGTGTACATATGCAAAACAAATTCAAGCCAAACTAAGGATTAACATGGTCCCAAACGAACATACATAATGAGTGTCTATCTACTATCTTCGAATAGTTGTTCTTTATTTTCATGGAGAATTATCATTTATTGTATACGTAGATTAGTGTCGAAACCACTTACACTAATTTAAGGGGACACAGTCGCGAAGGACCTCCCATAAGAAATCAATGTTAAAACAAGCAAAATTCAGGTACACTTTCTGAAGAAACTAATGGAGATACAGACCTGAAACGTTCGCAGTATACAGATAAAACATCATCTGTAAATCACATAAAGATTTATTACTAAATGTTGTATAGTTTATGGGTAATGATTTTTTGTTCTAAAAGACAAAAAAATTATAACTTTTATAAATATCTTGGAGCTTGTAAGTTTGTTCTTGTTACGATAGGTCCCATTTTTTATTTGATTAATCATTGTATTATTAACAAGAGATGCTGAAAGTCTGATATCTTTATCAGTCTTAGTTTTCAAGAAAAGTGTACCAGAAGATCAAAAAATGTAGTTTCGAGAAAAAACTGTATTAAAAGTATTACATACAAGAAACTAATATACATTACAGTACAGACACACTATTACCACGCTTCACGAAAAATTAATAACTCCGAATCTAATCGTCAAATTTTCATGAAATAAGCGGCAATTTGTAGCTAAATAATTGGAGCTTTGAACAAGTGTAAAAAGAAAAATTCGATTTTTTTGAGCCTGTTCGCGACTGTGTCCCCTTAAATAGGGAACGTTTCAAAATTTATTCTAAAGAAATCGAAACTTGATTGTAACAGAACTTGAACTACCACGGTCGTAGCTGCAGTATAGCTTTTCTCGTGGCACTTAAATAAACTGCTTGCTCTTATGATTAAATAATAAGGTCTACTGAAATCCACAGGCAAACTCCAGTTCTTGCGTCAACACAAAAAGAATCCCAGCTTCTTTCAAAGAAATATCAACAGCCTTCGACATGAAAGGGAGATGCTCCAGACCTAATTACCTGAGCTCTTTTTCTCATTACTCGTCCGAAATACTTTGCTCCTGCCTTAATACAGACTGCAGAACGGCTGAATCTCAAAAGGCTTACGTCTATTTCAATAGGGACATAAAAATTAGCTCAGCTTCCCGTCTTTTCTGTGTGTTTTATGGATGTATAAGTAATGATGTTCAGCCCTGGAGCGGATCCGAGACTTCTGTAGGATGCGTATTGACCTGGTATTGATTTAAGGTGTCCAATTTGTTTCCTACGTTTGTGTAACGTCAACTTTGTTGCATATATATAAAGATTAGTTTGATCACAGCAGAAAGAAAACAGACAGACTAACCCGGACACATTACTGCTTGCAGATGACCAAGTACGTTTTGCTGAATCTGAAGATGTTGTGCAGAGATCGGTATATAACCTCCACAAGACAGCAAAAGAGTACAATATGACGATTTTTCTCAATAAAGCCAAAGTTATGGTCGCCGTCGGAAAAAAAATCAGAAAAGAATCAAAATTTCAATAGGAAACACACCCGTATAACAAGTAGCAGAATTCAAATACCTAGGTTACAAACTCGGCTACACCCTGAAAAAAAAAATCACAAATTTCATGAAAGGTAAAGGAATAATAAATAGCAGCTTCAGACCATCTCTTGTTCAACGGTACACAAGAATCAGGCTATATAACATCCTGGCTAAACCTATCCTACTGCGCGGCATTGAGGTCTGGACACTCCGTAAAGGTGATGAGCGGAGGCTATTATAACGGCTGAGATGCGATTCATGAGGAGAACAGCTGTCTACACGTTACGAGACAGAAAGAGATCTGATGAAATCCTTAAAGAACTCAAAGTCAAACCAATTCTCCAAACTGGGCAAACCTACAGAACATCTTGGACAGACCCGGTGTTAAGGATGAAGCTGGACCGGCTCCCACAGGAGATAGATTTAAACCATAATAGGCCGTCAGGTCTAACACTGGATAGGAAGAAGAAGAAGACTTTGATTCGTGTGATTTGATAGATGTCATTTGCTTCTATTTACTGAATATACTAGTCGTGCTCTCTATATCGTACGTATATCAATGTATGAAGTTAGAAATTCTATGGCGTTGCCTGGATTAGGGTATGTACTCGCTGAACAACACACTATTCCTTATACAGACGCGCCATGTATAGACACACAATGACACATAAACTATCTGTTCTTTAATGCTTGAAAGACATATATCGCTTTAAAGGACAAACTACCGGATAATTATACACACGAAGACATAAACGTCGTTCGGATACCGTCAGATATTGCTGAAACGGAATGGAAATAGTCTTCATCGTTTCATCAAACGATACAAAAAAATTGAAATAGTCTTCATCGTTTCATCAAACGATACACAAAAATGTTTCATTTAAAATGTGTTTTACACATGTTATAATTGTGTTCAGTTTACTGTATTTCGGTTTTGTACATGTAGGTAAATACCTAGATGTATAAATGAATTACCTTGTTATTTTCGCATTAAAATTTCTTTTGGCACGGAAGGGAAACATTATTAGCATTACGCGTTAAGCGCGCAAGCGCCTCAGCGTTCTGCGCATGTGCGATCAACGACGCGTTCATGCAAGCAGGTAAGGATAGTGCTCGATGTCACCTTAGCTCATGTTAAATAGTGGACCATACTAAATGTGAAACATGTATTTCCCACATCAGTTACCATAAACCTTTGATCACGAAAGTACGTGGCACAAATTCACCAAATACAACGGAATTAATAAATAGTAATATAAATTAATATTAATCATCATCATCTTCAACATACTATTTATAAACATCTATATAATAAAACAGTTTATATTTGTTTAAAATAAACATTTTAATTGGCTGATGTCTCCCGTATCCTGTTTATCAGATCATTTTGTCCAAATTGTTCTCCGAGATGAAAGCTATAAACACAGAATACAGACTAAGCCTCGATGAAATACTGCATAGTCTAGTTAAGTGTGCTTTAACTTTTGTATAATTTTCATTCGTTTACGAGAATAACTTGGGGAAAGGTCCCATTTATTGTTCAAATATTATAAAGATAGTATCAGTCGCCCACTTAATTGTGAAAGAAATGCACAGACAAAATATTCAGGAAAAATGCACAGGAAAAAGTGTATATGGTCCATGAAAGTTTCACTTCTTACGCAAGTACACACTGATACAGGTGATTTAATTTTTATTCTGTTGGCAGACAAGCATTGCAATCGCGAGAAAACGCATCACGTAGACGGTATTACGAGAGTTGAGTAACAGATAAATCTTAGACAGAAATTTACGTACAAACACAATCGGAGCAACCCTGGAAAAAGAAAGAGCCTGTATGGTCTAACTTCTGTCGTGAGTCCTACAATACACATTTTTGTTTTGTTTTGTTTCAGAGTCGATATTTATAGCGTGACTCAAAAGACCAAGGGCACTTAAAGCGTACAGTATTCGGTTCTTTCGCTATAGGCGCTAGCGTGAAAAGCACGCCATATGTCTTCGAGTTCAGACAGCTCGGAAAACGCGAAGGTCAGGAAGCAATGCATCACTAATTCCCTTCTCTCACTCCAGTTCATTATTCCCGCATCCGGAAAAAAGTTCAGAAAGAAGTATATCGACTGGATCTTGGCGAAAAGAAAACCGGAGATAAAGAGCAGAAACAATTTCAGCACCGTAGCTCGAAACAATGATTTCTTCAGACGCAAGGTTTATTGTGTTACTATCTACAACTTTTTATGCATAAAAAATTGTTTGAATTGAAAGATGAAGTTAGGATTTTCGTTCTTATCATGTTGATATGAAGGTCATATGTTTTGTATAACTTAAAACTTCTTATGACGTCACTGTAAATGACCATCAAACTGGCTTGGCTTTGTGATTTACTGTTGTTTAATTTGAGGTCATTAGAGTCGAGACACAATGGAGGACAAGGAACGAGATGGAATTCGACCATGGCCTTTGATAGAATGATCCTGGCATTTGCCTTGAGTGATTTCAGAAAACATGGATAGCCGGACATGGATTTGAAGCCATGACCTTCTAAATGCCAGGCCCAAGCATTACCGCTCACCCATCAGGAATTATCATACTATTTTCTTATGGTTTAGTTCCGTAGCTAACGGTTTTCTTCCATTATCGGCAGGCACTAACATATCTTCTTTCGTCTTGTTCGAATTTAAAAACTTATTTTAAGATGAAGAAAGAGAAATTATAAGTTACTTGATATATTTATTGGTTCTTGGTTTTGTCATTGAGGCAAGTAAAGCGTAAAGTGTTAGAAATTCTTCAGGCAAGAAGAGACATACAGTACTTAGCGATGATCCTTCTACAAGAGTTTGGAATATCACGCACCTCGTGCTGACAAAGTCGAGACT
Organism: Vandiemenella viatica; assembly: GCA_031002005.1. Lineage (NCBI taxonomy): Eukaryota > Metazoa > Arthropoda > Insecta > Orthoptera > Morabidae > Vandiemenella > Vandiemenella viatica. The sequence goes on along the minus strand of CM061914.1, from coordinate 115,247,811 downwards.
TGCACCTCCGATTACTATAAGGTTCTCAAAAGGAAGATGCGACCTTCTTTTGAAACAAGCTGTCGAAATTTAATTCGAAGATTCAAATAAAAAATTCAAAGGCATTTAGGTGCAAGTCACTCCCGTAGAAATAAATATCATATCATTAAATTGAATGGCCATATGTAATTGTCAGATACTTAATATTATCTTACCCATCGAAAAAAATGAAAAGAATGGCTTTCAGATTAACTGAAAATTTCATTTTCCAATTGAAGAATTTTTTAATAAATAAATATTTTCTTTATTTAATAATATTTTAGAAATAATTAAAAATTATGGGTCTCTATGAATTATATTTGCTGTAAGGCGTGAAAGTCGTTCTATGCAGGTTTCAAATCGAGGTGAGGCCTAACTACGTTTGTTTTAAAACTATAAACGGGAGGTTCTCATCAGGACATAAGAGACACGTGATGGTGCTAATCATATCACCACCACTGTATTTGCAAGGCCGTGAAGGAATGCTAACGTTGTCTTGACATTCCGCCGCGTGGATGTCAAAGGACCAGAACAACACATACTATTATTACGCCCGTAACACAGTTAAACAGGTGACCCATACAAGACACCACTTGTGCTGATGAAGTCCAGGCAGTGCCGGATCTAAGTGGAGAGGGGAGGACAAACCGGGACACTTGCCCCGCGCGGCAACTTCAGGGGGGCGTCTAATCGTGTTTGAAAGAGGGAAGGGTGATCCTTTTTTTTCTAGCTCCGCTACTGCCCAGGGCGGCGACAATGTTGGAAGGGGCGGCAATCTCACAGTTTCTACTCCGGCCCGGAAAATTCCTAGATCCGTCACTGAGTCAACTACGCCAAGGAGATGACAACCAACGTCACAGAGGAAGGAAATATCTTAGGACAATAACCGTCACCCGATTTGGTTTAAAGCAGTGCTCGGTGCTTTATTTCATGAACTGAGATGTCTTCATTAAGAACGATAGTGTTTCCATTTGTCTGCAAATCTTGTTAGGTATTTGTGTTTCTGTAGTAGTCTGCTCGCAGTATTTGTTCGGATGATGATTAAAAACACTTTGAAAGCTTGGCGACACGGTGCGTACAGCGTGCAGAATTCGTGTTCAAACAGCTAAATGGCAATTTTAACTAACTAGGTGGATTATTATTTTTAATCACTTTTTATGTTTCTATTATTCATATGTTGATAGTGCCACGTCGTTACGATTTTATTATTTTTAGCTGGGAATGCAATACCGTTAGAATACAAACAATGTGTCATTCTAAGACAGTGAACAATGCTCATGAAATAAAAGTTTAAAGTTGTAAATCTGGATTTTTCAACCACTCTGTAACATTGCTGGGTGCTTTAATGTCTTCCAATGAACCTGCCTAAACCCTCTTATTACATTCTGTGTCAATTTGGCGGAGCCTCTGTCACAGGTGGGTGAGGTTCTCATGCCCCACTTATACACGAGTGATCCGCACCGATCGTGGTTGGTTCGTATCCCGTTAAGGGCAGCCCATGTTTTACAGGGTAGGTGAAATCCTGCTGGTGGATGTTGAGCACTAAATAGTGACTGCCATTTCTTGAGAGCTACTTTGTTCCATTCTGCTGTAGCAGTAAACCCCCTGTCAATAAACTCTTTTGCTTTTAGTACTGATTGAGAAAGTGACTTCAGACGCCAAAATCTTTGAAGCATGACTTCTTGGACGGGAAGATCAATGTTCACTAATATTTTTGCGAACTCACGGATCAGATTTTGAAATCTTATTAGTCTTGGGTAGTGTTGCAAATTGAAAAAAAAAAATGTTTTTTTTCAGTTTTTGAAAAAAAAAACATGAAAAAAACTTAGCACCCTCGTTTTTTTTCAATAAATTTTTTTTTTTTCAGAAAACAATATATAGTTTTATTTACGGAACTTACATTTTACATGTGTGTTTTAAATCTTACTAAATCGTATAATATCTTACATAATGATTCATAAATGTATCTCTATAGGTAACATTCATCCTCTATGTCAGTAGCACATTCACTAGTATCAGTACTACCAACACTAGTTCGGCCGGAGTCGGAATTTTCTGTTTCTTCTTCTGTCTCCCTCTAGATTCATAACTTCAGAAATAATTACATTTTCTTTTACTGGTTGATCTTGTATTGTACGCAAAAGCTTTTGAGATTGCAATTTTAAATTGTGAGCAAAATACACACTGTGCATAAAGACTGCGCCGATAGTTCTGTATTAATGTCTTTTAAGTTTGAATTTAAATCTATTTTAATACAAAATAGGAGCTTTATTTCTTTTCAATCGTTGGTTTACGCCAACGGTTGCAAGGAAATGATTCATAATTACTGACAATTTAATGACTCAGTATCACTATACGCTGCGAGTATAACAAGTATACGAATATAAGGAAAGAACAATAAGTAATAAAAAGAGGCAAAAAACGATAGATAAATATAAAATTCCTAATTTTTTGAAAAGATCCGTAGTTACAGATAAATTCACTGTGCTGGCAGCACTAGTTCAAATAGCGAGTATCAATCCAAACAACGGGGAACGGGGATTCCTTCTCGCGCAACCTAGCCTTTTCGGGAAGTGCCCGTATGTCAAAGAAAACTTCAGTCAATGTTGCCAATATTTTTGTAATTTTTTATTCTCCTGAACCAGAAAAATATAGTAGATTTAAAAATTAAGATAAGTACTTAGTATAAACTCTAAAACAGTCATATTAAACGATAAATGCCTTAAAAATTTGAGATTAGGTAGTTATGGAAAAAACATGTCCCAGAGAAAAAAAAACATGTTTTTTTACAGTTTTTTTTCCATGTTTTTTTTTCAAGTCAGAAAAAACCGTTTTTTACAACACTAGTCTTGGGGGTGCTCAATTCCGGCAACCAGAAAAGAGGAGTAGATTTAATTGCGCCACTGATAACGCCCATTGTCTGGTTCAGGACGGCATCAATCTTCGTAACATGTCGGACTGTTCAGCCTCACAGAAGAACAGTACTCCACTGTTGAGAAGACCTGACCCGCTGCTGATGATCCAGCATGTTTCTGGATGATGTTGTTCCGTGTTCTTAGTTTAGCAGCGCTTTTAATAATGTGTCTCCTTGATAAATTGCCTCGTCTACGGTCCAGTTACTTGTTCGCTGTTGATAAAAAATTACATTTACAAGTGTTGATCGTACGGGAGTGATGTCGAGCGAACGTTGACTACCAGCCCACAGTCACGTGTCAGCCCGGACAAACGAGTAACAAAGGGCGTGTTAGCTACAATCAGAGAATTGGCTGAGTCAGCAGTGTCACCGTGCTCTTAATGTGGACCTTCCAATATGAATAAGATCCTAATTTCAATTGAGTTAATGGTGTAGCTGAGGTTAACGGCGAAAACCCTAAGTCGAGAAAAGAATAAGTTCCAAAAATACCTGGAAAGGAACTCGGTCGTAAGGGATTGTCAATAAACTACGTGGCTCAGTCTAGGGGGGAAGGGTTTGCTGGAAAACTACGCTGGGCTACGTGGGAGGAGGGGAGGGGGAGGGTTTCCGAGCCAGGCCACGTAGCCTTTCTTTCATATTATTTGTCACAGTTAAAATGAGTTAGCGAACACACAGAAGCATGTAAATATTTATTTCCGTTACTTAATTATCCCCGTATGTAATTTACGATAGTATGACAAGAGAAAACAGTACAAAATGGGAGCGTGCATAAACCACGTAGCTCCATTTTGGCCTCTTGTGAACCCCCCTCCCCCCACGTAGCTCTACGTGGCTTTTGCCTCTACCCCCCCTCCCCCCTCACGTAGCACGTAGCTTTTTTCCCTTTTGATTCTAGAAGACATTTTGTACTGTTTTTCTCTTGTCAGACTATTGCAAATTACGTACGGAGATAATAAACTGACGGAAATAAATATTCACATGTTGTTGTAAGTTCTATTCATCATTTTAATTGTGAAAAATGTTATAAAAGGAAAGCTACGTGGCCTGGCTCGATTTGCGGTTGATTTAGCCAATTGTGTGTGAACAAATTTTCAGTCGGATGAATAATGATAAGTCCCAACATAGAAAATTAATCACTGATGCTCATTCGGAGCTCTTTCCCCGAATAGCTAGAGCACTTCTTTCTACATCAAATTTGATGCACTTAATTCTGACAAAAAAATTAAAAGTCGTATTAAAATAGTTATACTTTTAATACTTTATTAAATATCTATGTTTCATTTTTAGTTTTTTTTTCACTTAAAAAAAATATTTACGTATTTTTTTTCTAAGAAAGTAGTGCATGCGGCCCGCTGGAAATTCTACTTCTAAAATTTGGCCCGGCTGCTGAAAAGATTGGCCAGCACTGGTGTAAAGTATACATAGGGAACGAGCACTGGATGAATATTGGTGGGAGAATGAATAGTAGTACATGGAAGGAAAGAGACAGCTATAGCCATAGGCTGGCACTTGATTTCAGGCATAAGGGAATGGGAAAATTTTCTTTTGTAGGTATGGGAGTCAGGGACTGGAATAGTTACCTAAAAATGTGTCGAACCCTTTCTTTAAAAAAAAAAAAAAAAAAAATAGAAGCACTGTAAGAATTTAAAATTAAAAGCTGATTGGTGGGGAAAATGCACACTAAGAATTTAAGGTAAAACACGAGATACGGGAAATAAGTGTTTAGAGAAATTGCCACCGGAGCTTGTGCTCCAGCGCAACTAAATTAAATTATTTAAACTCTCCCCGAAATACAATCTCGGGGCAGTAATTACGGTATTTTTTTTTAAATAATTGCTGCCCACGAAAGAAACATTCAGGCACAGAGTAATCTGCGGCACTGGAGAAGTGGGGTGATACAGGAATATTTTGGATAGCTGTAGAAAATATTACACATTTTAGTGTGAGCATCAAGTTCGGAATTTTTGTTCGTGAAAATTCGAAGCAGTAAAGGACTCTACGGATTCATGTAATGAATGTATATTTACAGAATTTAAACTATGAATAAGAAATAATTAAGAAAGTTCACGTGAGTGGATCCATTATGAAGAGGACGTTATCAGAAGTTATTAAGAAGATATTAATCCAGTTCTACTTATGAGGTAGATTCAGATCTATGAATTAGAAATTTTCAGAAATGTCTTAGAAGCTCGAAATATCCTGTATATCATCTTGCTTTTGCTGGAACTAGTGTTCTTGACGAGGGTGGTCATTATGTTGCATCTATCCGAAAGCTTATTTCTGCAACCGTCAAATTTAGTTAGCGATCGGAGAAATGGTATAGAAATATTGATATTTGCTGAGCTACGAACTAAAACTCAGTTAACTTTAAAGATCTTTTGTTACGTCTTTCGTTATTACAAATTTAGCAGTTAATGCTTTAAATGTATATGGGTTAACATAATTTCAGTTTAAGTTCAGTCGAAATAAGTTACTCTAGTATACATTACAATTCACACGTAAGTTTCACGTATCCTGATTACACCCAACGATCAAAGACGAGGCAGGCAAGGCTGCCCATCATCTTCGCCAGTCTCAGCATTAAAGCTGGTCGGTTGGGGGTTGTTGTCCTGAGACATTTCTTCCCTCAGTCTTCTCTTGAGTGGTCTTCTCTTCACTTCTGATTGGTCGTCTTGGTGGCGTATTATTAGTTGGTCCTTAGCGCTCCGTCAGCACCAATGGCCTGCTATGTTTGTCAGCGGCAGTTTCATATTCGCCGAGACAACTGACCAGTGGATTGGCAGAGTGATGTGCTGCTCTGTAGAATTTATAGGCATGTTGCCGGAACCTGTCAATGAGCTTCTCTGTTCCCGACGCCTCATGGACTGCGACGGTGGGGAAACGGTTGGGCAGATGTAGTGCCCGCTTCAGTGTTCTGTTTTGCAGCACCTGCAACTTTCTCAGGTGGCAATTAGCAGCGTACCCCCAGACGGGGCAAGCATATTCAATTACCGGCCTAATCAAGGAGCAATAAATGGCAACTCCTAGGTGAGGTACCAACGAACTTTCCCGGTTAAGTATAGGGTAAAGAGAATGGAGCCGAGCACTTACCCTTTGCCTGATGTCCTTGATGTGAGCTCGCCATGTCAGCTTACAGTCAAGTGTTACACCAAGGTAACGAGCAGTTGGTGCCCAGGGAATGGTTTTACCTCTGAGCTGAAGTTGCGGGTGAGGTAGTTGCTCACTACGGCGTCCTAGGCGTCGCGTCAGCATAATCGCTTGCGTTTTGACAGGGTTTATACTTATCCGCCACCTTCTGGCCCAGGCTATCGTCTGCTGAAGAGCTTCCTGCAATCGTCTCGTCGCGATGGCTCTGCTACGGCTGGATGTAAAGAATGCCGTATCGTCGGCGTACGTGGCTGTTTTCACATTCACAGGTGCTGGAATGTCGGCTGTGTACAGGTTATAAAGAACTGGTCCCAGCACTGAACCCTGTGGTACACCTGCACGAATGCGCCGTCGACAAGGCTGCCCAGTTTTACCAAGATTATTCATATCAGTGTTACAGTTCTCATTCAGGAAACAAGTCATTTGAGTTTTGCAGAAACGGAAGAGAAACAGAATAAAATATTGAAAATCTTAAAGAAAGTCAGTAGTCCGTTGATTTTTATAGTAAAAGTTCGTGGTATATGGCCCGAAAAAAGCAGAGATGAAATTAAACAATGTATCATTCGAGAGTACGTAGCAACTTCAATTAGGTAACCAAATTAATAATGAAGATCGGCGTATCACACTTGAGGAAGTAAGTAACCATTTTGATATGTTTCAGGTACCATTCTTTATTAAATTATCAAATGACATTTGTTCACAGAACAATTTCTGCAAGATAGGTTCCCACATACTTAATGATGAATACAAAATGAAATGTATGTGTACAACCTTGCTATTTTTTGGAGCGTTACTACACTGCTGAAAAACACAATTTCTGAACAACTTTAAATGAAACATTTTCAATCACCCACCCTACAGCCCAGTTCTGTCTCTTTTTGATTTTTATATTTTTAAGAGCTTGAGAGATTTTTCGGAGGTACATGTTGATAAATACACGAAAGAAGGAGTCTACTTTACTTAATCAACTGGAGGCGCAGGAATATGAGGCATCGAGCGTGGTGGGTGAGCGGTAACGCTTTGGTCTCGCATTCGAGAGAACACGGATTCGAATCTCCGTCCGGACATGCGGATTTGAGTTTTTCATGGGTTCCCCAAATCACTCCAAGCGAATACAGTGATGGTTCCTTAAAAAGGCAATGCGAATACATTACCATTCATTTCTTCAGTCCTTTCCCGTGTCCCTAATGACCTGGACGTCGACGAGGAAAAAAAAAAATGATGTATGAATGCAATAATTTAGTGCACTGTATCACAACTATTTGGATTCACATGGTGAGTACGCAGTAAAGTGGTGTTAAGTTTATTTATCTATTTTAATGGCTTTTAAGCTTTTCGGCCTTACGACCAGTCATTGTGCACAATAACATTTTCAACTAATTATTAGTTTAATAATATTCATTATAAAACATTTATGGACTGCGTTACAATTATTAATTATGCAATTGAAGTGATACAGATACAGTTAGGTACAATCGTGCGTTAAAATAAACAGGTCACGATGAAAAAGAAAGCACATGCTTTAAAAGAGAAGGATTGAAGGTTCTTAAACGTATTACTTTTACAATATGTAAGAGGAAAATTCAAGTAAATACATTTATATCTTTAAAATAAATCATTAAGGGCCAGTAAATTTTTTTAGGCTTTATATTTATGTAAAAAAAGTTTATTTTTTGTATTTTTACTGGTTCATTTTAAGTTATTAAACGGTAACTACTTTACGGGTGGCTCTAATATAAGAAGGTTTTCGAATGGCTATAGTAAGGGTGTTAAACTGAAAAATAACTTAATTTCCGGACGTGATTTTGACAGATTATCGGAAGCGAGATATCGATCTGACAGCACGCAGGTAGCACTTGTGGGTGTAGCGGGGTTCACACTGGCAGATGTTGCCAACCCATTCGAGTGTCGCTGGCATGAGTAATGAGCCGTGATCAAACGTTTCTGCAATCCGCACTGGAATTAATTAAGCGCGACGCGTTATCGCGCGCTGCTCGTATTTGCTCGCCGGTAAATTCGGTGATACAGGAAATTTAAGCCGAAAATAGATAGGCGTGCGGACTCGCCATTCGTTACTCCATGGAGATTAAAATTCTGCTGTTTATTTAACTAGCGCTGTTTTATGTGTGTGAACAATAGAAACACCTAGAATGTCATCGGCGCACAGTAGTAGAGGTGGGCAAAGTGATTCACTAAAAAGAGCGGTTGTTCATTTGATCACTCAATGAAAAGAACTAGTTCTTTTGAACTTCAATAGAAATAGAATTTTTTTTTTTTTTAGCTCTCCAGTCCACAAAACCCACGTGAGCTAGCTCTTCAGGGGGCATCCATAAATTACGTGAGGTGAAATAGGGGAGGGGGGGGGGTCCGGCGAAATCTCACCAAATCTCACCAAGGGGGAGGGGTGGGTCTACGGAAATCTCACGTGAGATTTTGCGAAAAATTTGGGGACAGTAGAGCAAAAAAAAAGGTCTACAATTTGCGGTATTTCGTCAAAAAAGTAAGGGTGTGACCTAAAAAAGTTTCCAGGGCGATTTCTAGGGGGGGTTTTCACGGACCAGATCTCACCAGAGGGGGGGGGGGGGACCGGCCAGATCTCACGAAATCTCACCAGGGGGGAGGGGGTGGTCCAGAAATCCGGAAAAACACCTCACGTAATTTGTGGATGCCCCCTCATGATCTTCGGAATCAACTGATTCACCTAGAAGAACTCGCTCTTTTAAATGAATTGCTCTAAAGAACTGATTCACTCGCGAACGACCCATCTCTACACAGTAGTCGTAACATGTTGAAACATACTGAAATATTTTTGCATTACCTATTTTATTACGAAACAATTCCGAAGAGAGATTCTGTTCCAAATCTCCAAGCTAAAGTTCGAAATATTGTTCAGTAACTGTTTTCATATTTTTTATTTTGGCTCAAAAGTTTTTATTTTATTTATGTCGTATAGGATATATCAATGGTTAAGATGTCTGATTGGACATGGAAAGGTCCCTAACTCGAACCCTGTCTAGGCGGGGATTTTCATAGGCCCTTAATCTGACCTTCATCTCTGGCATAGCATGTTGGGTAATTTGAAGTACGTCAGAATGCTTCCATGGTTTAGATTTCACGTTAAACTGTAGGTCTCCTATACCCGGTAGGATTACCGTGTCAAGCTAGGCGGCTACGATAGGAGCGGACTGGGAAAGCGTAAAGAAACCCTGTCACCAGATCGTTTATTTACTTTACTTCAAATATCAGGTTAAGTATACCACCTTCAGGAGGAGCGAACCAACCTTTGGGTTGAATATTTATCTTTTTTGTAGGATACTAGCTGTTACCCGCGATTTCGCATGCGTGGACTTAGAATTACAATGCTAGAATTGGATATAGAAAAGTGTAAGTTGCATAAGATTTCTCCCAACAACACCGAGTCAACATAATATGACGGAAAAGCCATCACTTATACCACTATACCGTCGAACCTGTCTCACGAAGAGAATCAATATCCAACATGTTTAAAAACAGAAGAAAGTTAGATGCGGGAAGGTGTGTGTGTGTGTGTGTGTGTGTGTGTGTGTGTGTGTGTGTGTGTGTGTGTGTGTGTGTGTGTGTATGTGAGGGGGGGGGGAGGGTTAGGGTTTATCTGAGGGCAGCTTCAATTTCTACTTTGTCTTCCCTTCTTTCTTCAGCATGAGCATCAGATTCTTGGGTTCTAATAACTTTATCAGCTCGTGCTCTGCTAGAGCTACACCTTAGGTCTGGTTTACGCCTGCGAGGCATGTCAAAAAAGAAAACAAAATAAATTGATATCAGAAACTTTAAGGCTTAGACAAAATAAAAATACAGTGCAGTGCAACTCGACATCTATGCTAAATAATAGGTTTTGTCTGTAAATGAAGTTTATTAACAGATCATACACTAACTGACTGTGAAAGAAGCACAGCCTGAGCAACCGATTTAACATTACAGACTTACCCACGCATCCGTCTGTCTGTCACCTGTCACCATTCTATAAGTTATCAAAACTTCAATACTAAAACTTTTACTCACACCGAAAAAAGTATGCTGTATCATTCCTAAAGATACAAAGTATTTCCTGGTCAAATTCTATCAATATCGGTATAGCCATTTAGTCATCAAAACGTAACAGAGAGACAGAGATTTACTTTCGCATTTATAATATTATTAGTGTAGACTGTAGATCACACACAAACTGACTGTGAGAGAAACAAAGACTGAAGAACTAATATAGCGTAAAAAAGTAAACGCTTACAACAGTTCGGCCGCGTACGATTTGCCACGCATTCCACCTTTGAATTTATGGGACCTACATTTTAACATGGAATCCTTACAAAGAAACTTCCAGCAGTGACTCATACGATCAAAAAAATTTCTTAAATTTATTTGCTCTCATCGGGATTTGAACCGCAGACCGCACGGGGAACTTTAGAAAGCAAGTGCCTTATACAATGCGCTACCACTGCACGACAACTATTACAGAGACTTATACATACTATGCACCTGTTTGTCACTGTTAATGGCAATATGTATTATCTATACGGAGAAAAAATATCGTATGTCCTTCTTAATGGCAAACAGCATCTCCTTGTCAAATTTCATCACGATCGGAATAGCCGTTTAGCCCTCAAAACGTAACAAACAGACAGGCAGAAAGACAGACTTACTTTCTCATTTATAATATTAGTGTAGATATCGCCCTGCATCCATGCCCAAGGCTGCTGAGACATCGAAACTAAGTAGCGTATTCGTGTGGCTGGATCAGTTCCAGGTACTGGAAGGGAATTTTCATCGATCGCGTTTGGGCCAGTAGGATAGGAGAAGAGGTGGTTCATAAATCCTAATTTCCAGATCGTGTATCAAAGTCCTGGGTTAATTTCAAATCTAACCACAGTGCGTATGGAGTGAGTCAAATGAAAACCTTAAATATTTTTTTAAATATTATTTATGGTGCAGAAGTGGTACAAAGCTGTATCACTTTTCAACATAATCTCCTCCACGCTCAATTCAAGTCCTCCAGCGCTTACAAAGTGCATAAATTCCTTTAGAAAAAAATTCTTTTGGTAGTCCGCGCAACCACTCATGCACCGCGTGGCGTACCTCTTCATCAGAACAGAACTTCTTTCCTCCCATTGCTTCTTTGAGTGGTCCAAACATATGGAAATCACTTGGGGCAAGGTCTGGTGAGTATGGTGGATGAAGAAGACACTCAAAATGCAGGTCTGTGATTGTCGCAACTGTTGTACGGGCAGTGTGGGGCCTTGCATTGTCATGTTGCAAAAGGACACCTGATGACAGCAATCCACATCGCTTTGATTTGATTGCAGGCCGAAGATGATTTTTTTAGGAGATCTGTGTACGATGTAATGGTGACAGTGGTCCCCCTAGGCATGTAATGCTCCAAAATGACGTCTTTTTCGTCCCAAAAGAGAGTCAGCATAACCTTCCCTGCTGATGGTTCTGTTCGAAACTTCTTTGGTTTTGGTGATGAGGAATGGCGCCATTCTTAGCTCGCTCTCTTCATTTCCGGTTGGTGGAAGTAAACCCAGGTTTCGTCCCCAGTAACGATTCTTACAAGGAACCCATCACCTTCTGGTTCAAAGCGCCGAAGAAGTTCTTCACAAGCATCAACACGTCGTTCTCTCATTTCAGGAGTCAGCTGCCGTGGCACCCATCTTGCAGACACTTTGTGAAACTGGAGCACATCATGCAAAATGTGGTGTGCTGAACCACGACTAATCTTTAAACATGCTGCAATGTCATTCAGTGTCACTCCGGGTTTTTTCATCACTATGGCTTCAACTGCTGCAATGTTCTGTGGAATCACAACTCGTTGTGCCTGACTGGTCGAGGAGCATCTTCCACTTAAGTCACACCATTTGCGAATTTCCTACTCCATTCGTAGACTTGCTACTGTGACAAACATGCATCACCGTACTGAACCTTCATTCTTCGATGAATTTCAATAGGTTTCACACCTTCACTACTCAAAAACCGAATAACAGAACACCGTTCTTCCCTGGTGCAAGTTTCAAGTGGGGCAGCCATCTTTATACTGATACTGTGACGGTATTTGTGCACTATGCTGCCACCTACAGGCCATTCTGCACGCTGCTATTTGTAACACGCTTACCAACTTACAGGATAACGGCGCGAAATTTCGATTTTTTTATTCCAAATTTAAGATTTTCATTTGACTCACCCTCGTATACTGTTGCTGGTGATTTATCCGTCGGATGATTTTCGGAAGATTAGGCCTGAGTGAGCTTCATTCTTCTTTCATCTCTCATCCACAACATAAAATACATAGCACATGGAACTCATACTCAATTGCAGTTATTCATTTGGTTAACAGCTTCCTTGGCTTTTACTCTTCAAAGAAAAGTGTACCTCAAAGCTGGGAAATAGGTAATAAAGGTGTAATGCACACCAAAAGGTATGCTTACGCACATTACTCACATAGCGGCAATAGACGTTTCGATATGCACCATGAAATATTAGCAGTCATTTCATGCATTTCAACCTAACCCCAACTTTCGCAGATACAACTCCTTAAAAATCATCAACATGTATATATATTTTTAAATTTCACATATATATTATGATACATATTACGAACGGAATTACGGTGTGCTACCATAAGAAAAAAAAAAAATGAACTGAGGTTGAATCGAAACCATTTGTCATGAATATCCAAAACGACTTTTCACGCACGACAATTTTGGCGCTTTTAGTTAATCGACTTTTGCACTGTTTGGTATGCACTTAACATTTAATAATTATTTTTTTCAAATATATGAATATTCACATATATTACGAACCGAATTACGGTGTGACACCCGAGGTGGCATACTATTTCATGTCTGCAAAGGAAGACAACTCCATACGAACTTACCGACAGTGCGACTTTAAAAAATATATTATTTATCAAATGCACCTGTTACATCGCTTTTAAACTGAATAAACACATGAATATGTCAGAACGTTCTTGCTTTGGTCTCTCAAAGGCGAAAGTTTGCAATATACGGAAAAGCAAAGAGTAAACGTGGCAGTACCGTCTATGAAGTACTCTTTGGTGTTGGCGAAATGCGAATTTATAATGACAATTTTCAAAGGATAAAAACTATGTTATATCACGTACGGGACAATGTACTAACCCCGTGCCTAATTTCAATTAAAACTGTTGAGCAATTAAGGCGTATTTGAGGCAAATAATCCAAACATCCCTAAAAACTTTATCATTTATAATATTATTGAGATTAACAGGAGAACCTACTGAAGGTAAAAGAAGTGAAATGCGTTACGGAGACAAATAAACAAACAAACATTTAGTTGCTTTGGCAGTATTTATTTACTATCACTAATTTTTGTTAATTCCAAAATATGCCTTTACATTTAATTCTTCATTATTTGTAGTTCTTGAGAACTTTCACGTTACTCAAAGAAGGAGAATTTGTTCGCAAAAAATAAACATAAAATGCATGCACTGTCAATGGTAATATTCTTCCCAACTAAAGCAGAGAAGATATAGAAGCCGGCTCCTTCGTCACGTTTCAAAATATTCTTTGCAACTCCGGGGTAAGGTATACTCTTCACTGTAATTCAGGCATTGAAGAAGGGAGCAATGGCTCTTGTTGCTTGCTAATGACATCAAACTGGTCCATTCATACGGGGCTTTTATTTCAGACTTACCTCTTCTCCCAACGGCGCCGAAGGGCTGCCGAAGAGGCCTTTAGCTTTTGTACCTCCAATCCGTTTAAAGTCCTTTAACAGCACCGCTGATTTCCTAAAACCGCCTTTGTCGAACGCACTTATCGTCTGCAATAAGGCAGCAGAAAGCAGGCTGTCGGGAACAGCGTGGCTGTCGACGAAAGCGGATTACCTGGCCGACGAGATAATTAACGAGTTTACAGGACCAGATTAGTCTAACGCGATTGGTGGTCTGTGGAAGTGAGGTTCAGCGGTTTGGCCGATTCACCGACAAACTTGTCGCTGCACTGAGCGCACAAAAATTCACTATCTAGCAACTAGAAGAGGAGGATGAAGAGGAGGATGAAACCAATACTGAGTGCTATCATATAACATCAGTCGAACAAACAAATCTGTCGGAGAGTCATTTCCGCAGAAGCCAACAAGTTTTACTTACGTGTATCAGGAATGTTCATAAAACAACAAAGCTTTTAAAATTTTTAACCTCCATCAGACGCCAATTAATACGAGGGTGGTCTGAAAAGTTTCCGACCTTAATGTGAAGATGGCAGCACTCGTAAATAAAAACTAGTGAATTTCGTTGTTTATCGGTTGACAGTTACTCACCAAAGTTTCAGCAATTTTGGATGAGCAGTTGTTATGTAACAGTCGTTTGAGTGAGTTGATGTGAGTGTTTTTGTGAAAATGGTCAAAATCGAGTATCGAGCTGACATTAAATATTTGTTTTTGAAAGGCAATACGCCCACGCAAATCAAAGATGAGTTGGATTCTGTGTATGGGGACTCTGCACCATCACTTACAACAGTGAAATTTTGGGCAGCTGAATTTAAGCGTGGCCGTAAGAGCCTGGGAGAAGATTAACGTTTGGGACGTCAAAAAAAACTGCAACTACCGACGAAAACATCGCCAAAGTTCACCAATTGGTGCTAGACGACCGCCGAATTAAAGTGAGAGAGACAGCAGAGGTTATGAACATTTCAAAAGAACGTGTTTGTTACACATTAAATCAACATTTATGTATGAGAAAGCTGTCCGCGCTTTGGGTGCCGCGTTTGCTCACATTAGACCAAAAACGTGTTCGAATGAACATTTCCAACGCTCTGTTGGCGCAGTTTAGGCGCAATAAATCCGAGTTTTGGCGCCGATTAATTACTGTAGGTGAAACTTGGATACACCATTATACGTCCGAAACAAAAATACAGTCCAAACAGTGGACTGCAAAGGGAGAACTGACTCCAAAAAGAGCAAAAACTGTTTTTTCTGCTGGGAAAGTGCTGGCGACTGTT
This sequence comes from Vandiemenella viatica, assembly GCA_031002005.1. Taxonomy (NCBI): domain Eukaryota; kingdom Metazoa; phylum Arthropoda; class Insecta; order Orthoptera; family Morabidae; genus Vandiemenella; species Vandiemenella viatica. Next base: position 115,232,730 of record CM061914.1, on the reverse strand, counting down.
TTTTGGCATAGTCATGGAGTTATTTTAATAAATTACCTTCAAAAAGGAAAATCCATTACAGGAGTATACTACGCATCATTACTTGACAAGCTGAAGGCAAAACTTGCGGAAGAACGGCCACATTTGCAGAAAAAGAAAATCCTGTTTACCAAGACAACTCAGTGGTTGGCATGGCAAAAATTCACGAATTACTGTTTGAACTGCTTGACCATCTGCCTTACTCAATAGATCTAGCCCCAAGCGACTTCTTTTTGTTCCCTCATCATAAAATTGCGCTCGGAGGACAGAGATTTTCGTCAAATGAAGAGGCAATCACCTTCGTGGACAATTATTTTGCAGAGAAAAATGCCGAGTACTATTTTGACGGGTTACAGAGATGGGAGCATCGCTGGGAGAAGTGTGTATGGTTTACAAGGAGACTATGTTGAAAAATAAAAATAAAAAAAAATTCAGAAAAAATGTCTTGTATCTTTGTTAGGTCGGATACTTTTCAGACCACCCTCGTACATTCACTGGATCACATGTTAGTGACACGTATCGTGATATAAAATTGATCCAAAATCTTCACGAATTCTTACATCTTTCTTTTTCGTGATTCAAATCAATATTACAACGTTTGATTGGCTGACACATCCCAAGTAGTCCAGCGTAGCTTTCCAGTCATCTCCCACCCCCCTCCTCCACCCCGTAGACTAATCTACGTAGTTTATGGACGCTCCCGTATGAAGAAAGCAAGCTTCACCAAGGTTAATTTCAAATTATCATATGCCATTGTTGACTGGGAGACCAGGAAGGACTGTTCACCCGTCAAGTGGCAGAGTTTTCGATTCGTCATGCAATGCAACTCTTGTCTTGGCGATCCTAACCTATCCCAGTAATGATATCGGCTGTAGGGGACCTACAGTTTAACAACGAATCAGAACGACGGAAGCATTCTGGCGTATTTCACATTACACAGCAAGATGTGTCAGAGGTGGAGGTCGAGTTAAGGTCTTTGAAAATTACAGCCGAGACATGGATTCGAACCAAGGACCTTTAGATCTCTAATGAGAAGCTTTAACTACTGAGAAAAGGTGAAGGTCGTGTTTGCTGTGTATATAAAATCAGGCCCCTATTTGGAATCGAAAATGAAAAGTTGAGTTTTCAGAGGAGATACTTAAGCAATAAACCGCTTCAATACTCATTTTTACATGAAAATGGCGACCATTCGCCGCGAGTAGCAGCAGCGACAAATTTCGCCCCGTTTGACACAGGTAACGACTCATGTAAAGGCCGAAGGACATTGTCCAGTCATTCTGCTTCTACATAACTGGTTAATCAGTGGCGTAGCTAGGCTAACAAGTGCCCCGGTGCGAGTAAGGGGACGTCCGTAAATTACGTGAGGTGAAATAGGGGGGAGGGGGTCCGGCTAAATCTCATCAAGGGGGGGGGTGTCTCACGTGAGGTTTTGGAAATATTGTTGGACTGTAGAGCTAAAATAAAAAGGTCTACAAATTACACGAAAGTCGATTTTAGAGGGGTATTTCGTGGAAAAGAGGGGGGGAGGGAGGGTAGGGGGTCTCACGGACCAGATCTCACCAGTGGGGGGGGGGGGGGGGTCCGGAAATCCGGAAAACCACCTTACGTAATTTATGGATGCCCCCTAAATATTTTGGGCCCTCAGGCCAGATGGGCGACCTTTTTTTTTTAAATCTCTACTAACTCTAGTGAGGTTTGCTGGCAGTGCCCCCTTGAACTGAGCGTGGGCCCCTGAGCTGAGCGTGGGCCCCCTGAGCTGCTCTTTGGGGCCCCCTGAGCTTGGGGACCCCGGTGCACGACACCGCCTAGCCTCCGATAGCTAAGCCACTTTGGTTAATACGACACCTACGGGAGTACATTTCGTGCCTGAAGGTGGAACTCGAAGCAAAACTCTTCTAAGAGTTTCCTCTTTCACAACTCGACTCGGCTTCAATTAACAGTTCTGTTTTAAAGTTCGCCCCTCCGTTCAGAGTTGTTCAATTAATCGCCCATCCGAGCACGCTCTAAAAACATGCGTGTGTTTTAATTAACACGGCCGGCGTACGCAACGCTCAGAGAGGTCTCCTTCAATTACACGAACCTCCCCTCCGTCAGCCTCCCGCCCACCGGGCAACGGTAATAACATTACATTAAACGCTAGAAATCCAATTTTGTGCCAGGATTCTCTTCTACATTTGCGCGCGTGCTCTGCAATTTGTAAATTTAAAGTGCAGGAGACCGGAATTCATTGTTATATCCCTTAACAACCGTGTCTTTCTTCTCTCTAATTCAGCTCACATAGTTGTATCTATTATACTATTACTAGTGTAAGCTGTGACTGTTTTTTGCGTATCGTCACTGTCTAGAATAGTTCCAGTTTTTACGATGAAAGATTATGACAGATTGATCTGATCTGGCCAAAAATAAGCTTGACCTGTGTTTCACCCTTAGGATGAATAAAATCTCTTGAGCTTGAAGAAATCAGAAGCATTAATAGAGGTAGGTATTGAACACGGACAGGAACGATCGCGCTATCGTGTAACTGTTTCAAAGGTCATACGCTCGAACTTGCTTAAATACTAACTTGACTTGTATTTGACCCTTAAAGTTCACTCTGCAAAATTTATTAAAAAAAATCCTGTTTGCTTCGAAAGCATCACGTTGTTTACTATTGAGACCGGGAAAACACTCATAATTTAAACATTGGTCATAGTATCTGTGACGGCCAGAGAACTTAATACACATTCCATATTATGAAATAGTTGTGCAACTCCGCAGAAATAAGTTGCCAGAATAGTCGATTCGGTGACACATTTGGTCTGATGTCCACTTAAAATAACCTAATAACTCACATACAGAAACATGAATAAAGAAAGATCAATAACGAAAGTGGTCGGTAAATTGCCTAAAAAGCAAATAAACCGTAATGCATAAATTTTGGTCAAGCAACAACATTAGTGAAAGTTGTAACTAAACTGAAATTTATCCTAAGCCGAAATGACAATTGGCATTCGTGGTTACAGCAGAGATTATGAGTAATTTTTTTTTTTAAAAGTGTTTTTAAAGTTGGTTTAATTAGTAACATGTTACTGAAAAGCAGATCCACATTTTTTCAACCGCAAAATTTATTAAAATTTTTTTAACTATGAAACGCTACGAAAAGCAAACTTAATGACTGTACTATGGCTATTAATTTGGTAGCAGTTGCTTAGCTATTAAATTGTAGACATAACCACTAATTCCTTCTAATGTTATCGCTGGTCGCTGTTTTGTGAGCGAAGGCTGACACGTGACACCGTTCTCCAGCCAATAGCTATCGAAGTGAGTGGGTGACCTTAGGAAATTATACAATAGATGTTACTGATATGAAGTTGATTTCAAAGACTCTCTTGCATTTTTTATAGTTTGTACAGTATCTTTTGTTGAAATGATAAATAACTAATTATTTCTTGTATTGCTAAGCATACAAGGAAAAGAACGTTGGTAGCATTTACAAATCGCTGTACAGTAGTTGCAGCCAGTCTAAGATTAACAGTAAAGGAAAGTAAATTGTTTTAAAAATAAAAACTGTAGAAACTAATGGCCTACTTTGGGCAACAGGGCAGTAGGCTAGGTAAAATCAGAAAAAAAAATCTAAGTAGGAAGGTGTAGAACTGATAACATATCGGGATGGTCCATGCTACTTCCTTAGAGAGCATTCCTTGATGATATGCTCTACAGTCTGGGGAGCAACTCGGCATATCCAGGGGAATACCGTAGTCCACAATTATGGAGCATGGCGCTGCATTTGGCGTGGGCTGTTCTGAGACAGTTTAGTTCAATCCACTGATCTCTAATAATTATACTAAATACTGAAAAAACTGATATCTGTCTACATAATGTGATAATTACCATGTATTTGCGAATGTTGTTTGACGTCGGAATAATGTATCAACCTCCAAAAGAGGCGAGACCTTAAAGATTACCCCCTCATTTTTAAAAAAAATTTCTTAAGAAATCAGGGAATATAATATAATTTTTTGTATCTGTTGATTTGTTTGAACTTTAGAATAATTCCAAAGTTGACCGCTGGTGCCGTCTTTAAAGAGAAATTGGTGTAGTACAACATAAGTGTTAATAACAATTTTGGGAGCAATAAAATGCTATGACTGTGGTACAGTACAGCAGATGTCCAATTTTGCGAGAGTCCGTCCGCATACTGGAAGGCAATACCTGGATAGGAACACCAGTGGTCTGCGCTACAAAGTGAAATATAGGAACACACACGTGTACTCGTATTAGGTTGACCACTTTCAACCACTATAACTCCGAAACCCCTATAGTTAGCGACAGGCAACCACTATTGTGTTCGGTGGGAGACTAGAAGCTACTACCACACACAAACACCAGAGGTCTGAGCTAGATAGTTGTGGCTAAAAGCGAAATACAAGGACACACATGTCTATTATGTCGACTGTTTTCAACTACCATAACTTCCAAACCCCGCCACAGTGCACGATGGGAGATACAAGGCTGCTACCATACACAACGCTGGGTAGTTGTGGCGGCAAAGTGAAATGCAGGAATACACACGTCCATTAAGTCGACCACTCTCAACCACCATAGATTCCAAACACCCATTGCTACCGACATGCAACCACCAGAGTGATCGATGTAAGACTCGAAGCTACTACCACACACAAAAACCAGTGCTCTTCGCCGGGAAGTTGCGGCTGCAAAGTGAATTATAGGTACACACACACACACACACACACACATATATATATATATATATATATATATATATATATATATATAGAATGAATAATAACGTTATGAACCTACAAAGGAAGAGAATAAAAACTATGGAAAAGATAGAAAGACTAATACCATTACGTTACTACTCACTTTTATGAGATGGCTGAGCTTGTCGTCCTTTGTAGAGTTCCTGGATATCTGCATCAGTAGGCCCTATTAGTCAAATTCAGTCTGAGGTAGTCACATACATTAAGTCGGTTTCTGTACTTTGTTTTATTCGAAGGAGCAATAAAAATCCATTCTTATAAAAATAAGTTGTTGAAAATTGCTTGACGATTTTCTATACTTCTTCATAATTCAGGATATTTACTTCTCACTGAATACGACATCCAGAATCGATGCAAACCAAGATCACGAAATTGGATTTTAAGTTGATTGTCACTTGAAAGCTCATTTAACTGATCTTTCTGAGACAGCTTATACGCTTATACATTAGGGGTACGGTATCCATTTTACCGAGTGTGGTGGGTGAACGGTTAACGTTCTGACCTCGCATTCAGGAGGAAGCAGGTTCGAATCCCCGTCCGGGCATCCAGATTTGGGTTTTCCATCGTTTCCCCAAATCACTTCAAGCGAATGCCGGGATGCTTCCTTCAAAAAGGCCATGGCCGAATTCCTTTCCGTTCCTTGTCCCCAGTCCCATCCCGCCTCTAATGACCATAGCCGTCGACGAGGCGTAAAGCAGTAAGTAAAAAAAAAAGTATCAATTTTATGTGAACAATTATTGTAATATATTTTTGCTATGATATCTTAAATTTAATTATAATTAAATTTTTAATATTCTGCTTGTTGAGAAACTCTGGGTTAGGTTAAAGCACGACAGAGACGGAATATGATGCAAATAGCAACTCAGTTGGCTGAATAAGCTTTCGGGATCTTCCGTCCAAATATGAAAATATACATTTAATTGTGAAGGACGTGGTTTTTTTTCTTCAAGATATGAATTAAAAAATTGCAAAAAATTAATCATCATTCATTTAAGCCCTTGAATTATTTTTTGCAATATTTTAATTAAGGATATCTCATTATAAAAGTTAAGCTTCATTGAAGGCACCCTCTGAATTGTGCTGCGCAACGTTGGACTGAATTATTCATTGGCACATTTTCCGAGGGGAAAATCAAGGGGAAAATTTAAATCTGTTAAGAATGAAACCTCTGCTGAATATGAATGAGACTTTTTCTCATTTAAACCTCTTTTGTGTTAATTTTGTATCATATTGCAGTAGTCTGACGTGTTTAGGATAAGGAAACTTATAACACGGAAGTGTCATTGGTATGATATCTGAACTTGAGAAATGATCAAAAGATCTATGAATAGCAGATTTTTTGTGTGCATTGGGAAGGGGGATATATTAGCACAAAATGTCGCCGCAGCACTCGTGTCGGCTGTGCTGATCACTACTTCAATGCAATTATTCGTAGTCATGACTTGCTCTCAAGGTTTCCTAAAAAATGCTTGCACTACATATCCTACACAGTCCCTAATCTGATTCATTTCATCTTCCGGTAGCCAAAAATACCAATGTTACAACAACACGTTCAAGATGTTATTTCGGTGGAATGCTCTCCCTCATTCATGTATTACGCTTCGACAATTGAGGTTCAACTACACTTGGTAACTTGGTAGAAACAGTCTCATCCATACAAAGATAATTTTTATAATCGTCTGGCTAAATTGCTCTTGATTCTTGTAAAATCGGCAAATGACTGAAAACTTCCTTTTTCGCTAACCCATCTTTGCACCAAACTGTAAGAACTCATGACCGGTTGAAAGTCCGAGGGGGCTCGTCAGCCTAAGGGGGTGTCCATTAATGACGTGAGGTGAAATGGGGGGGGGGTATCCGGAAAAATTTCACGAAACCTCACCAAGGGGGAGGGTCAACGGATATATGACGTGAGGTTTTGAAATTCTAGTGGAATTGTACAGCTAAAAAAAAAAAAAAGAAGTTTACAAATGACGCGAAAATCGAATTTAGGGGGGTATTTTAGTCAAAAAATCGACCTTAGGGGGGGTACACCCGCCCTTCGGAGCATGAGACCTAAAAAAAGTCTCAAAAACTTGCGAGATCGATTGGGAGAGGGGGTCTCCCTCAAAATCTAATGTAATTTTAAGGGGGGGGGGTCTGACCAAATCTCACGAAGTCTCACCAGAGGGGGGGGGGGGGGAGGGTCCGGAATTGCGGAAAAACACCTCATGTCATTAAAGGACGCCACTTAATGGTATTCTAACAGTTTGCCCCCCCCCTTTCCCATACACACACACACACACACAGGGTCTGTCCCGTCTCGGGGGAAGTGTGCCGTCGTGGCCTTGAACATTCTTACGTGTGTGTGGGTGACGAAGGGCGAGGCGTGCAAGGGGCCAGGACTGACAGGCACAGTCTGCCAGTCCCGGCCCCTCGCTTATCCCGCCAGTGTATAGGCGGCTAATGGGTCAGCACTAAGTTTCACCCTCTGCGTTCTTTCATGTGTCATCCATTACACAAACTACATTCTTCATTGAACAGTTATCAACACTTGCGAACGCTATCAGACATGGGAAGTTAACGGGAATCCAGCCCTGTTCATCTCCCCGGGACTTATCTATGGTGATGTAACAGTCTCTATAGTTAAAGCCTAAGTTTGGGTACTAGGTATGGCGACCTGTGAACGTGATAGCTTGAACAGTTCCCAAAGAGCAACAAATGTTAAGAGAAAGTCAATGGGTTTGTGGACGTTTGTTAAAATTCCGCTTCGTATGACACAAGGCCTGTTTTCTAAGTCTACCGTGACCACTCTGGTGTAAATTTACTTTCGACAACGGCTGGTGCGTAAATAGTGCCATAAATCATTTTTGATGGTTTCATTGTTTTGCGGAAGACAGTTGGACACACGTGAGTTCAACAACACACTCAAGGGTATCAGTTTCTACTCTTACTACCCATTTGCAGTCCTGACACCAAAACCGAACAATAAAATGCTGTTTTGTTTGTTTCATGGTTACCTATAGGAAAGCGAACCCTATAGACAACTTTGTTGCTTGGCCAGATATTCTTCCCACCAGAGATCAAGAAAAAAAAGCCGAAAAGATTCGTGTCCTGATTCATTCCACCATCGAATAGCAAGGTGTCCAGTTGTGACATGATCGCAACTGGGTCCTGACTTCTTACGGGAACACAAACGTCCGAAACTTCGTTGATCGCCAAAATTTTTTAGCTTTCGACGTCGGCGCAAATTGTGTTTCTTACCTTGCCACAATAGCGGCATCTACATCTGAGTAGCCAGCCCTGTCAGATGTGTTGGACCCTGGCCACTTCATAAGCCACTGTCCACGGCAGGAAAGAAAATAAACAGTAACGGTTCCTTCAGTGAATAATGAATAACGTCTTGTTTCATTCTTCTCAGAGCTCAATGTCCAACATAATAATAATAATAAAAAAATTGGAAGTATGTTTCTTTAAGCCATACACAAACCCGAGTAATTTGTTTTCATCAAGCATTAATTTTATATCCATTTCATCAAATATTATTGTTAACTATCAATCTGTCAATGGTTATTATTGGTACCCGTGATTAATAATCGATAATTAAAAATAACCAACATTAATTAAGATTAAAAGCGTAATTAAATACATCTTTATAACGATTAAAAATATTTAAGAAAATTGCGTCATCATATGGGCCACATTTATTTCTATCGTGTTATTATATTAACTTTTTCCGCTAGATGTATCATGAGTCGGCCAGATTGATGACTAATATTCATATATGCTAGACTTTTTGTAGGTGTGTGCTGAAAAAATAATAGTAGCCGAATAAAAATTAGTCATTGATACATTGTAAAATGAATGTGTGAACTGGGTTATTCTGTGTATCATTTTCAAAGAATGAGATTTTTGTCGTAACCAACATCTTTACTTCATCCATATTACATGGACTTATGAAAGTCTGTAACTGTTTTCAATTGGCATGTGAGCAACTAATTTTACCGCAACACATTTACTTTTGGTGATGTTTTATTACGATTTGCGTGACGCGTTTCGAGACCTCAGTCTCATTTTCAAACGCAAAATTAATACATTTTTAATGTGCGAAGTGCTTGTGTTTGTTTCTGTTGGACATTCATAAAACTTTTGTAGTTTTCGTTTTTGAAGGCTTCTTGAAACATACTATCATAGAAACTTACACGTGCACATTCTCAATACATTAAATAAATACACTGTTTGAATACCTTTATTTAATGTATTGAGAATGTGCACGTGTAAGTTTCTATGATGGTATGTTTCAAGAAAACTTCAAAAACGAATGCCCCCCAAAAACAAACACAAGCACTTCACACACTAAAAATGTATTACTTTTGCGTTTGAAAATGAGACTGAGGTCTCGAAACGCATCACGCAAATCGTAATAAAACATCACCAAAAGTAACTGTGTTGCGGTAAAATTAGTTGCTCATATGTGAAATAACCAACATATTTTGCATTCTGATCATAAATCTCTCAAATCCAAAAGGCAATGATTATATTGTTTTTTGGATAAGAAATTGTAACTGTTCTGATTGAAGGATCCGCCACATCGACACAGAAACGAATGAAACATATTTAGTATGTAAAAAGGTGAGCAGTAGCTAGCGATATGCGCAAAAAAAAAAAAAAAAAAAAGGCGAGCTACAGATTGCATTCCAGCTCGATCCAATCTTTAGATATTGTTGAAATTCTATGATGAAAAATGTTACAGATGGTAAAAAAGTCTTGTCTAATAGATCACTGGTCAATAAATCACATGGGTTAAAGCTTTCCTTTAAAAATTTACTTGCCGATCGGATCATAAGCTAAAATAATAATTCCCTTCGCATTCGGATCAGAAATGTCATTAATCACACATCCTCCTTAGTTAGTCTTTATTCACCAGCTGCACAATCCTAGTGTTTGAAGGATTGATTGCCCTTTGTGCGTTTCCCCGCGATTCTCTTTAAGCCTGGTAACTCCACGCGTCTGGTCTGATTGACTCCGCGAGACAGCCGTAGTAATTAATCAGGATTATTGCGACCGAGCGAGGGTTGACGGTGAGCAATCACCCAGGCGCCGCTGGAAAATCTTTCCGTGAGTGACAGCAAGGGTTTATAAAACAAGAAGTCGTCTCGGCCTGGCGTTCAGGAGGATGCAGGTTCAAATTTCCGGCCGACCATCCAGATTTCTGTTTTCTACGGTTTCTCGAAAACCCCCCAGGCGAATGTTGGGATGGTTCATTCAATAATGGCCGAATTCCTCCTCGTTACTTGCTTCTAGTCTTCTCCCGCCTCTTAGGAACTCTACGTACACGCAAAGCCCTAAGAAAAAAAGTGAATTAGATGATCCAAACCAAAATGTTGCTTGGCCCACTCTTCAGCCAATCATGACCAAAGTCGCTCTGGTAGTAGTTACTTCATCTGCTTCCGGCATGTCATTTATGAATTTCGACAAATCTTCACCTAATCAGTTATATATCATGTTTCTGCGTTTTAAATTCAAGTAGTATTGGCACTTTGAGTATTAAGCGCCCCACACACTTACAGTTTATCTGAAGGCACTGGACTGTCAGTTTATCGTAGTTGGACACACACCTACAGTCGATATTAAGATCGTAGACTGCAGGCATTGCGTAACTGTCAGTGTGTGGATTGTTGAGATCGGGGCCTGAACTGCCAGCAGTCCACAGTTAACAATCTTTGAAGTTTACGATCTTAAGGCCAAAACGGACACGCACTCGCAGTTGGACTGCAGTCACCGCGCCTGACATATAGGCTACGTTTTTCTCTGCCTGCGGACAGGCCACAGATCTTTCGCGCTGTTTAATCTGTTTTGGACTGTCAAGAAAATGGACAACAAACCTCAATTCATTTCCACATTTATTGAATTATATCGGCAATTTCCATGTTTGTGGAAGGTAAAAGATGAGTCGTATGCAAATAAACAACTTAAAGAAGATGCATACGAAATTATTGGAGTTTTACAAAACAGTGACCCCTACGGCAACAATAGATACAGTCAAGAAAAAGATTAACAATTTGAGATGCGCATTTCGTAAAGAACTGAAGAAAGTGAAAGCATCAAAGTCTGGTTCATCCGCTGATAATACATATACGCCGTCACTTTGGTACTTCGATATGTTACTGTTTTCAATTGATCAAGAAGAAACTAGAAGCACTGTTTCGAGTGATGAAGCCTTCATGACGCCTTCGGTAAGTATCTGTTACTATCATTGTCTTTAGTAATATTATCATTTCTTCAGCTGAAAATATTGCATGAACTTTAAACGGATCGGTGGAAGGGAAATAATGATAATATCATTTTGTTACTTATCCACTTTGTTTATTTCACACATACTGAATATCTATTAAATTCAAATATACTCATTACATGTTTGAACTAATTAGATCTGTCAACGAAATTGTGTTGCCACGAAACAGCACCATCATTAACAAAGTAATGTTTATACTGTTCACGATTACGTTTTGCATCAACACATACATTTCTAACAGATCCACATTGTAAACCTGACAAACGATCATCCCCTCTGTCACCGTGAACTACTTGACCAGTCTGTAAATCTTCAACGTCCAACGAAGCTGAAGCTATATAGTTGCTTCTTTCTTTCTTTTTCAAAAAATTATGGAGGACGCATGCAGCTAAAACAATGTAATCTATTTTTTCTGGTTTCATATTTATTTCAGTGTGGAGTACTCTGAAACGACTCGAAAGTATCCCAAAAGCATTCTCAACAGCTCTACGAGCTCTGCTTAAGCGGTAGTTGAATATGCGCTCCTAAAGACTCAAATTTTTTTGAGGATATGGTTTCAATATATTTTCATGTAATGCGAAAGCATCGTCAGCTACAAATACAAAATTTAGGTTTTTCCTATTCATATCAATAGTTGGCCAATTAAGCTGCTTATTGATAAGTTTTTTGTAGAAAGATGTGCACTCTATAACGCCCCCATCAGATACTCGGCCATTACACCCAACATTGACGTAAACAAACTCGTAGTCCGCATTAACAATGGCCATCAAAACAATGCTACAATATCCTTTGTAGTTATAAAAGTATGAACCACTGTTCGGCGGTTTCTTAATTCTGACATGTTTTCCGTCAATTGCGCCACCGCAATTAGGAAAATTCCATCTGTTTTCGAAGTCCTTTGCTACTGTTTGCCATTCTTCAACGGAATCTGGTAGCTGAAAACAAAATCATCAATTAGTTAGTAGTTCATTTAGTAGTACTGTGAATATACCTACAATATGTTTTGAAAATTTCTATTTCGCTCTACCTTAAATCTTACCTACACAACGGGTTATTACTTAATCATAAAGTACCTACATAATTACATTCATACATAACATCAATAATGATTGAAATCATTATTTAAAAAATTATTTCTAGGATGTTGAGGAAGACACACCATCCCAATCATTCACACCATCACCAGCAGAGTCAATGTTTGCAAACTGGACCACTAGAAGAAGGGTCACCAATATCTTCAGATGTTCCAAAGAAAAAAAATCCACGTAGGAAGGTGTCAAGGGTAGGACAGGAAGTTGCTATTAGGTAAGCCCTTAAAGCACTAAAGGAAGATGATGAGTTTGACGGGATTGGATTAAATGTTTCATGTAAATTACGACGCATGGATGATGAACAAAGAATGTACGCGGAGTTATTAATCAATAAAATTCTAATCCATGGGATTAAAGGAAGACTTCAAGAAGAAACAGATATCATGGGTCTCTCATTCGTCCAGCCGCCTTCCAAACTACCACGTTCTCCGATGGCCTCTACGTCCCAGATACCTGTAGTCATGACTACCAATGTTGAAAAGCATTCAAATTTGCAACCCATACATTTTTGTGAAAATGATCCTAAAAACCCTGACGCTTCAGAACTGTCACAGTTTTTGACGTTTAAAAAATGCAATAACTAACTGTACATGGAAATGAACTATTGTGTCTATATTTTTATTATAAGTTACATTTTCTATATATTTCTATTGGTTCTTTGGTTTATTATAATGTAAAAAGTTACTGAACAATAAACAAAATAAAAATTATTCTTTCCTGTATGTATAAATCCTTGAGAGTCTGGTAAATAAATTTGGCAGTTTCTGGTATTATCATACCAAGTGCTTGTGGTGAAATTCTCGAAGGAAACTTCAAATCTTCAAAACTCTGACCTGTAGCCAAAAATCTCAACGCGACTGTCAGTCTTTCTTCTGCAGTAATTGCTTGGCGCATTCGGGTGTCTGCCTTTATGATGAATGGACTAACTAAACTTAACAGTTCATTGAAATTTTCGTCACTCATTCTTAAGTAATTAATTAAGTCATCTGTATGTGATTGTCGTAGTTCACGCAACAATGTCATGTGGGAACGATTACTCCTTTCTTGTAACCACTGTTTCATCCAAAACCTCTTTTTGCGTCCTGGTGTTGAAAGTAATAACAAATTATTCAAGATCGCAATCGCACAACGTTTTCTTCGTAATAAAATGCGACCCATTATGAACGTTAATTATCAAACAGTGAATTTGAAACGAACAACTACACTGCAACCGCGCGAGTTCATAAATTTCGAACAACAGTCCGCTGGACTGAAGTTAAAAATCTTCAGTCCACTGGCCTGAAGTTCACGAACTCTAGTGTGTGGGCAGCACACAGTCCATGGCCTGTACAGACCTCCGCCTACAGGCAGTTGTCGTTTATGTGTGTGGTGCTTTGAGATTTCAGCCTACAGTTCTTCGTCACAGGCATCGGCCTGCAGTTCGCCTGTAAGTGTGTGGGGCGCTTTACAAGGGGTGATCAAATGAAAAGGTACGAAGCGACACGGTGGGTACAAATGTAGACTTTATTCAAAATATACACCAAGGGCCTGAGCACAACGATCCCACTGATGAACAAGCCGCAGGATTCCTTGTTCCCAGAATTCCTGTGGCCGTGACGAGACCCAGTCCTTCACAGCGTCCTTGAGTACGTCGTCCGAGTTGAAGCGCTTCCCTTTCAGGTGTTTCTTCAGTTGACCAAACACATGGAAATCGCAGGGCGACATGTCCGGACTGTAGGGAGGGTTGGTCAAACGTCTCCCACTTGAACTTGGCCAGTTCCATGTGAGTGACTCTGGAGACGTGTGGACGCGCGTTATCATGGAGCAGAACAACACCCTCCGTGAGGAGCCCCGGTCTTTTGTTCTTGATGGACCTGCGTAGGCGTCGGAGTGTCTCACAGTACACATCCCCCACCTGTACGCCATCCTGTCCTCATACGGACTGCCGCATCATTTGGACGGCGCTTTTGATAAGAGCCTCTGCTCTCTACTGCGCATACGGGCGTCCGCGCATGCTCCGGTCTCAGTCAGAGACTCCAATCGCATCCCGAGATGTCTCGCTACGTTCTCCCATGGCGGAATATGCAAATATTTAACTGTTACGTTTTTACGTCGATTCGTACCTTTTCATTTGATCACCCCTTGTATAATTGTTTTATTATTTACGAGGAAGATTGACAAGCTGGTCTCGGTTTAAACCAAATTATAGGGTATGCTATGTTGTCGATAAATAAATTTACAGGATGCGACAAGAGAGAGGATTGGTGTCTAAATTTTTTACATGTTCCTGGTCCTGAAAAGATTAGATTGTATTCGCTCTGCGATTGCTAGTTCCGTCCCTGGCTTTAGCCTGTGTCAGTGTGATTCGTTATGCTGTGCATTCCAGTCGTACGTTGCATCGACAGTTGTGAATTTGACTAACAATACCAGATTTCGGTGGATCAGAATGATGTTTTGTAAAAGATAAGTATGTAAAATGATTTCACACTCTTATCATGTTTCTCAAACTGCCTCTTTATCCAACACCGAAAAGTTTTCAGAACACCCTCATAATTTTGCTGTGCGGATTGGTAACCTCCAGGAATCTCTATCTCGAATCTGGTTTCTGGCATGGGAGGTTTTAAGTAATAGTATTTTATTTTGTTGAGATCTGTATTTTATTTTGTTTACCAACATTTCAAATCGCATACGTAATCTAGAATCGAAGTATTCCTTGCAGTGCCCAGTCTGCCAGATGCTAATCACTTTTGTATTAGGCTAATACAGCAAGTAACTATCAGATTAACAACACAAGGTTTTCCATTTTACCTTTCTTCTTAGAACACACTTGTGTATTACAGTATTTTACGTTTTTAGCAGGAGTCATATTAATCAAATATTCCACTTACTTTTTCGGGATTCACGCTGCTTTGATCGATGTTTTACTACCGACGTTGTGGTAACCAACGTGGGGCCTTCATCAGGGCTGCTTAGAAGTGAAGTATCACTTCTGACGTTTGTCACACCACTCCGTCGTTTATCTTCACGCTGAGCTAATAAACAACGGAGTGGTGTGAAAACCGTCAGAAGTGATGCTTCACTTCTAAACAGTCCTGATGAAGGCCCCACGTTGGGCGCCGAAACGTCGGTAGTAAAACACCGATCAAAGCAGCATGGATCCCGAAAAAGTAAGTGAAATATTTGATTAATATTGTTTTGATTGCTTTTTTTACTTGGCATGGACTCAGTTCTTATCAGGGCTGCTGTTTCGTTAATATTCAGGTCGTCCTCTATCAATTCTTTTGTAATCGTACCGTGAAACTTACATCTTAGCATATAATAGCAGATTTCTCGCACATTAGCACATCGGGGAATCAAAAATATTTATGAAAGACCTTTTGTCCCGTAGTAGTGCGTGCCCTATTCGTAATCTATTCATCATCGCGATTTTGTTTCTGTTTATCTGGACATAACTAACTTAGTACAAAAAGTTACAAAAAGGGCATGCTAAGCCATTATGTCAGATATAGGGACCTACAGTTTAACGTGGAATCCGAACCACAGAACGTCCTGGCGTCGTTCATAGGATCTAACGCAACTCTTAAAAATTCCTCACCCTACCAGGATTTGAACCTGGGACCAGACCGTAAACTTAACCACTGAGCTGCCAGACCACTAATGGTTTATAGTCTACTTCGCTTACGGTAACACTGTACCATCGCCTTTTCTTCTGCCCTTCTTTTAGCCATCTTGTATTCCATTCTTTCTTGATTATAGATGCAATAGCGGGCCTGTCGTCTGTGTTGAGTATAGGGACCTTTTCTGTTGTTAGGGTGTGAAGTTTCCTGCGGGCCTTAATCACCGCCATTTCGTTGCCACTTAACGCAGGTTGATAACAGTGGTGGATCCAGGATTTTGGCTTGAGAGGGGATTGACTCTAGCGATGATAGGCTTTATGAAGGTAAACACTAAATTTCGATAGTGTGATCTGAAAAGGGGGGGGGGGAAGGGCGGGGGAAGGGTTTCGACAGAAGACTCATGTCCAAGTTTCCGCATATATATATGTATATATATAGTGGAGCAAGTGAATTTTGTCAGGGGTGGATGTATGCTTTTTTTGGGTGGGGGGAGGGTACTTGAGCCTCTTTGCGCCCCCTCTTATCCGCCACTAGTTATGATCACAGCAAAAGACCACGTTAAATACTCATTTCTCTTGTGTATACTGGAGCGCTTTTAATATGCCGAGCAGGCTCTGTTGAGAAAGTCGAGATTTGAAATGGCAGTCTGTACATCTTGCTTCATTCTTCATCCATCAGTAAATATTTACCGCCATACATTTCGTGTTCAACGTTTCTAGTGACAAGTACTATTTAGCTTCTCGAAAGATTGGTCTTTTTCATTATTGGGTAGGACATCAGACCGATTCAAATACAGTGTTTGAGGTTCATCCGTTGTTAATTAATTATATTAATAACTCAATGTTCAGTGACGCGAGGGTCGTTAGGGAGCTTCATCAGTCATTTTGAACACAATTTAACCTTTAAATTTTAAGCTGTACATGGAAGCAGCAAATTTCCAATTTTATTTTTGACATCAATTTACTTCAATATATAACAATAACTTTCTGCTTTCAGATAAATGGTTACTCTAATTACAGTGAGAAAAAAAAAGTGTCAGCCGTCATATAGCGTGCGCGTCGACAGCTCCTCGACGTGTTTACACGCGTTCAGAAAATTATTTAAATGTAGCTGTGAATATTCATGAATAGAATAATTTGTGTTGTCATTTATGACGCTCTAAATGAAAAAACGGATATTTCCTGCGTGTTCTGGTTGGATTTTTACGCAAATGCGTTTTCTTTTTTACAGAAACTTCGTTACAGTCATTTGCGTGTTGTACCTACCATTTCATTCATGGCTCAAAAAAGAGGCACTAAGTTAATTGCTTGTTTGCCCGAAGCTTAAATGACTCTGTAAAAACTGCGTAACACAAATACATCTTATCATTACAGGAATGAATATTCTTTACATATATTTGCTTTGATACAATCTTACAGCAATTTCCAGAATGTGTTGGCTTGTAGTATATGATGTCGTTCTTAAAAACAGTAATGCTACCAAGTAATCGTTACAGGTTAGGTGCTTAGCATCAATGAACTACACAAAATTTCAGGTGTTAACTTCACGTACACCTAACTTTCCCTATTCATGATAACCTCTGAATTTAATTTTCATACACTTTTGTGAGACATTTTCTCTGAACAATGTCACAAGGGGTGAAAATATCCAACTTTCTTGTTGCAGTAACAGCTATTTTTGATATTATTCTTGATCTAAAAGTCACGGAACTAAGTACTCTTAAATTTTTTTCCCTAGACCTATTTCTTCCAGTTTTTAGTTGTTACCTGTGTACATAACTGGGAATTTCGTTGATTGTTTTCCCTTCAGACATTATATTATAGTTACGCTTTGGATTTTTGTGACAAACTGCTTTAATTATATTTCTTATACAAGAATTATTTTCGCTGGCCTGCTGTTTGTCTTTAGCAGTCTTCTTGTAAAGATATACCGATGTCATCCTCAAAGTGCGCCTTATTTTTACTACCGTCCTTATTAGTGGCATATTAGGAACAGTAGGGGAACAAGATACCTAAATGATACAATGTACCAAGAGTAAATATGGCAGTCCATTTCCTAGATACTGTGCAGCCCTCCCACCAAGGTGATAGTGTTCCAATTTATCTGAGAAGAAGATAGAAGTGGTGGAGATGGATTTACTTCGAAGATATTCCCGAGTGTCAAAATTAGAGTATGTGTGGAATGAACAAATTAGAACTAAACCGGCAGCAACGATACCAGTTAAAGGGAACAGTTGCTGTGATTCGGGCACTTAATCGGAATGGACGAAAAAAAAAAAAAAAAAATCAACATGTAAACCGGAAAAAACGAGGAGGCAGATGGTTACACGGAGTGGAACGTTCAATGAAACAACAAAATATAGAACCGAACGAAACCCACAAAATTGTGGAGAACGAATGCGTGAAGTGGCAGGAGTTGTAGGATTACCGGGAAAAAGGATCGTGAAGATAAATATTTCAAAAAGGAGTGACATTACCACAGCTCAGATCCATTTGTAGCAGACATTAATTAGTGTGTGCGGCTGAACGGTTTATGCACTGTAAATGAGATTCAATCCCTAAATTCCAGCCCCTCATACGTTGAATAACTATGGAATATTTGAAGTCATCCCTGCCCTATTTGGATTCATTATCTGTTTCGATGCGATTTTTGATCCTTATTGTATGACAGATCTACCATGTCATTTTGACCACGTTGTTTTGAATCACCCTGTATAATAAGATGATTGTGAACAGATACTGGTGGATCTGGACAGGGAATCTAGATGAAAAGATGAACACAGAGTGTAGATATTTTAGGTAAAGAGGTAGAAAATAAATATTTGGTTTTATTTTAAGGTCGTTGAGGCATTACTTCTTGAAGACACTAAGTATAATTGACTTGACATAATATTTGATAATAATATCAATCGTGCAGTATATATTGGGGAAGTGATAGGAAGTTTCAAAAAACCTCCATTTACTGGACACGTTCTATTTATTAAACGAACTTAAGTAGAGTGTTACCTAGTTTCTTTACATAAATTCTTGCTATGTAATCAACGAAAGTGGAATGAATGTCTAAATGCCCGTTATCAGCACGGAAATACTGTGTTTAGGAGAGTGAGTGTATTGGCTCCCACGTGCCTGTGGATTATGAAAAATGGAACGAGTTGTGACTGACACTGCAGTTGTAATATGGATGGCGGTGTTACATTCAGCACTTGCGCGATTGGTAACAGAGAACGCTGAACCACATCTGTGTCTGAACAATACTTGTGTATACCGATTAAGTTTTAACGTCTTTCTGCTATGTGCCAACTTCGATGCAAAATAGGATGAAGTGGGAAACGGAAAAAAAGATTATAATAGGAGCTACGAGGAATAAATATTACTTTGTTTCTAGAAGATGATATGGTGTATTATGTCTAATTCAAATCATCATCATTTGAAAGATACAACTGTAATCCAATTAGTATCGGAAGATTGGTAACTTAGCTCATACGAAACGCAACAAACACGTATGTTGGGTATGAATTGACTTTTTTTTTTATGTCTAATCTACGACGTTGAGGTTATTAAAGGCAGGAGAGAATGGGGGCAACGAGCGGGAAAGAATTCAGAATGATCTTTTGAAGGAATCATCCCTACATTCGCTTGGAGTGATTTCTGTAAAACTGTTGAAAGTCGAAATGTGGTTGGACAGACGGGGGATTCGAACTGGCATCCTCCGGAATGCGAGACCCAGGCGACCCGCTCATTCGGTTATTCTTGGCTTCCTGAAATTTCTCCAAGTGAATGCCTTCATAAGGCCATGGCCGAATTTCTATAGGTGAATGTCTTCAATGGCCGAATTTCTTCCAGTTATTTCGCAATCCCTCTCTTCCGCCTCTAATAACATCGACGTCCACAAGCCATTAAACCCAAAAGGGGGGGGGGGAACCTGGGTGTAGTACACTCATCTCTTATTTTCTGCATGATGTTCTACGTACCTGCTGGTAATATATCCATTTTAGATTCATAAATAAAATTTTAGAAACAAAATCACGCAGAAAAACGTTAACACAAAGTTTAATCGTTCACGGACAGAGTTGACCCCTAAATTGATTTAAAAAAAAAAAATCTATTTCACTTCAATTTTCCCCAATGAACGATGAGAGGTCACATAAATGCGTAGGTCTATTGACATCCTTACTGTTTGGTTACTTTTATTTGTAACCAGACGATACTGGCATATAACAGCAAATAAAACGGTTTAACAACAATATTTTACTATTCTGTTATTAAACTAACTTCGTTGTAATAATCCATGTAATATAAAAGTATTTACGCCAAACTGAATTCATTTCATTCAGATGAATACGCATTTCAGTGCAAAAATCTGAATTTCATAAATCTTTAAAAAATGCAACGTTAAGGGGACCACCCCCTGCCTATCTAACGCCATGTTAATTTAAGCAATGTATTTGACCCATTTGTGAAAAATCTATTTGATGCAGCATCTTAATATTTTTACTGAATGTTAGTAAAGTCAATTGTACTAATATCTACTTTACACATTTTATAGTTTTCAAGAAATACTTTTTTAAATTTATTAATCAAAACAGAAAATGTTTTTTTGTGAACATCCTGATAGGGGAATATTAATGCTTATAGTACCATATGTTATGCAGAGTCGCTGAAAATTTCATTCAGTTATCTTTGATAGTTTCTGATATAATCGTATGTACTGAAAATTTTAGTTTGCGGGAAATTGACTTTAAAGAAAATCTTTTGAAAGTTATTGCTTACAGTTAATTAGAACTGTCCTGTTGCATATGGTGGCCCTTCTTTGGCCTCTAGCAGGATTTCCCGCTTCTTTTTCACCTTACTGGATGTCTGTCTTGCTTTTTTGGCCATATTAGATGCAGACCTGTCTGCATCGGCTATCCTCAGCTTATCACAATATTGTAGCCCAGTGATCGTATTTTCCCCAGGATTAATTCCCATTTTTTTCAGAACCCAACACTTCCCATTATTATCTCAATTGAATGTAATAACAGCATCATGAACCCCTATTTTCATTGTATGCCTAAAAATACAGTTGTAGGAAGACGGTTCCAAATTATGCTGTTGAAACTTTCATTTGAGTTCTGTGTCTGCTCATGCAGACATTTTCCTAGAAGGTCAGGATGAGCTAAGTCTCTAAAAATAGATTTAATTACTGTAATAACAGCAGCAGGAAGAGAATGCTGGTGAGAACAAGACTCTCGAGTTGTCTGAGCCCTATGGTATTTGCACCAAGAATTTTCTGTCAATGGACACAATCCATGACATGGCTTATCATCAGTAAAGGTCTTATGGAAGAGTATGGCCCAAACATTTCTCTTCGTTGCCTCCAGATTTTCTTTATTTCTTCTAATTGCCTGTCCTAGTATACCTGCAAGTTTTTTATTTCAGCTTTAGTTAACCGACCCTGTCCGGTCAACAATTTACCATCTTCTAATTTTTTACCTCTCATGTCAACAGTTAGTTTTCTTAGCCTTGTTCCAAACGTTTTTGAACATGACCCAGACATTCTATTTTGCTAATAATGACATCTGCATATGGATTAGAGTTCACTACATTGTTGTATGCCTTACTGTCACCATCTCCAGAATATTTGGTGTACCGTACGCTTCCTGTTTCTACGGACCGCTGTATAAGTGGGCGTGGCACCGCAACGCACATGGTATGAAAATGCTATTTAAATGCCCAAAATTTTTTTTTCAGCGAAATCCTTTTCAGGATACTTAAATAATACCTTAATCTATCGAAACAACAGCATTAGCTACTATAAAATCTGGTTAAGACGAAAATATTAGTGGATATTGATAGCATATAACATTTTGTATGAATCTAATTAATGGGTCTATTTGCCGTAAGTTACTTTAAATATGATGTGGCCTTCTACAGAAGGTTGTTATCATAAATGGTTATGCTAAACCGAGCACGGTGGTGTAACGGTTAGCATTCTCGCCTCGCATTCGGGAGGACGCCGGTTCGAATCCCCGTTCGGGCATCCAGATTTGGGTTTTCCATGGTTTCCAAAATCACTCCAGGCAAATGCCCGGATGCTTCATTCAAAAGGCCATGGCCGAATTCCTTCCCATTCCTTGCCCCCCATCCTTTCCCGTCTCTAAAGACCTCGCTGTTAAGAGACGTTAAGAAGTTTTAAAAAAAGGTTATGTTAAATTAATAAAAATTAGTACAGGCAGTTAGATGTAATACAAAACCGTGAACTACACAATAAAATACATCAACTTTTTGTAAAATTTATAGTACTCTTCTGCGAATTCTATACTTGGACGATTGGGCACGGAGAATGCCGAACTACATCTGTGTTTGATCAACACTTTGTGGATGCTGATGAAGTTATAGAGTACTCTTAATAAGGCCAATGGATCGCTAGAGGGGAAGCTTCAGGGAAAGCAGTAAATTCATCAGTCTCTCGCCGTATTCATTACCATTTTATGATCTAACCGTGCGTCTGCAACGTGTTGTACAAGGCCACAGTTGTGCAGAAATGGTTTTAATATCTTCCAGATTCCAAAGGTGGTTGCCATTAATTGCCATTAAACTTAGCAGCAACTGTTTTTCACATTTCTACGGAACTGTGGAGGAAAATTCAAATATTAAAATAAAATGTAACCAAACTGATAACACATAACTACATACAACATTGTTCGAGATTTTATAGAAATTGGTACATTAATAGCTGAGTTACCCAGTCCACGGAAATCAGTACCACAGAGAGACAGAAAAAACTTGAGTTTTCTCGCTGTTTCGCAAGCCAGCTTGTCGCAAAGCCTGTTTAAGGTCACCAGAGAGAGAGAACGAAGCAAGTATCATCTGTCTGTGGACGATGTATCTACACTATTTTGTTTGTGATTTGCTTAACTTTTTGAGGCGGAAGTTATGGGATCGTCCCAGCACTAGCGAAAAGTCATAAGCTTTTTGAGGCGGAAGTTATGGAATCGTCCCAGCACTAGCATCGAACGCTACGGAGAAAAAAATCTATCCCTCTCCAGTCCAGTATGGTGGTGGTTTAATACTTCCACACAGGAATGAAAGCATTCAAAAAGTTTACTCAGTAAACAGTTTCTGGCGGTAAAAATCTGCCGGGGTGGTTCCTACAGCATGCCATCACCGAAATCCTTCCTGGTCCTTGCTCAACATCTCCTCCCTCTCACCAAGCGTGGTGGGTGAGCGATAACGCTCTGGCCTCGCATTCGTGAGGACGCGGGGTCGAATCCCCGTCCGCCCATTCAGATTTTCCATGGTTTCCGCAAATTACTATAGGGGAATACCGGGACGATTTCTTTAAAATGCAATGGCAGAACTCCTTTTACTTCGTATCCCCACTATTTCTTGCCTCTAATGACCTCGACGTCGACGAGGTGAAAACCCATAAGCAAAAAAAAAAAAAAAAAAAAAATAAAAAACATAAATAAAAATAAAAAATAAATAAATAAATTGAAACCCTTTCTTCTCTAATGACCTGTCGACTAGGTGTAAAGCCAGAAGCAAATATATATATACTCGTATACAGGGCGTTCGCCGGAAAACGCTACCCTCCCAGTCTGTTGCCGTCGGCAACTTGCTCGGTCAGTGGCGCTAGCAGCTCCCGCCACACGGCACCGTGAATCACCGCACTGTTTAACACCTCCGCTGCCCCAACAGTGCAGTGACGCAGTATAATGGGACCCTTACATTGTTAAGAACGGTTTCTTTGCATTGGAGCTAGTTTGTGACTTCAGTTTCATTAATCAGTGTTGTGAATAAACGTTTCTTTGCGGTTTGGCTGGTTTGGGGCTTCATACTCTTACTAATCTGTACCGTGTTTGAGTGTGAGTAAAAGTATGGTACGTTACAGTTTACAACAAAGAATATTTCTCTACGATACATATATGAAGAAGAAGTCGTTTAAAAAGTGTCGCAGTAAATTTCGTTGCGAATTTCCTGGCGCTATACTGCCAGCTAAATCAACAATTCTGCGTCTGGTTAAAAAAGTAAGAGAAACGGGTTCATTTTTTAACAAAAAGAGACTGTCGGTCAACCGTATTATCACATAGGAGAAAATTGACGATATCGCTTTTCGACTAGAACAGTCACCAAAAAATCATTAAGTCAGTTAGGGCAGCGTGTGTCTCGAAATATGTTCAGAAGATGTGAAATGTGCATTACACAAGAGTGTCAACACTTCCAGCATCTTTTATAAGGTAAGCTAATGAATTACGTCACATTTAAATGCTTAGCAAATACAAGTTTATGAAGCGTAATTATTATGAAATAGTCCGCGGCCGACGGTACAACAATGCCGGGAGCTGACCGCTCGCTCGCCGCGAGCAGTTTCTTCCTTGTAGCGCTAACAGTGGGTTGCGTTTCCCGGCGAACGCCCTGTATATATATATATTTATATATAAAATAAAAAATTACTGGAACTTAATCGTCTGATACAGACTGGAGGCGGTATTTTTTTTTTTTTTTAACCACCGTATATATGAAATTAAAAAAAAAAATTGTATCTTCGACTGTTCTACTAACAAACTAACCAATCCCCCATTTTGTTAAAAGCGACCCACCATCTTATGTCTTCTTTGTGTGGAACTGTTCTACAAACATCTTTCCTCGCCCATTGTTTCCAAAAAACATTTATTTCGTACTGCATTTGTCTACTTAATTTTTGAATATTTACAGTTGGTCAACTGTTTAGCAGTTAGCGACAATGCATTAATTAGTACCGCATAGAAAAACTAATAAATATTACGGTAACTGTTCTGGAAAAATTGGGAACAGCACGTAGTAATTAATGGGAGACGTCTCAAAAATAATTTTTATAAGCAAAATAATACGGTTTTTTAACCGCGTCCGATACAGACGAGAGACGGGATTCAGATTCTGTTTTTAAGTTTATTTGGAAGTGTTCATTATGTATCGGTTTTTTGGTCTGTTTCGCTGACGGGAATTACTTAGAGTGGTGCATTTCCGCCGCGAGAAGACGCAAGCAGAATAAACATTTATGCAAAAATTTTGAAAACTTTGCTTCCGCTGTTTGGAATGTAAACTTCGGCCGAAACCGAGCGATAAATCGAATAAAAAAGTAGCTGTCTGAATATAATGAGAAGGGAAGAAAGATCCGTTACGCAGAAAACAAACAGCGGGAAGAATAATGCATTTCATATACAGTAGTTTCCTTCAAAATGTTTCTCAAGCCGAACATGATTCCCATGAATATGTAAATTACGTCTCCAATAGTGCTCTGTGTAGGAAAAAATAACATCCTAGCTAGTTTCCCGAAACTAGCTAGTTTCCCGAGAACATTTCATCTATCCTTATTCTGGTTTTCCATGGTTTTCGATATCAATCCAGCGAATGTAATAATGATTCCTTCAGAAATGTAATTCATAATTTTCTGAGCTAATGACTTCGTCTGTAACCATCCCAAAACTCGAGGGAAAAAATATTCCCATTATAGACTGAAAACTTAGAAACTTGTTACTGGAAGAAAATGTATGACCGAATGTGTTTCGTGGGTGCAGCGTTTCGACCACTTCTGCTTTGGTTATCTTCAGGTGATGGCACCCTAGGTCACGCTGATTGGTCCTGGTATGGAATAAGCCGTGCCTACATATCTGTGTGGCAGGAACAGGAAACCAACCAAAGTCGTTCATCGCTCATCCACCACTGTTGATTGAAATTATCTGTTCGTCAAACGCACACAGAAACAAGCTTCTAGTTATCAAAACGCAGCGTGGCTATCTCTTCAGTTCGCAATACGATCGCAGTTCATGCCATTATTTGATTCATATAACCCTATATATACATATATATATATATATATATATCTTTCCAGTACATTCTTGCTAAAACGCATCATGTCGAGATATATCTCTGTGACAGTTAAAATGTTTAAAAGTAGATAGCTTTGCTTTCTGAGTTAAGTAAATAAAAATAACCAAAATTAATCGGATATGACATTCATTTTTTTATGATTTGCTAGAGACGGCCACAGAACAAATCAATGAGCTGAATGCACAAGCGGCAAAGGTGGGAATTCCGATCTTCTTCGAGTAAACAGTATTTCTAACAAATATTAAGCCAGCTCCGAGAGTGCTAGAGGTAGGAAAAGGGAAAAATCAAACGAACGGAAAAATTTAAATACCTTGGACAGTGGGTACATTTAAATACCTCTGAGAAAGAAGCCTTTACATCACGGGTCAAGAAAATGGAGACGGAATATCAACAAACCAAAAATATCTACAAGAAGAACTTTATATCTATTAACGCCAAGATACGACTTTACTGCACAGTAATAAAATGGGAGACTCTATATGCCGTAGTGTGATTATGAAACATCTGGTGGAGAGATTCAGGCAGATATTAAGGAAAAATCATAGCTACAATCAAAGAAAATTGTTAATTCAGAGGACGACATAATTTTGAACATTACACACACGTAGAAACGATCACAGACACATTTATAGGAGGATAATTGTTTTCTATAGCCACATTGCCCATATCAATCCTACAGGGCTGAGCAATAATAGCTTTAATTACTTCCCCCCCCCCCCAAAAGAAAAAAATCAAGGAGGCGTGGTTCACTGCGGTAGGGAAAAACTTGCAAGAAGTGGAGATAACACAGGATATCCATAAACCTATTCCGCTTAAGAAAAAACTCTAAGTGCACCGTAGATTCCAAGAAAAGTCGAAATCAAAAACTGGCAAAACGTGGACTGAAGCAAAGAAGGAATAGAATAGGATACTAACGCAGGAATGTATGGTGAAAGTTAAAGCCCAGGCGCAAGGGAAAGTGGGAAAAGTAACAGTTGAAATAAAGTGATCTGTAGATGGACGCAACGACAGAAAAAAAAACCAAAATGTGTCTAAAGTTTTCTTTTCACAATAGGAGAAAAGTATCTCCCCTTGTTGGTTATACTGCACTGCGTCACTTGGGGGTTTGTAACGGACTGCCCTGGACTGGCTACTTGGTGGGAGTTGTAAGCCAAGCCAAGTTTGTTACTGCCAAGTTTCTTGTAACCCCTGATCGGAGGATGTTCTTGGCGCTTGATCCCTCTTAAACTCCACTTGTGTTCATCCTGCAATCAGAGGAGAGGTGGTGGTGGGGGGAAGGGTATAGATAAAACCACTGGATGCATTAGAAAAACGGAGGAATGATATTTACGTAAATATCTACACTTGTAATACTTTCTGGAAAATTTGTACGTTTATAGTAAATATTTGTAACATTGTTTATCATCATCATCTATTCATGTAGCGGGTCTAGTACCCTTTTTGCGGTCTTTGGCGATATTTTTCGCGGCTATTCCAAGGATGATTTTCCATCGAGAAAGATGGGTGTGCTGTTTTCATACGTTTCTGCGATTCAGTAAGTATTCAGCTACCGTTTCTGCCTATACTTTTTTTTTTATCCAGCCTCATTTTTTCTATCGCTGAACACAATGCGACTCCATTCATTAGCAGTCGAGAGGATCTCTGGGATGGCCACCGTCGGTGACCTGGGGATAGGTTCCATTTTTCTAATGCTAGTGCAGGTGCAGTGGTTTTATTCGTGGCGTCATGGTGTGTAGAGCCGACGGGTGTGACTTCAGGTAGTGATTGAGGGAACTCTGACGCCACAACTTTACGTCACGGACATCCTGAATCTCATGCGACAGTACAGTGTACCATTTTAACAGGACGATGTTTTCATCTATACAAGTATCCAGACTATCAAGAACCAGTTACAAGAGTGTGGGCCAGCTTACCTCAGGAGAGGATAAAACGGCTCCATGACACACTTCCCAGCATCACTACATACATCCAGGCCAGAGGGTGTGCTGATAAGTGGGTTCATATTGCAATGTTCTTTGCAAATTTCACTCGATTTCGGATTAACTGAAATAATATCACATACCCTCTCAACCTTTCAAGTTTCATTTCGTTTCCTCTTCTGTGTGCTGCTGTTTTGTCAGGCTGTGTATGTCTTACTGTCAGAGTATCATTTCACTCTGTAAATTTTCTGGTTTTGAGAGAAGTTTCTTTTAGAAGCACTAATCTCCTTTTGCCACTAAATTACCTTCAGTTTGATAAATTGAAGCTGCGCGGAGGTCGTAACTGGCCACAGAACTTTATCTGTAGAAGCTTTAATGACTGCACAGCACGTTGTTGTTCTAGCTACAGCGTTCGACGAGACAATATTATGTCAAAACGTCAAAGTGCCTCCCAGCACCCAAATCTGGGCAAAGGCATTCCCTGTGTAGGATGTTCCCCAAATATATTATCTTACCTGCATTAAAATTATTTCGTAAGATTTTTTAGTATCGTTACTCGTTCTTCTTGTATTTCCATAATATTTTTGTAGATTTTTATTTAATTTTTCGTGAAATGTTCCGTAGTCTCAGGACCGCGATTGGATAGTACTGGATGAATCCTTCGTCACTGGATGACTTCCAGCCAACAGCTAAAGCGCTCAGTTTTTCAGTCTCTAAGCATTTTTAGCAGTAGTTGTGTGTGTCCG
Source organism: Vandiemenella viatica (assembly GCA_031002005.1). Taxonomy (NCBI): domain Eukaryota; kingdom Metazoa; phylum Arthropoda; class Insecta; order Orthoptera; family Morabidae; genus Vandiemenella; species Vandiemenella viatica. Next base: position 115,204,475 of record CM061914.1, on the reverse strand, counting down.
CATGAAGGTCCAAAGAAGAGCAGCCCTGTTCGTGACAGGTATATATTGTTGGAGGGAAAGCGTAAGTGCGATGTTGAAGGAGTTAGGTTGGGAAGACCTGGAACACCGAAGGCGTTGCTCTCGACAGAAGCTAATTAAAAAATTCTCGACTGACGTATTTCGGAATGACAGCAAACAAACATTGCTACCAGCAACATTCATATCTAGGAATGACCGCGAAAATAAGATATGAGAAATCAGGGCCGGAACCGATTCATTTCTGTACTCATTTTTTTCCATGAGCGATTAGGAAATGGAATAGAAATGGTTTACCTGGCGAGTAAACTTAAAATCCGACAGGAGTCGTCCTCGATAAACCGCTCCGGCCATTCTGATCTGGGTTATCCATGGTTTTTCCATATCACTCCGGGTGAATGCCGGGATGACTCCACACAATAGCCCATGGGCGCCTCTTGTCATATCCCGTATATCCCTTCCAAACTATTACCCTTCCGGATAGGTGCATTTCACCCTCCGCCACACACTTTTAGTGAATCGCGTAGTAATAATAATAATAATAAGACTCAGTTACTGTCTTCTCCATTGCTTGCAATATTTGGACATTAACACCGTGTGAGGTCAAGGGGCAAGATCTGGCGCAATACGAGGAACTGTCAACTGAACTTTAAGGCTCATCATCTTAAAAGTAATCAGTTGCTTTCAGAAAAATCAATCAGAGAAGCTAAATACCTAGATTTGACAATAGAGCTGCTGGAAAATTTTTCACTTGATTGTAACAAAGCTTTTTACACTTAAGAAAACAAATTAGTTCCAATCAAATCTTTTCGGTTCAAAATAATCATGTCACAATTTAGTGCTAGTGTAAATACTTTTCATTCTTTTGCAGAAACATGATCTTGAGTACCTACCTTGTTCACTTGTAGTAGATATGTTTGTATCTTGGAATCTAACAAACATCATTCTATGCAGAAATCTAGTACTTTTAAGCGACCACTACAGTTTGTTTATTTAAAAGACTCCACAAATTGGTGCCTAAATTAATTACTGCAGTTTATTCCGGTGCGAGGCCATTACGTATAAGTACCATCAAGATGGATCGCCCTCACAATACACTGCATAGTACGGGAGATCTCCGCTTTGTTCGACAGGTCGATAGGATGACCTGACCTGCAATAGCTAATGCTACGAGCTAGCGTGCCAAGGCCAACTAGACAATGGAACGCAACAGCTTCATTAAAGTTGTAAAGGTCGCTTAAGAGGCATTACAGCGAACTTGACATCAAACCTGGGTAATATAGGCACTGGAATTATTTGCCCTAACTCAAGATGAGATTAATTGAAATTGCACGCTTGAAATCAGTGCCCTTCTGTCGTCAACACTTGTTGATTAACGTCTTCTGCAAATCTCTACATCGAATTTTTATTCGGAGCAAATCATATCGGGTTCGCTGCCAGTAACCATCTTCGATAACTGTTTCAAATCTTAGCAAGTAGTTATTATTTAGAATACACTTAACTGAGAAAGTATCGATAGCGGCATCGTTTTTTGTCCAGTTATCGCAGAGCTCTGAACATTCCTTTATTAATACGCTATAACTGGAGACGACAAAAAATTGAAACAGCGACTAAAGCCACCCAACTTCCCAGCAGAAATCAAACCATTAATATTAACATCATGGGACCACCGCATAAACCAAAGTGAAGCCGGTTTCGATTGTTTACATTTTGTGTACATTTAAGTGTAATAAGGCATTGCGTAAACAGGAACAAAATATTTTGACTATCATGGCCTGCAAACTCTATACATCTTGTGACTGTTAACAAAAAATCACTAGACTTATTACTTCTGCTCCTCAACTGAATGGCCACGGAAAACTCTTGTTATATACCCACGAACATGAACACTTAGTCCATAGTAAAAATGATATGGAAGTAACGGAAGGTTATTTACTGAAACTATAATACGCTATCGGAAAAACATCAATAGCCTACCTATAGTAACAATATTAATTTAAGTATTAATAGAGTAATAGCGTGTGTAATTAAGGAACAAGTAAATATTTGCACTTACAGTCTTGACTGGGAAGACAATGTTGTGAATTACCATTAATTGTCAACGGACATCTAATTATCTTCTTGCGCAATACGGTTAAACATCCCACATACATTTAGAACAATTTACTTGTCCCCATATTATTCATCCTGATCTTTTGAGATGGTACGTTGCTAAAAAAATTATTGAGGTACGATTGCTGGTTATCAATCATACAAACATAAAACAGTTCTGCGTATGTTGCTGGCAACGAAATGATATGGTTCATTTTATAAACGTCTATGATTACGATTAATCCATTTATATCCTACTTGAAACCCCGAACACCTGGTTTGTATCAGCTACCAATATAAAATATTAAGTGAGATATTTGACAACTGTATATATTAAAAAATAAAATGTAGGTCAATTAAAATAACCATTTTCCGTACTCGTCGATATCGGAAGGTAACTTAATTAGGTGAAAATTCGAAATTTAATCTTCTAATGGACTGCATGTTTGACCGTTCGAATAAACCGTTTCGTTTAAACAGGATACGCTATCTGCTTTTACTAGGACAAACTCTATGAATATTTTAACTCAAATTTGATTGATCTGATTTTACAAGTTCCATATTTGATTGGCAATTAATGTGTTATTGACCTAACCAGATTTTGGTATGGTGCGCAGACTTCCGCGATCGTTGTCGATATTGTATTGGTTGTCCGGGTTGGACCGCGTCAATTTATGAAAACCTAACGTTTCGGCGATCATTTTTGCGGCCTTCTTCAGAGGACTGTCCTCTGAAGAAGGCCGCAAAAATGATCGCCGAAACGTTAAATTGACGCGGTCCAACCCGGACAACCAAGACAACACAGATTTTGGTATGTTTGTTCTTTTCTGAATGTCATTAAAAATCTTATTAGAAAATAATTTCATACTCAATAATTTCAAAACTACCAGGGAAAATACCTGCTATTAATTCAAATGCGATGTTATGACAATCTTACTATACGCAAAACAGACACTAATGCTAAGTTTCCTGTAGAATAAATATTAAGTAAAATTAATCTAGTTAATATATGCTGCAGAAATTGAAATTAGAGAAAGATTTAAACCGAAAATTATAAAAAAAGTTTACGAAATAAGAAGAATTGTATAAATCTAATAAAAATCAGAAAAAAATAGTATTTTTTTATTAAAATTTTAAAAAGAAGAGATTATCAGTTTCTTGCCCAGATACCAACAACAAGTAGCTATACGCAATTATGTAAGAATCATCATTCACTATTTTCCTTAACAACCAACTGAACAATTTATATAAGGTATAGTTGAACCTTACGTGTGTAACAGTCAGATATTACAACGTCAAATGAAATAACAACCGGATAAATTAAAGCAGTGGTGTGTTATCATTGGTTAAAGGCGAATAATTTTAATTTCTGATTTAAGACTGATTCATTCACAGTAAAATCGTATTAATAATACAAGGGTAAACATTTCAATCGAACCGTGGAGACAAAGTTGCATCCTATTGCGTAACTGGAGAATAATGAAGTTAACTCTTTACCGAAATTATGAATGGGATTTCTAAAAGTTAAAAATTCCGAGCTTTGTCCCACCTGTGTGAATATATTAAAGAATTTAGATTTCTGCTACTTTACTGGATTTATCAGTCACGTCGCTTGCGACTTAGTTATTCTCGACGAATTTTCGATTGATGTAAGGCGGATAACTGATAATTACACTTTTTAATTAATTTATGGGCATATCTTTTCTTTAATTACTACCAGTACAACAGAGTAAGGGCGTTATTAGTCTATTGTTATCATTCCTAACAATGTATGATGGAGTTAACATGCTTTAATTGATGGCACATGCAGAAAGTTATATGAGAGTTTCATTAAGATCCTTCTTTTATTAGATGTTCACTCACATTAGGAAGACCTATAATTTCTTTTAACTGAACATATTTTGTGTTTCGTAGCCACATTACGGGGGTACAAAGAAGGATAACAATCTCTGAAAGAACTGAAAGGAATCCATAACAAAGAGCTCATTAAAAAAAGAACCAGATATTTGAGCGCTTGTATAAAGAATATAACCGTTCGTTCGACTTCAAAGAGAGCTGCGTTATATTCTTAATTTCCAATAGTTGAACAAGTAAAAAAAAAAAAAAAAAAAAGGTTCAGGTTTCTAACAAATAAGTGTCCTAATATGTACTCAATTCTGTCGTCTATTAATCAGATGTTGCTATGATAGTACATTTATATAGTACACTAGCACGTACCCGCGACTTCGTACGCGTGGATTAAGAATTTTTTTTGCCAGAATTAAATATAGAAAGTTGTTGGTAACGAAATATTGATCCCAAACAATATCGAGTCGGAATAATATGACAGGAAAGCTATCACTATATCATTGTACCGTCGAACCTGTCTCTTGAAGAGAATCAATTTCCAACTTATTTCTGTCACCATTCGATAAGGTCTCAAAATTTCGTGACTACAACTGTTAATCATACTGGAAAAAATATCCTGTGCCCTTCATACAGATTTCCTTATAAAATTCCATCGCAATGATATAGCCATTTAGTCGTCAAAACGTGACAAAAAGACAGAGACTTACTTCCGTATTTATAATAATATTACTGTGGTTCACACTCACACACTGACTGCGAACAACACCTGAGGGATTATTATAACGTAAAAAAGTGTACACCTACAACATTGCAAGACTACCTACGATTTGCCTCGCATTGCACCCCTAACTTTCTAATATCTACAGTTTAACATTCAATCCGAATAACCTACGGCCCAGGCCTGACTCTTACGATGAAAAACAATTTTTAAAAATCTTAGCCTCCACGGAGATTTGAACCGGAGACCACGACGTTCGTAAGCAAGCGCTTCAACCACTTTTTTTTTTTTTTTTTTTTTTTTTTTTTTTTTTTTTTTTTTTTTTTGTTAAAAAACAGTTTAGACATTCATAACAGCAAATTTTACAAATTTGAATAACAGAATTTCTTTCTGGATTTCTGGTCATAACTAATCTAAAGGATTACAATTTGTCTCATCTCAGACTCTTCACTCGTTTTCGACGGGGCGCCCGGGGCGTATGGGAAGCTCGAGGGGTCCACTGTGGCGGCTGCAAGGCCTCGTGGGGGGTACTCATTGTCGGCGGTCTCTTCTTCCTCTTGCGTCAATCCGCACTTCAGTTCGTTGCTGGGTGTCGGTTCTGACGTGGGAACATCTCTTACCGGCGTCTTTTCTTCGGAGTCGGTATCTTCCGTCTTGCTTCACCATCGTTGTCTTGACTTACTGGTATCTCTCGATAATTGGGGGGGCTGGAACTCTTATTTCTTCTGTTGGTTTTATGGAGGCATTATCACGCTCAAGAAGCGTGCGAACTTATCTTTGTATTTTTCCCTTTTAAGTATTTTGTTGTGTTCGATGGTTAGGTAATACCAGAAGTCCTCTATTGACATCTCTCCTCTTCTTCTGATGACGTAGTGGGTGTAGTTGCCCAACAGCCAAAAGTGAGCGTTCCTTTTAGTCGCAGGATAAATTGTAACATCTGGGAATAAAATATCTTCGGGCGTGAATTTCTGTGGAGTAGTTCTATTGATTATGGCTAGTTTACTTTTCGTCCACCTCCATATGTCTGGAACTTCACATCCCAGCAGACGATGTTGTATCGTATCCTCTAGATTACAGCGTGGAAGGGCAAAGGTGTAGTGAGAACAGCTTTTCATTTGAGTTTATCTTCCTATGTATTACTCTATGCCAAGTGGAGCGTGCGTGGCTATTGATGTATTCATTGTGAACATTCTGCCATATTTTTTTCCAGTCGTCTCCTCTGTACGTAATTTCTAGTTTGCTTTGCGTCTCTCTTTGCAACATGTCATACAGTTTCTTAGTTGTTGGAATAGGCTCACCGCTGGTTATGTTTAAATAGCTATTTTCTATGTAGAATATGCGAAAATGTCTTAAATTTGCATTTATATGGCTGATATCGACTGGTGCCGTACTGCTTCGTGGTTCTAGTTCGTTTAATGTGTACCCTGTTATACTACTTTCCATGTCTTTACGGTGTTTGTACATGTTCCTCATGTAGATGTCGGTACATTTCGTTTGTATATCCACGAGCTTCAGTCCTCCTTTTTCATATGGCATCTTAAGTATTTTGTGATGGATCTTAAAAATGTGTCCACTCTGTATGAACCAATTTATCGCCATTTCCATTTTCTTTGCTATTTCAATCGGTATTGGAAATATGTGAGCTAGGTACCACAGTTTTGGGAGGGCAACTGTGTTTATCAGCTGTATTTTTTGTATGGTATTTAGTTCTCTGTTTGAGAAATCTTTCATCTTGCTCCTAATTGCTGCTAATAGCGTCCTCCAGTTTGCAGCCGATGCTTTCTGTGGTGTATTATTAAATTCAATGCCTAATATCTTTATTTTGTCACGTGTTGGTATCCAGCTTGTACTCTCCGCATCCATAGTACCACTTATTTTCAGACTTGCGGATTTTTTTACATTGAGTTTTGCGTTTGAAGCCCTTTCGTATGTCCTTAGTAACTCCCGTATTTTCTGTATGTCTAATGAGTTGTTGGTGATAATATTTATATCATCTGCGTACGCGCACACCGCAATTTTATTCTCTCGGATTTTTAATCCAGTAACCGTATTGTAGACTGCTGCTAGAAAGGGCTCAACTGCGAGTGCGAACAAAAGCATGGACAGTGGGCATCCTTGTCGTATGGATCTTGTTATTCTTAATGACTTTGTTATTACCCCGTTTATGAGTACTCTTGATGTCGCTTGGTGTAACAGCGTGTAGATTATATTACATATTTGCTGGCTGAAGCCCATCTTTTCCATAGTTACTTTTAGATATGTATGGTTTATGCGGTCAAAGGCTTTATTGAAATCTAATGACAGGACGGATGCTTTTGCGTTTGCAGCCTTCGAGAGTGCAATTGTATCTCTGATGTTTGTTATTGTTTGAATTATCGATCTGCCATTCCCAGTACAGGTCTGATATTCCCCTATTACTTTCTCGGATACATTTCTAAGCCTTATGGCGATAATTCGACTGAATACTTTATAGTCCGAGTTCAGCATAGTGAGTGGTCTAAAATTTTCTATGTCTTTCTTATCTGGTTCTTTGGGGATTAATATAATTAATCCTTCTACTAGTTCAGTTGGAGCTGTGTTCGTAGTCAATAGCTCGTTGTACATGTCTTCAAATTCTTGTTTTATTAAGTCCCAGAATTCCATGTAAAATTCTATTGGTAGTCCGTCCGGGCCAGGTGACTTCATTTTCGGGCTTCTTCTTATGGCGTTTTCTATTTCTTCCCGTGTTATTTTCTGGTTTATGGTTTCATTGTCTTGTTGAGATAACACCGGCTTGATGCATTGTAATATTTTGTTGACTTCTTCTTTATCAATTGTCTCTTCTGTATATGTTTTGCTTAGGTATTTTGTTACTTCTTCCTCTATTTGTTTTTGATCCACAAGTCTGTCTCCTCCTTCTGTTTTTAGCTCAGTTATTAGCTTTCTTTTTGCGTTCTGTTTTTCTTTGACAAGATGGAAGGTTGATGTTGTTTCTTCTTGTTGGATGGAGCCCATTTTTGCTCTTATTTGATATCCTAGCAGTTTCCTGCTTGTTATTTTAACTATTCTGGCTTTGAGTTGTTTTATTTTCCGGTAGTTTTGCAACGTTTCTATGTTATTGCTACATAGCTCTCTCAAGGCCATGAAAAGGAATTCTTTGGTGCTATTTTCCCATTGTTTTTTCTGTCTGGAGTAGTTTATCATGGCGTCTCTGAGTTTGGGTTTTGCACATTCCAACCACCATTGCATTGTTGTATTATATTTACTTTTTTGCCTCTTGCAATGGTTCCACTTGTCGTTGACTACGTGTTTCAGTTCGTTTTCGGTTAGAAGGGAGGTATTTAATTTCCACTGCCCCCTTTTTCTGATTATTTTTTGCGGGTCTAAGTTTATTTTACAGTGGTATGCATTGTGGTCTGAAAAGGCTAAAGGCCAGATCTCTACTGAGGAAACTTTGCTGGTTATGTCAGGTGAGATATATATTCTGTCCAGTCTACTTGCTGTGCTCTCAGTGGTGTATGTAAAACCAGGAATTTGCCCATTTTTTACTTCCCAACTGTCTGGCAGTGTTAATTTTTTTATTAAATACTCGAGTTCTTTGCATTTGTTGAAGTTTGGGTATTGGTCTTTTGGAGATATGACGCAGTTAAAGTCTCCTGCAAGTATTAGACTGTTGCAGGTATCTGTCAGTAATTGGGTTATCTCTGTTTTGTAGAAATATCTTCTGCTTTCTCTATTTTGAGTTCCGGAAGGCGCATAAATGTTTATAATGCGCGCTCCGGCTATCATGCAGGCTATGCCCCTTCCATTTTCTAAGATTTCGACGTTTTGGATTTCGATACCCTCCTTGGTTTAAAATTGCCGTTCCTAGACCGTTATCTATGCCGGGATTCTTCAATTCGTTGTATCCAGTGATGCTTAATGCACCTTCCCAGGCCACTTCCTGAAGGAGCGCTATATCTACCTCCGCCGCCCATAGATATTCTTTTAGGCATTGTATTTTTGTTGGGTTCTTTATCCCATTTACATTTAGGGTTGACACACAGTATGTTTGAGTCCGCGTTGTACTTCTATCTGCCATTATGTATTTTTACAGTCACGTGTAGTTGTATCGTTCATATCTCTGCTTCATTTGTTATATCTTCTTCCTCGGTGTCATCTAGTTCTTCCGACCATAGGGATATATTCTCTTCACGGGCTATATCCATGTCATGTGTTTCGACGGTCTTGTTTTCGTTGTTGCTTGCTTCCTTGTTGTGGTTTCCGCTATAGGGAAGTTCAGCAGATTTTGTTTCTGTTTGAATGGCGGGGATTTTCCTTGATTTTTCTGCTAGTTCTTCTGCTATTGAGTCCACTCTCCTCCTTTCGAGTCTTGGCCTTTTGGTATTGGGTGTATTTTCCTGCTTTCGTTCTCCCATTGATAAGGCTTCATTTTTCTCTAAGGGTACTGTAAGCAATGGGTATTGTTTGGCATATGGCACGGTTGTTTTTTCGTCTTTCAGTGGTGTTTCGGAAGAGCGTGTTTTGACATTTTTGTTGTTTCCTTGCTCTATTGTGAGACCGTTTTCTTTTTCGTACATCGATTCTTGGGGTGCTTCTGTAATAAGTGTATTCTCAATCTCCATTGGGGTGTTTGGTTGGTTATCCGTTTCCATTTCTAGCACAGGTTCATCATTTCTTGTTGTATTGATTCGGGTAGTACCGTTTGTCACATTAGCATATGTTTCTTTTAGCGGCTCCCCTGTAATGGCTGTATGGGGGGCCAGCCGTTCAGATGGTAGTTGCAAGGGTCTCCTTTGAGTGCATTCCGCCTTGAGGTGATCATTGGAATTACATATGACACACGTTCTCGGCTGTCCTTCGTAAATGACAAGCGCCTTAAACCCTGCAATATTTACATACGAGGGTATGTGGGATTTTAGATCGATTTTGACAGATCTGATACCACTGTCTACCACGAATCTCCTACTACCATATCTCTTGTCCGATGTTACATTGAATATTGTACCGTATTTTTCGAAAGCTCTCTGTATGCTATTTGTTGAGATTTCGAAGGGGACGTTATGGACCTTAACATTTCTTATACCTAGACCAGCATGCGATATAGAGACGCTGCTTACCTCGCCGTTGCTGTGGACGAATTTTCTTTCTCCATTAGTCTCCTTTATGATACGCAGACACTCCTCTTCATCTCGAAGCTTGACGTACACCACATTGGCGAGGAAGTCGACTTGAATGCCGTACACACTCTCCTCTCGTAAGCCGATTTCATTGTAGAGCCACTCGTCGATTTCCACTGCCTTTGGACGCATGTACCCGTAAGCGAAGGAAAATTTTATCGTAGATTTTCGTACGAATTGATTTGCTTCCATGACTTTCACTAGGTTTTGTTGTATCTACTTGGTAAACACTTAACCACACAACACCAGACACCAGGAAAAATGCGAAGCGACCGCTCACTACAGCCGGCCGCAAGCGACTGAACCACTGAGCTGCCAGTCCACTACACGGAAACACGGTACGGAGACGTCCATATCCAACGTGTCTGTCTATCGCCGTATTTCGAAGTTATGAGACAACATGTGTTATTTATACAGATAATTTTTCAACCAAATGTAGACAGTATTTTTCCCCTTGTTTCAAAGGATAAGTGTGCAAAGTTTCATCGAGATCGGATGAAAACTGTGGATTTGTATGAATAACAAACAAACTAACAAACAAACATACATTCATCTTTATATATAAAGATTACGTCGTGTTCAGTTTAGACACAGAGGTCGATTTAAAGTAGATGGCATTCGGGACACGTGATCGATAGCTTCCGCCTCGAGATTCGGTCACTTTTTTTTGTCCTTGCCTGTAATGACCCCATTCCTCATCATGTCATAACAGACTCCAATTTCCGCAGAATGGTTTCTACCACAAAGCAAAGGACGCTAGGGGTCAAACAGGGAGTGCTGTTTCATATCTGACACACAAACAGCAGTGATGCTTCCTTAAAACGGCCATGGCCGATTTCCTGCCCATTCCTTGCCACCCATCCTTTCCCGTCTTTAAAGACCCTGCTGTTAAGAGACGTTAAGCAGTTAAAAAAAAATAAAAATAGAAGGAAACTGCTAAATACTACCGGTATGTGTAAAGTAACATAACGTACAGCCATGTGAATCGTTTCAATTTTTTTTCTGCTATCTGGATTTGATTTATAAGGATTGTGGGTTCCATTTCAGTGCTGTGCAATAATGGATTAGATTATATGTTGCTCTAACCCTATGTTGCAATTATTTTTTATTCTATTGGTTCTTTTCGGCTCGTCGATAATGTGTTCATTAGAGACGAGGGAAGTTGGGGGCAATGAATGGGAAGATAATGTTCACGCCATTCTGAATGAACCATACTCGTATTCGCTCGAAGTGATTTGTGGAATTCATCGAAAATCGAAATATGGATGACCGGACGAGAACTGAACCTGGATCCTCCCAAATACCATGCCTGAACTTTAACCACTGTCCCACCAGACTCAACTGGAGCACAACATGAGGAGGTTGCCAATTTAAAATTCAGATTCGATTCATTATGTGTTTTATAAAAGCTCTTGGTAAGAAGTATTATGTGGAAAAGCAGTAACAAGTGCTTCTTCGCTGTTGTAGAGAAAATCGTCATTGAAATATTCCGTTGCGCTCAAATACTTTCTACGTGCAGATATTTAAAGGGAAACTCGCTGCGGGCAACTTTATTTATTTACTCAAATATGTATACATATAATTCCCGGCAATCAGTTTCAACAGTTATGCATACGATAAGTTTTTTAAATGCCTTTAGTTGTGGAAAAACCGACGGCGTCTCGTTTCGATCCTCCCATCCCCTACTGTGGGGATGAACATTTGTGCTTCAATTGTAGCGGTCCAGTAACGATATTTGTACTTGATACCTGCCACAGCGCAGCAAATATTTTTTAAATATAACTTTGTTTGAGAACAGCGTATTGAAGTTCGAAAACGCTGAGTGTTTTTTTTTAAAAATTCTTTTTTTTTCAACAAACGGCATTTAAAAAACTTATTATGTGAATAATTGTTAAACTGATTGCCAGGAATTATCCGTATACACTGTTGAATAACAAGATTCGATCAGGAAACGAAGGGCTACGCGCACTTTTAAAGCTCCGTAACTTAAAAAGTGTTTGAACGCACAGGAGTATTTCAATGCCGATTTACTGGACAACGGAAAAGAAGCGCTTGTTACTGCTTTGCCACGTTACGCCTCTGGCCATGAGTTTTCATAACACACAGTGTGAATGGAATCTGAATTTTACAGTTGGCGACATCCTCTGGGCGAACAACTGAAAAACCCAGGATACCATTACCGTAAGTTAAAAATGCGAATACTTGTTATCTGAATTTTAAAATACATTGCTTGATATCACTGTTGATACTAAACTTTGAGGAAAGGATAAATGCACTTTCTTCACAATTAGCTATTTCAAATTAATACAGAAAACCTTCCTTGCTTTTATCTTCAGTTCCAATTAACGGCAGTTCATTGTTTGTTGTCTAAAGGTTAAGAATTATTGCTGGGTAAACAGTCGTAATTATTTTTCACTGATAAAGTGATTCTTTTGATAAATTAACACTTTTGTGTGAACGTACTTTGGAAATCAACATTATCTGTCGATCATCATATCATTTTAAGCGACTTGTGGATCAAAATGAACCAAGCAGCGTAATAAAAAGACGGTGCAAAGATTGTACCCAGATGTACTTACAATAGTTCAAATGGCAAGTGTCCTTCCAATGGAAAAGGTGAACACGACATGTTTTTCAGTTATTGTGTTTTCTGAACTCCCCGGAAACTCAACTAATAGCGTCCTTTTCTTCGCCATGGCCACATAAAGTTGATGACGTCACCATCAGAGTGTCACAAAAAAAGTCATCAAGGACTTATGCTTATTGAACTGTTGTCTCTTCATTCAGTGAATAATTTTTTAAAAATGTATCCTTTTTTATTAACATTTTCTACTTTGTACAAGTTTTTCTAATAAGTCGATGTTCTTTCAATAAAAATAAAGATTTAAATTATAATTATCTTGTTATTTTTTACTTATCCCATACAGCAAATATGTCTTCGGTACTGTCAAGTCTGCGAAGTTGAACATACTGTTTTTTATGCCATTTCTAATAAGCACTTGTAAGAAGTATCGAAACGCCTAGATAATTTAATTTTAGCACAAACCGGTGAATTTCGCTAACCTATTTATTATCTCTTTTAATTGATTAAGTATTCAAACACAATGAGATTCTCTACGTTGCTCACGAAGAGCCATAAAAAAAAAAAAAAAAAAAAAAAAAAATAAAGTATACAATTCTTCTTCTCATTCCGAAGAACTAGTTGAGCTAACGTTTCTCATCTTCGAAAACTGTTACAATACTGCGAATATGTGTGAATATTTAAAAGAAATGCTTTAAATGCCTCAGCACCTTTTTTTTAAATAAAGTTGCAAGTGGAAATGTAGAGTTACTTCATTGAAGGCTAACTGTATCTCAATTTGAAGAGCTGTTGTGAAATATTTTTGCCGATACATAAAAAAATGACACCGTTATGAAGCAATTTTTTGATAGCAGAGTCTCTAAAATCCTTGTTCTTATAATTTTTATTCTTAAAATTCCACTGAATTTTCTCACTTTCATAGAGTTCTAAGGATTTTAAGCCTCTGCTTCACTCCGCTTACGCGACTTATTAGTTGTCGCCATCTTGATTGTTGAACTCGCACGCCAGTAGTTGGTCGTGAACCGAGTCCACTATCCTCAGTCAACTGTCTGTCTTGTACCTGTTGACACGAGGAGAGTGGACTATCCAGTGCTGCGCGCGCGACAAGACAGTACACTCGTTCCAGTCAACTCGCGCCGTGTTAACGCGTCCTTAATAAGAAAACGTCCATAAACTACGTGGCTCGGTCTAGGGGAGGGAGGGCGCAGTGCTGTCTGCCTCTTGGCTTTGAATATCCGTAGATGGCCACAAAAATTTCCGTAGATTGGGTACAAAAATCCGGAGACTCGCTCAATGAAGCACTGAAACAATAGTTATTGAAGAGAGAGTCAAAATTAAGAATACTTTTTATTTCCAGGTCTTTGAAATTCGAAATACAAAATAATATTGTACATTGAAAGTAAGAAATATCTCTGTTCATGTTTTATACAGCGTCAACCTTTTTTTTTGGGGGGGGGGGGGAGGACTATACAATATTTATTTTCTTTGTTGACATTACATTTAGCATATCTTCGGTTACAAGAAATGTTAAATACTGCGAACACTTTGACTCTCTGATATTGGTTAAGCCTTCTTGGAAGGCACTGCTTTGTAAGCCGTGCCAACGAGCGTGTCACCGTGCATAAAGAGTGTGCGGTCTTTTAAGATCTATAAAATCTTTAATCGAACAAAATATTTCAATCGTTGGTTCACACGAGCGGTTGCAAGGAAACGATTAACAATTATTGACAATTTTGTAATGCATTAATACTATACGCTCAAAGTTTAACAAAACACCAATATAAGAAAAAGTCAACAAATAGTAAAAAATAGCAAAAATCCGTAAATATTTTAACAAAAACCGAAAATCCTAACTTGTTATAAAAATCCGTAGAACTACGGATAAATCCGTAGAAATGGAAGCACTGGGGAGGGGTTGGCTCGAAGGCTACGCTCTGCTACGTTGGGGGGGGGGGGGGGGGGGAGGGGGGAGGGAGGGGAGGAGATGGGTTCCGAGCCAGGCCACGTAGCTTTCCATTTATATTATTTATCACAGTTAAAATTAGGTACAGAACACAGAACAGCATGTTAATATTAATTTCCTTCATTTAATTATCTCTGTATGTAATTTAGAATAGTCTGACAAGAGAGAACAGGACAAAATGTCTTCTGGAATCAAAAGGGGAAAAAAGCTACGTGTTACGTTGGGGGGGGGGGGCAGAGGCAAAAGCTAAGTTGGGCTACGTGAGGGGAGGGGGGAGGGGGGATTCACAGGTGGTCAAAATGGAGCTCCATGGTTTATGGACGTTCCAAAGCAGTACTCGTGACTTCACTACTGACTCGTGACTTCCTGAAACACGTGTAACGCGTCGAGCCATATACTGTCTGTACGCGGAAAGGCATCCCACGCCGCAAAAAGGGAAACCGAGTTAAAATGTTTGAGAGAGCTAATAAAGCTCGCCCGGTGCGAGTCGGAAACAATTTTAATCGGGGAGCGCAGTCGACGCCGCGGCGGTCCGGTTTGCCCTTTGTTTTCAGTCGATAGTCGGCCGCTTCACTGCGGCTTCGGGCGCGTATTGATTCGACCGCCTGTTTACATTGAATTTGTTTCATAGCACAGACACAACCGCAGTCCGGTGGACGGGGAGGCGAAATACGATTTTATTAATACCGCACGCAATGGGCAGCGACTGCATTTGGAAGATTGATTGCTGCCGGGACGCCGAGATAGCCTTGCATCAGCTCCCGTGGTATCACACCGCGATTTCGGACAGATTAATTATGATGTATGTTCCCGTGTAATTGTGTTTTCTTTTTGCTTATGACTTAACGCCTCGGCGACGCCGAGGTCATTGTGCAGAATATTATTTGAACTATTAACAGTAGCACATGTAATTGTAATAAAAAGTCGGGATTTGTAAATCAAATATTGATTCATATTTTATTAATTTTCAAAGAATGAAAACGTAAATTTTCTTTTATCAGGAATTATTTACAAGAAACTAAAGCAAATTAGTTTTTGTTTTTGTTTATGGTTTTACGCCTCGTAGACTTCGAGGTCATTCGAGTTGGGGAAGGATGGGGGGCGGGCACAAGAAACGGGAAGGAATTCGGTCATGTCCCTCTTAAAGGAAGCATTCCGGCATTCGCCTGGAGTAATTTGGGGAAACCATGGAAAACCCAAATCTGGATACACGGACGGGGATTCTATCCCGCGGCCTCCGGAATGCGAGGACAGAGCGTTACCGCTCACCCACCACGCTCCGTATTAGTTGTTAAACATGATCATGAAATGATTTTAAACTCAGACTTTTAAGGACAGGGACTGCTTTGTGGATAATGTGATTCTGTCGATACTTAAAAAACTTACGGAGCGAGGTAGATAGATTTAATTTAATTTCAATTGCAATGGAGCGCACACGCTCCGGTGGCTATGATGTCCTTATATACTCACCTTGCCATAGCATAATTTTTCACCATTCACGAATTCAAATTCTTCAGTGTTTTTGGTCAATTGTCCATTATTTCCGTAGGTAATTTACGCCAGTTCCTGTCTCCCCCTACCTTTTTTTTTAAATACACTCTTTTACCTGCATTAAAGGGCCACGTTATGATCATAGTTATCTCTTCACTTCAATGTATAAAACAACTAACGAAGTAATACCGACAAACGAAAAACTTTTCCGGATTCATCTCTCGGCAACTGACCGATGCCACAAATGCGGCAACACAGACACCCTTTTGCACCGCTTCTCGTGCGGCGAAACACAGCGCATTTGGATATGGCTGAAATCCATGATAGCACAGCTGGACGGAACCACAACTTCATTACAAGAAATCCTCAGACCGGATAAGACCCGCATGGAAACAACATGCCGTAACATGGTTGCTAGGCCACACAGTACTATATGTTTATCAACATCACGATAAAAAATACAACAACTACATTTCCTTCATGGAGAGAGAATTCACTAAGGCGACCACTTCTCCCCGTTACGTCAGCTCATAAGGCAACGCACTGCACTCCCTCGTAATGGACAGACACCCAAGCGTCCAGTAACAACACACACAGGGGCGCCAATCCGGAAGAAGACCGCAGAAGAAGACTTCTCTCATTGCAGCTGCCGAAGAAAACACAACTCACCGAACGACCACGCTGCAAGCCCACAAGAAGCGTACATTGTGAATGATCATCTTCAACAGACTATAAGAAGCATGTATCTCGTATCTCGCATCCAAGAAGTCTGTATCTTGCATCTTAAATCTTTGTACCTTGTACCACACTTTGATTTTGTGTCTTGTATCTTGTACCTGGCATTGATACCTAGAAATCATACTTGTATTTGCACCTAGTCCCATACATCTTCGAATTTTGTAAACAATACCTAGCAAAGTAATTTTAAAAAAATGTACAACTCCTAATTATTCTACTAATATTCTTCCACGCACTATCGCGATTATAAGCCTTGAACAGACCATACATTTTCTTCATCCGCCCTCTGTCTTCCAATGACTCCCAACCCGGCTCCTTCATCATGTCAGTTACGGTAATTTCCGCAAACAAATCTAGCTGCTCTCCTTTAAACCCCCTCCAGCTCCCCCATAATATGAATCCCACATTGGCTGGAGTCTGGATGTAGTGAGCTAATTAGTCGGAGTGATTTGAAAGTATAACAGTATTACTTAAGTAGTTTTTCGGAAAACGTAAGCAACGTGGCTTGAACGGAGATGTTGAACCACTCAATCGCGCAAGATGATAACTTAATAAAAAAATATGCTGCGGATGGATACTATCACCACTACTCATAAAACACTAGTGCACTGAATCTTGATTTATTATAGAAACACGCAGCTCAAAATGACTACACATTCCTGCAGCACACAGAACCACATTTCTTTTGAGGTTTTCACTCGGGCTCTTGCTAGCGCAATGCCCACGTAACAAGTCTATATATCTATTCCTTTCAAATTTCTCTACAGTTGCTGTTGCAGACAGTATAGCCAACAATGAAACGTACACGCTACAAACTTAAACGCTACCCAAAGTTTAAAAGAACTACTGCACTGATGGAATGTCTGACTACATTAATACACATATTGTGTTATAATATTTACAAACACGTGGTAATTAGTTGATTGAAAGCCGGTAACAACCTCAAACCGCCGAGATGCACCTCTTGATGTATGAAAACCAGTTGTTACTACGCCAGAACAAGCTCGTTCACAGCAGTCTCTTGCACACGCAGTCATGTCGCTCTCACATGATGCTGACTTCCATCTACGAGGGGCAGTCAGAAAGTTCTCGGAATTCTGTCATAGTGTTGGCATTTGTGATGCAATTGTTATGAGTTTGACAGGTCTGAACAGGCCATAACAGGCAGTGTGACTTTAGTGTAGCTGAAGATAAGTCTGTGTGGTAATCAGTTGGTGCGATGTCGTAGTTTGAGCAAAGGGCGAACATCAAGTAGGGAAATCTGCTTCAGAGACTTTGTTAGCCCTACAAACAGTTTACGGTGACGATTCGTCAAAGAAAACAGCCGTTTATGAGTGGTTTTCAAGATTTAATTTGTACAGAATTTAATCAATCAGTAACTCTCTTGTTTAATTAACAAGAAACCTATAAGTTAACCGGACTTACGCTTCTTACCAAAGAAGCAAGAAACTGAAGATGGCATCTGTGATACAAGTCGCTGTGCAAAAATCGTTCTTGCTACGGAGGAAGATTAATACTGTGAGAAACTGGGTTGTGAAAAGAAAAATGAACGGAAATTAAATAATCACAGGTAATGACATAAAGCCCCCCCCCCCCCAAACACCATAAAATGGAAGGTACACAAAGCGTAAAAAAGTCAAAAATAATTTGTCTCGAGGATGGGTGCTTAAAAAAAAGTATGAATGCTGCAATCTTAAGTCGCGATTTTTTGCAGCGGGGAAACAAGCAATCTGCTCCGTGTGACGAGTCTTTCTGCTGTGTTGATTGACTTGCGTTGAGAGCACACTTCTCCGTACCTGCTTTATGTGCCTTTTGTTGCTAGTAGCTCCCCAATTGTCCTCACAATGCCCCGTCCCCACCGTAAATTTTTAATTCTCATCGGAGATCGATCAGCTAGGGGGAGCTTCCAAAGAGTCGCGTCGACAATTGCCACTCTAATAAATTCTCAGGTTCCAGCGATAACGTGAAACTTTCAAACAGCTTAAAAAACTCGTATAATTTTCACTGTCGGTCTAATAACAGTAAAATGTGCGAAGGATGGTAACGACAATGATTAGATATTTGTTCGTCATAACATGAGTTATTTCTTCATAACCTCATCCTGAATTTACATTTGATTTTAGGTCTAAATCATTCGAGGAAAATGATGCGTGCTCTTCGAAGGGGGCATGTCGAAATTACCTCCCGTTTTCAGTAAAACTTAAATAATTATTAATACAAAGAAATTCTCCACAGCGAGCCTGGTTACTATGTCATAAACTACTATATAATTTCCTAAGCTCACTCACCTCGATAGCTATTGGCTGGAGAACGGTGACGTCAGCGACCAGCCTTCACTCGCAAGTTAACAGCGACCAGAGATATCATTAAAACAATTAGAAGTTAAGCCAAGCAACTGATACCAACTTAATTGCCATAATGTATAATAAATAAACTTAACGGTTGAATACATGTCGTTAAAGAAACAACATAAAATAACTTAAATTACTGTTGATCTTTGCCGTAACTACGAATGTCAGTTGTCATTCCAGCTTAGGCCAAATTTCAATTTAATTAAAACATTCAATAATGTTGCTGCTTGTTCAAAGTTTATACATTAAGGTTCATTTGCTTTTTACATATTTTATTGACCACTTTCGCTAACGGTCTTTGTACATGTTCTATGTACGTCAGTTATTACGCTATTTAAAATGGATATCAGACCAAATATGTTACCGAATCGAATATACTAGCAATTCATTTCATCGGTTTTACTTTCTTATTTAATAATCTGGAATCTGTATTAAGTTCTTTGACCGTTATGGATACTATGAACAAAGATTATATTATTAATGTTTGCTCAGCCTCAATAAAAAACAACGTGATGCTTTCGAAGCAATTGCGCACTCCCTTTTGTGTAGTGGTCTTTTAGTATCAAATACAAGTCAAGTTTTTATTGCAGCAAGTTGGAGTCTAGCCACCACGACCAAACAATTATATAATAACGCGATCGTCTCTTTCCGTGTTTAATACGTCTATTAATACTTCTGAGTTCTTCAAGCTCAAGAGATTTGAAACAGAGATCAAGTTCGTATTTGGCCAGAACAGGTCAACTTATCTTAATCTTTTACCCTAAAAACTCTAACTATTCTAGACCCGTAACGATTACGACAAAAAAAAAAAAAAAAAAAAGCTACAGAACGACGTAAGTAACTTACATTTGTTTATACCAAAATTTTCAAGAAATTTTATTTTTCCCCTCGCCCCCTCTACACACCTATGCTCAAGAAATTTTCACACAGCTGTATCAATAATATTATATTACACGACTAAGCTGAAGTCAAAATTTTGTATTTTAATTTTCACAAGTATTCCTTGATAAATGATCTTAGAGATTTGTTTTAAAATGCAGTTAACTGGACGCAAAAATGGATATATGCCTGTAGCACTTCTTTTCCGCAAAAGTGCTAAAGTCTAAGTAAAAAATTGCTTGATATAATGGATAGAGAATTTCAACTAAGACATAAAAGAATAAGAAAAGTGAAGAATGAAATTGGAAAATTGTTAAAGCATAAATTTCGCTGCACGCAAAAGATCAGGACATTTGTTGTTAGTGTGTACACCTTTTGATTGATACAAAATAAGTTGTGAGGTTCATGATCTCACTGTATAAATTAATCTTAAAACCATTTTTATTAAAAAAACAGTAAAATTAATCGTTTTATATTGAATGCAAACGACAAATATCATAAAGCTGTGAGAAAAGGAGGCTCTTTGTCTTGCTGGACCCAGATACGAGTCCGATGATAGAGGAATGGGTTGAAGCTGTTTCGTGGAGCAGAGAAAATCCGTATTTATACTGAAAAAAAGCCCGAGGATGTGAAGACATATTATTGTGTAAGTAAAGTGTTGTTAGTTGACTGAAGAAAAAAATATGTATTGAAAATATACCAGAAGCTGAATATCGATAATAGGAACCGAGGTGTGAAACTTTATCAATTATGAGTACTAGGCAAATCGGCTTGAAGTTTCGAAGAATTTTACCGTTTATTGAACAAAAAAAGTTTATAGTGTACATTTGTATTACTTATAGTAGACTGTATAATATTCAGTGCAGAATACTATTTTAGGTGATTACTGAAAATTTGGTATTGGTATTATGTCGAGAGCTAGGTAAGTGATAAAACAAGTTCGAGAAACCAATATCAGGAAGTGAAATATATAAAATAATCTATATAACCCCCACCCCCTCAACCGTAAATACAGGACGGAAGATGAGGAGAGAAGCGCGTTATAAACTCTAAACCACTTAAAAGCCCCAGCACTCTATTCAGTTGTTTTGTATCATGCTCCACGTCTTTTTGTCCCGCCGTGAAAGAATTTAAAATACAAATTAGCATAATGCAGAAGTGGGAACGTGGAAAATTGCCGGCTAGGCATAAGCTCCTTCACATTTCATAATAATATCTCTATCTACACATAGCATTCACAATGCAATCCGATTAGCACGTCGTTTCTGTTGCCCTGCAGCTTTCCTGTTTAATTTACCCTCAAGTCGATTTAATACCACTTTTTTCCACTATTCTATCGTCGAGAAATAAAATTGCTCAAAATATCCCAGTCTTCTGGTAAATCTTTTTGCTTTGGGCTTTACGGCTCGTCGACGTCAATGTCATTATTGCCAGAATAGGATTGGGGGAGGAACGGGACGGAATTCGGCCATGGCCTTTATGAAGGAATCATCGTGATATTCGCCTGGAGTGATTTTGAGAAACCATGGAAAACCGAAATTTAGATGGTCTAACAAGGATTCGAACCCGTGATCTACTGAATACTGGGCCCGATTGTTTTTTACTTGGCGTTGGTTCGACTGTGCAACGTCTATCGTGTATGCAGGCTGCACTTCGCTTATTCGTGAAGGACCATTCTTTCCGAATGTTTAATATTACCACAAAGTCGTCGAGTTGTTTCATGAAGAGATTTAATTTCCCAGCTGGATAAAAATAGGTCTGAGAAATACAACCGGAAAACACACACAATTTCAGAAAGCAATAAAATTTATAGATACGGCTTTGTAGATAGCACCTAATACATTTTTACTACTCCTTTGGAAAATGTAGATGTCCATATTAGTTTCTGCTTAGTTTGTAAATTGTTGCAAAAGAGAAGTTTTGTAATTGCACTATCTATCCCAAAACCATATTATCGGGTTTTTTTTTTTCCTGAAAAGTTATCATTTCTTGTTCTGGTTTACGTCTCGTCGATGTCAAGGTTATTAGAGGCAGGAAAGGACTGGGGACAGGTAACAGGAACGAATTCAACCATGGAAGCATCCCGGCATTCGCCTGGAGTGATTAGGGGAAACCGTCAAAACCCAAATCTGCATACCCGGACCGGGGATTCGAACTCACGTCCTCCTGAATTCACTCACCAACCACACTCGGTAAAACTAGTGTGTGGCGGCTCTCAGTGATTTATGTGAATGGTCTTTGAGGGGGCGAAAATACCATAGGGGGCATCCATAAATTACGTGAGGTGTTTTTCCGGATTTCCGGATGCATCCCGCCCCCCTCCCTCCCACTGGTGAGACTTCGTGAGATCTGGTCCGACCCCCCCTCCCCCCTCTGGTAAGATCTGGTCCGAGAGACGCCCCCCCCCCCCTAGAAATGGCCGTCGCAACATTTTCTGAGAATTTTTTTTTTAGGTCTCACCCTCACTTTTCGACGAAATACCCCCCTAAAATCGACTTTGGCGTCATTTGTAGACACTTTTTTTTTTAGCTCTACAGCCCAACAAAAATTTCAAAAACCTAACGTGAGGACTCCGTTGGCCCCCCCTCCACTTTGGTGAGATTTGGGCGGACCACCCCCCCCCCCCGCTATTTCAGCTCACGTAATTTATGGTCGCCCCCATACTGTAACTGGCCTAGTTGGTCAGTGCCACTGTCGGGTGCACAGACTTTCGTCCACAGCATTTGTCGCCTTGGATTTACGGTATGGACAAGAATTAGAAACTGTGGCAATAACACACGTATGGAACGTTGCGTCGTTAAATTCGGGCAGTAAAATTTTTCATCCTGAAAATCCAATATTACTTACTGATTTATTGAGGCGCTGAGCGCAGACAAGAAAAAAAGGTAAGGGGGAGGTCTGGTACTTGATGAGAGATGTTATTTCACCAGTTTTTAGAAAAAGGAGAGATTTGGGATAGTTCTAGTCTTTCTGATTTGAAAGGATTAGATACTTGGATATGAACGTCGTTTGATACGATAGGAGAATTATTTCTAGAATTGTAAGAGTAATTGACACTTGTACTTGTTTTCTTTCGGTGTCATGTCTCTAATACCGAAATCGGAATTACTTCGCAATTAAATAGTTTTGTCTGTATCACTGCATACCAAAACAATAGAATCATTAGGAACTATTACCCGCTACTTCGTATGCGTGGAGTTGGAATTTTATTGCTAGATTTGGATAAAATTCACATCTATACTATTTCTGGACAAAATATGTTATTTATCCCGAAAAAGCTTCCCATATTCTTCGTAATAATACGTAGTATTTCCTGATCACATTTCATTTAGATCGGTTTAGCCGTTTACTCATGAAAACGAAACAAACAGAAAGAAAGACAGAATTACTTTCACATTTATAACATTACTAGCATTTGCCAGCTGCTTCGCTTGCCTGGTGTGTTTAGAAATAGTTTACCTTTTTATTTTAGTACCAAATATTAACGTGGAGAGGCAAAAAATGTAACATACATCTAAAAACTTTCCCTTCTTTTAGTTATTACCTTAGGTTCGGTTCATACCGTTGTCCAAAACATTTTTTGTGTGTTTAATTTATATTTTAACGCAATATAATATAGGAAATGTAATAAATTAAAGCTACGTGAAAAATTATTGGCACAATAAGAGCATACCGAAAAGCAACTGTCCCTTTGGTCAGAAATTTTCCAGTTTACTAAGACATACCTTCCGAGAAAATGTTCATTTGAAAGCAATAAGAAATTTACCTTGTGCGATAGCGTCGGCAGTACAATCGGAGGCCACTTCTAAACATATTCTTGACGCCAACTATTAGCCCAGTCAATAAAGGTTTTGTGTCGGAACTCTTTCTGGTAAAGCTGATTTTTTCAAGGGTGATAGACCTTGATGAGAGGATTATTTTCTGTAAAGTCCCCGAAAATTCCAATGGAGCTTCCCTCCCTACCCCCCTTTAAGTTTAAAAATATAGAGTTTTACGCAATCGCATACAACTTTGTAACCAAACGTTTGTGAAGGTTATATTACTTACAGTTTTATTCCCTGATAAATATTCTACAACTTTTATAATAACATAATTTATGATATGTGCAGCAGTTTTCCCGTAAATTAACGAAATGTTGTAAAAAAACAATATTTTTTTGCCACCTATCTACGTTTTTGCAAAACCATACTTTTATTCTTCGCCAAATGAAAAAATGCTTCCAATAAAAGTTGTAGCATATGTATTCCTGAGTACATCGGTGTATAAACATATACAGTTATGTGTATTACTCTACTAGTAACATAGAAAACAGTAGCTAGGATTTGAGCGCGAGAGCGCTCGGGAGTCGGCGGGCGTAGGCGAAAGGCGCCTTATCCTCATATGCCTATTCAATTAGTTAATACTGTAATTATAACATCTATTTTTAACACTTATACTCGTAGTAGCCTATAGTGTGTCGACCTTTAATTTGTAATTTAGTAAATATTTGTGTATAATCAAAATAACATTAGAGTGATATGAGAAGTAAAATTTTTTTCTGATTGTAACATATTTGAATTAAAGATTTTAATTTTATTCATAACTAATTATTGTACACATTTGTATGCCAGTTTTGGTTCGGGGATTTAAACTAGCCTTGTTATATCAGGCCATTCCATTATCCACCAACTATGGACCCGCCGTGTCCCGGACTGGCTAAACCGGCAGCTGTTTTAAATTACTTGTGTTTTAAAACAGCATCACGGACCTCCCACCCACCACAGAGATTATATACACCGATTTAATATTTACAAGTCATGATTATTGTAACTCATAAAACTTATTTTATGTTTAGAAGCATGTCTCTTTGATAACGGTTACATATTAATCTGTATGAGGAAATTCGTCTTCTTCTTCTGAATACAGGGGTGAATTTTGGCAAGATAAGCCACTACAGTGTTCACACATTGCAGTGCAACTCAGGTTCACTTTTCTACATCCACAGTATTGTCCGCATCCTTGTTTACAAGAACATGACACTAAGTACAGCAGTTCGTTTGGAGCAAATGGCTTCGAGGTAGGAATTGGTTTCAATGTTCTTTTGGTACCTCTGATTTCTTTCATGTTTTCAATTTTCCAACCCCAGTTTGTAGCATCAAGAGTATTACCTAACCATTTTTGAACTTGCAAAAATACTCTCAGCGAATGTTCACGACATGCCTCAGACGTTGGAGGTAATGTTGCTAGATGAAAATTTGATCTAAGGGAACTTTTCTTTGTTACTGTCAAGAACTTGTAGTAACGGGCTTCATTCAGATTTGAATATTTCTCTAACCCATAAAAACATAAAACAAATTTCTCACCAGCAATCAAAAGGTCCTCTCTTGTTGTAGAATCATCCAAAAACTTCCTCGCTGTATTCTGCGTATCAGGTTTCGATCTGAGCAATTCTATCGCTTTTAATTTGCCCATTCCATACATGCTGGAGGTGGTATCACATCCGGTCATAGCGTGACAAAAAAGAAGTAACTGACGTTGGTCTCCAAACTTTTCTATGAGAGTGGTGATTCTGTAGTACACTGTTAATGGAACTACTCCCCTATCTCTTTACAGAAGTATATACAAGTACTTTCAGGAGCCAGTGCCGTAAGTAATACTATTAAGTCGGTACCGGTTCCAACAACAAATACCTTACAGTCACTTCTCTGCTGTTGAATTGCTGTCATAACAATGTGCACATCAGCATCATCTTCCGCTATAACAACTTGTAGTCCTCGTTTTCTGAATTCAGATGCCAAAGCTAGTACCAGTTTTCTCTTGTTACTAGTATTTCCTAAAAACTCCTCTTTTCCAGTAACACAAATTGTGTTTTCGTCAAATACTATGTCAGGTGAAGATCTTTTGGCTGCTCTTCTGTTTTGCTCTTCATTTTCGTTGTTGGCTCGTCTGGATAACCATCAAATACTACAATTGAATTAGATTCCATATTTATTTACAACATATGTACAGTAAGTTTCTAAGATGACGCCATAGGAACAATTTCTTGGCCACGCTACTTTGTGTAGAAGAAATCCCCCGTCCAAAACATAAGTTGCACCATTTTGGTCCGTTTACGTCGATGACACCTTCTTCAAATACCTTCATCAGTGACAATTTGTTCCTTTTCGTAAGGATACATCATCAAACAAAGCAGGTGGTCGAGGAGCCAGTTGGAATTCCAAGTAAGTCTTCAATTTTCCGGGACTGTCGCACACACACAAAATACGGTTAAAAAGTTGTTGGGAGTTCACACAAACTTCTTTTGATCGTACCAATGCTGACTTCTGCACTGCTTGAGTCTTAACCATATCCTTCCTGTGAAGTTTAATTCCATGGAAGCTAGTTCCCTTCATTTTGGCTATGGCTGGGAGACCGACATCATGAGCATCATCGCAGTTTATTGAGTCATCACACACGAATCCAGATGTCAATGAAACTAATTCACCTGATAGTTTTGTAAAAGGATTGTGTGTTTGGAACCATGTTGTAAATGTTTGCAGGTCCGACAAATCTCTTCTCGTCTAGATACGCGAAGTTCAACATGCTGCTCATTGTACTGAATTGATGTCCCAAAATAAGCTTCCACAGCATCACGAATTTTTAAGAAAAATTGTGTTCGGAGGACCCATTTCGATAGAGTGCTGTCGGTTACGCCTCGTCCATGAGTTAGGAGCCCCCAACGGATTTCATGGGACACATCAAACCCTGTTCGATGCACATGTCAGTCCACGTCCCCAGACCAGTATTTTCCCCGTTCTTCTTACAGTGAAATGTTCTTCAAAGAGACCAAATTCTAGTGGAGATAGTTTAGAGCCAAGTTTAGTCATTCTTGTGCATAAAGATGTGCGGATTTAGCATATTATTTCTGGAAATTATAGCACCTTTATTCTTCCTCTTACACAACGGGCGCGGCCGGCTCACGCTGCCCGCCGACTCCCGGGCGCTCACGCGCTCAAAACCCAGCTACTGTTTTCTATGTTACTAGTAGAGTAATACACATAACTGTATATGTTTATACACCGATGTACTCAGGAATATATGAGCTACAACTTTCATTCGAAGCATTTTTTCATTTGGTGACGAATAAAAACGTAGATAGGTGGCAAAAAAAATATTGTTTTTTTACAACATTTCGTTAATTTACGGGAAAACCTGGCTGCACATATCATAAATTATGTTATTATAGAAGTTTTAGAATATTTATCAGGGAATAAAACTGTAAGTAATATAACCTTAATAAACTTTTGGTTAAAAGTTAATATGCGATTGCGTAAAACTCTACATTTTAAACTTAAAGGGGGGGTAGGGGGGGAAGCTCCATTGGAATTTTCGGGGACTTTTGAAAAAATGTCTCTCTAATAGTGATCTACTACTCGGGAGAAAAATTCAGCTTTACACAGAGAAAGTTCCGACATTCACTGTTTTTTGGCCCTTTATTGACTGGGCTATATACCATCCATAACAATGAATGTAAAACGCTGGCAAATTTTCGTGGTACCATATGAACATATCGTTACAACGAATTTATTGCAGCGGCCAAGTTTTCATGAATTCGATAACAATATACTTCCAAACAGTGATTTCTAAGAGCAGTTTTCATTCTGATCCAGGATGCATTCCAACATAATCGCCAGTACACTGCCGCCTAAAAACCAACCGAGCTTAAGTTATTAATGAAAACTAAATTCCTCGTGCTTTACGCTAAAACAAATTCCGCGAATTTTCATTCTGGTCCAGGCTGCAGATAAACCTAATCGGCTGTGTCGTACTGATGTGTGCATTTGGAAATTATGCCATAAGCAAGGAAAAAATATACTTCATGAGTATGTATTTCGTGACTTTAATGTGCATATTTTCTAAAATATTATTGTCTAAGGAACGCGTGCACAAAACTTCACACCAAATACATAATCAATTCTGGGTACGCCATTATTAAACGACCGCTCCCATATTAATACCTATGGCTACTCCGTAATCTTGCAACCAAATTTTTTTTGGTACGAAAATTTGTACACACGTTTCTTGGACGATATTATTTAAGAATATTTGCATATTGTTGCCACCAAACATATACTAACCGAGTAAAGTCGTTCGAAATATGAGCAGTTGCCAACAAGTTATTATGCAAGAAATACGAATTTTCGCCTGCTGATATTTACTGCAGCTATTTCTCAATCATCATTTTTCTGTGGGAAAAAAACTGAATTTTGTATCCATATGACATGTAAGGAAGAAGTATTGGCATATTAACGTTTTTTAACGTACAACGTTTGACGACCACAGCAGACATGTTGTACCAGAGACAAACTGTGTAACTGTCTACCAGAGACAATATATATATATATATATATGTCTACCACATTAATAATGCAACATATTTCGCATGGTAGCCAACCTGTTACGGTGGCAAGTGAACGCTTATTACGTTTGATTCGCGTATTCCATTTATTTTAAAGTACTGCAGTGCGTAAAAATGAATAACGAAAGTAATAATAATAATAATAATAATAATAATAATAAAAACAGAATCCTAAGTTAAGTAGTGTGAGCTTTGTCAGTTTTTCGTGAAAGGAGTACTCATCTTAAATACAGAGTAATCTGTGGTACGTATTTATTCCTTATAGAAATGATTTTAATTAGTTGCTCTGTCTCCTCGGTAGATACGAATCATTAGATATTTCTGCAGATTTAAATCCGAACTATTAGCTCTAAAATTATAAAAACACCATCCAAATTTGCTGCGGTAGTTTTTGGGTGATGCCATTTTAAACCAACAGACATACGCTACTAACCTACAGATTGATAATGGTATAGATTAATGTAGCTCTCTCCTAAGCACCGGTTGAAACAATAACAATAATAAATTTGGGTATTTTGTGATAGTTTCTTCACGCTGTTCTTTTATCGTCTACAGCAAAAACGACTCGTGACTTTGGACGCGCCGAACAATACGGGACTGTAAACTGGCTGAATAGACGGGGAAGCGAGACTTGGTCCCTCCCCACGTGTCGGTGTGTATCGACCAAACCACGCTTCCCGCGGCTCTGCTGGCAACACGTGCGCCTGATCCTCCAGTGGTCATCCCAGGGAGTGGCGCTGTCCATAATCACGACGAGTGCCTCAGCCCTGACGACTCCACCTACACTAATATTATAACTGCAAAAGTAACTCCGTCTCTCTAAATGGCTAAACCCATCGTGACGAAATTTGAAAAGGAAATACTATGTACCATTAGGAAGGACATAGGATACTTTTTTTTTCGAGATAAATAAATATTTTTTCATTAAATTTTGGAAACTAAACGAACGGTGAGAGACGAGTCTCTGTAATGGTATATCGGCCACTCAGGCTTCATTTCTCTCGCAGTCAGTTAGTTTCTGTTCTCTTCATGAGACAGATTCAGTAGTTGAATGGTGATGGCTTCCCCGTCATATTATTCAGATACCGTGCTTTTTGATACAACTTTTACGTAAACTAAAGCTTTCTACATTCAATTCTAGCTATAAAATTCGAAGTCCACACGTACGAAGTCGCAGGTAACAACTAGTACACAGTAACTGTAGTGCTATATCGAATTTCATTTTTCTGTATTTACGTTTTGTGATTACCTGAGTTTTTTAAAAACATTTTCAACATCACATGTATCATGTTTATTTTAAAACTAGTATTTTACCACTGCTTCGCCGCACAGACATGTGTGTGTGGAATAATGCAATTACTTCTTTGATTTATTTTAGAAAGGAAAAATCCCTAAAAATTAAGTAAGAAGTTATCTTTAGCTTCTTTCATATTTGCAGTGTCCCTTAAGCTATCAGAAAGTTTCAGATTTCATCTTCTGATTATTTTAACGTAATTTAAATTAGAAAATTAGGAAATTAATTAATCAAATGTTCACGAAGCTATTTAAAATTTAGGTATTTTAAGATGAAGAGGAAATTTTCTACAAAAGTGCGATCAAGTTTTAGTACGGATACCAGGTAGAAACTTTGGTTTGGCGTAGATTAAACATCACAATTTATTGTAGTGTTAATATTTGATTTATATTTACGTTTTATGTGTTTTCTAAGAAATAAGTAATCAGAGTTAAAAATGATGTAGTGTGATCTTTGATTGGCATCTTCTACGTTAAAGAAGGAGTGTTTATGTTAGATGCTAATGTGACCTGTGGAGTATAGCTGTTCCGGTTGCAAACGAATTCGGTCACGTGGCGTGATGAAGTATACCACAAATTTTAAGCTAAACTACCCAAATCGGTTCGGTTATTCTTGCGGTTATGAAGGTACAGACAACACTCCCGCTTGCAGATTTATGTAAGTAGAGGTTAGTGATTTAATTTGTTATTGAACTTATTTCTAGGTTAGTGAGGCTAACAAAAAAGTTAGGTGCAAAAACGATTTATTTACGACGCAAAATTATGTACGGTGAATAAATGATGAAAATGTAGCGAACCTGATAATGTGATTGTTTGATCAAGTGGAAATACAGTAATTAGTGACAGTGAGAAGAAAGGCTAGATTCTGGTATAGAGTGTCTCGTGATATATTAATATTTTTTTCTTGTAATTATTTACTACTTCACAGAAAACGAAGAAATTAACAATGTGTGTAAATGATATATACTAAATGGATGTGTAGTGTAGATGTTAAAGAGATTTGGCAAAATTTCTCTGCTGTAAACACGATAGAGCTGAGTATTTAGTCTAATATAGTATTTAGCCTAATATAGTATTGTTAGTAACTTGTCTGGTAAAACTTCGAGACCACAGAAAGTTTAAAACAATAGTAATAAAAATACGAATCACTGGTCTGAGTATTCTTTATACAAGGCTCTCAAGTGCTATAAATCGCTGTTATCAAAACCCGGCGATCTGGTGAGGAATAAAAATAAGTTATTAACAGCGAATCCTACACAATAAAGGAGGTTCCATTATATATAGGGGACTGATATGGGTAAAAGAGGTGTTTGTCTTTTTATTTCTTTTAGCCACGTTAATTTTGAATGTAGAAATGGATGAACTTTAAATAATGACAGAAATCTGCATAATCCGGCGCTCAGGATGACGGGTACGTAACCCGCGGAATGGAGTTTTAACGCAAATGAGCCTATCTGCAGGGACACGTGTGACAGCTACTTAATTTCGCCGTCAAATTTAAGGGCGGTTTGTATCCTTTTTTTCTGACATTAGACTATTCAGCATTGAAACGATTTCGAGTCAAAATATTTATCGTCTGTTATAAATCTGTAAAAGAACAGATCTTCTTAAAAGTCAAATAAGGCTTAAATCTTCTCTCCATATATGTAAATACAAAATCGGTTAAATATACCGATTTCTTGGTTAGTTCACTATGCACCTGTGACATTGTTTGTTGCTCTAACAGGTTTCTTCTAATTCAAGCCTTGGCGATGAATAAATCCATAACTAGCGGTGATAGTGTGGCACACGATTCCGAATTACTAGTTTGTGAACGAGGGTTCTGTGTAAAATCCCAGACGTCTCCGCACTGTGTTTGGAGTGGGGCATACAGCGCTGTTGATGATTCGTCTGTAGTAGAGGGCGTTAAGTCGGGATGCTTCCTCCAAAAGATCATGGCCAAATGCTTTCCATTTACTTGCCCCCGTCCTTTCCCGCCTCTAATGACCTCGACGTCGACGAGGCGTACAGCCATAAGAAAAAACAAACAAAAAAGACGTTAAACTTTGTGGTTCTTTGGTATTATGTGTATTGGAGTGAATAGCCAAAAGCGGGTTTCACCTAATCCTTTGTTTCGTCTCTTATTCACAACGAAAACAATAGACAATTTTCAACACACTCACCATGACAGCCATACACACTTACAGAAACACTCAACAACTCACTGGGGAAGGAAACGAAAAATCATTCCGCTTAAAATCGATTCATTTTAACTTGCATCAAGATTGGATGTTTGAAATAGACTTCTTAGTATCGTGATTACAAATCGATGACAATTATCATTCAAAACTAACCTTCCTAGAGAGGATGTTGGTTATACCGAACTCTGTACCCTGGGCTATTGAATTCTATTTAAATTTGACGGGATGAAGAACAAACAACGCTCTTTAGGATCTGCAGTATAGTAATTATTACCAACTCGAACACTGTTCAAAATTTGACTGTAGTTTTTTCACTTATTTATACAACACAATAAACACAGATGCCAATGGGAATTGTAGTTCCTTAATAAACGGCGTTTTTTCGATGGGTTTGTGGTTTGAGGTCGCTCGTCGGCAAGAACCTTGCTTTCTACTGTAACATTGTTGAAAAATTTCTCGTGGACAGCTTTCAGAGATAGTATCAAGTGATTTCTTGGATATTTTATAAACTTACATAAGAAATCTTTCTGTAGAATGCAATATATCGTACTATAAGATACTACAACAGGTGCTATAGAACAAATATTATGAGATATATACAAGAAAATGTTCTGGATTGGGTGAATTCATGAAAAATGATTGTTTTGTTATGATATTTCTTCCATATAGTACTTAAACATTTGATTATTTCTATTTTATATTTATGAAATTGAAGGTTTAAAATGAATGCCGCAGCTTGCCGGCACAGATCAGATGTGGAGGTGAGGTTAAATTCATCCCTCCCATTCCTGCTAGGCACTGATCAGTCAAATTTCTCAAAAAAACCACAGGTAAAGACGAGTGTTATCATAATAATTCTATCCTCAACTTGAAAAGGTTTTCTGGTACGCTTTGGTTATATCCTAAAACGTTTTTAAACTTTTATTTCTGATTGGTGGGTATACTGTGAGCCGAGATTTTGTTCGGATGGCGAGTCAAAACTGCTTTATAAATTGTAATTGTTGCATTATCCAATAATTATCTTCGTACCTACAGCATTCATCATAGTAGGACGTGATATTTCTTTTAAAAAATAGATTCTGACATCCTTGGCTGACGATGAGTATTGATTGTATTTCTTTTGTTTACGCAATATGTTCTCTCCATTCCTTTCAATCCTTAGCCTCGCCTTTCATACAGTTTAATGTACCCTGAGTTTGTAAACTTTTTTAACATCTTTCTGCTTTCGTTTTCCCTAAAAATCCGACAGCCCAGGTCAACTGGGAACTCTCTATAATGCCTCTTTCGAGGTGTACAATCAGCAGATCCCAGCTTTACAGTAGTTATTTGTTTTTTTAATTCACTGTTCTTTGTACCATTTCGCAGTTTACCCTATGCCACGATTCGCTGACTTTAAAGGTTCAATATTGGATTTTGTTTTAAAGTTAACTTCTCTAATCGCGCTAATGACTTGAAAATCGTTACGAAAATTGGTGACGCTGGAATGCAACAGATGTGGTGATGTCACTGAGTGAACAAAAATGTTACACAGCAAAATGAGAGGTTATTATACGCGGCGTATGCAGTGCCTATCGTCATGATACAGGGCGTTCGCCGGGAAACGCAACCCACTGTTAGCGCTACAAGGAAGAAACTGCTCGCGGCGAGCGAGCGGTCAGCTCCCGGCATTGTTCGACCGTCGGCCGCGGACTATTTCATAAACTTGTATGTGCTAAGCATTTAAATGTGACGTAATTCATTAGCTTACCTTATAAAAGATGCTGGAAGTGTTGACACTCTTGTGTAATGCACATTTCACATCTTCTGAACATATTTCGAGACACACGCTGCCCTAACTGACTTAATGATTTTTTGGGTGACTGTTCTAGTCGAAAAGCGATATCGTCAATTTTCTCCTCTGTGAGAATACGGTTGACCGACAGTCTCTTTTTGTTAAAAAATGAACCCGTTTCTCTTACTTTTTTAACCAGACGCAGAATTGTTGATTTAGCTGGCAGTAAAGCGCCAGGATATTCGCGACGAAATTTACTGCGACACTTTTTAAACTTCTTCTTCACATATGTATCGTAGAGAAATATTCTTTGTTGCAAACTGTAACGTACCATAATTTTACTCACACTCAAACACGGTACATATTAGTAAGAGGATGAAGCCCCAAACCAGCCAAACCGCAAAGAAACGTTTATTCACAACACTGATTAATAAGAGACTGAAGTCACAAACTAGCTACAATGCAAAGAAACCGTTCTTAACAATGTAAGGGTCACTGCACTGCACTGTTGGGGCAGCGGAGGTGTTAAACAGTGCGGTGATTCACGGTGCCGTGTGGCGGAAACTGCTGGCTTCGCTGTCCGAGCAAGTTGCCGACGGCAACAGACTGGGAGGGTTGCGTTTTCCGGCGAACGCCCTGTATTAGACACATACTTTATTTATACATTAGTTTCTAAGATCGTCAAAAATAATTGTTTCATTTCTTCTAGCTTACTACAACAGTGACAGAGAATATCTGCATCAAGTATAAATAGCCACTAAAAAAGTAAAAAAATAACTGGTTGAGTGCAGCGTTCTGTCTGTTCATTCATTCCTTCACAATTGCTTAACTTATTATAAGGTAACTAGACCCAAAGCCCATCAAAAAAGACTGGTTTAACGGAGTGGTGTGGTAATTTGTTTCTCTGCAGTTGCTTAACGAAATAGAATTGTTATAAAATAAAGCTCACTGTATTGATGTAGTCATATAATATCGACATATCGTGTGGAAACACCTTGATTACTCGGCTAGTCTCCCGAGAAGACATCAATTCTCAAAGCAGATAAAAACTTCGTTCTCATGCAAAGCTCATTGTAATTTATCGTCCCTTCTGCTGTAACAAAAAACTTCAGTTGTCAACTTGGTCCAGTGTTCTGTCAGTTAATTTATTCGCGGATCCTTGGAAATGTTATTAAATAACGCGCATTACCAAGAATAATGGCGTAAAGTGTGACGTTATTGGGTGACGTCATAAAGTTATGTCATGCCGTGACAGACGACGTTATATCTGACACAGTTGTTTATTAAAATATTAGATTATAATTGTTATTAAATAATTCTCACAAGCATAAAAATGAAATAATGTGGTACATAGTACTTAGTTAACTGTAACAACGACATCTCTGTGCAGAGTGTATAAGAAAACATTTACACCGATCGAATATAAATAAACAAAAAGCAACTAATAAAAAATTCGTTAATTTAAACGCAGTACAAACTTTCCTTTCAATTTTTTGACAATTCATTTCCTCGCAGATGCTTATCTAAATAGAACTGTTATTAAATATCGCCCATAACCTCTACAATGTAGTAATATCTATGGCCGCTGTTAATCCAGTAACGAAGGTTGACTGCGTGACGTCGGAGTTACGGACTATGCTCAAGCTTAGCCTTTTATTAGTATTGATTTAATTGAAAGTTCTTTACCCGCACTAGTGACCAAAAAAAGTTACTGAAATTGATATCGATTTTCATCACCGAATGATCAGAGATGTTAATACAACAAAGGAAGTTACTTCGCGTCTGTTACAGACACCATGCGACGTATTTATTAATTCTAGATGAGGTATGTGGTGTCTGCGCACTTCAGATGCTGATTGGAGCGGACGCAGAGGCACGAGTGGGGCGGACACATTGTAAGTGGCCGGGGAGACAGGAAGCAGTTTGCGGAACCGGAAGGAAGTCCTCCCGGATCAACAGGCGCCGTCGTTTCCCCTGATGAATATTTAATGGAACGATCTCCGACCCTGCCGCACGCTTCAGCCGCTCTGCATTCCATTTGTTCCGGAGCCTTTCCCCCCGTTGACAAGTCAGTGCAGAGAAATCAGTCACAATCTGCAGCAATAATTATACTAATCAGAAGTATCCTGAAGGTGAGTGTGCATTTACTGAGCATACATTTCATACTAACACAGTGAGCAGATTACAGATCAGTATTTATCCATGTTGCGCCTTCAAGTCACACAGTTTTTCTCCACACTGTGTTGCCACGTTTCCGAGGTATGAAAGGCAGCATACATCAACCAGTCAGCAGTTACGCAGTTCTATTTATTGTTTGTAGTTCTAGGCAGTAGCGGCTCGTCGTTAAAGGCTCTGAGGCGAAGCCGCCCCAAAAAGATATATTAAAATATGTTTTTAAATAGAGTAATACAGAATTTAAGTTAACAGGAAACATTTAAAGAATTTCCCACACACGTTTAAACACTGTCAGTTAATATTTTTTAGAACTGTTGATTTAAAAGTATGTTTCTCAAACGGGTAGTATTTTTAAGACTGCGCCTTTCGAACGCCTTTACATTGCATGTAGCAGAGGATTGGGGGCGTGGCTTTTACGAAGTATAGCTCTTATGGGCTCCTAATAGGCTCTGCTTGCAGCAGTTGTACTAACCCCATCATGATTTTCTTGTAACGCTAGTTACAACGTAGGGAAATCAGCAGAGTGGTTGAACTTCCACTCTCGAATCCCTGTCTCTGTATCTCAAGTTTATGCTTTCATGCGTCATTAATCGACGTTAAATAGTTATGTTTTGACAATGTAAAAGATACTTTTATGTTTCGGGCGTTGACCGTTGTATAAACCACATTACCGGCACACTCAGTTTGTAAACATTCCGCTAGAGTGCATTAGAATACGGTGATATAAGTTTCACCATCTAGCGAGAATTTTTCTAACGATCAGACGAAATAAGCGCGCGAAACATATCATTATCTAAGTTGCTAAAGGGGTTTGCATGAGAAAATGTGTTATTTGGAAGTTTCTTTTTGCGAGTGTGTTGTGCTGTTGAGCCTGAACTCTTGTGAGTTATATTTTCGTTTTAAAATCGCTGTAGCTTCCCAGCACTCTGAAAGTGCAATATGACTTCGGTATGCAATTTACTGGGAAAAAAAAATTTGAAACACGAACTTAGAATTAAAGTGAAGAATCGTGGTGCGCATAGAACCGATCTTAACATCAGTCAAGAACAAAAACATTGCATATCCAGGCAAGGGTATGTTCGCAATTTCAGCAGAACAATGTATGATCCAGCTGAGTGATTGTGTGGTTGTGAAGTGAAAAATGCATTTTTCTGTTTCTCATATCTTGTTACGAATTGTAATGACAACGCTTGGATAGAGAATGGGATTACAGACCTCAAGATTTTTCATCCAAAGGTGAAAAAAACATAATTCCTGTGAAAAATATTTCATACAATTTTTACTGCTACCAGTTTAGGTGCATTTTGACGGATTTTACAACATGTCCGTTACATTGAACTGCCAAAAATACGTATTTTGAGACAGAATTGTAGGGGGCAAAAAAAAACTCTCGCCATTGAGTCTTTGACTGTAGGGATAGAAGATTCGCAGGCTTCCCTAGTTTAAAAACCACGAGTTGCCACTGGTTCTATGGTAGTAACAAAGTGCTTCCCTGCATTCTAAATCCTACCTATTGCCATTTTAATAACACAGGTCTTCTTATGGGAAGAGCGCCTGGTCCGTTGGCTCAGCTGGTTGCGACACCGTGATGGTATCCGACGCTGACCCGAGGTTAGCTGGTTCGAGGTTTGGGTGGTGGAGGAAATTTTCATCATCAGAACTTGGCCGGCATTATAGAAGAAATTGTGGTATACAAAACTAATCACCAGATTGTGCGCCCAAGTCCTGGTTTAAATCCCAAACCTATCCACAGTGCGTATGGAGTGGGGGCATTTGGCACTGTTGATTGACATTCGTCCGTCGGATGGGGCTCCCTTGGTGTCTTTCGGAAGTAAGGCCTCCAAAGACCAACACCTAGTTTTACCTTCTCCCTTCTTTTATCTCTCATCCACAACACTCTAACACCGGGGTGGCCAACCAAACGATCTTTAGGGCCACTTTGGAAGTACATCATAACTCTGCGGGCCGCATATAAACCCACTTGATACATTTTTTTTTGGTGTGAAAAATTGAAACTGTGTTTACTATTATTCTTACATGTAAACATAGACAATATAATAATAATGATACTAAACGCACATTGTAGAGAAATATGTAACACTAAAAATGAAATAAAAATGTGTTTTGTAAAAGTGTGATGAATCTCGTTGGCCGGAAACATGTTCAAGATCGGTCGCGGGTTGGCCACCCCTGCTCTAACACATTCGCCATCACAGTCATACGCACTTACAATAACACTAACACTGTCACACTAGTAAAAGCAACGGGAAATCAACCCAGTTCACCTCCCCGGGACGGTAGGGGTAAATATTCATCACGGTAATCACCATCACTTGGACACGGTCGTGGTACCCAAAGAAAAAGAAGAATGGGAAGATCCAAGCTACTAGTTAATATAAAGAAACGTGCGATTGTACTTTCAGGGGAATGTTTTGAGCATCGTAGCCAACATTTTGAATATCACAACGTGCATATTGACGGTTGTCAGATGGTTTTTGGTTACCATAGTGGTGTCTGGTGCACGACAAGTGGTCACTTGTTCGACTCTCGTTGGACAGCTAGACAGGAGAGGTGGTGGTACATGATTGCGAACTAAAGTCCTGGATTAAATAAAAAATCTTGCTGCTGCGAGTGTTTAGGACACAATGGACGCCGACTCATACGCGGGAAGAAATTTCAAATTTGGATGGCGACCCTCTTGGTGTGAGAGAATAAGGCACCAAAGCACAAATAAAACACTTAATGAAATCTCACACCATCATAACACTTACCAAGTGTTTCTTAAATGCGTTCCAAAAACTAGTTTTTACCTCCTGCCGATAAGTTCACTTTTATTGGTTGTTGTTGTAAAATATCGTTTGAATAATACTTTAGAAACTCTTTTTTCATTTATTTTTTAACTGATTTTAACGATTAAAATTTGCTTCCAAACTTAACTGTCAAGGAATTATTCTGGTAGGAAAATAAGTATGTAGTGTGTCGATAGTCGTAATATGTAACGATTAACTTGGCTAAACTATTTTCATTTTAGTAATCCTTGCTTTTTGATATTAATTTTAATCTCGCGGCTGTTAACTGTCAGTCCCACGAAATGTTAACAAATATTCTAAGTAGCACCTGCTTCCAAATGATTGATGGGTGTGCTTTAGACTGTAAGACAAAGGATCACTCCAAGATTAACAGGGGACTCTTTCTTTCTTTACCGGCATTCATGATGGAAGGGAAAACATTATGAGACTCCTGTATACACGCTCAGTAACTATAATTTTGTCTTACAGATGAGATGCCATTGAAGCAGTCTATTGTAGCGCTCTTCAACACTCATTGTTGCAATCGCTCTCATATTAGTCATATCAGTTGGGAGGACAACACAAAACAAATCGCACACTTATTTAAAAGCGTCCTTTATACCAACGACAAATCAAGAGGCCCAACAATTTTGCTACATGGCAGGAATGATAACATTTTTCATTTCTGCCACAAGCGAGATGGCCAAAAAGAAACTTCCTGATTAGTAACCCAGTTATTAATTCCAGTAATAGTAAGGAACAAGCAAATTTAAGGTCCTATTCAAAATAAGAAATTTTATATTTCTTTCAGCTTAGACAGTTTCTAGATGCGAATACTGATCGCAATACTCGATATTATTTGCAAGTGAAGAAATACAAACAATAATCTCTATGGATACTCGAACATCGATTTCCTACTTATCAATCTGCCACTTTAGGGAGCATGCACAAACTACGTGGCTCGGTCCAGGGGGGGGGGAGGGGTTGGCTGGAAGGCTACGTTGGGCTACATGGGGAGTGGGGGGAGGGGGGTTTCCGAGCCAGGCCACGTAGCTTTCCTTTCATAACATTTTTCACAGTTAAAATGAGGAACAGAACACACAACGTCATGTAAATACTTATTTCCCTCAGTTAATTATCTCCGTATGTAATTTACAATAGTATGACAGGAGAAAACAGTACAAAATGTGTTCTGGAATCAAAAAGGAAAAAAGCTACGTGCACATAGGGGGGGGGGGGTTCACAGGAAGCCAAAATGGAGCTACGTGGTTTATGCACGCTCCCCTAACCCCATGACCACAGTGACTATTGAATACTACTCCTTTGATGACATCGCTGTATATTATTTCTCGAAGGTGATTTTTTCGTAAAAAAAAAAAAAAAAGAAAAAAAAAAAGAAAACCTTTTTCTCCGTCCATACTAACGAAAATCGATATATGAGGTAACATTTTAGAGATTAAGTTCTCCTGTTCTGATGAACTATTAATTTGGAACTGCACATTGTATTGTGTGTTAGTTTTGGATCCAATGGTCCACCATTCCAATATCGGAAAACACCGATTTTCTGTATCAATTACATGTAACTGTACCATATCGCCGCTTTCAACAATAAATCAAGTAGTCACAACTCTTCAAGGAGTACCTACGTCCTGATTTTACACAAATTAAGACTCTGTGTGCATGTATTTTATCCTAGCCAGAAGCTTACAGATGCCGACTGGAAACCAGAAGTACTTCAGCCGACAGTAAGTAGATGCTCGGACGGACCCACAGTGGGTAAGTTCGCTACTCGCTCGGTCTACACGCGACAGGGGGATGGGAGGTTCCGAGCCAGGCCACGTAGCTTTCATTTCATAACATTTTTCACAGTTAAAATGAGGAACAGAACAGACAACAGCATGTTAATATTTATTTCCTTTAGTTAATTATCTCTATATGTAATTTACATTGGTCTGACAAGAGAAAGCAGTACAAAATGTCTTCTGGAATCAAAAGGGAAAAAAAACTACGTGGGGGGGAGGGGGTAGAGGCAAAAGCCACGTAGGGCTACGGGGGGGGGGGGAGGGGCGGTTCACAGGAGGCCAAAATGGAGCTACGTGGTTTATGCACGCTCCCTTATTTATAAATGCGGAATTTCTTGGGAATATTTAGGAGGCACTACTCCTCAGTATTACACTAGATGTCTTATACACGTACCTAATAAAATCTGAGAAACTTCTATGACCTCAACGTCTGGTTTTATCCTTGTCAGCAGTAATTTGGTGCCCTAATATCAGTCGATACTGCTCTGTTTCCTGGTCGATAGCACTGCGGGTGACGTTACGTGAGCCCCCTTTTACATGTCGTGCAACATTTAGCGGCTCGCTGCAACTCGACCAATGTATTCACAGCGGTGGGACGGTCGACCTCCGACAGATCCGCGCGCCAGGTGCCCATCCTTTATCAATTCAAGCACGAACTTTCGCCTCACTACTCCCCAGTGCAAAGTCAGTTGCGGATCGAGCTGCCGATATTCATTACGTAGCTCCTCAAATAAACATTTTCTCAATGGCTGATTTGTGAGCTTTTGAGACCTGAAACCAAATGAAATTTCCATGAAAATTAATAATTTATCGTGCTCCTGAATCGCACCGAGTGACTGATTGGATGATACACCAAATCTCCATTTGGAGGAAGTTGCCTTGAAACTTATTACGTGGCACAATGTTTGTACTATGTTTTCATTTTATGTTGCTTTTATAAACCAAATAGTATTTTTCCAGAGCTTCGCTCGCGCGGACCTTGCTGTGCGCAGTAATACATTTGCCTTTTGTTTTTCTTCTAGTAGCAAAGCATTAACATTTGTAATGTAGCATCTCTGTAACCTAAACCGTAAATTAAATTCCCCAATTTCTTTACACTTCTTGAACTACCATTGATGTTCTACGTGTATTCTACAGCACCATGTTCCAGAAAATTCAGGAAGTAAATAACAAATATTTCGTAGCCAAAAAACAATATTAACAAAATTCAAATGTAGGAGTGTTTATTTGAATTGAAGCGTGATATTTGGTGAATATCTTGTAAGGAGGCCTTCATTAATTACGTGAGGTGAAAAAAATGTCTTACAAACGACGTCGATCCCAACGTTAGGAGAGGTGGAGGGTTTCTAACTGCCCTTCAGAACAGGAGGGCTAAAAAAAAGTCTAAAAAAATTCAGCCAGTGGAGGGATCACGCCATAAAGGCGGAGAGAGGAAAAGGGGGGGGGGGTGTCCTACCAGATCTAACCAAATCTGACCACGGAAGGGCCGGGTCCTGATTTCCTGGAAAGCACCTCACGCAATTAATGGACGCCCCCTAAGAGAGTGTTGATGAGAGATGCAGTGTAATCTGTGGCACCTGCCTGTTCTCGGTTCTAACGAATTATCATTTCCTGCTCCGTTCCCCGGACAGGTAAAATTATTACAGAATTACATATGATAAGAATGCTGAAATTAGTAACAAACTCACCCATTCATATAAAGAATTAATAAACGTATCTGTATAGCTTATATCTGAAATAAAATCGCAAATAACAACGGAACACTTTTTTTCCTGTGTAACTATGTTTCTTGTGATGCTAATGTCTTTTTTGAACAGTTTAATTTCTGATAGTTATAACTAATTTGGTTTCATCAGTCTTATTTCTCCTTTCAGTTTTTTCGGAATGGAGGCAGTCGGTTCAGGTAGACGGTCCGGACACAAAACTCATGAATTCATATTTACTTTTTAAGTTTTAAGTGTAATATAATCAATTGTTGTCTGAATACATTAAAAAGCTAATTTTACTCGTTGGAGATGGCTTTTAGCAGATTATTCAAAGAAGTAATTGTACGCAGTGTAACCAATACTTCATGAATTCTGATAAACTTTTTAACGTTCTCTATTAACTATTTCAGCGGTCTTTAAATTCTTATTTCACGTAAAATTTGTTTTTATCCGCTAGTCTGCAACGTTCATTTAAACGCATCCATATGAGATTTTGATAGCAACAAGGTGTACATTTCAAATATAGATACTGAACTACGGCGCGTATTCATTAGGATTTTTAAGTTTCTGTCGTAGTTAGTTGGGTTAATGCTGGGTCGGTACGGAAAATCACAAATACGTAACCACATTACTAGGGTCATCCAATACGCTCGTGGCTTGACGCAGATGCACATCAATCAATTTTACCATTTCTCAATATCTGCTCATCGTTCCATAACACCTGGCGTGGTGGGTGAGCGGTAATAATCTGGCCTCACATTCAGGGGGGCGCAGGTTCGAATCACCGTCCTAGATTTGGGTTTTCGTAGTTTTCCTGAATTACTCCAGGTCAACGGCGGGATTCTTCCTTCAAAAGGCTACAGCCGAAATCCTTCCCGTCTCTAATGACGTCGAAGAGGCGTAAAGCCGTAAGGAAAAATAAGTTCCTTAACAACGTTTCCATTACATGCCCCCTTAATTATTTCAACCTTCTTCAGCGAATTTAGAAGCAGTGCATCCCCAAAATTTCTTCTCCATTTCTGCAGAAGAAACTACTTTGGGCCTTCTACTAGTGGCCTCGTGCTTCATTGTAATGACTGTTGCTTTGATTCTGGAGTAAAGTGATGGAATCAGGTGTCATCCATAGTCACAAATCGTTCATCAAAATCCACTCAATGGCTTAAAAGAGACATCATCACTTTCCCTGCAGAAGTCGTAGTTTTGGCCTTCTTTCGACTTTTTTTTTTACTTAGGGCTTTACGCCTCGTCGACGTAGACATCGAGGTCATTAGAGGTGGGATGGGACTGGGGACAAGAAATGAGAAGGAATTTGGTCATGGCCTTTTGGAGGAAGCATCCCCGCATTCACCTGGAGTGATTTGGGGAAACCATGGAAAACCCAAATCTGGATGCCCGGACGGGGATTCGAATCGGCGTCCTTCCGAATGCGAGGCCAGAACGTTAACCCCGCACCACGCTCAGTGCTTCTTTCGTTCCGGAGAGTTGGCACGGTTCCACTGTGTTGACTGTTGCTTTGATTCTGGAATAAAGTTATGGGTCCAGGTGTCCTCAATAAAAAATCATTCAGCAAAATCTATTCATTGACCTGAAAGAGATATTTTCCGCAGACATCTGTTTGCTCATTGCCTGACGATCTGCCGTCAAACACCCGGCATCCAACGGGAGTATAACTTTCCAATGCCAAAATATTTGTCGGAACACAATCTTCCCTGCCAGGATGCGATTTCCTGTTAAAATGCCTGATATCTCATCAATGTGCGGAAACTTTTCCTTTTGTTAGTAATTTATGGTTAGCCGATGTTGGGATAATTAGATCCGGAAGAGGATCGGATGCAAGAAGCGGGACGGAGTTTTACCACATACTCCTGACATTCGCCTACTGAATTCAGTAAACCTTGAAAAAGCAAAATACTCGCAAACGGAATCGAACTCTGTCCTGCCGAATGTCACGTCCTACCGTTATACGCGCAACCATCAGGTTCAGTGCTAAACAGTTAAGCTAATGCATTTCAATAACAGTACATGTATCTTGTTTACATTTTCCTGACATTGTCTCCACTTGCTTCCCTGCGCATGGATGATAATTCTGCTGGCTTTTGTCCTCCCTTTTTAACTGCACTCCACCAGCTGTACCTTCCCTTCGTTTTGCTACCATTTTCTTATGAATGTACTTTGGTGATTTTTTTTTTATTTCCGATTAAACGTTTACATCATGCGCTTTCAATGGATTTATGAAGATAAAGGTTCGTTTTATCTTTGCATACTATTTTACAACGGATTATATTTTACGGACATTGTACGAATTCGCTTTTCGTGCACAATCCGCAGACTCATAATGCATTCGTGTTCTAATATTGGTGGCTTCTTGG
Organism: Vandiemenella viatica; assembly: GCA_031002005.1. Classification (NCBI taxonomy): domain Eukaryota; kingdom Metazoa; phylum Arthropoda; class Insecta; order Orthoptera; family Morabidae; genus Vandiemenella; species Vandiemenella viatica. Next base: position 115,160,179 of record CM061914.1, on the reverse strand, counting down.
TTTGAAAACAGACCGGTCAAGGTCACGCAGTCTCGGCTGGCTCCTGTGTGCGCACCATCCCCTTGTCCTTAGATTGAGCCAGCAAGGTTGCCACATGTGGTTTATGCCGGTCCATATGTACGTATCTTCGTCGCTATTAATAAAGTACCATCCGACAAAGTACCAACATTCATCTAGATCAGGGGTGGCCATTTGGATATTTTTTCCGGCCCGCGAGGTTCATCACACTTATACAAAATATTTTTTATACTTCATTTTTTAGTGTTATATATTTCTTTACAATGTGCGTTTAATATCATTATTTTTATATTATCTATGTTTACATGTAAGAATAATAGTAAACTCAATAATAACTCATGTTTCACTCCAAAAAAAGTCTCTTAGTGGGGAGTTATGATGCGCTTCCAAAGTGGCCCGCAAGATCATTTCGGTTGGCCACCCCTGATTCTAGATCATACGTTACCAAACTTTTTTGACTTACTGCCCCCTTTTCAAAAAATATTACCATCCCCTTTCCAGAAAGAAACACCCACTCCCCTTCTTGTAATAAATAATGCAACTCATAGTGCTCCAACCCACTTTATGAAACAGTGATTAAATGGCGCCCCTCTAAGGTGAAGTGTTATTTCATTAGTTTAAGGCCTATCGGCTAACACTTAACAGCTGGTGATGTTCAGCAGCAGAATCATGTAGTCATTAAGAGGGCGTCCATTAATTACGTGAAATGTTTAATTTTTTTTAAATTGGGTCTCCCCTTCCTCTTGGTGAAATTTGGTAAGTTGTGGTGGGGCCCTCCTCCTCTCCCCCTCACGTAAGATTTACCTTATAATTTTTAAATAATTAAATTTATTTGATATGTTCATGTATTTGCTTCAGATGCCTTCTATGTACTACTGATTTTGTAATACAAAATCTTATCTGCTTTAATAATGTATATTTTCTGAATTAGAAACTTGACGTGAGATTTTTATTGGCCCTCCCTCCCTTTAAATGAGATTCGGTGAGATTTTGCTGGACACCTGTTTTGAGCTCATATAATTATAGGTGTCCCCTAACAGGCTTGCTAGAGATTGGAACATTGGAATCCAAATTGAAGTCACCGTAGCAGATAGATTCGTGTTGTTTCTCATTTTACATTTTTTTTTTTTATTTCTTGGTAGGGGAAGAGTATTAACAATAATAAATAAACATAGAAATACGTTAACTTCACTCAGTTACAAACACTGACATTTAGGTATTTCAAAGTATAATCGGTCCCTTATTTTTGATACATTATTTTATCATCGCTTCTTCTCGTGGATTTTGTTATATATGGTTCACTGGGCACAATGACAATAATAATTCTTACAGGAGCTGAAAATAAGAGTTAATGCGGAGGACTGAAATATCTTCCTCAGTGGTACAAGAAGCGAGCGGCCAGCCTGGGATTAATGTCGGCGCTGGGCGCAATCATTCAAATAATTAAATTGTGTAACAATCAAGAGAGCTTGTTTGAAGATGTTCTGCGCGCTACCACGATTACTTCCAATATTTTGTTAAAAACTTTGTCGCTGGAAGTTTTTGCGTGAACTAAAAGAACGGAAGTTAGTCAGCGACAACATTTTACATTACACACCAGAAATAACCAAACGATTCGAGTAAAATCTAATTTTTTCCCCCTATCATACTTCCCTAGTTAACGGATAGAATATATTCGATATTAGTCTGTTAAGTATCAGGAAGCCATGTAATTTTTTCAGCTTTTTTCCATCTTTTGTTACGCCTATTCGTTGATTCATGTGAGGAAAGTAATTAGTTCTTCTTCTTTTTTTAAACACTTACGTAAAAGTTTCGAATTAAAAAGCACATCACCTTGATTCGCAATTTAAGTTTTAATATTTACATTTTTTTCGAACTCATTTCTGAAAGTTGAATCTTTGGCTGATTGGTATCAATGTTCCGAGACTCAGTGACCTTGACAGGGCTGGAGACTTTAGCTACCATTCAACCCACAAAGAGAAGCCGTTTGGTGAATCTCGACACGACCCCCTGTTAACGCTAGATGCAGTGCAGTGCAGTGAGAGTAGAGTGTAGTTGGAGCTAGCGGGCGCCATTCGACTGTCGCATGCAACATTGAGCGAGCCGAGACGAAGGCGCTGGCGGGGAAGTCGGCCACAATGAATTATGGACGCTAGCCGCAGTCGTTCTCACGGAACGGAATTACGTGCCGCAGCTATCGAGTATCCTTACACTCGCCGCGTTAAAGGGAGGCTCCACTCCAACTTATGTAATACTACTACAGCTACACTCATGACGATTACATCTTTGAAAGTATTTATGGCTGTAATGCACGCACAGATTTTTGATGCGATTTTGCTCCCCCCCCCCCCCCCCACTCATGCTTACATATAATTGAATCAGTATCTCCAACATTTCTGTTTTACTGTATTATTATATAATTGCTACCAGCAATTGCTACAGCAAACACTACCATCAATAATTGTCAGAAATGACGTTCTCGTCAATTTGAGATACAACATGGAACATTCGGAATACTTTTTAGTGTGGTGTCAAGTAAATTTAAAGTAAAAAAGGTGGTTGGCAGTGATCGGGGACTCCCAACAGAAAACTTAAAACTATAAATATCATACCCGCAACACGTCAAACTCATAGGTACAGATTTACTAATTAATAATATTTCCTAGTGGCCGTAATGAACTGGTGACAAGGTTTGTATTGGCTGCGCATTCCGCACCTGTCTTAGCCGCCTTACCTAACCTGGTAGTCCTGCCAGGTACAGGTGACCTACAGATTAGTGTGGAATCCGAAAACGGAAGCGTTCAGCGTACTTAACATTACACAATAGGCTGTGTCAGAGGTGAAAGTCGGGTTAAGGGACTATGAAAATCCCCGCCGAGACAGGGACTCAAATCAGGGACCAGTCAAACACCTTAACCACTGAGCCACCAGACCGCTATTGATGTATTTTAACATTAACTTCTCGGTGAGGCGAATTTATAAGATTTTTACTCATCCAAAAATCGCCAAACGCGCCTAAAGAAGTTTTCACTTCAAAAACTAAAAATCTAACTTAGTACACAACCCGAAGGTTGGTTGAATCTTCCTGAAGGAGATGTTCCAAGCTATTGTGTGAGAGGCAGGTAGGTCAATTCATTTTCACGGGAGCCTGCAGTTTAACATGGATTCAGAACACTGAACATACCGGCATACATATCTGACTATACAATCAGATACAACTCCTAAAAATGCCTACTCATCACGTGATTTGAACGCGGGACTGGAGAGAGAAACTTTCGGAAGAATGCGCTTTAACCGCTGAGCTACCAGACCGCCTCGTTTTGAAGTACACGTGTGCTAAGTACTTTCAAAATTGGATGAAAACTGTGGGTTTGTAGAACAACGTTGACAGAAATTAAGGTGAAGGGGAAAGGAGGGAGGGATGGTTTTTTATTTTTCTATTTGTTGTAAAGTATATGTATCCACGTTTCATCAAAATCGAATAAAAACTGTGTTCCAAAAAGAGTCCAACGCCCATATCATACGCAAAATACGTCACAGCATGTCGGTGACGCGAATTCATAGCCTAGAACCCAGTATAGAAGTTTTCACTTTAAAAGAAGTGCCTTCATATCAGATAACTAGATATTTTTGCTCCAGCTGAATACAACCCGAGGTTTCAGAACAAGTTAACATAAGATTTTTTTGATTTATTTATTTGCTGATGGATTTACGCCTCGTCAACGTCCAGGTCATTAAAGGCGGGAAAGGACTGTGGGCAAATAACTGGAAGGAATTCGACCATGGCCTTTCTGAAGGAACCAGTGCAAGCAGCTTCTACTACCGCGATATTGAAGAAGCAGCTGAAATCCTGCTAGAGACAAATAACCTTGGCAAGGACAGAGATTGTTGCGATCCTGTGAAAGTTGTGTTTCTTAATCGTCGAATGGTGCACAGACGCCGACTAACGGAACATACAAGGTTGGTGCCAACACTCAAGATAGCTATTAAAGAACAGCCGTAACGTAAAGTGTTTCAAAACTACTTGGCTAGAAGCCCGGGAACTTTCTACAGAGAATTGCTGTCGCCAATAACTGTTCATATCAGTATCTGAACATCATAGATCATTTTACTCAATTGCTGATAACATTAATAAATAAATATAGCCTAAGTAATTGAATATTTGTTCGTTTATTTACTATCCGAACGCATTTCGCTTATTAACTGAAGCGTCTTCAGAGGTTTTCCTGTTGATTGTGTATATCGTTATGTTTTACATTTCGAATATTGAAGTTTTTATACAAATTATAATCTACTTATATTTTATGATACTTTGCTCTATTTATCCACCATTCTCAGCAACTGTTTGGTTTTTGGATTGCAGGTCATTTTCTGTTTATTATTGCACCAAGTAAACTAGCACTACACCGCACTGCACTGTATATTTTGTACGAATGTCTGGTCTGTTTTGTCTACTTTTGACTAAGTGACGTTATTTGATGCTGTTTTGTTTTCCTTGTTTGTCTTTCGTTTCTTTCGTGTCCGGCGCGTTTTTTTCAAAATATATATGTTTGTTTTAGTTTGTTATGATTTTGTATATGTCCTTGTGTAATAGTGTTTTGCCAGTGTGGATAATTTTATTCCTAATTTAAGATCAGTACTCTGTATAGTGTCTCGTATGTCAGGTTTGTGTATTCGTTAATTGTATGTTTTCCTTCTGTCAGTGATTTTTTTGTCTTGGATTGTTAGTGTTTATGGTTTATTGTTGTTCATGTTGAGTATTTGCATGTCTGTGTCTATATTAGTTGGTTGACGGTTGTGTTCTTTTAAGTGTTGCGCAACTATAGAATAGTTGTTGAATTTTAGTTCTCTTATGTGTTCTTTGTACCTTTTCTACATGTTTGTCCAATGCACTGAGCTTGAGATTCATTGCATGTTAACCTTGTAGCGTCTGCTTTTGGGGAAAGTGAATTCTGGATCATACTGTTTCATCAATAACAAAATTATCAAGTTTGAATATCAAAATAATAATTAACTTTAAGCTAACCACATGAAATATTATTGGAATTAATAGGAGAACTGAAAAGTTGTGTACAATTTATTACAACTTGACCATTGTGAAATTATGCAAACATGAAGTTCGTTTTATTCTGATATAAACAATTACATATCATTGAATGTCTTTAATGTCAAACAGAGCAATATCTCAGGGTCAGTTACTGGGTGGAATCGATTGCAGAAGTTTTCGTCGTGAGCGAAGATTTACCGATGCAGTCCTGGCGAGGTCAGAGGACCCTCGCATTAATGGCGCCGGTGTCCAGGCCTGTCGAGCTGCGAGCCCTCTTCCACCACCCAGAGCAGAGCAGGTTACGTGTTGCGTGATCAGACGAGGATCTCAACCAGAGTCTCCCCTCCTCCGTTCTTCAGCTCTGAGTAGGATTGTGTATGCCCGCCTCGCATTGCGATGTGTCGTCCTGCCCTTGGCGAATTACAGCACTCCGCGCCATTGGCAACCAGAACAAAAAACAAAAAAAAAACACTAACATGTTAATAAATTGGTTCTAATGGCTGGATCGTCTCCCACCACTCTCAAAAACGCCTCTTTCCTAGGAAACGGCACTAAGGTACATTTTCTCTCGCCGGCACCAGTTTTCTGCGGGTCTTTTCCGAACCGTGTTCCGAAGAGAAAGCGAGCCTTCGTTATTTATGGTGGCTATAAATTCACTGAATGTCCAAAGTCAGGTAGAATGTTTTTATTCATCCACCAGACGTGGAATTCTGGACGCTTTGTTCCGTCACGTATCTGTTTGGCATGCTGCACCGCCAACATTACATATACCGTGGGAGCACTTGGTCTCTAGTAACGCTGTAGTTGATAATTCATTACAACCTGTATTTTCGTGAATTGTGGAATTTATTGGTTTGTGTGTTACTTTTTTATGTTTTTCTGTATCGTTTTATCTGTCCTAAATACTATTTTGAATCCAGTGTTTGCCGTCAGCATGCAGGCAATACAGTATATGTAACCATTGACCCAGTGCTGGTAAGCACGCAGAGTTCTGAATTCCTCGGAATCGCAATGGGCGTACTGTTTTCAGCACCTGATTTTGGCATGTTTAGTTTCGCAGCAGTTTTGCGCTGTTCCACATGATCAGTGAGGTGAGAGGGCAATTTCCCGAACGTTCAACTTCACTGAAATGTCGGTCAAGCAGGGACAGTGAGTCGCCCTACCTGTGGTTCTCTGGCAAAATTTATATTTTGAATCAGTGGTGACAGTGTAAGGGAGTATGGACCTCCCTCTATCGGATGCAAAGCTGGCGCTACAATGCTTTAAATAGTGGAAATCTTCTTCTCGACGTTTCGAGCCATATCTTTAAGTAAACATGGTGGACGAACGGTTTTCACTCCAACCTAGGAGTTGGAAGTTACCGGGTCCGATCCTCCTTCTGACCATCCTGAATTCGTTTTCCACGGTTTCATTCCAGGCGAATTCCACAAACGTTCCTTCAAATGCCATGACCGAATTCCATTCGTTGCCCGCAGTCATCTCTCCTATAAGCCGAAAATGCAAATAAACATCGTATTTTTATTTCTTTGGCATGATGAGTTTTACTATCGGTTGGCACCACAAACACTTGCTTTTAGGTCTCGTCCATTTCTATCAGCTATTCTGTAATATGGAAAAAGAATATTTGAACGTTTTTTCCATGTATTTATCATCCTATATATTAGATCAAAAACTGTATTTACTTGTATTACATCACAAATATTAATGATTCTAGTTTTTATGATAAACCGTCTGTAAAATTGATTTAATATGTTTAATGTTTTAACACTAATATTTGATTACCTTTTTAATCCTTAGGGCCAGTCAAACACCTTAACCACTAATACAAGTACTTTTAGAACGCTATTTATTGATGGCTGCATTTTTAATGAAAAGTTCCTCTTTACACTTCGAATTTTCGTAACAAACGTCTGCATTCTGAAGGTAAAAAAATAATTGCTTCTACAGCAATCGTCTTTGATCATGGAAGGCACAAATACTAGTAAGCAAACGTTAAGGTTCGAAATTCACTATCAACAACTACATAAAGCTACCAACCAAATTAAAAAACTTGTAGTCAGCCAAATATTTAAAATGGTTGTTTACTATTGCCATAATACGCACGTGTTTTTGTTTTTGTTTTGTTTTGGCTTAATGCGGGAAAGGACTGGGACAAGGAACTGGAAGGAATTCGACCATGGCCTTTTTGCAGGAATCGTCCCGGCATTCGCTTAGAGCAGGGGTCCCCAAAGTGGTCGATATCGACCCCAAGGGGTCGATAAGAGTCTCTCAGGGGTCGATTATTGCACTGGGGTCGAAAGGGGGTCGATTAACATTAAAGAAGATTAATTAAAATGTTTAGGAAAAATGGGAATATTCAATGATAATCAAGTCAATAAATAAAATAATACTCATCCTCTGAATTCGCGACTGTTTGCGAAGTTATGTGAAGAAAGTGATTAACCTTTCAACAAATTACTTTTGTACACTGAGGTAAGGTGGTTGTCAAGAAGTGATAGTTTGCACAGGCATGTTGAATTCTGAAGAGTTACTTAGGAATGTGGATCCATTGCAATGTAACGAGTTAAAACAGTGCAAGAACCATCCGTTCTATCAGGCAGATCTTTATTCGAAATTTATTCCATATAGCCATTATTTTCTTACTATATTTTAAGATTATAATAACAGTGGAAAATATTTCCTTTTTCAGTAAATATTATTGGGTAGATTTTATAAGAAATGGGTTGTTATGCATTCTCCTTATTGCTTAGCATTAGAAATGACAAAAATGATTTAATGTTTTATTTAATATTTAATCTGGGGGTCGATAAGAAGGCAAATATTCTATGAAGGGGTCGATGGGATAAAAAGTTTGGTGACCACTGGCTTAGAGTGACTTGGGGAAACCAAGGAAAACCCAAATCTAGACTGGGATTCGAACCGGCGTCCTCCCAAATGCGAGGCCAAAGCATTACCACTAATCTACTTAGTTCTGTCTTTCCAGCCTCGCTCATTACAATATTTTATGTCTTCTTGTCAGTATTAAAAGGACGTTGCGTAGTAGCATATCTAAAAGATTTCTGAAAATTTAGGAATATGGCATTAATGCCTGAGCCACCCTATAAATTTCATCGCGCAGTCAGAGAATAACGAGCGTATACATACAAAAATAAAAGAGTTTAACTCCGAACGTGGTGGGTGAGCGGTAACGTTCTGGCCTCGCATCCGGGAGGACGCGGGTTCGAATCCCAGTCCAAGACATCCAGATTTGGGTTTTTCATGGATTCCCCCAGTCGCTCCAGGCGAATGCCGGCATGCTTGCTTCAAAATGTCATGGCCAAATTCGTTCCCACTTCTTGCCCCCTGTTATTTCCCGTCTCTAATCAACCTGATGTCGACGGGCCCTTTAGCTATAAGCAAAAAGAAAAAAAGTGTAACCAAGTAAACATTGAAATACTCCTTCGTTTGTGTGTGTGTGTGTGTGTTTGTTTGTTCATTTGTGCTCGTGTTGTGCCTTTGTTGTGATGGGACTGGTGATAAAGATTTCCACTTGTTGGGGTTGTATCCACACTGCACACGAACTTATGTACTGAGTGGCGACTCGGCCAGCGGTCTGGGACGGTACAGCACTTCTGTGGTGTGCAGCGGCGTGACAAGTAGAATTGTGCCGAGAAAGCTGCACTCTCGCTTTCGCCGGAAGGCCGGGCGCCACGGAACAACGCTACTTCCGGGGCGCGCACCACCCACCTCCTCAGTCGGCGTCAAGAGCTCACGGCCAACCCTACTCAAGGTGAGTACCTAGAAAGAGAGCATTCCGGACCGGCAACTGCGTCGTGTCCGTCCGCGCACCTCTTCATACTCTCTTCTTCTATTTGTTTATTACAAACGATCAGCGAAGACAGGCCTTACAGACTGGATTGGACAAGTAATTAAATAAGGTACAAAATTTAACAAACTTGAGAATACTGAACGGTGAGGTTAACTCATATTCAGTGGCGGATTAAAGAATTTTCCGAGCCGGCACAAAAACTGTGCGATTGTTGCCACCCTATTGTCGCCCTCCAGTGCAGTAGTAGAGCTTAAAAAAAAGGATCGGCGCGACATAAATTAGATTCAAACACGATTTCGCCGCCCCCCTGAAATTGCCGCACGGGGCAAATGCCCCCATATGCTTCTTCCCCCTCTTTCCTCGATCCGGCACTGCTCATATTGAGATCCTCATGAACATTAAATAAAAATAATCGATCAGAAAGTTTAATATGTGACGTAAGAATTAGTTGTAGTTCTAAGTTGCTAGCAAAGAAGAGATGATGATTCCTGGTGCCCAGGGAGTAACAAACTGCTCCTGGCACTCTGAAAAGGAAATGGTAAAAAAAAGTCGTGCTTGGTCCTGAATAAACTGCGCGATGATAGGCAAACCTAGTTCACGATGCAGCTGGAACTGCGGACGAACCAAGGAGCGTCGACGAGATGCGCAGGATTTTGTTTTGTGACGATCGTATCCTCTTGATTTTACCGACAGCAGCACCTCCCCAGAATGGACAGGTGTAGGTCAGTAGTGGTCCAGTTAAGTTGGTGTAGAGGAGGATAGTAATATTGCTTTTGAGAGAAGACTTCCGTGTGATAAGCGAATATAATTTCGTGAGCCGTCGTCATACTAAACATCTGTCAATGTGATATTTTTAGTGGTGCAACTAATTTGTTCAGACGTCTTCAAGGAAACTATACTAAGTAGCGCACGTCGGCTGTTACATATACACTGACATGCCATTGGGTAACTCTCTAATAACGTGCGGGGCCTGGACTCAAGGAGTAAGTGGAAGTCTCCATGAAGAATGTTGTCTTGATGGCGCCCTTTATTATAACGTGACTCAGTACCGGATTAACAACGTAGCATTAGGTAGCAAATGATGCTACGGGCCCCGCTCCCTTAGAAGGGCCCCGTGCCCTTAGAGGGGCCCCGCGCCTCTTAGAGGGGCCCCGCGTCTAGGCTAGATGGACGACCTTTATTATTTTATTTTTTTTGCTCTACAATTTTTTCTCCCGGACGGCAAAAATCAAAGGCCTTCTTCACATTTGCTATGGGCCACGCGCTGTCTTAATCCGGCCCTGACGTGACTGTGGTGGATGCCGTAACTCATGCACAAATGGCTCTGTTGTTCACATCCAAAACCACACTACGGAGATCATTCATGCCTGGGTGGCAAAAACATGATCCTCACACCAATCACACAAGACCTGTGCCCGGCGACAAGGAGCTGTTAAATCTACTTGGAGGATATTGCTTTATACTTGTTTGCTAAGATTCACAGGTAATTTAATCCGGTCCCTAGATAATCTAGACTTTCATCAAAGTATGTAACTTAATTCCTTATACTTTTCAATGATACGTAACTTCTCGAATAGCAACACCGTAGATAAACGTTTTACTTGACAATTATTTCGTCGAAACGTTCAGAGAAACATACATGAGCACAAGATTTGAAGAATTGAAGCACACTACTCGTACTAATAAACAACTGAAAAAGCATCGAGTTAGCACAATTCTGAGCGAGCTTTTTATCTCGCTATAATTGGCAGGTCGTATAGAATTTTAGAGAGAACATCAAAGGTTGATTATGATTATAAGGTGGGGAAGAGTTTGATTGTTGAAGACTTCAAATGTAAATACCTGATAAGAAACTCAACAGGGCGGGATATATTTGACAGGGGGTACGAAAAGGTTTCTAAATCCTTCTTTTTCTGGAGTGATGAGGGGATGTACCAGAGAATTATTTATGCAGTTATAGCTTTACGCCTCGTCGACGTCGAAGTCATTAAAGGGTCAAGGAACGGGAAGGAATTCGGTCATGCCAGTTTGAAGGAAGCATCCCGGCATTCACCTGGAGTGATTTGGGGAAACCATGGAAAACCCAAATCTGGATGCCCGGACGGGGATTCGAACCGGCCGGCGTCTTCCCGAATGCGAGGCCAGAGCATTAACCGCTCACCCACCACGCTCGGTGTACCAGAGAAGAGAGGGAATTGGGTTACTTAGCTTTTGTCTGACCGTTGCTTGAATATGGTGGTGTAGTTTGGGAGCCACATTTTGGCTACCAAATACAGGAGTTGGAGGGGGTGCAAAGAAGAGCTGCTAGATTTGTCTCTGGAAATTAGCACAGAACACAGTCAGTATAACTGATATGGTAAAGGAGCTGGGATTTAGATTCATTAGAAGATAGAAGGACGGTGAGGAAAGTAATGGGAATATGCAAGAAGTATAATGGTGATGAGGCGTGGAAAGATGTTGGCGATAAAATGAAGAGAGGAGCATGGAAGGGAAAATATGACTATAGCTATTAGCTGATACTCGAAATTTCTTTAGTAGATATAAGGGTCTGGTATTGGAATAAATTACCGTGGTAAATGATGAATAATGTACCGAAAAAGCTGAACGGATTTAAAATTAACATTTAAAGATAGCAAAAGTAGGGGGTTACAAATAAGGGAAAAAGCGGATGTGTACAGAAATTGTTTCCGGAGCAAGAGCTCCATCGCGATTAAATAAATTTTTAAAAAATTAAAAAATGGTGATCCTACAAAAAAAAAATAAAAAAAAAAATAAAATAAAAAAAAAAAAATTGAACATACACAAACTTACTTGGAGTTGTAAGAAAACATTTTAAATTGAAAATAGAAAATATTTACAATCAATCATTTGAACATCAAACTGACAAAATTTAACAATTGTAAGCATTCAAAATCCCATTCATTACATTATTAGCGTTCTCTAATTACAGTCTTTTAATTAAAATTTCAGACACTGTACTGATTTTAATCAAATTACAGTTCGTTTAAACCATTTTTATCCATCAAAACATCACACATTCATACGAAAAATATACAAATTTACAGCCAATAAATGCAATTAATTTATGGGATTTCAGTTAGAGGGAAACTGGATTTTAGTGTTATTACAGTGCATTGTGATCATGGAGCTTCCAATCGTCATCGGAGTTTGTGATATCCATAAACGCTGCAATGATCACCAGGTAGTTTACCTATATTCCTTTATGGACTGATTCAGTTTGATTAGATGAGCCAATTCACGCCAGGTAAACACTCGCCGCACAATTACGGAACGACTAAATAGCCTGCATACTGCCTTGCGGACAAAACTGAATCTGTGGCCGTATGCGACTCCCCTGACAAAGTTGTATTCTTCCGTTAGTCTAGGGTTCAATGTATGTATTCCTGAACCATATAAACCTCTGACGCCAGCACACTCAAGTCTGTCTTCTGCTGTCATATCTAATCGACACCAAATGTTTCTTAATAAATACTTCGCTTGCCTGTCATCATATCCAAACACGTCTGTAGTGATAATGGTTTCACTACAAAGAGGAATGTAGTGAAAGCTAACAGCACTGATAATTACTTGGTGTCCTAATATTTTTGAGAGGCGTTTCTTTATTTTAACACATTTAAGGGGGTAGGTACACTTATCAGGTTTCAAAAAAATGTTTTTTTTTTATTATTCACAAAAACAGTTTATAGTTTTTGCTTCATTTTAGTGAAAACATTATTTCAATATCTTTAACAGAGTGGGAATTACGTGTGATTAAGCAATGCCCTGCACGATTGACAGCCATTTAAATCTTACTGCACTTGAAGGTGATCCAAATCCTTAGTCTTAAATATCTCAAAACAGCAATTCATCAAATGGTTTTAAAGATAACTTTTTTCCATATGCATAGATCTTTTTCAAATTTGCAGGACATGTTCTACATACTAAGTACTACAATCTGAACCATTATTGTTTATGCAGCTTTTCCCAAATGAAAAATATGCCTTTATATTTAAGCAAAAAAAAGCAAAAATTTTAATTTCTTGACAAAAAAATTTATTATAGGTTCAACTTGTTGCCTTGATATTAGTTTACAATATTAAAAGAACATTTCTGAAAAATGCCTTTTATCTTTAAAACCCTTTACAACAATATATTTTTCACTGTCAATTTGGATGGTACATTATCCTATTGTTAAACAATATTTTTATTTTAAAAATCATTTTTTATATATAGCTATAACAGTTCTATGGAGCTATGAAAGTTGAACCCTCAAATTTAAATAGATTTGGAGAAAATGGCATCTCAACTTTATCAAATATTTGTATGTATTAGGTGTACCTACCCCCTTAAGATAATTTACATTACAGTTTCAATTCCTTGTTATATAAATTTCAACAAAGTGCTTATTGATAGCGTTCCTAAAGCTAAGATGATTTGCTTCGGGTATTTGTTGAGATGAAATAAAGCAGTAACTATATTGGCTGAGTACATTGGATCACTCACAAGAAATCAAGGGGAATGTTTAACAATTCTGTAGCCAGCCTTATTCCATAGATAAAACCTTCAGTAAACCGTATATAATCTTTAATTAGTTATGTTTATTTGTTATTCTTCTTTTTATTTGTTTTTTTTTTAATTTAAAAAAAAAAACCTACGAGAAGTACAAGAAATTTTAAGGTGAAATATTTTTATTTATAACAACTTTTCATCAAGACAGTTTCGTATTACCTGCTTTTTATTTCAAGTAACGTTTTATCGGACTTTAATGCTAATCAGATTATACTACCGTAATGTCATTCAGTGGTGTATTTAGCCGTCGGAATCCTGGTGATTGCAATTATCGACGCTTTCGCGGGCTCCTTTGATAGCTTCACTGTTTTTGTAGATACTTTTGGTTAACCTTTTTTCTATTCGGGCGACTTTTTGACGACGTGGTCATTAGAGACGGGAGAGTATTGGGAGCAAGGAATGGGCTTTAAATTCGGCCATGGCCTTTTGATGGAACCGTCACGACCTTCACCTGGTAAGGTTTCGGGAAACTATGGAAAACTGTAATGTAGATGGCTGGCCGGGATTTGAACCCGTGTCCTCGAATATGAGAGGCCCATGAGTTACCGCTCAAACACCGGGCTCTGTTTTATAACTTAAATCGTTTCCTCGCTAAACAGTCTTTTAAGGGTTTTAAGAATTTCTTGTCCCCTGTTGTTCCACATTTTTTTCCATCGAGAGTGATGGGTGAATGAAACGCTCTGGCCTCACATTCGGGAGGACGCGGGTTCGAATCCCTGTCCAGTGATCCATATTTCGGTTTTTCATGTTTTTGCTCCAAATTACTCCAGGCGAACGGCGGGATGGTTCCTCCAAAAATGACATGGCAGAATTCCTTCCCGTTCGTTGCCGAGACCTCTTCCGCCTCTAATGACCTCGATGTCACTAAGGCGTAAAGTCAGAAACAACAAGAAGCACATTTTACATGCATTTCTTACACGAGTCAAAAAAATAATTCTGCAAGCTCGTTGCTGAATGACTAATGTAGAATATTGCTTGATCTTGTGAATCATGCAGTGCTATCAGTTAAACCATTTGTTTCTTTTAGTAGACGCTATATTAAAAACAAAAAAAAAACTAGTCATCATCTTAGTATTGAGTATATGCTGTTTAATCTCTCGTTCGCGACTGGAGTATGCTATTCTGCAGGTCTGAGAATGCTATAGAAGTCATACTAAGGCAAATACAGAGGGAGGGTGGCCAATTCCTTTCCTCCGCGTGTCTAATTGTTATTGCATGCATATGGACTGATGTGTTGTGTGTTACGTATTTCATATCATCTGTACGAAGACCAAGGAAGTGTGAAACTGTCAATCTTTTGAGGATTACCCAGCAGAGACGTACCGACAAGGACGCCAAATTTTACATCCTAATTCAACCATCATCAGGTTTGCGGTTTAACCCAAGAATTTAGTAAGAAATCCGTCGAATATGAATCGGGAACCTATCTACACCTGTCTTAACATAATGGCGAAGTCGGAAATTATGATAATTTCTTTTACCATTCGCGTTCCAATTAGCTAAGCCGATGGCATGGGTCGGACACCTGCAGTGGACAGATCTGGTAAAGCGCTGCTATGGGAAATTGTCGAACATCATCCTGAGCCCGTAACGTTAGACATGTCTGTCTTCAAATGAACGAGGAAATGAGGTCTACTGTTACTGTAACAATTACAGTTGTTGGTCTAATTGGGTTTCACGCTCAGATTCGTGTAATGCTGAAAGTTGTTATACGTGTTCTTCTGTCTCTGTGTAATGAACTTTCCCTCCAGGTATATCAGACACGGAATTTCGTAAGCTGTGAGTTCAGGTTACAATTTACAGTGTAAGATTGTTCAAATAAGGAGTAAGCGTCGCCACTCATATATAATTTGTGTACTACATTGAAGAGCCAAAGAAACTTGTACACCTGCCTAATAGGGCCACCGCGAGCACGCAGATGTACCGCAACACGACGTGGTATGGACTCGACTAATGTCTGAAGTAGTGCTGGAGGGAATTGACATCATGCATCCTGCAGGACTGTCCATAAATCCGTAAGAGTACGAGGGGGTGGAGATCTCTTCCGAACGGCACGTTGCAAGGCATCCCAGATATGCTCAATAATGTTAATCTCTGGGGAGTTCCCCATCTCATCGCTACCTCGGAGATGCTGTTTCCCATCTCTCGTGCGCCGACTATAACACTACGTTCAAACTCACTTAAATCGTGATAGCCTGCGATTTTAGCAGCAGTAACCGATATAACTCCTGCACCAGACACCTGTTGTCTTATATAGGCGTTGCCGACCGCAGCGCCGTACTCTTGGTGTTTACATATCTCTGTATTTGCGTATGCATGCCTATACCAGTTTCTTTGACTCTTCAGTGTATATTGAGGTATATTTATTTCACCCATAAAACGTATGGCAGCATGTGATTTTTTTTTCTGCTGTCATTATTCTCTGGACTAGTTTGAAGTAATTCTCCATCTCTTCCTGTCTTTCGTTAACCTCTTCAAACCATGTTTTTAATTATCTGCTTGATATATACTAATCTCTGTCTTGCTCTACATTTCTTACCTTCTACTGTTCCATCCACTAACAATTTAAACAACTCCGCATGTGTTAAAAGTGAGCCACTTTCCTGTCTCTCCTTTCTATAAGACTTTTTCACAGGCTTCTTTCGCCACCCATTTATTTCGTATTTTATGTGTCCACTAAATTTTCAGCATCTTTCTATAGCCTCCACTTTAAATGCGTCAATTTTCCTTCTTTCTGGTATTCCTAAAGTCCTAAAGTCCTCGCTTCTCTACGGAGAAATGCTGTGCACCGCACATAGAGTTTTAAAAATTTCTTTCTTTATCCCAGATCAATATTTAAAACTAAAAGATTTCTCTTTTTTTTCAAGAAGGCTCTTTTCGCTAGTGTTATTTCGTTTTTAACATCATTCGCGTTGTAATTTTACTTCCTAAATAACAGAATTCACTTACTTTTCCTATTGCTTCCGAACCTATTTATATACATAATCTATTATTATTCCTATTATTTGTGTTACATTTTATCACCTTTGTCTTTCTTTGATTTATATTTAGTCCTAAATCTTCCTTCAGAATTTTGTTCCTGCGATTCCGTAACTTCTCAAGATTCTCAGTCTGTTCTGGTAACAGGACAATGAATAACAGGACCTTGTGATGCAAACTGAGAAAACGCATAAAAACCTTTAGTTTCCTGCTAATAAAATATAAGTGTCCTGTTTTATTCATTTTTATTACTTTATCATTGCAGTTGGTGCTTTAAGTTTTATGTTGTTTTCATCTAAAACCTTATTAATTAATTATATGTGTACTCTGATAATATATCTGTGATTGTTTTTCCGCAAATCGTTTCTTTCAATGGTGATAGTAACAAGTTTAATGTTTGTAACAATTCGAAGCCTAATGACTACTGCCTGACTGTGTTTTATTACTATTATTATTACTCCGCGATTCACTAAAAGTGTGTGGCGGAGGGTGCATTGCACCTATCCGAAAGGGTAATAGTTTGAAAGGGATATACGGGATGTGGCATGAGGCGCCCATGGAGTATTGTGAGGAACCATCCCAGCATTCGCGTGGAGTGATCTGGGAAAACCATGGAAAACCCAGATCAGGATGGCTGGAGTGCTTTATCGAAAGTTACTCCTGTCGGATGTTAAGTTTACTCGCTCGGTAAATCCTTTCTATTCCATTCCCTAATCGCTCGTGGGAAAAATGAGTACAGAAAAGAATCGGTTCTGGCCCTGATTTCTCTTATCTTATTTCCGCGGTCATTCCGAGATATGAATGTTGCTGGTAGCAATATTTCCTGGCTGTCATTCCGAAATACGTCAGTCGTGAATTTTTCAACTGGCTTCCGTCGAGAGCAACGCCTTCGGTGTTCCAGGTCTTCCCAACCTAGCTCCTTCAACATCGCACTTACGGTTTCCCTCCAACTATATATACCTGTCACGAATCGGGTGGCTCTTCTTTGGACTTTCTCTAACGCCTCCAGTAAACCCCATACAGAACAACAATATTCTAAGTGAGGACTTACTAGTGACTTGTATACAATCGATTTAACTTCCGGAGTACACTGATTTAAATTACGACCTAGAAACCTGAGCATACGATTTGCTTTTACATTCTCGATATGCTAATTCCACGACAAATTATTACGAATTGTTACCCCTAGGTATTTAGCGGAATCTACCGTTCTAAGGACAGTATCATTAATTGTATATTCATAGTTAACTGGTGTCACCTTTTTACTTACACGCATGACTTGGCACTTTTTAGCGTTTAACTCCAACTGCCAATCTTTACACCACGCAATTATTTTCGTAATATCGTCTTGTAACAAAGCGCAGTCGTCCTGGGATTTGATTTCACGATAAATAATAGCATCATCGGTAAATAATCTTTTCATCCCCCCTATTATGTCGCATAAATCATTAACATACCTCCCATGGACTCCACCTGAATGTTCGGGGCAAGCAGAAGCTAACGCAACTGATTGCCAATAACATCAGGAGAGGCAGGTTGGATGTGAACCCCATCCCAGTGGTAATTGGTGGTAGGACTCAGTCTTTTTTAGGCCAAATGTCAAGAGTAGGAAGAGTTATTTAAGAAATGTACATTATGGTATTACAGTAAAAAATAAAGAATGTCAGTCTAAAATAGCTTTGTTCCATCAGAACATTAGGGGTATCTCAAGCAAACTTGATGAGTTCATAATATCTATAGAAGAAACCCAAAAATCATTGAATCTTAACATAAATATCGTATGTCTGACAGAACATCATCTGAAGAATTCTGAAATAGGTCTCCTCCCTTTTATTGGATATAGATTAGCTTCTTGTTATTGCAGGTCAGAGATGAGAATGGGTGGTGCAGCAATATATGTAAGCGAAAATACCGAGACAAAATCGTTAGATGTAAGTAAATACTGTATAGAAAAAGATTTTGAATGTTGTGCAATACAGTTAGAATTAGAAAACAAATATCTTATAGTGCTGACAGTTTATAGGGCTCCCACAGGAGACTTCAGTAAATTTTGTAATAAACTAGAGGCGGTTCTAATAAACTTATCACGTACTAAAAGGGAAATTATCCTCTGTGGAGACTTCAACATAAATTTTGCTGTAGAATGTAACCAGACAGATTATCTTCTAGGAATGCTTAGATCATTCAATCTCTATCAAATTGTAAATTTCCCAACTAGAACACAAAAAGATAGTAGTACCATTATTGATAACATTTTTGTAGAGCACAATTAATTAGAAATATATGAAACAGTTCCAATGGAAAATGGTTTGTCAGACCATAATGCTCAAATAAATATTTTGGATGTTGTGGGAAATGAATGTAACAAAAAGAAAGGATTTGTCAGAGTTAGGCCATTAAAGAACAATTCAATAAAAATATTAAATGATGAACTTCTCAATGAGGACTGGAGCACTGTTTATAAATTAAAAGGGGTAAACAATAAATTCAATTACTTTCACCAAAGGTTTTCAGAAATTTACAAAAGGTGTCTCCCTACAAAACTAGTTCCAATTGGTCAAAAACGAGTAAATAAAAATTGGGTTACAGTTGGTATTAAAACATCTTGCAGACATAAAAGGGAATTGTATGTAAAAGTTAGGAATACTGATAATATACTTCTCAGACAACATTACAAAACTTACTGTAGAATTTTAACCAAAGTAATAAAAGAAGCTAAACGTTTGGCCATAAACGATGAGATTAGTAGTTCAGATAATAAGATAAAAAGTGTTTGGAACATTATTAAAAGAGAAACAACTGTATCATCCCTTGAACATAAACCTATATCTATAAGCATTAATGATAAGCTTGTAACTGACCCCTCTTATGTAGGAAATGCTTTCAATAACTACTTCTTAACAGTTGCTGAAAAAATAAAAGGAAAATATATTGGGAATATGGATGCTATAGCAATACTTAAATCCTTGTCACCAAAAACAGCACCTATGTCTATATTTCCCACCAGTCAAAATGAAATTGAAAAAATTATTAAATCCCTCAAAAATAAAAAGTCATTTGGTTATGATGAGGTTTCAACCCATGTAGTGAAACAATGTAACACCAGCATTAGTAGAGTTATTAGTCATATTTGTAATAGTTCTTTTGAAGAAGGTATCTTCCCTGACTCACTCAAGAAGTCAATAATCAAACCGCTTTATAAAAAGGGTGATAACTCAAAAATTGAGAATTACAGACCCATTTCACTTCTACCAGCATTTTCAAAAATCTTTGAAAAAGCAATGTACAGAAGGGTGTATGCACATTTACAAAAAAATGACCTACTCAGTAAAGTACAGTTTGGTTTTAGACAAGGCGTTTCAACAGATTCAGCAATTTTTGCTTTTGTAAACAACATACTGGAATCAATGCATAAAAAATTAAATTCCCTAGGTATATTCTGTGATCTTGCTAAGGCTTTTGACTGTGTTGATCATGAAATTCTACTAGGTAAATTAGACCACTATGGAGTTAGTGGTAAGCCAGGACATTGGTTTAAATCATACCTGGAAAATAGAAAGCAATGTGTATCACTGAAAGATGTTAATACAGGAGATGTTATAAACTCAGAATGGGGTATAGTTAAATGTGGTGTGCCTCAGGGTTCAATTCTTGGTCCTCTGCTGTTCTTAATCTATATAAATGATCTCCCACATATACTAGGTGATAATGAACACATGGTGCTCTTTGCAGATGATACTAGCATATCCTTGAAAGACCCATCAGCACAAAACCTCGAAAACACAGCAAATGAAGTTATAAAGAAAATTAACAGGTGGTTTAATGCCAACAAACTAATACTTAATGTAGAAAAGACACAGTTACTTCAGTTTGTTACAAAAAATAAAACAAAGGACAGCTATAATGTATTGTCAGAAGGAAAAGCAATCGATGAAAGCAGTTTCACAAAATTCATGGGTGTATATATAGATAACAAATTGAACTGGAAACAGCATATTCAACAACTTCTTAAAAAACTGAATTCTGCAACATTTTCACTGAGGGTAATATCTAGAATAGCTAATATAGAAACCAGAAAGTTAGTATATTTTGCATATTTTCATTCCCTGCTCACTTATGGCATCTCATTCTGGGGAAACTCGTCACAAGCACAGAGGGTATTTAAATTGCAAAAGCGTGCTATAAGAACTATTTGTGGAGCAAACCCACAGACACCGTGCAGAAATCTATTTAAAAACCTGGGTGTTCTAACAATGCCAGCACAGTATGTATACTCTGTATTATCATTTGTAGTAGAAAATCCTGAACACTTCAATCTTAATGCTGACATACATAGCCATAATACTAGGAATAAATATAATATTCACAAGGATTACAAATCACTGTCAATTGTTCAGAAAGGGCTAACAGTTACTGGAGCTTCCTTATTCAATGTATTACCAACAGAAATTAAATGTTATCTACAAAAACCCAACTACTTTAAGTCCAAACTGAAAGAGTTTCTACTTCAGAACCCATTTTACTCTGTAAAAGAATTTTCTTCTTGGAATTTGGTAACTAAGAATGACTGATAAAATAGTATATATGGTGTATGGAAGGGGAAGGTGACAAAATTATCCACAATTACTAAAATGATATATGGTTTTTCTTTCTGTTGAAACTTGACAAATGAACTAATTACACTGTTTACAAAATTTCACTTATATATAGTAACTAACATGGGATAGCATGCACTCAAAAACTGCTGTGAAAAATTATCATATTAACAGGTTTTTAAGTAATTGACTGCTTATGAGTTGTTGGTAATATAATTGATATTGCTAATAGGTGTGTGTACTGTTCCACATAAATAGCAACTAACATAATATAATATGTAGTCACAAATTACAGTGAAACCTTACATGGTAACTGGTTGGTAAGAAAATAACTGGTTATTAGATGCTGGTAACAAGTGTATACACTGTTCCACATAATAAGTATTAATTAACTCGGGATTGTATTTGTAGATTACAGGAGATATTGGTTATACTAATGGGTTGTTGCTAACTTGTTGTCAATATATAATAATATTATCAATTATATAGTAATATTGACATTACTAATAAGTGTATGTACTGTTCCACATCCCCGAGATTATTCTCACATGGGATCAAAGTGAACATATCTATCTATCTATCTATCTATCTAGCAAACACCTAGAGTGTTTGAGAAAAAATCAGATCATAGTATTGCATTATTGTTTGGCGTATCCCGAAGGATTGTTCTGCCGCCAAGTTACAGAACTTTCCATTCGCCACGCAATGCACATCTTGTCGTGGCTGACTAACCTAATACTGTAATCCTACCGGGTATAGAGGACCATCAGCTTAACGGAATCCGAACCACAGAAGCGTTCTGGCGTACTTAACATTACACAGTAAGCTGTGCCACAGTTGGAGGTAGGATTAAGGGGACTTTCGATCTCCAGTCAGACGCCTTAACCACTGATCTACCAGACTGCTACAATGGAAGAACAAATAACTGTTAACAGGCGTTCAAATCCCGATAAAGCCACGATTCTTTATCGAAGCTGAAAACCTCTGGTATGGAAAGAGCTCAAGATATAGCGGCCTTGAGGTAGTACCGACGACAAATAATTTTAGTTTCAAGATCATCGAAAGAAATTCGGAGCTCTACCTACCTAGAGACAACTTTTATCTCTACTGTATACTATGTATATTTTTAAACTGGGTTTAACATGAAAGGGAAATTCCCGATCTGTAGTATGATTCTACTAACTGTTATCCGCGACTTCGTACACGTGGACTTCACTGCCAAAAGTGGATATAGGAAGCTGTTAGTAACGTAAGATTTGTACCAAACAACACCGAGTCGGCATAATCTGACAGGAAAGCCATCACTACATCATTCTACCATCGAGCCTGTCTCATGAAGAGAATCAATTTCCAAAACAGAAAAACAAACGAAGGTGCAGGGATATGGGAGAGGAGGATTTAACAGAGGGCAGCTTTATTTTAGCTTGGTCTTTTCTTCTTTCTTCAGCATGAACATCCGATTCTTGAGTGTTAATAACTTTAGCCACTCGTGATCTTCTAGATCTACACGTTAGGCCAGGTTTACGCCCGCAAGGCATTTCAGAAAAGACAAAATAAACTGGTGCCAGAAACTTTTAGGCATACATTAAGTAATAGTACAGTGCAGAGCAAATCGACATCTATACTAAAGAATAAGTTTAGTCTCTAAACGAAATTTATTAACAAATCATACACTAAGAGACTGCGCGAGAAGCACAGCTTGAGCAACCGACGTAACTTTACAGACTAACACACGCATTCGTCTGTCTGTCACGTTCTCAAAACTTCGTGACTACAACTGTTATTCATACCAAAAAAATGTCCTGTGTCATTCCTACAGATACAAAGTGTCTCCTTGTCAAATTCCATCAATACTGGTATAGCCATTTAGTCGTTAAACGTAACAAATAGAGAGAGAGACTTACTTCTGCATTTATCGCTCTCTCTCCACACACACACACACACACACACACACTGCCAGAAAAACAATGGCTGAGTGATCAATATAACGTCAGAAAGTGTACACCTACGGCATTGTTACACCGCGTACGATTTGCCAAGCATTGCAAACCTAAATTTGTGGTACCACTGTTTAACATGGAATCCGAAAAACTGACCGTCCAGGCGTGGCTCATACGATCAAAAAAATTCTTAAAAAATTTTCTTCCATCGGGATTTGAACCGGAGACCACAGTCCAAACATTAGAAAGCAAGCGCGTTAACCACTGCGGTACCAGTCCGTTATAGAGTAAGAGACTAAGAATGTTAGACATCCTAAGCGTCAGTCTATCGACGTTTTGGTAATTTTTCAAAATTACATGACAGTATGTACTATTTATACAGAAAAAGTATCCTATGTCGATCCTAATGCCAAATCGCATCTGCTTGTCAAATTTCATCATAATAGGATTAGCCGTTTAAACCAAGAAATGCAACAAATAGACAAAGAGACAGACAGAGAGATAGAGTTACTTTGGCATTTATAATATTAGTATAGATGATTGTAAGACACCCTTTAGTTCACCAAAAGCACTCTCACTAGCCATCCCCAGCAGTAAAATATTCTATAGATCAATTGTGAAGGCACTTATGCTGGACTTAGAAATTTCGAGAAGAGTAATTGTCAACTTGAAGGAATTTCCCTGTATTCATTTCCACAGTGAAAACTCATCATTAGAATCATTTTAAAGTATATTTATTATATCGGGAAAAGTTTATTTTAAGAGATATTTTGGTTTGTTCACGTTTTGAAACACGCGATTAGGAAAGTAAAAATCTAAGATTTGAAATATCTTTGAATTAAGTAAAGCTACAGCCAAACTTTTATCACCGGCAATAGTCAGCATTGTCCCAAGTATTTTGATAGCAAAATTAATTAATTTGGCAAAGTTTAATTAGCAGTTTCAATTAAGAGAATAGAGTGAACTTTTTAACTAAAATGAATACAATTGAGAAATTTATATCAGAAGATAGCCTAAATTGAGACGATTACGAATATATAATGGTTTCGGTAAACAGTTTAAGCATTTGTCAGATAATTAAGTTTTTAAAAATAGATTGTCGCTTATTGTTGTTGGAGTACGAAAAAGTCCGCCAAGTTGGTCACGTAATAGACTTCAATTTTAAGCCTATAGAAGCCTTTTTGAATGCTAAATTAAATTAAAACACATAGAACATTATCATAGGAAACCCTTGTGAAAATTGCAAGTTAAACTATTTTGTACTTTAGGAGATATTAATTAAAGAAAAAAGTTACTGACGTAATAGGCCATGGCAAGCTTATAAAAGGCCATGCAGCCACCAAGGTTTGTCTCATTCTTACGCTGGAAAGTGATCGCGTTTCACGCTAGTCAGCGGGCGAACTGCTCCGAGTGGTAGCGGTTTCGGCAAATTCCAACATGCCGCAGTAGCGTACTCACTAATGTTAGGGGGACTTAGTGAGCTTGTCTTCTCGTGTGAATGTGCGTAATCTGTAATCTTCAATGAAACTGTTGTTCGATTCTTTATCAACGTATCTGGTACCGACAATGTACAAGTGAACTTTTGCAAGAATATAAGTATTGTGTTACTCTGAAACTGTGTTACGTGAACTTTTCAATTACCCTTCGTATTTGGGGTTTAATACGAATGCGTGGCGGCCGATTTCTTAAATATTTAAGGTACCAGTAGGCTACACATGGTTAAGTACTTATTTGTTCAAATTTTAGGTGAAAGCGTTAATCCCCCATTAACATTAACGCCTGACATGATGAAACTCCCTCTTACTAGACTGATGATACAGTGGTGGCTGCGTGTACAAACGGAGGTCGGCAGAGGGGAAAGAACGATGCTAAAAGACCAAACACTTCAAGATAAAGAACTATATTCGAGGAGCCGTGTGTGCAGAGGAATATCTCCCTCGCAGAGAGCAGAGTTGTGTATCGAAAAAAGAGCACAGCCGCAGCAAAGCTGTGCCTTTGCCAGAGCTGCTGTTGACATTGTGCGAGCGTGAAAAAGGTCAGCAAAACGACACAGCGGGACTCCCACCTCCCCACCGTGCTTAGGGACCGTGCACAAACTACGTGGCTCGGTCCAGGGGGGGGGGAGGGGTTTGCTGGAAGGCTACGCTGGGCTACGTGGGGTGAGGGGGGGTTCCGAGCCAGGCCACGTAGCTTTCCTTTCATTACATTTTTCACAGTTAAAATGGGGAACAGAACCCACAATTGCATGTGAATACTTATTTCCCACAGTTAATTATCTATTTACAATAGTCTCACAAGAGAAAACAGCACAAAATGTCTTCTGGAATCAAAAGGGAAAAAAGCTACGTGCTACGTGGGGGGGGGGGGGGATAGAGGCAAAAGCTACGTAGGGCTACGTGGGGGGGAGGGGGGGTTCACAGGAGGGCAAAATGGAGCTACGTGGTTTATGCACGCTCCCTTAGGGGGCGTCCATAAATTACGTGAGGTGAAATAGGGGGGGGGGGGGTCAGGCGAAATCTCACCAAGGGGGAGGGGGGGATCAACGGAAATCTCACGTGAGGTTATCGAAAAAACTTTTGACTGTAGAGCTAAAAAAAAATCCCCAAAGACGCGAAAGTCGATTTTAGGGTGGTATTTCATCGAAAAGTGGGGGTGTAACCGGCTTTGGAAGGGTGAGACCTAAAAAAAAGGTCTCAAAAAGTTGCGAGGTCGATTTCTAGGGGGGAAGGGGAGTCTTATGGACCAAATTCACCAGAGAAGGGGAGGGGGTTCCGGAAATCCGGAAAAACACCTCACGTAATTTATGGATGCCCCCTTATGTCGCGTTGGAGGAAGTGCGCATTGGCTGTGTGGCCACGTCATTTTCATGTCTGAGCTGTATACAGAATCCCCCATTAATCTGTGAATCTAAAGTGAATTTCCCGGCAATAGGGAGTGCCAGACACATTCTTTCGACAGCGGAAACACTTATTTTCTTTTGGTTTCAAACAGCCCCACTCCTATTCCCAACGACCTAGGATGAAGATAAATGCAAAGAAGAACCAGCGTATTAGGTGTACAGATAATAATACCAAAGGTCAATTATGATTATGAGGTGGGAAAGAAATTGTTTGTTGACGAACTGAAATGTAAAATATTGGCATAACATTTGATAATAAAGTCAAATGGGCAGGGAACATTACATTAGACAGTGCTAGGAAAAGTTTTCAAAATCCTTAGCGAAAGTGTTGAGGGG
>CM061914.1:115117988-115132988 GCA_031002005.1 Vandiemenella viatica | reverse complement strand
AGAAAAGTATCTCCCCTTGTTGGTTATACTGCACTGCGTCACTTGGGGTTTTGTAACGGACTGCCCTGGACTGGCTACTTGGCGGGAATTGTAAGCCAAGCCAAGTTTGTTACTGCCAAGTTTCTTGTAACCCCTGATCGGGGGATGTTCTTGGCGCTTGATCCCTCTTAAACTCCACTTGTGTTCATCCTGCAATCAGAGGAGAGGTGGTGGTGGAGGGGAGGGGTATAGATAAAAACAGTTGTTCAACCACTGGATGCATTAGAAAAACGGAGGAATGATATTTACGTAAATATCTACACTTGTAATACTTTCTGGAAAATTTGTACGTTTATAGTAAATATTTGTAACATTGTTTATCATCATCATCTATTCATGTAGCGGGTCTAGTACCCTTTTTGCGGTCTTTGGCGATATTTTTCGCGGCTATTCCAAGGATGATTTTCCATCGAGAAAGATGGGTGTGCTGTTTTCATACGTTTCTGCGATTCAGTAAGTATTCAGCTACCGTTTCTGCCTATACTTTTTTTTTTATCCAGCCTCATTTTTTCTATCGCTGAACACAATGCGACTCCATTCATTAGCAGTCACGGTTCTGCACTATCTGGGATGGCCACCGTCGGTGACCTGGGGATAGGTTCCATTTTTCTAATGCTCTGGGAAGGTGCAGTGGTTTTATTCGTAGCGTCATGGTGTGTAGAGCCGACGGGTGTGACTTCAGGTAGTGATTGAGGAAACTCTGACGCCACAACTTTACGTCACGGACATCCTGAATCTCATGCGACAGTACAGTGTACCATTTTAACAGGACGATGTTTTCATCTATACAAGTATCCAGACTATCAAGAACCAGTTACAAGAGTGTGGCCAGTTTACCTCAGGAGAGGATAAAACGGCTTTATGACACCCTTCCCAGCATCACTACATACATCCAGGCCAGAGGGTGTGCTGATAAGTGGGTTCATATTGCAATGTTCTTTGCAAATTTGACTCGATTTTGTATTAACTGAAATAATATCACATACCCTCTCAACCTTTCAAGTTTATTTCGTTTCATCTTCTGTGTGCTACTTTTTTGTCAGGCTGTGTATGTCTTACTGTCAGAGTATCATTTCACTCTGTAAATTTTCTGGTTTTGAGAGAAGTTTCTTTTAGAAACACTGATCTCCTTTTGCCACTAAATTACCTTCAGTTTGATAAATTGAAGCTGCGCGGAGGTCGTAACTGGCCACAGAACTTTATCTGTAGAAGCTTTAATGACTGCACAGCACGCCGTTGTTCTAGCTACAGCGTTCGACGAGACAGTATTATATCAAATAGGCAAAGTGCCTCCCAGACCCCTAATCTGGGCGAAGGCGTTCCCTATGGAGGATGTTCCCCAAATATATTATCTTACCTGCATTGAAATTATTTTGGAAGATTTTTAGTATTGTTACTCGTTCTTCTTGAACTTCCATAATATTTTTGTAGATTTTTATTTAATTTTTGGTGAAATTTTCCGTAGTCTCAGGACTGCGATTGGATAGTCCTGGATGAATCCTTCGTCACTGGACGACTTCCAGCCAACAGCGAACGCGCTCAGTTTTTTAGTCTCGAATCATTTTTAGCAGCAGCCGTGTATGTCCGTATTTAGACTCAGTTACTGTCTTCTCCCTTGCTTGCAATCTTTGGACATTAGCATCGTGGGAGGGATCGTAAATCCAGGGGTATGAGCTGGCGCAATACGAAGAACTGTTAACTGAACTTTAAGCTCATCATTTTAAGAGGACGATGTTGCTTCCAGAAAAATTGACAATCGAGCTGCTGGAAATTTTTTTCAGTTGACGTGATTGGAACAAAGTTTGAAAGTATGAAAACAAATTAATTCAAATCAAATTTTTTCGGCTCAAAATAATCATGTCTCAATTTAATGCTAGTGTAAATACTTTGAATTCTTTTAAGAAACATGATCTTGAATACCTGTCTTGTTAACCTGTACTAAATATGTTTGTATCTGGGAATCTAACAAACATCATGCTATGCAGAAATATAGTACTTTTAAGCGACCACTAGTTTATTTATTTAAAAGACTCCACAAATTGGTGCCTAAATTAATTACTGCAGTTTATTCCGGTGAGAGGCCATTACGTAGAAGTACCCTCAAGATGGATCGCCCTCACAATACACTGCATAGTACGGGAGATCACCGCTTTGTTCGACAGGTCGATAGGATGACCTGACCTGCAATAGCTAATGCTACGAGCTAGCGTGCCAAGGCCAACTAGACAATGGAACGCAACAGCTTCATTAAAGTTGTAAAGGTCGCTTAAGAGGCATAACACCGAACTTGACATCAAACCTGGGTAATATAGCCACTGGAATTATTTGCCCTAACTAAAGATGAGATTAATTGAAATTGCACGCTTGAAATCAGTGCCCTTCTGTCGTCAACACTTGTTGATTAACGTCTTCTGCGAATATCTACATCGAATTTTTATTCAGAGCAAATCATATCGGGTTCGCTGCCAGTAACCATCTTCGATAACTGTTTCAAATCTTAGCAAGTAGTTATTATTTAGAATACACTTAACTGAGAAAGTATCGATAACGGCGTCGATTTTTGTCCAGTTATCGCAGAGCTCTGAACATTCCTTTATTAATACGCTATAACTGGAGACGACAAAAAATTGAAACAGCGACTAAAGCCACCCAACTTCCCAGCAGAAATCAAACCATTAATATTAACATCATGGGACCACCGCATAAACCAAAGTGGAGCCGGTTTGGATTATTTACATTTTGTGTACATGTAAGTGTAATAAGACCTTGCGTAAACAGGAACAAAATATTTTGACTATCATGCCCTGCAAACTCTATACATCTTGTGACTGTTAAAAAAAATCACAACACTTATTACTTTTGGTCCTCCATTGAATGGCCACGGAAAACTCTTGTTATGTACCCACGAACATGAACACTTAGTGCATAGTAAAAATGTTATGGAAGCAACGGAAGGTTATTTACTGAAACTATAATACGCTATCAGGCACACATCAATAGCCTACCTATAGTAACAATATTAATTTAAGTATTAATAGAGTAATAGCGTGTGTCATTAAGGAACAAGTTTGCACTTACAGCCTGGACTGGGAAGACAATGTTGTGAATTACCATTAATTGTCATCGGACATCTAATTATCTTTTTGCGCAATACGGTTAAACATCCCACACACATTTAGAACAATTTACTTGTCCCCATATTATTCATCCTGATCTTTTGAGATGGTACGTTGCTAAGAAAATTATTGAGGTACGATTGCTGGCTATCAATCATACAAACATAAAACAGTTCTGCGTATTTTGCTGGCAACGAAATGAAATGGATCATTCCATAAGCGTCTATGATTACGATTAATCCATTTATATCCTACTTGAAACCCCGAACACCTGGTTTGTATCAGCTACGAATATAAAATATTAAGTGAGATATTTGACAACTGTATATCTTAAAAAATAAAATGTAGGTCAATTAAAATAACCATTTTTTTTCTTTTCAGTACTCGTAGATATAGGAAGGTAATTTAATTAGGTGAAAATTCGAAATTTAATCTTCTAATGGACTGCATGATTGACCGTTCGAATAAACCGTTTCGTTTAAACAGGATACGCTATCTGCTTTTACTAGGACAAACTCTATGAATATTTTAACACCAATTTGATTGATCTGATTTTACAAGTTCCATATTTGATTGGCAATTAATGTGTTATTGACCTAACCAGATTTTGGTATGGTGCGCAGACTTCCGCGATCGTTGTCGATATTGTATTGGTTGTCCGGGTTGGACCGCGTCAATTTATGAAAACCTAACGTTTCGGCGATCATTTTTGCGGCCTTCTTCAGAGGACTGTCCTCTGAAGAAGGCCGCAAAAATGATCGCCGAAACGTTAGGTTTTCATAAATCGACGCTCCAACCCGGACAACCAAGACAACACAGATTTTGGTATGTTTGTTCTTTTCTGAATGTCATTAAAAATCTTATTAGAAAATAATTTCATACTCAATAATTTCAAAACTACCAGGGAAAATATCTATTATTAATTCAAATGCAATGTTATGACAATCTTACTATACGCAAAATAGACACTAATGCTAAGTTTCCTGTAGAATAAATATTAAGTAAAATTAATCTAGTTAATATATGCTGCAGAAATTGAAATTAGAGAAAGATTTAAACCGAAAATTATAAAAAAGTTTACGAAATAAGAAGAATTGTATAAATCTAATAAAAATCAGAAAAAAATAGTATTTTTTTAAAAATTTTTTAAAAAGAAGAGATTATCAGTTTCTTGCACAGATACCAAAAACAAGTAGCTATACACAAT
Organism: Vandiemenella viatica; assembly: GCA_031002005.1. Taxonomy (NCBI): domain Eukaryota; kingdom Metazoa; phylum Arthropoda; class Insecta; order Orthoptera; family Morabidae; genus Vandiemenella; species Vandiemenella viatica. The sequence continues at coordinate 115,128,626 of CM061914.1, read as the reverse complement.
TATGTAAGAATCATCATTCACTATCTTAAACGAGCAATTCTTGTATATATATATATATTTAGGATCGGGAACGGCTGTGATGATTTGGATGAAATTTGGTATTTAGATAACGTTTTGACTTTTAAGATTACCTAAATAGTTGTCTTCCCTACAAAAAAAGCGAGTTTACAAAATACGAACAATTTTGTCACTCCGTGTATCGAAAACGGCACTAGCGCCATCTCGTAGACAATTCAGGTACCAGAAAGCCTACAAATTGATTTTCTTTGATTTCAAAGAATAATTAAACGAACAGTTCTTGTATACTGGCTGACTCGTGGAAATATTAACACTGCAAGTTTAATTGTAAAACATTTAAAAAGGAAGATAATTAAAAATTTATCAATGGTTTTATCAGAAACTTCTTTATAAAGTAATCATCGTTTACTTTTTGACCGTAAAAAGTGGTTGTTAGTTAGTCATTAAATACTACCTCCTTAATTATAAAACATCTTTCGATTTCTGTTCAATGTACAAGATTTCGAGTAGAGTTTGATAATAAAGTAAAAAGCCGCGTGCGAGTGCACATACGAAAAAAAGGGTTCTGATAAATAGAATCTTGCCTTTTGAATCGTCTGACCTTGTGCTTTATTAATGTTTATAACGAAGGTTACTTCTTATGGGAATTGTTTTATTAGCATTTTGAAATGCTGATCAGAAGATGTGAGATTACTGCCATGTATGAGCATAGTTTTATCAGAGTGAATAAATTTAGCACAGATGATGTTCTATTAACGTCACAACCCGATGATGAATTCTTATAGAACTCGATGAAACATATCGAAAATAAAGAATAAATGTTCTTGGTTTTCGAGATATAGCATGTCAAAAATCATTTATAGGTATAGTTCCTTGTGCTTTTGGCGACGTTTCTTCTGGTCCAGGCTGTATTTCAACCTAACAACAACCACTAGGTACAAAATAAAACATTGAAATTACATTTCCACCATATAGACATGGTCATTTTGGTGAATTTTTTTCTGGTCCAGGCTGGAGCTAATCCTAACCTCTTCACTTTTGAGATATAATATCCCGAGAACTAAGCGAGATATCAGAAAAATTCCTTTTTTTCGATTTGTCTCGACGAGTTTCATACGAATTCACCATCAAACTTGGCTATGGCGAAATATTTCTTCTGGTTCAGGTCGCATTTCAACCAACCGCGTAAATTTTGAGATACGATATCTCGAGAACTAAGCGAGATATATAATAAAAAAAAATATTTTTTACTTTCAATTTTTCTCGTCGAGTTACATAAGAATCCATCATCAAGGGTTATCGTAGAATCCTCTGAAATACCACAAATCTCGCACCATTAATTAATAGGGCCTATCAAACTGGCATTAAGATTTCTATTATACATAATAATAGCATTTTTTTAAAACTAATATGTGAGGTGGTCTCGCAAATGGATCTAGCGATTTGGATGAAATTTCACATGTAGATAACGTTTTGCTTTTCAAGTTTTTAACACGATTTTTTTTTTTAAAAAAAAGAAAGGAGCACATTTGTATTTGTTTTCTCGAAAACGGCTCTAACCTCATTACGTAGAAGTTTCAGGTACCAGTACGCCTACTGATGTTAGTTAAACTTCTCTTTGGTGAACTGTGCACCTCAAAACGCCTAGGAAGCCTTCAAGCCTTTTACTTTAATCAAACTATACTCGAAATCTTGGATATTGAACAGAAATCGAAAGATACCGAGCGTAGATCGGTCACCCAGGTACTTTTGCCTTAACAACCAACTGAACAATTTACATAAGGTATAGTTGTACCTTACGTGTAAGTCAGATATTACAACGTTAACTGAAATAACATCCGGATAAATTAAAGCAGTGGTGTGTTAGCATTGGTTAAACGCGACTAATTTTAATTTCTCATTTAAGACTGATTCATTCACAATAAAATCGTATTAATAATACAAGGGTAAACATTTCAATCGAACCGTGGAGACAACGTTGCATCCTATTGCGTAACTGGAGAATAATGAAGTTAACTCTTTACCGAAATTCTGAATGGGATTTCTAAAAGTTGAAATTTCCGAGCTTTGTCCCACCTGTGTGAATATATTCAGCAATTTAGAGTTCTGCTACTTTACTGGATTTATTAGTCACGTCGCTTGCGACTTTGTTATTCTCGACGAATTTTCGATTGATGTAAGGCGGATAACTGATAATTCCAGTTTTTAATTAATTTATGGGCATATCTTTCCTTTTCTTTAATTATTACCAGTACAACAGAGTAAGGGCGTTATTAGTCTATTGTTATCATTCCTAACAATGTATTATGGAGTTAATATGCTTTAATTGATGGCACGTGCAGAAAGTTATATGAGAGTTTCATTAAGATCCTTCTTTTATTAGATGTTCACTCACATTAGGAAGACCTATAATTTCTTTTAACTGAACATATTTTGTGTTTCGTAGCCACATTACGGGGGTACAAAGAAGGATAACAATCTCTGAAAGAACTGAAAGGAATTCATAACAAAGAGCTCATTAAAAAAAAACCCAGATATTTGAGCGCTTGTATAAAGAATATAGCCGTTCGTTCGACTTCAAAGAGAGCTGCGTTATATTCTTAATTTCCAATAGTTGAGCAAGTAACCAAAAAAAAAAAAAAAAAGGTTCAGGTGTCTCATACTCAATTCTGTCGTCTATTAATCAGATGTTGCTATGATAGTACATTTATATAGTACATTACGTCGTGTTCAGTTCAGACACAGAGGTCGATTTAAAGTAGATGGCATTCGGGACACGTGATCGATAGCTTCCGCCTCGAGATTCGGTTACTTTTTTTTTGTCCTTGCCCGTAATGACCCCATTCCTCATCATGTCATAACAGACTCCAATTTCCGCAGAATGGTTTCTACCACAAAGCAAAGGACGCTAGGGGTCAAACAGGGAGTGCTGTTTCATATCTGATACACAAACAGCAGTATTAAAGACAGAAAGTCAATGAATTTTTCCATTTTTTTAATAGAAGGATTCTGGCCTCGCATTCGGGAGGACGCCGGTTCGAATTCCCGTTTGGGCATCCAGATTTTGGTTTTCCATGGTTTCCCAAATCACTCCAGGCAAATGCCGGGATGCTTCCTTAAAAAGGGCATGGCCGATTTCCTTCCCATTCCTTGCCACCCAACCTTTCCCGTCTTTAAAGACCCTGCTGTTAAGAGACGTTAAGCAGTTAAAAAAAATAAAAATAGAAGGAAACGGCTAAATACTACCGGTATGTGTAAAGTAAGATAACGTACAGCCATGTGAATCGTTTCAGTTTCTTTTCTGGTATATGGATTTGATTTATAAGGATTGTGGGTTCCATTTCAGTGCTGTGCAATAATGGATTAGATTATATGTGGCTCTAACCCCTATGTCGCAATTATTTTTTATTCTATTGGTTCTTTTCGGCTCGTCGATAATGTGTTCATTAGAGACGAGGGAAGTTGGGGGCAATGAATGGGAAGAAAATGTTCACGCCCTTCTGAATGTACCATACACGTGTTCGCTCGAAGTGATTTTTGGAATTCATCGAAAATCGAAATATGGATGACCGGACGAGAAGTGAACCTGGATCCTCCCTAATACCATGCCCGAACTTTAACCACTGTCCCACCAGACTCAGCTGGAGTCACGAACATGAGGAGGTCGCCAATTTAAAAAATTCAGATTCGATTCATGATATGTTTTATAAAAGCTCATGGTAGAAAGCATAATGTGGAAAAACGCAACATGCGCTTGTTCGCTGTTGTAGAGAAAATCGGTATTGAAATATTCCGTTGTGCTCAAATACTTTCTACGTGAAGATATTTAAAGGGAACCTCGCTGCGGTCAACTTTATTTATTTATTCAAATATCTGTACATTTAACTCCCGGCAACCAGTTTCAACAATTATGCACACGATAAGTTTTTTAAAAGCCTTTTGTTGTGGAAAAACCGACGGCGTCTCGTTTCAATCCTTCCATCCCCTACTGTGGGATGAACATTTGTGCTTCAATTGTAGCGGCCCAGTAACGATATTTGTACTTCATACCTGGAATACAGGAGTATTTCAATGCCGATTTACTCGACAACGGAGAAGAAGCGCTTGTTACTGCTTTGCCATGTTACGCCTCTGGTCATGAGCTTTCATAGCACACAGTGTGAATGGAATCTGAATTTTACAGTTGGCGACCTCCTCTGGGCGAACCACCGAAAAACCCAGGATACCCTTAACGTAAGTTAAAAATGCGAATACTTGTTATTTAAATTTTAAAAGACATTGCTTGATATCACTGTTGAAACTGAAATTTGAGGAAAGAATAAATGCGCTTTATTCACAATTTGCTATTTCAAATGAATACAGTGCTCAATGTTTTGCAAAACAGAAAGCCTTCGTTGCTATTATCATCAGTTCCAATTAACAGCAGTTCATTGTTTGTTGTCTAAATGTTAAGAATTATTGCTGGGTAAACAGTCCTAACTTTTTTTCACTGATCAAGTGATTCTTTTGATAAATTAACACTTTTGCGTGAAAGTACTTTGGAAATCAACATTATTTGCGGATCATCAAGTAACGAAGAAAGCAGCTTTTTCTCCCTCTCTCTGTAACGTACGAACCTTTTACACAAACCATTCCGACCCTTTTTCACGTTCTCTTCATGAGGAAGAATTAATATTTCACTATTATTTTAAGTGACTTGTGGATCAAACAAAACCAAGTAGCTTAATAAAAAGACGGTGTAAAGATTGCACCCAGATGTACTTACAATAGTTTAAATAGCAAGTGTCCTTACAATGGTAAAGGTGAACACGACATGTTTTTCAGTTATTGCATTTTCGGAACTCCCCGAAAACTCCACTATTAGCGCCCTTTTATTCGCCATGGCCACATACAGTTGATGACGTCACCATCAGAGTGTTACAAAAAAAGTAATCAAGGACTTATGTTTAATGAACTGGTGTCTCTTCATTCAGTGAATATTTTTTTTTAAATATATCCTTTTTTACTAACATTTTCTACTTGGTGCAAGTCGATGTTCTTTCAATAAAAATAAACTTATTTAAATTATAATTATCTTGTTATTTCTTACTTATCCCGTACAGCAAATATTTCTTCGGTAATGTCAAGTCTGCGAAGTTGAGCATACTGTTTTTTATGCCATTTCTAATAAGCACTTGTAAGAAGTATGATTCTTCCTTGCTCATTCGAAAATACAAAACGAAACGTCGCAAAAATTTAATTGTAGTACAAACCGGTGAATTTCGCTAACCTATTTATTATCTCTTTTAATTGATTAAGTATTCAAACACAATGAGATTCTCTACGTTGCTCACGAAGAGCCATAAAAAAAATCCAAAGTATACAATTCTTCTTCTCATTCCGAAAAACTAGTTGAGCTAACATTTTTCATCTTCGAAAACTATTACAATACTGCGAATATGTGTGAATATTTAAAAGAAATGCTTTAAATGCCTCAGCACTTTTTTTTTTTTAAATAAAGTTGCAAGTGAAAATGTAGAGTTACATCATCTCAATTTGAAGAGCTGTTGTGAAATATTTTTGCCAATACATAAAAACAATGACACCGTTATGAAGCGATTTTTTGATAGTCTCTAAAATCCTTGTTCTTATAATTTTTATTCTTAAAATTCAACTGAATTTCCTCACTTTCATGAGTTCTAAAGTTTTTAAACCTCTGCTTCACTCCGCTTATGCGACTTGTTAGTTGTCGTCATCCTGATTGTTGAACTCGCACGCCAAAAGTTGGTCGTGAACCGAGTCCACTAGCCTCAGTCAACTGTCTACTGTCTTGTACCTGTTGACACGAGGAGAGTGGACTATCCAGTGCTGCGCGCGCAGCAAGACAGTACACTTGCTCCAGTCAACTCACGCCGTGTTAACGCGTCCTTAATAAGAAAACGTCCATAAACTACGTGGCTCGGTCTAGGGGAGGGGGGGGGGGGGCAGTGCTGCCAGCCTCTTGGCTTTGAATATCCGTAGATGGCCACAAAAATTTCCGTAGACTGGGTACAAAAATCCGGAGACTCACGCAATGAAGCACTGAAACAATAGTTATTGAAGAGAGAGTCAAAATTAAGAATACTTTTTATTTCCAGGTCTTTTAAATTCGAAATACAAAATAATTACATTGAAAGTAAGAAATATCTCTGTTCATGTTTTATACAGCGTAACCACTTTTTTTTGGGGGGGGGGGAGGACTATACATTATTTATTTTCTTTGTTGACATTACATTTAGCATATCTTCGGTAACAAGAAATGTTAAATACTGCGAACACTTTGACTCTCTGATATTGGTTAAGCCTTCTCGGAAGGCACTGCTTTGTAAGCTGAGCCAACAAGCGTGTAACCGTGCATAAAGAGTGTGCGGTCTTTTAAGATCTATAAAATCTTTAATCAAACAAAATATTTCAATCGTTGGTTTACTCGAGCGGTTGCAAGGAAACGATTAACAATTATTGACAGTTCTGTAATGCATTAACAGTATACGCTCAAAGTTTAACGAAACACTAATATAAAAAAAGGTCAACAAATAGTAAAAAATAGCAAAAATCCGTAAATATTTTAACAAAATCCGAAAATCGTAACTTTTTATAAAAATCCGTAGAAATGGCAGCACTGGGGAGGCGTTGGCTCGAAGGCTACGCTCTGCTACGCTGGGGGGGGGGGGGGGGGGGGGGGGGGAGGGGAGGGTTTTTTAAATTTAATTTAATTTAATTGCAATGGAGCACAGGCTACGGTGAAAATTTCCCTACACACCCATCTTCCCCCTATCCTGCACCTACCTACATTTGCCCTCTACAAATTTTATCTTTAAATTCTTTCAAAGTTTTCGGTAAATTATTCATCATTTCTCTTGGTAACTCATTCCAATCCCTGACACCCTTACCTAAAAAAGAGAATCTTTCCACACCCTTGTGCCTGAAATCGAGTGCCAGCTTTTGGTCATGGTAATCTTTTCCCTTCCATGCACTTCTTTTCATACCTATTGCAATATCTTTCCATGCCTCATCGCCAGTATATGTCCTGTACACTCCCATGACCCTCCTCATCCTCCTCCTTTCTTGCAATGAATCCCATTCCAGCTCCTTTATCATATCCGTCACTGATTGCATTCTGCGATAATTTCCAGAAACAAATCTAGCAGCCCTTTTTTGCACCCTCTCCAACTCCTGTATTTGATACGTAAAATGAGGGTCCCATACTACACTACCATATTCGAGCAATGGTCTGACCAAAGTTTTGTAACCCAATTCCTTGACTTCTCTCGTACATCCCCTCATCACTCTCTCCAACAAATGCAGAACTTTGAAACCTTTTCCTACCACCTGTCCTATGTGTCCTGCCCAGTTAAGTTTGTTATCAAAAGTAATTCCAAGATATTTACATGTCAAGTCTTCAGCAAGCAATTCTTTCCCCACCTTCCGAGCCAGGCCACGTAGCTTTCCATTTATATTATCTGTCACAGTTAAAATTAGGTGCAGAACACAGAACAGCAAGTTAATATTAATTTCCTTCATGTAATTATCTTTGTATGTAGCTTAGAATAGTCTGACAAGAGAAAACAGGACAAAATATCTTCTGGAATCAAAAGGGGAAAAATGCTATGTGCTACGTTGGGGGGGGGGGGGCAGAGGCAAAAGCTAAGTCGGGCTAAGTGGGGGGGGGGAGGGGGGATTCACAGGAGGTCAAAATGGAGCTGCATGGTTTATGGACGTTCCAAAGCAGTACTCGTGACTTCACTACTGACTCGTGACTTCCTGAAACACGTGTAAAGCGTCGAGCCATACAATGCCTGTACACGGAAAGGCATCCCACGCCGCAAAAAGGGAAACCGAGTTAAAATGTTTGAGAGAGCTAATAAAGCTCGCCCGGTGCGAGTCGGAAACAATTTTAATCGGGGAGCGCAGTCGACGGCGCGGCGGTCCGGTTTACCCTTTGTTTTCAGTCGATAGTCGGCCGCTTCACTGCGGCTTCGGGCGCGTATTGATTCGACCGCCTGTTTACATTGAATTTGTTTCATAGCACAGACACAACCGCAGTCCGGTGGACGGGGAGACGAAATACGATTTTATTAATACCGCACGCAATGGGCAGCGACTGCATTTGGAAGATTGATTGCTGCCGGGACGCCGAGATAGCCTTGCATCAGCTCCCGTGGTATCACACCGCAATTTCGGACAGATTAATTATGATGTATGTTCCTGTGTAATGCAAGCCGGTAAAGTGGTGCAATTTCATCAACCAACCACATAAGACACGAAGTACTAACTAGTGAAAAGTTTCTAAAACATAGCCACTCGTTCCCTCATTTCAATATCATTTTTTTAATTTAAATTATTATTTTTCTAGCCGGCCTCGGTAGCTTAGGGGCTAGAGAACACATTTCGCGTGTAGAGGATCACCAGCTCGAGTCTGGCCGAAGGCTGTTTAAGCATTGTGTTTTCTTTTTTCTTTTTGCTTATGACTTAACGCCTCGGCGACGCCGAGGTCATTGTGCAGAATATTATTTAGAACTATTAACAGTAGCACATGTAATTATAAATCGGGATTTGTAAATCAAATATTGATTCATATTTTATTATTTTCAAAGAATGAAAACGTAAATTTTCTTTTATCAGGAATTATTTACAAGAAACTAAAGCAAATTAGTTTTTGTTTTTGCTTATGGTTTTACGCCTCGTAGACTTCGAGGTCATTCGAGTTGGGGAAGGATGGGGGGCGGGCACAAGAAACGGGAAGGAATTCGGTCATGGCCCTTTTAAAGGAAGCATTCCGGCATTCGCCTGGAGTAATTTGAGGAAACCATGGAAAACCCAAATCTGGATACACGGACGGGGATTCGAGCCCGAGGCCTCCGGAATGCGAGGACAGAGCGTTACCGCTCACCCATCACGCTCCGTTTTAGTTGTTAAACATGATCATGAAATGATTTTAAACTCAGACTTTTAAGGACAGGGACTGCTTTGTGGATAATGTGATTCTGTCGATACTTAAAAAACTTACAGAGCGAGGTAGATAGATTTAATTTAATTTCAATTGAAATGGAGCGCACACGCTCCGGTGGCTATAATGTCCTTACATACCCACCTTGCCATTGCACAATTTTTCACTATTCACGAATTCTTCAGTGTTTTTGGTAAACTGTCAATTATTTCCATTGGTAATTTATTCCAGTCTCTGTCTCCCCCTACCTATTAATTAAAAAATACCCCCTTTTACCTAAATTAAAGTGCCACTTTATGATTATAGTTATCTCTTCACTTCAATGTACAACTCCTAATCATTCTACTAATATTCTTCCACGCATTATCGCGATTATAAGCCTTGAACAGACCATACACTCTCTTCACCCGCCTTCTGTCTTCCCATGACTCCCAACCATGCTCCTTAATCATATCAGCTACTTATTGCATTGTGCGGCAATTTCCGCAAACAAATCTAGCTGTTCTCCATTGTACTACCTCCAACTCCTGAATTTCATACCCATAATGTGAGTCCCACACCGGCTGGAGGTTGGATGTAGTGAGCTGAATAGTCGGAGTGATTTGAAAGTGGAACAGTGTTACTTAAGTAGTTCTCCGGAAAACGTAAACAGCGTGGCTTGGACGGAGATGTTGAATCACTCAATCACGCAAGATGGTAACTTAATAAAAAATATGCTGCTGATGGATACTATCACCACCACTCATAAAAAACTAGTGCACCGAATCTTGATTTATTATAGAAACACGCAGCTCAAAATGACTACACATTCCTGCAGCACACAGAACCACATTTCTTTTGAGGTTTTCACTCGGGCTCTTGCTAGGGCAGTGCCCACGTAACAAGTCTATATATCTATTCCTTTCAAATTTCTCTACAGTTGCTGTTGCAGGCAGTATAGCCAACAATGAAACGTACACGCTACAAACTTAAACGCTACCCAAAGTTTAAAAGAACTACTGCACTGATGGAATGTCTGACTACATTAACACACATATTGTGTTATAATATTTACAAACACGTGGTAATTAGTTGATTGAAAGCCGATAACAACGTCACAATGCGTAGCATCGTTCAAACCGCCAAGCTGCACCTCTTGATGTATGAAAACCAGTTGTTACTACGCCAGAACAAGCTCGTTCACAGCTGTCTCTTGTACACGCTGTCAGGTCGCTCTCACATGAAGCTGACTTCCATCTACGAGGGGCAGTCAGAAAGTTCTCGGAATTATGTCGTAGTGTTGGCATTTGTGATGTAATTGTTATGAGTTTTGACAGATCTGAACAGGTCATAACAGGCAGTGTGACTGCAGTGTAGCTGAAGGTAGGTCTGTGTGGTTATCAGTTGGCGCGATGTCGCAGTTTGAGCATAGTGCTAACATCAAGTTCATGTGCAGATTAGGGAAATCTGCTTCAGAGACTTTGTTAGCATTACAAACAGTTTACGGTGAAGATTCGTTGAAGAAAACAGCCGTTTACGAGTGGTTTTCAAGATTTAATGGTGGGCAGGAATCGCTGGAAGACGAGAGTCGCAGTGGGAGACCTTCAACCTCCAGAAACGAAGCAATGGTCGAGCAAGTGAAACAGTTAATCAGATCAGACCGAAGAATGACCATC
>CM061914.1:114986001-115116988 GCA_031002005.1 Vandiemenella viatica | reverse complement strand
TTGGAAGGGAGATATGATCATACAATCTGGCTCTTGATTTCTGGCATTAGGTTGTGGGAAAATTACCTTTTTTGGTAATGAAGTCGGGGAACTTGTATAAATTGCCAGTGAACATCCTGAAACAATTTACCAAAAACACTAAAAATGTTTGAAATTAAAATTTTTAACAGACAAAAATTGGCAGGCATTGCATTAAAGAATTCAGATTAAAAAAAAAATGAAATGGTAAAGTAAGTGCATATAGAAAATGCTCCATTACAATTAAGTCGACCTTTTATTTGACTGGGGCATTGCGTAGTATTGTTGACATGGGAAATGGACCACAAACAGAAATACAATTATCTCATAGAATACAGGTTACATTCCATGGTCTTCCCAAATAACTCCAGGTGTATGCCGGGGTGCTTCCTTCAAAAGGCCATGGCCAGATTCCTTTCCATTCCTTACTGCCAGCTCTTTCCCTCCTCTTATAAACTCAATGTCGATGATGAGTAAAGCCATAAGCAGAAAGCACAGGTTACATGTTTCCCAAACAGATGGCAAAACATCTGATTCCGGTAGCGCATGAAGTCCTACTTTCAAAGGAAGTGTAACTTCAAAAGAGTATGTGCTGGACAACCCACAAAAGTGGAAACGACAGTGATAAGGATGGTGATTGGGAAAATGGGTTGTCAATTCTTACATGGCACAAATTTTGATGTTATGTTTCTGTATGCAGGGAAAGCTAGAAATATTCTGTCATAATTGTCAAAATAATGTTTAAATGCAATATGATTGTAATTTTAGGACTAGGTAAACATTTGTCACCTGGACGATTCTACTAGCATTTGTAATTATGACGTAGTTATAAATAATTATTTTACAAGTATACTTATGTACTCTTTTAAATGTTTTAATTTTTTCAGATATATTCGACAGCAGCTCACTTCCCATAATATTTCTGATTTTTCCTTCAATTTTCACTCAGTGCTCTTCACCATCATTTGCCTTATGTATTTCTACTTCTGTCTTCAACCACATTCCATATTCCAGCAACTCCCAAACAACTTTTTTTTTTTTTTTTTGCCAAGCATGTTATAACCATCATCCCACTGACTCCTGCATTTTATACCTACCATAATAATATCCCACAATGTTCAAGCAACTGCATGTCTTGATGTTAACCTTGTTCCCTTACTTTTATGGTGTAATCTCTCATTATCATTTGAACCTTTTCCCTACCGCTTTACATGCACAGTTGAACTTATTATCAGATGATATGGCAAGATATATATATGTTATGCCTTCTACAATCAATTTACTCCCTGTCCTTATCATTGTACAATTTCTTATTTTCATATCTATGTACCTAATGCACAATGACATAAAAAACTTAACATCCAGTACAGATCCGATTGCAGCTTGTCACAGGTCTCTTTCGATGTAATCCGATTATATCTACATTACCCTGTGGCATATCTATTATCACTTCTACCTTCATTGACACTGGATTTACTAAACTGTCTATTATCGTTTAACTCTTAATAATTTCTCCTTTTGCTTAGACATATCCTGATTTGTTACAAAGTATTCAACTTTATTTACCACTATTCTATGGCTTAATTTGTTGTATGGCTGGAAGAGATCCATTAGCACACTGTCAGCTTGGTCTCCCTTGTCCATTTAATCTGAAATAGCTTGCACATAATCAAACCACTATTGAGATTGATATGAACAATCTCTCCTGGACCCATGCTGCTGATTTACAAATCAGTTCCTGATATAGTGGAATACCAAGCTTCAAATCAACTTGGAGCCACAGTAATGGTTTCACCAAATCACTTGATTAATATTTTTGTCTATTGTTAACTTCTGTAACATCCATCTTTGTCCATAATTTTGTGAGTGCTGTTTTCCATTCAGTTTTCTGATGTAATCATAAATTTTTAGTTACATTGTAGATGAATTTTATGATTTGAGTTCAGACACTGATAACCTGATCAGAAGATATTTTCAGTTCTTAGAAGGGCATGGGAGTTTCATATCGTGAAGCACTATAGTGCAAATTTACGTTAAAATGAAGATTTAATTTAATCATGTCGTGACAAATTTCAGATCATAGCACAATTTTGTGTTATTATATAAGTGAATCAGTTATTTAAAGCAGCTTTAGAATATAGTATGGTAGTAGTAGTAATAGATTAATGTTTGGAGAATGAAAAGTTGTTAAATGATTAAGGGTAGTGGGTAAGGGATCAAAACACCAATTTGATACATTCATTGATGGATACACTTCATTCAGAGTGAGTTTTATTTTATTTTTATCTTTTATAATCCTGCAATAAGATGTCATAAATTTTTCTGTTTTTTTAAATGCATGCTGTGTGAACTCATTTATTTTCTTTACCAGGTATTTTTTTCTAACAACATATTTTTCCGACTGGGAAGCAGGACATTCCAGTTTCTCACAGACATTTTCCTTTTCTATGACTTCTCAGTCCAGGGATTTATACAAGCTTACAAGGTGAATTAAATAATATGGCAATTTCTATCTCACTTCATGAATATAATGGCGTGGTTATTTAGAAACAGATCACCTAAATTCAGAGTTGATAATTCATTTCTTATTACTTAAAATGCATTCAGATTATATTATATTTCTAAGATATTCAGCTGTTTGCTTATTATAGAAATTTTGTTTAAGATTACATGTGTTGCTGCAATACGTACTTATTGAAAACAAGATAGGATAGGGAAAAACAGCCTGTCACTCACCACAGATGAAGGCAGGAGGGCCAGACGATTACAAGAAAAAACAAAGGGGAAAAACACACTCTTCACAAATTTCGTAACTTTAATCATGGAAGAGGCGAGACATGGCATGTGGAAGATGTGTACATGTGGGATCTACCATATGGTAGTTCTGATGTATCTTCCCCCTGCTGTATGTCTTGTGTCTTGCATGGTTAAATATAGCAGGTCCCAATGTGTAGACATATTTTCCCTGCCATGTCTCACCTCTTGCATGATTAAGATTATGAACTGAATAATTGGGATGTGTGTTTTCTTGTTTTCGCCTGGCCTTCCTGCCTTCATCTGTAGTGATTGATGGGTTGTTTTTCTATATCCTATCTTATTTTCAGTGCTTAATGGTAGTTTCATTGTCAACATTATCCAATTACATACTTATTGTTGGGATAACAGTAGTAATTGCTAACTAAAAGACAGTATACCTTATTATTTGGCAAATGAGCACTATAAATGTGGAAACAGCTTCAGTGTAATGTGCTTCCTGAGAGTTACCTGTTTAATAAACACGTTATTCAAGGTTCTACTCAATTATATACCATTTAAATTATTTTCTGGTGAATTCAGTGATATACTGCATATTTATTGAATTTCGTGACTGGTTAAACATTTCAGGGAACATTTTGATCCTGACAAAAGCAAAGATGCAGATCATTCTGTTTCTCAATTTCAGAAAGCATTTCATATGCTTATGGCAGATCTTCCAAAACTTTTTCTTGCCACGCCCCCTTCCGTCAAAAGAAAAATCCCCCCCACTGGCCACAATTTTATTACTGATAAGATAAAAAAATTAACATAAAATCAAATTTATTTATTTTTTATCGTTTGTAAAATTACAAATTTTAAATTTTCTGAAAATGGTAAAAAAATTTACAAACTTTAAATTAAGTGAAAAAAAAAACAAGAAAAAATAAATCAGTAGGAAGAATAAGCTTGCATTTCTTTCTGCAATATTCCTTACACTAAGTTTGATATTAGAAAGTACACAATGTAAATCATTGGCAACATTGAGTTTGCGTTGATACTTTGTTTTTATTTTAACAAGAGCTGTGAACTCTCCTTCGCACAAATAAATGCTTGAACAAGATGAAATATAATCACAGCATTTGGGATTCACTCTTCTAATTCTTGACTCAAAATGTTAATTTATCCATTTTATTAGACTTGTACTTGGCAGCCCAATCATTTTTTATTTCCAATGTTTGCTTTTGAAGTACTGCATTGAGTAACTACAAGACTCACTACATTTCACTTTTTCAGACTTGCAACCTCTCAGTACTAACAGTGACATCTCAGATGAAACTGGCTAAGTATGTGATATTAGAATCGACTCTAATTAAGAGACAGTACATCTGACAGTGTAGAGCTAGGCGAAGCTATGTTGCATCCCATGCCTCCCTTGACATATCTTTGTGCCCCGTACTTTGGATACCTATGGTATATGATTACTTTCAGCCTATCTTTTGTGTTGACTGCATAAGGTGCATTTGGTTTATGGACAAGACAATATAATATTTTTTCTCTTAATTTTTTCCTGGTTTAGTAAGCTGAAACTGTTATTAGATAGTGATTTTACAGACCCTAAGATATCATTTCTCTTACTGTGATGTTAGGCCATATCTTTGACTTGCCTCTATTCTTTCACTGTATATGTTTCAGCTGTGTATGATGGAACACTACTCAGGACATGATTGGAAAGCTCTAAGTTGTGCACCTGATCTAATAGAGTCTCGGTTATCTGCTCTGTCCTCCAAGGACTTGGATTGTTTGCGTGGATTGCCATCAATGCGTAGTTATATTGAGTCTCTCCCTAGTAAACAGAGAGCGCCACTTCTTCTTGATGACTGTCACTTCAGGGTGAGTCATAACTTT
Source organism: Vandiemenella viatica (assembly GCA_031002005.1). Classification (NCBI taxonomy): domain Eukaryota; kingdom Metazoa; phylum Arthropoda; class Insecta; order Orthoptera; family Morabidae; genus Vandiemenella; species Vandiemenella viatica. Next base: position 115,112,329 of record CM061914.1, on the reverse strand, counting down.
TGGAACTTGGCTGATATGTTAGTGGAGGAAAAATTATGAAACTGATGTTAAGGGATAGTGTTACACATGTTCATTACATTTGTATCCAAGCAGATGTTACAGTAACTATTGTCTCATTATGTAAAGCGCAATGGTCAGAGGGGAAAAATAGGTGGGAAGAAATATGTCCAGCTTGCAGAAAAAAAAGGCTAACACTGCATGAATTTTTAATCGTTACTGATGAGTCATTTTCCAATTCCTTCTCTTCATGCCGGCAGTATTAATCAAGAAACACAAAGTTGAAACACAAATTAATGCTACATTGCACTAGACTAATCAAAATGTAAAGTTACTTTTGTGCCATTCTGCATAAACCAACCTGCACCAGTGTACTGATATTCTTTTTCTCTGTATCTGAAAAAATAAGATGGAACAATGAGTAATAAGTAATAATTGTATGCCATTTCTTTTTATGTTGCTTGATAAAACAATACATCATAGCTAGTAAAAATGCCAATACAACTGTTGTTGGAATTTTGTTTATTTTTGGTCTTGATAAATGTAATTTAAAACTTATTGTTACAATAATAAAGTTTTATAAAAAATCTTAAGTTCTACCTCATATTAAAATGATAATATTTCTTAATTAATTATATGTATATCATCATTTTTTTTTTACTTTTTCTTCAGTCTTCCTCCACTATTTTTTGTGTGCCTCGTTTGGTGTGCTTGTTTTGTACCACCAATACTTATTTTAAAACAATTTATAACAGGACTGGGTTTGTGCTTATAATTTTAAATACAGCACACAGCAACGGAATTAAATTTCAAGTAAATGAGAAGGTCTTTTATTTATTTATTAAAAAAAAAAAAAAAAGAGGAAAGGTGAATTAATTTTTAGGAATTAATGTGAAGAAAGGGGTACAGTAAATAAGAATTTTCTGTGCATTTGGGGAAAATAAGCTTCAAGAAGTCATCACGCAAAATAGTTCAGTATGGGGTTTTGGAAAAGCCAGTATATGGTTGGCTTACTTGGGTCATGCGGTTGACCAAGAGAGACTTTGATGCTGTATAAAACTGATTTTCAGGTACCGGCTCTGGTCAGTTTGTGAACCAGTCATCTATCTTGGATCCATATTGTCAAAATAGGCATTTTATTATCCTACATTGTTGCAAAGTGGAAGACAACTATAACATTCATTGTTATAAGTCTATCTACTCGTTTGAATGTGTTTTTTGGTGTCCGAAGGACATGAGCTGAGTGTATTGTATAGTTTGAATGTGACCATTTGTTCATGCTTCTAGATAGAACTAGCGATCTGAAGATTAATTGTGACGATCTGATTAAATAATCATTGTTTGTGTTGGCAGGAATTTTTCCAACTAGTTAAAAAGAGCTACATTATTCATGTTTTTTAATTCACGCTGACCCCATTACTTCTGTTCTAGTCCTGCAAAGGTTATAATCTCTGATCTCCACCCCTGGCAAATCCTTTCCTTTTATTACCATTGATTGACTCTTTGTTTAAACATATAACAGTTTATATCCTCAGTACTAATTCTCTGGGTGTTGGCTGAACAATGATTTAAGCAACATTACAAGTGATCATATATTTTGCCAGCACTGAACAACCATAATGGTAATAGATAGCAGGATATTTTGATTTTTGCAGACAGCATAGATGCTGTAGCAGTACCGAGATGCATAAACATTGCCGCTGCATACTATAATTTGTCTTACTTCTTCCACCAACATACAGTGTTATTCAATCAACCTACAGCTAACAACCCATAGTTCATCCATTTGAATGCTGTCTGTGGCATCACAGGTAAATTATATAAAATGTTCTATCTCCCTCCTACATGGTTGAGATCACCTATCATACCTCCAATTTAAGCAAACAAATACTTTAATTTCCCTATTTTTAAAACTCCTGTCCAGAAAGTGTGATACCAGATTTTACCTTTAATATTCAAAATTGTTTTAGGAAGTTGTCAAGAAGTTGTTGGAAGAATTGAGAGCTCACCTGAAGAATTTTCATATTGGACTCCAGTGTTTGCATATTTTCACTTCAAATTTGCCAACTGCTCCTTTAGGTAAAAATGTGAGTATTATTCAATCTTCATTTTTTTTTTTAATTATTGTTCATCATCATCATCCTCAGTAGTTTCCAGCCTCTGGCCAGGTCTGCTTCATGCACAAGCCTCTCCATTTCCTTTTTTCATCCCACCACCTCTCTGTCACCGCTTTGTTCCAGTCCTCTCCTCTCTTCCGTACACACCCTTCCACTCCTTTCAGCCATCCATCTTTTGGTTTAAAATTACTTTGCTTTGACAATTTTGATGATGTATATTATTCTGTTGCATAGCATCTTACTTCTGAATCAGCCTTAAATGTATCAAGAGAAGTTATGTATAATTTACCAAAAATGCTAAAAGAATTTAAAGTAGTAAATTAGTAGAGTGCAAAAGCAGGCCGGAAAATGAAGGGGGAAATATGGTTGTGTAGGGAGCAAGTGCTCCATTGTAATTAAATTAAATTAATGTAGCTTTATATATAATTTTTATGTTATAACTAATATTATTAATGAAATTTTAAACTTTATGCAGTTATACTAATGTGTTCTGTACCTCTTTTGTAAAAGTCAGAATTCCCTTGCAGCACACAGTTAATAGTGCTTGAGTAAGAGATAATTATTGATCATCATTCTTTTAGTATGTTTTTTCTCTATGAGCTGTTCATCAATAAACAAGAAGATTGTGTATTATGAGAAAATGACATTACTAAAAGCTTTAAAGCTATTTTAAATTGTTATTAATCCATTTTAATTATAAGTCATTTCCTGTATCAGTTCTTTAAAACCCGAAATGTTAATAACTCCTAAACCATGACAACCCTTTATCAGAAACATAAAAAACATGTTTATTTTTGTTACATAACATGTTTCTCTTAAAACATGAGAATGTTGGCAAGCCCTTTGTTGAATGACCATTCTTCTTGCATGTTTTTGATTTTTATTATGATTATTTCAGGTGCGGGAACTTTATGTCTCTTCGGTATCACAGCCTGTGGTAGAGACGGGTGCATTCCGTCACTGCTTCCAGCTGATGCGTGTTCAGTCACAAGAAGAACTCTCAGGTGCCCTGAAATCAGCACTTGACTTATTAACCAAACTGAGAGAAGGAAATGATGATACGTGGAGCCCAAAACTGTATGAACTGCACAGTAGGATGAAAAGTACCGCAGCTGATTTCGATGATTTTGCTAAACTTGCTGACTTTGCTGCTAGTCCCAATAAGTGGAGAACTCCACCAAAGAAGAGCAGATCAGGCATCTCTTCATTTGGAAGCCCATCAAAGGAAGAGAAACCCCCAAGATCTCTCTCACTACGAAGCCCAACATTTGGCAGTCCAGCAAAGAAGAGTGGACAGACCACCCCTACATTTGGCAGCCCAGCTAAGAAAAGTAGACAGCGCATCTCCACATTTGGAAGTCCTCCCAAGGAGGATGGACAGCAGACACCTACATTTTGTAGTCCTGCAAAGATAAGAATTTCGGAGAGCAGAAGGCAGGATACTCCTGAAAAAAAGGATGGTATGAAGAGTCCAGTGCTTAGAAGCCCTGGAAAGAGAGTAGTACCATTAAAAAATCAGGGGTTAAGTAGTCCAGGCAAGGAAGTTAGTTTGCCCAGTCCACTGTTTGGCAGTCCCTCGAAAAAAGGAGGAAAAACTGGGCGCCTTCTAAGCAGAACAGAACTGAAAGAGGTATTGTTTTCTCGGTCTCTCTCTCTCTCTCTTACACATAAATTTTCCCCATTCCCTTCTAGCTTTTCACACTGCCCAATTTAATTAAACTATATTAGTTTTTTCCCCATTTAATGTGTGCTGTAACAATGAATTAAAATTTCAACAGCCCATTACAAATAAGGTGAATTTTCTGCCCCAGAAGTTATGATATATTATATAAAACCAATTGAATTTATATGTCTATGTGAAGAATCAAATATTTATGTGATAAAGTGGTTATTCTATTTGAATAAAACAGATTTTATTCCTAGTGTATATAGGTGTTACTTTTTCAGTCACGAATTCTGTAGTCATTTCCATTCAGCCTCAGTGGTGTAAAAATGTTAGTATTTCCAAATAAAAATTTATGGAATTTTCTTTATTTTTAAGATAATTCATACCATTAAAATTGAGAATTAATTCCAAGTTAGGAATTTGGTAAATTTTTCTGCTGTTGTAAATTTTATACAGGAAAAATATAGCCTTAGATTAGATCTCAGCTTCCCACTGAATTACCTCTTGCGTACAGTATGCTCTAGTACAGCGTTTCCCAATATTTTTCAACTCTGGGACAGGTAAATTTTCAAAAATAATGCTGCAGACCACTATCTTATATGGGTATAACTTTTTGGCTATTACCTATATTATTAATATTTGGGACATATTTTACTGTACCATTTTAAATAATAAATCCAAAGCAGGTTCTGAATTCATATAGAAACACATTTATGAATCTAGAAGTGAATTATTAAAAGTTAATTATACATTGACCATACTCTTAATAATTAGTAACCAAATGAATAAAAATGTTGTTATAGACTGGATGCTACACTATATCATTAACCTACGTGCACAAAATAATATAAGACACTAGACCTCACATCTTTCATTTTTGTTTACTTCACCACTCATATGTTACTTACCTCCACCCCCTTTTCCCCTCTCCTTTCCCACGTACCATAGTACCTCGCACCTTCTGCAAGACCCTCAGAAAACCATCATTAATTTAACGCTTAATGTATGGAATTCGTTTTTGATGTCAACGAGAAATGAATAAACTATTGTACCATCAATCCTATTCTCATGCTGAATATGTCAAATTTTTGTGTGGTAATTGAAATATTTGTGGCTTTAAAAGTTGGGTTTATAGTTTATACCCGCTAATAGCCAGTTTGAATATGGTGTCTAAATTTATAATATTCTGTCCGTGAACCACTTGAACCATCTTCACGGATCACTAGTGGTCCGCAGACCACAGGTTCAGAAACACTGCTCTAGTAGGTGCAATGTTTTGAGAGCTTATTTTGAAACTGCAGCTTTAATTGATTAGCCTGGTCTCTCTTATGGTACCATATTAAAAAATTGATTAACTTTTCATTAAAATTCACAACTGTCAATTTATTGTTTGTGTCTTTGAAACACTTGCTGTTGTGGCTAGCTAATAATTTGCATGGTTCCAGTAGTGCTGTGTAATCACATTAGTTTGTGATTTTCAAAGGTGTTTTTTTTTTTTTTTTTTTTTTTTTTTTTTTTTTTTTTTTTTCCTTTCTTGAAGCTAATTCTTCGACAGTATTATCTTGAAAAACCCGAGTAGGAATTAAAAATTATAATAGGGAAATGAACCACCACATACCTTATGTCAGTGAGCCTCATACTCTGTTGGTGATGAAACCATTTTAACAATCAAATATTTTATGGAGTCCTAAAATAAGCAAAAAAACGGGCTTTATGGTTATTCTTTAAAGTTTAATGAAAATTGTACAATAATAGGTAGATACTTTCCATAATACGGAGTTGATTCCACTGTAAATTAATGAAGTTGTTTCCATTTAATAAGAAGCATGAAGTTTTTTGTTATTGGCCAACTGCTTAGTGTTTGGCTCGATACAATAGAGTTGAAAATGCATATCAGGTTCAGCATCCAGCCTGATGCAATATTTTGTATTTGTCACTGCGAATGCTGAAAATCCCGTACACAAGTACGTTGTTGGGAATGGGAGAAGAATAGTTGGAACCTTTGTGGCAAGTCGTGGGTATTCACCGTGTACACTGCACCATAAATTATCTAGCGACGCTGTTCTGAACAACAGTTCCATGCATGGATGTAAAGTAATTTATAAAAAAGATTCATAGGTTTTGCTTGAGACACTTTCTGCCTTCTGCAAATTCGGTGTTTAATGATTCTGAACCCATGAATTCAGTTTTATATTCGGCTCTTCAGGAAGATACGTCTCAAGAGGATTGCATCTATCATGGAGATATTTGACCAATTCTTCAAAGATAACTACTGTTTCACTAACAAACTCACTCAGTGTTAAAAAGCTTTCTGGTTCTCTCTTGCCAATGCAAACAATTAAAAAAATCTCATTTTCTTTTGAAGGCAGTTATATGAAGACTGTCGTCTGCTTCTCATGTAAAAATAGATTTTATTAATTAATTTTCCCAATTATATCTGCAAAAAAATTAGCCTAGCACTTCACTCAAATTGTCTTTTAATTCAAAAGAAATGTCAGCAAACAATTGTAATTCACCTCTTAATTCAGATAGTTTTATTATAGTTTTCCCTAAAGATAACCATCTAACCTCAATATGTAGCAGTACTGTTTAATGTCTGCTCCCACAATCTCCACACAATATGGAAAACAATTGTGACTGAAAACTGTGATTTGGCACGATTAATTTTTTTACATTTCAACAAGAACCAATTTTTGATTTGGTAACATCATCTTTATTTGTATAAAATCTTCTAGAGCTTTCCACTGAGGTAGCGCGTCATTGTAGGGCGACGTTTCGAAACCTGTCTCAGACTCCATCTTCCGGCGAAGTGTCGCCCTACATTGATGCGCTACCTCGGTGGAAAGCCCTAGAAGATTTTACACAACTGACTTACCGAGAAAGCTTACATTCATTCATCTTCTTTATTTCATGTCTTTGCAAGATACAATGCCTGGAACTATAGTTTGGTGTTTTTTTTTTTTTATTCGTGATACCATTCCTGAAGTTTGATCATCATTGCCTTGCCGCATCTGTACCAATATTGATACAATTGATCCAGTTGATATGGTTTATTTTTTTTTTAAAAATTGTTAATCACATTAAAATTTTCTCCGGTAGTGTTAGTTGGCAGCGACGTGCATATAAACAAGTCTTTTTTTCAAGTGAATGTTTGTATGGATATCACTCAATTATCAGCAAGATGGTCAGTTCAACTACATCAGTGGACTCATCCATTTGCAAGACAAATTTGTTGTGTTGAAGATGAGCAACCTGTTCTTATTTGATGTATCCTACATTATTCAAATTTGATGTGAAACAATATCGTTAAAAAGTGGCACTGCAGAAAAAAACTATGGATTTTTCAATGAGCATGCATTGTGTTATGTCTGTCAGATATGATTTTATCAAAAGCTTGGCAATAGTGTGTGCTTCTCCTGCCTGTGCAATGCAGTAGTTTTTGATTCTCCATAACTGTTCTTTTTACTTGTAAAAAATTCTACATTTTTGTATTTGCAACATTTTAAATATTGGCACATTTTACCAGGTACCAGGGAACTGTTCAGAAGTAGCTCTGTTCAGAAGTAGCTTGCTACATAATATGCAGAGAGTGAGTGCTTAGAATCACAAATCCGAGATTAAGATCTGTTATGCGATTTTTTTTTTTAATTTTTTTACACCTTTGGTTGGTCAATGGATATTTTACTGCTTGAAACCATGGAACTTGATGTCACTATATCACATTCTAGAATTTCATTGTCATTATCAGAAGTCTTCGATATTGATGCCACATCCTCTGGTTGAACTTTTGATTGAAGATTTTGATGCAATACGTTTAAGCCAACATATCTTTTAAAATCAACAGTTAAATTTTAGAAAATTGCAGACATTGAATAATATCACCACGAGATAATGACCCTTACACAACACTGTCAACTATAAACACTAATATACTGCTACACAAGACTAATATAAAGCACAACCGGGTTGACAGAATGAGCATTGGGTGTTATCCTACATTAAGACCCTTCATCTGTCTGGTTACAAATTTATACGGGTAAGCCAATTCCCACTTTCCGAGTTCAGAGATGCTGCTTCTGTCTGAGAGGACTCTGATGGCATGACAAGGTATGCAGCATAAGACCTGAAGATAATGGCAGCAAATCCGCAAAGATTATGTTTCTACGATGTTGCATATTCTCATTGTTTCTATGTTCAATTTGAAAAAAGGAGCTATTTCATTGGCCAAGTGCTGGAATCTTGTTGAGCAAAAACTTTTAGCCAAGTGTAAAAAATATCGGTGAAAAATGTAGGCACAGAAATATATTTTCTAATCAATATCTTACCCCACACCTCTCAAAATGTTGTAGATTTTTTGTTAGTTTGTAGAACAGGTGTACTTCTTGTTCATATTATGCTGTATTAAGTTTGTATCAATTTCATTATATGGGGAAGAAATATGAAGACATTCTTTGCGAGTATAATATTTACCCTTAGTATATGGAAATATGGTATTTTCTCCTCAGAAATTACTGGAACTGAAGCAGAAACAAGCACAAGGGGATGACTATGCACTATCGCAGTTTGAAATTGGCCGTCGTGACCTGTTGTCATACCTTAGTGAGGATGCCTTTCCTGTTTTGCTTCGTCCACCAACTTCTCTACCATTAGCAGAAGTAATTTTTTTTGACAATTTGGCATGTGTGAAATCACTAATTGTTGGTGCTCCTCGTGGTGCAATACATGCTGCTCTTGGCAATCCTCAGAGCTATTTGGAGGTATGTACCCATTGCAATATTTATTGCTTATAAAATAATGGAGTCAGTTACTATACAGTTACTTACTGGCTACTGGTATTTAACTTTTCCATTATAATATAAGATAACCTATTATTTAACTTTTTACCTTACAAAATATACACTGAATATAAAGATTGTCTTGTAAAATGTGATCATGCTATTGCATTCATGTTTTGTACAAATTAGCCAGTGCTTAAAGCTTATATCATTACCTTACATCATTGAGATTATATACACAAAAGATTAATACATTTATCATCTGTGTTATGTTATTCTTTATACAGAAATGAAACTTTACAGCATTTGTCTCAATGTTTGGAAACACATTGGTTGATTAGAAATTATGCATAGAAAGAGAGAAAATTCTGAGTTGTATCCTTTTTGGATTCTTATTTTTTCATTTTGTTCTATTTATTGTGTTCTATGCATAATAAAGTGCTGAAAGAATGTAGGCTTTCTCGGTGAGACAGATGCGTAAAATCTTCTCGAGCTTTCCACTGGGATAGCGTGTCAGTAAAAATACGAGGCGACTTTTCGGAGCCTGCTTCTGGCGATGGAGATCTTCTGGCCAAGTGCCAGATTTTGGGAGAGTCCACGCTTGTAAGACCTTCAGTTGCAATATCTACCACCAAACCTGTGGCATTGCCATGGGCACTCCCATGGCCTCCTCTTATCCTAATCTCTTCATGGGCTGCCTGGAACAAACATTTTTTGAGAACATCCTTCTCAAACCCCTCCTGTGGCTTAGGTTCATAGATGACATTTTTATTATCTGGACACATGAAGAAAATGCCCATCTAAATTTTCTGGATAATTTAATACCTTTAATGACTTGCTGAATTTCACATGGACCTACTCCCACACCCTGGCCACATTTTTCGATGTGGACCTGTCTCTCTCCAATGGCCACCTTAGTCCACCAACTCACAGCGGTATCTCCATTTTGACAGTTGACATCCATATCATACCAAACATTCCCTCCCCTACAGTCTTGACATTTGAGGCAGTCGTATATGCTCCAACCAGATAACCCTATTGGAGTATTCAAACAACATCTCACAAGCATTGGTCGCTGGCAATTATCCCCCAGTTTTGGTTCACAAGCAACTTTCATGAGCCACATTGCAACCTGCTCAACCTATTGACTGTTTCAGACCCCCAAAAACCAACCATAGTCCAGTCCTGGTTACACAGTACTTCCCTGGCCTTGAATCCATCAATAGAATCCTTATGATTTCCTACTAACCTGCCCAGAAATGAGATCCATTCTTCCACAAATCCTCCCTGGCCCTCCCAGAACTTGATTCAGCAGGCCTCCCAACCTCAGCCAACTCCTACTCCACAAACACAGTCTTCCTCGTCCCATCAGACAGCCAGCCCCAAAGCACTTTCCCATGCAATAGCCCCCACTGTAAGATATGCGACATACACCATGACTCCACCATTTTCACCAACCCTATCACTGGTGAGAGCTTTCCTATCATAGGACACGTACCTGTGAAACCTCCCATGTAATAAACCAGCTAACCTGCAAACACTGCCTGCCTTCCTAAATAGGTTTGACAACCAATCCATTAGCTATAATAATGAATGGCCACTGACAGACAGTTTTCACTCCAAATTATCCAGTAGCTATCCATGTCATCTCCCATGACACCAATAACTTTAATTCTTGTTTCACAGTCCATGCTATCGAAGTCCTCATTTAGGAGGACACCAGGTTCGAATCCCCATCCGTGTATTCCCGATCAGGATTTCCATGGTTTCTCCCATATCACTCCAGCGTATGCTGGGATGCTTCCATCAAAAGGCCATTGCCGAATTCCTTCCTGTTCCTTGACCCCAGTCCCATCCCGCCTCCTAATGACCTCGTACAAGGCGTAAAGCCATAAGTGTGTGTGTGTGTGTGTGTGTGTGTGTGTGTGTGTGTGTATATATAGTAACAATGAAATAAGACGCTAAGTAGCGGAAAGGAATCAAATTAGGATAGGGAAATGAGCCACCACTTACCTTTAGATGATGGATGTGGGTCGCGAACACACAGGAAAGATACAAACACAAATACAAAGTAATTTTCGGGAAAAAACCCTTCGTCAACGAGAGAACATTATGAGAGGTGGGCGCAGCTGGAGACTGCCTCTCACACACACACACACACACACACACACACACACACACACACATATATATACTTATGCAGTTGGCCACCAGCGTGCAGTCTTCTCACTCCTACTGATGAAGAGCCAGGGCCTCGGAATATTTTATTCTATGTGTGTTCGCGTTTTTTTCGTGAACCAACGCCGCAGGAATCCTCTTCTATGGTAAGCGGTGGTTTTTATCCTATCCTATTGTTTAATAATCCGCTTTCAGCGCCTTTGTTTCCTAATAACATAAATATATCTCTCAGAGTTCTCCCAAACAAGAGCAGCTCCTCTGAGCTCAGAAGGTGGGGAGCTTGCCTAGCAATAAAAACTAGGCACAAGTCAACCTCCTGGTCTCAGTTTGAGATAATCCTCAGTCAGCATTTTCCTTCCCTCTATTCTTTCCTAGCCTCCATCCCCACTGTCTAAATTGAACCACCACATACAAGAGGCGATGTTTAACTGCATAGATTCTTTTATTTTATTTTTCCCCTTTGATTTTATTTTGTTTACTTATTTACTTTTGCATAGTCAGATTTATGTTGTGAAAATTTTGATGTATTATTCTGCTCTTTTTGCAACATTTTGCACTGCTCGGGTACTAGATCCAATTCACTATCCCGCTCTCCCTGTCCGCTGTTTGAATTACCCCCCTCTCCCCCCCCCACCATTTCCTATATTCCTGACTAACATTCATTCTGTGAGTCAGTCTCCTACTCCACCCTCCCTCAATAAGGTTCTCTTGTTGACAAAGTGCCAAGACCCGAAATATTCATTGTTTTTCCTGTTCTTGTGTTTTTTTATTTGTTCACGCCATGAAACCATCATCTAAGGTAAGTAAATTGTGGTTCATTTTACTATCCTTTATATATATACCTTAAAGCATTTTCTTGCTTATTGTTGTTATTACTTTTCCTTGCAACAGATCCCGCTGCAAATTTGGCATACAAAACACAGAGGCGACATTGCCGCCAATACAGAAGCCGAAAGTAATATTAACAGTCGCATTGTTATGATATTTCAATGTAATGTAATGTACATATGTTATTGGTTATATTAAATACATGGATAAGAGTTTCGTCTTCCATATCGTAAACTACGATATTGTTTATATGGGCAACGTAACCCCATAATCACAAATAACGGCCATAAATCGTATATATATGATGTTATTTTAATGTTTGTCAGTTGGGAACTAAATAGGTTGAATAATGCTGTCAATAATAGGTGGAGGTCCTGTGACACGAGAGTTGGTGGCGGGAACTACATCCACCAACTGATTGAAAATGAATAAAAAATTCTATTGCTTTTACATAAACAATAATTTTATATATATTAAAGAGTATTTTTTTCTGATTATCAAATGTTGCTTCAGTCTTTGAAATTGTTATCTGCATTTCACAACATCTGTTACAATTACAAAGGGTTAAGTTTATTCTCAGTAATGTAAAATACAGTTTACTTATTTTGTTTCACATAGTGTTTGTTTAATAGCTAAGTTTTCTTTGTGCACAAGAGGATTTTATAAGTTTTTCATTATAACTGTTCTCATATTTCCAGTGAAATATAAAAATGAACAAATTTGTATACAGTGATTTTCATTCTTGTATTCGCAGTGTGAGTGCTGTGAACTGGCTGAGCCAAACAGCATTTTGCCATCCTTGCCAGACATATGCATTGCATATAAGCTGCACTTGGAGAGTGGACGTCTCATTGCATTGGCAGATTGGCTGCAGGCATTTTCTGCCATAATTGATCCAGAACAGAGTTGTATTGAAGATGATGATAAACCTGAGATTAGCCCTCATATACAGTATCCTTTTTATTCTGACAAAATTTGGTTGAATAGAAAAATTATTCAGACTAAACAAAATTCTTGAGTTTCTAGGACATTATTTTTCTGTGATACATGTGCCTGAGTTTCAATTCCGCTAGTGCAATAAAAAACATGGTTTAGTACATTTTTTTGTTTCTACTTGTAGATCTGTTGAACTATATTTTTATTGCAGAAAGCCTGCATTGTGTAATTTTTATTGGTCTGTGGTCATACCACCTACAACTCTTGTTCTGCACTAAAAGCTTAACTCAAATGAACATCCTCACATAGTGGCCTAGAATCCACTAACCAGATCTTCCACTATGGGCAAGATGTCTTACATTCCTTCCCAAAAGAGCATGTCCTCCTTCCCAAAATCCTAACAGCTGCCCCTGCACTTACTTTAGCAGATCTCCTAATCTGAACATCTTGGTCTACAAGCACTTACCTTCTGACTCTCCTAGTCTTCCACCTGGATCTTTTCCCAGAAATAGACACCACTGCAAAGCATGCAGCATGCTCCAGCCACCACTACCGGTTCTAATTTTATATATATATAGACGTGTGTTTTCTTATATTTCACTTTTCAGCCACCACTACCTAGCACAGATCACTGGTATTTGTGTGTGCAAGTAGCATGGAGTTTCCTGTCATGCACAGCATTGGCCGAATGCCAATAGCTATGTGGGTGTGGGAGATATGGTTGTTGAAAGTGGTCAACATGCGGCACTTTCATATTTCTACCTAAAACGTATGTGTCATGGTGTATCACTTTTCAGCCAAACTATCTAGCGCAGATCACTGGTGTTTGTGTGTGGTAGTAGCACAGAGTCACCCGTCAATCACAACGTTGGCCGAATTTCGGTAACTGTGGTAGTGTGGGAGATATGGTGGTTGAAAGAGGCCGGTCAAGAATATTTTCATATTTCGACCAAAGACATGTGTCTTCGTATATGTCACTTTGCTGCCACAATTACATAGCGTAGACCTTTGGTGTTTGTGTGTGGTAGTCGTATCGTGTTTTCCATCTTGTGCAATGTGCTAGATGGGGGTGTGGGAGATATGGTGGTTGAAATTGGTCGACCTGCTGCTGTTTCATATTTCTACCAAAGACGTATGTGTCATGGCGTATCACTTTTCAGCCAAAACTATCTAGCGCAGATCACTGGTGTTTCTGTGTGGTGGTAGCACAGAGTCACCCATTGATCACAACAACTTTGTCCGAATTTCGGTAACTGTGGGAGTATGGGAGATATGGTGGTTGAAATAGGTTGATCAAGGCTATTTTCGTATTTTGACCAAAGATGTGTGTCCGTATATTTTACTTTGCTGCCTGAACTACATAGCGCAGATGACTAACATATGTGTGTGGTAATAGCATCGAGTCTCCCATCGTCACTATGGTGGTTAGGTATCCGTAGCTGTCAATCCAAATTATTTACAAACACGAACAAAGTCGTGGGCACCAGCTAGTCCTATCATAAGGAAATACTTTCTTATTATTGGACATGTATCTTGCACTACCACTCACCCAATTTACATGTCTTCACTGCACTTCTTCGTACATCAGTCTCACCAATCAACAATTTTCCAGTGGGATGAACTGCCATAGGCAAAAATTTAAACTGCCAGCCCAGACCATCTAGTGGCAATCCATGTGAGCTCACACAATTACAACAGTCTTAATACCTGTTTTACGGTTAGAACTGTCAGAGTTTCCTTGGTTACCACTACCTCTACGAAACTTTGTATAGGGTAATTGGCCTATCAACACATCCTAGACACCACACATAGCCCTGGCCTCGACATAAGCTAAAACCCCACCTGTAAACCTGTAACTTACAGTTTTACAAATTTACAGTCAATTTGCACATAATTTTTTGAATATATTTTTATTATATTTATGTCTTCCTAATTTTCATCTATTTAATTTTCTCTTTTATAAAAGAACAAAATTATATTTTTGAAAAAAATATTATTTTATCTCTACTTATTATCTCCCACAATTATCATTGATCAATTTTTTCTCCCCTCCCCCAACTATTGGTGCAATCCCCAACCTTCCCTCTTGTTTCATCTTTGGTTTATTCATCTGTTATATCTGGTTGTGTGCACATCTATTACACTGCCTTATGACTCGCCTCCTATGTAAGTGTGTTTTTTTTTAATTGATCTGGCCCTTTTGCCTTCATCTGTGGTAAGTCATGGGTTATTTTCCTTATGCTACCTTATGTTATAACTAAGCAGGTTTCTGATGCAATTTTCCTTTTGAAATCTGTACAGATTATTGAATTTTTTGTTCAACATTAATTAATAAGTTTAGAATTTAATGTAAATCTGTATTCTGATTTCCATTTTAAAATTAATGAACACTGAAAAAGAAACAGCAGAATATGCACTTATTTGCACGAGACCTCCTATCTTGTTATTGCTTGTTTAAGTTGTTATACTCTTTAATTATTTGTTGAAGACTTTGACAATCATCTGCATTTTGGTGAAATCTCACAAAGCGTGGCGTTTCAGGTTGTTTTATATATTCCAGTGCTGTTACAAGTCACCATAAAGTCCTTAACAAATTCCAGAGCTCGCTTTACCCGTGCTGTTAATGAGCTGCAGTTCCTGGGCTTTGTGAAAGCAACCAAGAGGAAAGTAGACCATGTGGCAAGACTGACATGGGGTGGCTGCTAGTAACTTTCTTCCTGTGTACTTAAATACTTCATTAGTAATTTATTAAAACAATATTTTGGAAGATGTAAATGTGTTATATTATTTTTATAGATTACAACTGTTGTGTCTTGGTAACTCCAGGCTTAAATGAAATTCTTTAAAATATCAAGTAATAATCAAGTACAAAAATACTGTAGCTTTCATTTGCTCCCAGTGTACATTATTTCAGTTTTCTTATTGGTCTACAGTGTCTATTTATTTCCTTTGTGCTGGAGAGCCTTGGTGATCCTAAGTAATCATAAGGTAAGTGGGGAAAGGATACTTCAGAATTCAGTAATTTAACATTTTTAATCCAGTGGGGAAGTGTGTCCCTATTTTATTAGGGGACTTAAAAAGTAAGTTACACATTATTATGGCAACCCAAGTAACTTTTATTGAATGCTGCTCTATAATTCAAAGTTAGACAGGTGCAGGATACAATTTTTCAACATAATCACAATCTCTGTAAACAATGGTCAGAACATACAGGATGTAAGATGTGAACTGTATGGTGGATGCTTCCAATTATGGGGCTGTTAACACAGTGATTCTGTGACTAAGGAGAAGATTTCTATCCTCAAGGAATTGAAGGCTTGGTATAAGTTTCTGACTTGTTTGTAGAGGCTTGGTGACTATGTTGAAAAATAGTGTCATGTATCTACATTACATTGAAGTGTAGTGCAGCATCCAGTAAAAGTTACTTGGCCTGCCGTAATAATATGTAACTTACTTTCTGAAGTGCCCTCATGTTTGTAGCTTTATTATTGTAGTTAAATGACAGTTTTACTAAGGATTCTTAAAAGTTATTTAATAATAATGCTTTAGAGTTCTCTTGGTGCTTAACACTAATTCTTGACAGCTCATGGTTGCTCTGAATTCCATTACTCAACATTTAGCAGGTCTGTATAAAATTCAGATAGTATATGCAGGGCTGATGGATAGTATGAGTATAGTGTGTAGCAGTACACAGCCAGAAAATTTATCCACCTGGGTTTTTAAGTGCAATGGAGAGTGTGATGTGCATAGAGATAAAGAAGAAGAAAGAGAGGGAGAAGACCAGCCGAGCATATACTTGCATATAACAGACCGCTCATCCTCTTATAATCCAAGGCACCAAGATAGATTATGGAACCATGGGCATTCTAATATGGTTTGCCAGTTAAAGATAGGCAAAATGGCTTTGCCTCCATCATCATTGTGATATTTTTCTATGGTCAGTCAATCAAGAATGTTCTATTATGTGTAACTCTGAAACAAACACATACCCTCGTTATGTGAACATGCATTACGCTGCAATCTCTTGGAGGTCTAATGCAGAACCCATTTAAAAACGTGAGAGCGAGAGAGAAGGCTGGCAAAACAGGTCTCACTCTCATGGGTTTAAATAGGGCCTGCATAGTAAGTTTACTCCTCCATGTTACTGAAGCCTTAGGGTATTTCGAATGCACATCACAATTCCTGGGTTGTCTTGTTCAAATGTCCCAAATTTTTAAGTCTTATACAAGAGTTTCCTAAGATCTATTACATGTATAATGTATAGTAACCTCACTTATAAACTTGAAAAATTGTTGAATCAGTTCACTTCCAAAAATGTAAAGCATAGTACAGTTTATGCAGTCTGCATTTAATACTTAGTAATAATAAATTTAAATAATAATAATAATAAGTTTTGTACAAAATTAAAATATATTATTTAATAAATTATATGATAAAAGATTTTTCAAATTTATTTTATATTTTTTACCCCTGTAAGTTTCTCCTATGAATTTCTCACTATCTGCCAGGGTCTAACACGATCCACTGTCCCTGGGTATATCAGTGTAATTAACTTGCATTTCAAATTATTTTTAATGGTGCCCGCTGCAGTGGCATTGCTACCATGCGTGGCATCTGGGGCAGGTATCGATGGTGTCGCTCCAGGAAAACTTAAATTCCACATTAGGTTAAAGAAAAAATATATCAGATATGCGTAAAGTATAATTTTAATGAAACATTTACTGCCATTTATAAGAGTTGTTATCGGCAAAACTCCAATATTAAAAATATTTAGAACATATCTAAATAAGCAAGAAACAAATTCTTTAAAATATCTTCTTTCTAACATTAACAGCTTGAAACTCTGAACACAACTTTAAAATTAATATTTCTGGCTGCTTCCTGTTTCATTTTCAACAACACAAGATTGTTTGTCTTGTGTTTCTCATTATTGAGAGTAATTATTTTTGAATAATTTTACTTTAGTAATATTCATTTTGCACAAAGCAACTGATTCACAGATTGTCATAAACGATTTTTATGCAACTGTATGATTCAGAAGGGTTTCTATAAAATCCCATTCCACAATGAATCTGTAAGATCCAAAGCTATACAATCATTTGTTACTAAAACTGTAACATACCTGTTTTTAAATAACTTCTCAACCTTGTTATTTCCAGAAGCCCTGCTTCTGAATCATTGTCATAGAAACCAGTCCTCCATGTTTGCCGAAAGCAACATATTGTTCTGTACAATTTCAAAGCATGAGGCTGCATCTTGTATGGACTTTATTCTGTTATGGAGGTCAGTATTCAATCGGTCTACACATTTTAACATATCATGTTGATTTGCAACTCTCACTCAGTGTGTGTCCTGCACCAAGGGCAGGGCCGGCGTTAGGATTCTCGGGCCCCGGGTAAGCGATCTTAGGCCCCCTATCCCCCCCCCCCCCCGAAGATATTTTTACTTTACACTTTCGTTCTTTTGGATAAATTCATAACATTTTAATACAAATATGTTTAAAATTATTGGCGCAGATTTTAAAATTTGTGTTTGATTTCTATTTACCCAGGCCGGCGGGCCCCCCTTTGGTGGCCCGGGCCCCGGGTACTTTTGCCCCGCTTAACCCCCCCTAACGCCGGCCCTGACCAAGGGTGTAGCCAGGATTAGAGGGTGGGGAAAAAAAACAATGAATCTTAATAATAAAAATACTTGTTGAAAATGGTTTTACTTGAAGAAAAAAATAATTAAACACTCATTTAACTTACTTAAGCACTAGACTGTAAGTGTTCTTGTTAAGTTTTGATATTTTTTTCAATATTAAAAGTGGTAATTTTTCTTTTCATATATTTTTATATATTTTTCGCTCTACTACTTGAGGGGGAGAGCCAGGGGGGCAAATGGCCAACCCTGTCCCCGCCTGGCTACACCCATCTGCTGAATATCCCTACCTCACTATTTATTATTTTTTACAGTGAACTCTTGGTTCTATTAGAATGCTGTAGTTCTCTAATTTTTTCATAGCTAGATCTATTGCCTCATCCTCAACATGGCAACATTTTTCTTAAATATAAAGATGAAGTGCTTTTGTTTTCACGACTAATTGTTTAAGGTCCAATCTTTACTTTCCATTGCAATCAGAGTGTTCTCTTTGAACATCATTCCATAATAAAAGACAACGAAGAAAAGTTACATGCAGCAGGGGCAATGTTGTGTGCAGGCCCTCTTGTGTACAGTTTGTTAGAGATAACACAATTCTTTAACTGCTGCTACACTTTTCTGCTAGTGTTTTTATTACAACATAGTGAGGACTTGAGTGGTTCTAGTCTTTCTACAGATCATTTGTTGTGTTTAGTATGCCCTTTTCAGTAACTAGTGAACACTGAGAAAAATATAAAATTAATTTCTACGGTCTCAGAAATGTTACATAAGACGCATTTTGTGAATGTGACTGTTTTTTTTCATTAATAATGGCTTAAACTCTTTCATGACTACTTTGTCATAACCATGAGAATGAAATTATATCTAAACCATCACTATCAAACTTCTTAAAAAATTACTTGAAACAACGTCTTGTCTTTTCTTTTAAGGGGAAAACCTAAGGAATACTTCTTTGGCTTCCATTTTTCCATTACCAATTTTAACTGAATCACTTCAGATATCTGATCAATGCATGAAATGTTAGGTGAGCTATCAGATATAATACAGATATATAAAACAATTTTGACAAAGCCACAAGGAACTACACGCTGGACATGCACAATATTATTTTTCTTTACTACGAGCACAATTTGTTAAAATTTTATTCTTCACTTTCCATTTACCTCATATAGATACATAAGAATCAATCATCAAATTGCAGCGCCATGGTTATGAATAACTTATGATATAGTTGCAGTATCGGGCATTCAACTGGGTGGCCAGCAAGTGTAGCGAATCCAACAAGTTAGTTTATCCATGATCAGAGAAAAATTAGCCTGAGGGGAATTGTTAAGACCAAATTTCTAACTGTTCACTGCATTTTGTTATGGACAGCCGCGATGAGGAAAATAGTGGGGGGAAAAAATATTCATCTCACAACTCATACTAAATTTTAGTAAGTTAATGATGATAATTTAAAAGTTATCGAAAAAACTACCTAGAGATTTTAAGGCCCTCGTGGGTGATGTCACAGGCCAAATCTAGTTGTAAAGCATGTTTCTAATTTTAATTATTAGTGTACACATTTAAGGTATCAACCTGTGTACCGATAGAGAAAGAGCTAAGAAAATTCGGAACGCTTAAAAATAAAATCACGAAGGACGTAGAAAGATCAAATTACGATCTCCCCCCCCCCCCCAATAACTGAAAGTGTTAATTTAAACATTAGCTGAAATCATTCATTCATTTTATTTGGTCCTATACATCATTTACATACAACTTGTATAATGAATTAGGACAAGTCAAGGTACAGTATATTCAATATTATTCTTATCTTAATTAACAATTTTATGCCTTAAGTTAACTATAAATAGTTTAATACATTTTTTTTTACATGTTATTGACAAATATGTGCTGTAATATCCTATACAAGTACAAACTACTACTACAAACAATTTTTTATTCTGCCTTTCCTTCCCTCATTCATCAGTTAAATACTCTTTGATTGAGTAGAAGGCTTTATCACATAAATACTCTTTAAGTTTATGTTTGAACTGTTCTCCCTTGTTACTAATTAATCTTATATCTGCCGGAAGCTTATTGAACAGTTGGGCTCCCGAATAGGAAGGACATTTTTCAATTTTTTTTGTGTTGTGTGCGTGTAAATTGAAATTAATTTTATTACGTGTTTCATATTCATGCACTTGCTCATTCTTTTTAACAACCTTCTTTGTGAGTGAGAGCAGTATAGTCTTATATATGTATATACAGGGAAATGTTAGAATCTTCAAATCTACAAAATATTTTCTACATGAAACCATTCTTTTTTCTTTTAGTATTGTTCTAATCATATGTTTTTTTGTATTTTTAATATTCTCATTACGTTATTTTCTGTGGGCCTTCCCCACGCTGATATACCATATCTCAATTGGCTTTCAAAAAGGGAGTAATAGATAGTCATCAGAATATCCCTGCTACAGAATTCTCGGAGGTAGCTGACCATAAATACAATAGGGGTTAGTTTCTTACAGCATTGATTCGAATGCAAATTGCAGTAGAAATTTCAAAACTGGAAAGATTGTATAAATACAATTATTTTTTTATACCGTGTACTTTAAAAAATGGGGAGAGGCGATTGATCCAGATATACAGTACTGATCAGCGATATAGGTCTCAATTTCAAATGAAAAGCAGTAAAAAAAAAAATGCTGAAAACTTCCTCAATCTTGAAATTAGATGGTAATGTCGATTAATGTGTTATATTTAAATATGCCTTAATAGTGCTTTGCTGGAAGTTATCATCGACAAGTTTTCACTAACTTTGGTTTTTATTTTTTCCGATAACATTTCCATCCCACGATCGAGCTCGAGATCATTGTAGAGTACCGTTGTGTGTCACTACTGCAAATAACAATTACAGTTAGCATTCAAAGGAAACTCATCTTGCTCACTCTAATATCAAAATAGATCAGCGAGCAAGATTTAGTATTTGCGACAAAGTTTTTAATAGCCTTGATATTCTTACATATATGAGAAAGTAATTTTCCGCTGACCATAATTTTTTCGTTTCGGCATGGGATGAAATGCAGTAAAATCTTTATTTATAACGAAGTGGTAACTATGATTTGAACGAATCGCGAGCTCCATCTTTTCATAACGGTGTATTTCAGTACTGCGTCCTTAATTACTAGAACTTCCTTTAGTCTCGCGGAAGTTCGTGCAACACTGATTAACACAACGAGCTTCTGCACGAAAAAGTTTAAGCCTGACCGGCATTGGGGTCGCTGACATTTTAAAGTGCGAACAAAGAGAATGCAAATATTTCTTGGAGAGAAGTTATACACTATTTACTATCACATTTTGCTAACATTATAAATTTTATCGAGTCATTTGTGTCAGTGACGGAAATATGCATCTAATTTTTTTTTAGTCCTACATAAATTTAGAAAAGCTCTGTTTCTCCGTATTTTTTATTTCCGATAAGTATCAATTCATTGCTTTCCGAAACAAGCGGCAGGGACTCTTCCGTACGTATTTTTTTAGTTAAAATCGCTTAAGTTACTGTTCTTTGTTTAGTATATTTCATTCTCGTTCTGTCTGGCGTCTTGAATATGGAAGCAAACGAAGATTAGTGTGAAATTGTTTTATGGTCGATATTTCACATGCTGAAATAGGATGGAACCATTAACTAAAGGCTAGGGGGTATCCATAAATTACGTGAGGTGTTTTTCCGCATTTTCGGACCCCCCCCCCCCCCCTCTCTGTTGTGATCTGGGTCCCGTGAGACTCCCCTCTAGATATCGTCCTCGCAACTTTTTGAGACCTTTTTTTTTAGGTCTCACCCACTTTTTTGTTAGCTCTACAGTCCAAAACAATTTTCAAAATCTCACGTGAGATTTCCGTTGACCCCCCCTTCTCCCCCTTGATGAGATTTCGCTAGAGCCCCCCCCTTATTTTAACTCACGTATTTTATGGTCGCCCCCTATTTCGGTACAATTTACACCTCTTATAAATATGAAAATAGGAATATTAAGGCGCGAGAACAGAAAAGGTATTATACTTCAAACTGAATCGTTTATTTGGATTGCATACATTCTGAATGAAATACGGAACCCTTATAGAATCACTGATTTGGGAACGTTCGTAAACTATGTGGCTCAATCAAGGGGCGTTGGAGGAGATGGATAGAAAGGGGGCGTCCATAAATTACGCGAAATAGTGGAGGGGGGATCCGGCGAAATCTCACCAAGGGAGAGGGGGGGGAATCAACGGAATCTCACTTGAGATTTTGGAATTTTTTTAGGACTGTAGACGTAAAAAAAAAGGTCTACACATGGCGCGAAAGTCGATTTTATGAGGGTAATTAGTTAAAAAGTGGGGGGTGGTACCGACTTTGGAAGGGTGAGACCTAGTGTTGCAAATTGAAAAAAAAAAATTGTGAAAAAAACCATGAAAAAAAAATCCTAGCACCCTGGTTTTTTTTTTTTTTTTTTTTTTTCAGAAAACAATATATTTGATAAATTACAGTTTTACTTAAGGGAGATACATTTTACATGTGTGTTTTAAATCTTACTAAATCATATAATGTCTTACATAATGATTCATAAATGTATCTGTATAGGTAACATAATTTTATTCATCCTCTATGTCAGTACCACATTCACTAGTATCAGCACCACCAACACTAGTTCGGTCGGAGTCGGAATTTTCTGTTTCTTCTTCTGTCTCCTGTAGATCCACAACTTCAAAAGTAGTTACATTTTCTTTTACTGGTTGTTCTTGTATTGTACGCAAAAGATTTTGAGATTGCAATTTTAAATTGTGAGCAAAGTACGCACTGTGCATAAAGACTGCACCGATAGTTCCATATTACGGTCTTTTAAGTTTGAATTTAAATCTATTATCATACAAAATAGGAGCTTTATTTCTTTTGAATCGTTGGTTTATGCCAACGGTTGCAAGGAAATGATTCATAACTGACAATTTAATGACTCAGTATCACTATATGCTGCGAGTTTAACAAGTATACGAATACAAGGAAAGCACAATAAGTAATAAAAAGAGGCAAAAAACCGTTGATAAATTTAAAATTCCTAATTTTTTGAAAAGATCCGTAGGTCTACAGATGAATTTGTAGGGCTGGCAGCACTAGTTCAAATAGTGAGTATCAATCCAAACAACGGGGATTCCTTCTCGTACAACCTAGCCTATTCGGGAAATCCCCGTTCGTAAAAGAATAGGCCTACTTCTGTCAAAGTTGCCAATATTTTTTTTTTTTCTACTGACCAGATAAACATAGTAGATTTAAAAATTAAGATAAGTACTTAGTATAAACTCTAAAACAGTCATATTAAACGATAAATGCCTTAAAAATATGAAATTTAGTAGTTATGAAAAAAAACATGTCCCAGAAAAAAAGTTTTTTTTTCATGTTTTTTTTCATGTCAGAAAAAAAACCGTTTTTACAACACTAGTGAGACCTGAAAAAAAAGTCTCAAAAGTTGCGAGGGTGCTTTCTAGGGAGGTGTGTGACAGACCAGATCTCAGTAGAAGGGGAGAGGGGGGAGGGTCCGGAAAAACTCCTCACGTAATTTATGGTTGCCCCCAAAGCATTGTCTCTGGTAGAAAGCTAAATTGGGTGAATGGGGAGAGGTGTCCGAACCAACCTACGTAGCTTTCCCTTTGTTTTATTTCTCACGTTTAAAACGGGGAACAGTATGCACAACAGCATCTGGATATTTATTTCCATCATTTAATTGCCTCCGTATTTTAGA
This sequence comes from Vandiemenella viatica, assembly GCA_031002005.1. Classification (NCBI taxonomy): domain Eukaryota; kingdom Metazoa; phylum Arthropoda; class Insecta; order Orthoptera; family Morabidae; genus Vandiemenella; species Vandiemenella viatica. The sequence goes on along the minus strand of CM061914.1, from coordinate 115,088,439 downwards.
TAGGCCCTACCCTACATACAGACATTGGCTGTGCATGCATGCGACAGTCATCTTCAGGTCGCACGGCATAGGCACATTTGATGTAACACACACGAAGGCGACGCAATATGCGCCAAAAAACAATAGGCATCCATTATCTAGGCTCGAATTCGCTCACAGATCTTACACGGAATTTTCCACGCGAGTGACAATTTCTTTTTCTGAAAAGAATCTGTTTTGTTTCAGATCGCACGCCTTGTCACCACATAATTCTAATTAGGTTGTGCTAAGTGAATTTCAGTGCATCTTTAATTATAGTGCTCGCTGAAGCTCAAAAAGTGGTGTAAAATGGCACAGCACAATAAACTTTACGAATCTCATCGAAATTGTTTTTCCAACGAGTTTTTAATTTCGGAAACGGCGTTAACGAGCTGTCGATATCTGTTAAGGAGAACAAAAAAATCACTCCATGGAAATGTAGAAAGAAAGGTGATAGAACTGCAGCAAAAAAAGACGACACCAAAACGCAGCTCTTTACTTGTTTTTATCAATTAATAAACAATGACGAATAAAATGAGAAGAATATTTTTAGTAACTTCCCAAGTAGAATAGAGACCATGATCGTACCTGAGAAAGAAGTGGCTAGTGTAGACATTTCATACAGAATATTTATAATTGTAAAAAAGTATATAAATCAAATATATGTTCATTACAATAATTTTAACAATTATCTGAAAAGGAAAAAAACAGCACAAAATGTCTTCTGGAATTAATAGGGGAATAGTTACGTTCCACGCTGGAGGGATGTCAAGGCAAAAGCAGAGTGAGATGGAGGAGGGATTAAAAAGAGGCCGAAATGGGGCCACGTATTTTATGGACACTCCCTTCGTCCATCCTTCTGACAACCTACTCGACCTTCATTAAATGTAAATCTTTTAAATTAGAAAATTCAAAAACGTAAAATTCTAAAAACTCATTGGGGGGAGAGCGATTCACAAAAAAGAAAAAAAAGGATGATAATATTAAATTTAAGTTTTAAACAGATAATTTGATTCAACAAAAAATCGTAAATCTCATTCTGAACTCTTCAAATAAACAAAACACTCTTTTTTGGAAGAAATTTTCTCAGGTAATGGTGTAATTAGTCCTCACAAAAGAGAATAATTTACTACTCTTCTCAAACCATTACGTTTTCGTTTAGTCCATATGCATTGGCTTCAATATAAGAAAGGCACTTAGCAGTTTCATGTACATGATGCACGGAGAACGTGTTGCCTGGTAAACTGCAATTGATTCGTAAAAACCATAACATTGAAAACTGCTTATCATTAACGTCACTGTTTAGCGAGGCAAAAGTTTATGACCAATTAAAACTCCAGTTTCTATATTATGAGTGCATATGAAACCCCTTTTAAAAATTGTGTTACCGAAGCAATGGTAAGTGACGCACGCCTCGGTTTGAAGTATGTGTTGCAAAATTATCAATCTGATCAACGCAAACCGTAACACACAGCCTGGGTCCGCCACGACGAAACGTGAAGATTGCTGCCGCTGCGTTTACGGTGATTAATTTGTGCATACAGAAATCAAGGTGAAACTTCGATGGTTAAACAAGTCCTTACAACAGCGTTGTAAATATGGAAACAGACCTTTGAAAAATATAAATTGCGAAGAAGATATAAATTTTGTGCTTATGGCTTAGTCTAATTGAGCATATCGTCTAAAAGTGGCACATATATGCGAGACTCTATAACCGTCAAAGAATCTCCACAAGCAACGCGCCACTCGGGCTGAGGCGCCTTTGGGCACGACCATTTGACCGCACATCCACGGATTGCCACGCGCGTGCGTTGCGCATGCCTCGGGACGACCGTAGTAGGTGCGCACTCGTGCGTCGCATGCCGCGCATGCCTCAGGTGAGTACTTGCTTATAGGTTGGTATGCTCGTAATACGTTGAAGTTTTAGATTGTTAACTGAATTATATATGAACAGAAGGAATACGTATTGTAGCATGATTCTTCCCATGACTTACGAATCCACATTAAGACTACCTTTGAAGTAAGTGCGACCGTTCCACCTGCTTCGTTTCACCAGTTATCAAGCAACGGTACATATGCTTTACCTTCCGAGTTGTTACAATAAAGCCAAAACGAAATGGTTTAAAAAATGATAAGTAATTTAACTCAATACTCTTCTGATACCTGATTTGACACTTACAGAATCAGCACTTTATCCAAACCTTTCCCATCAATGACAGATTTACGATGTCTTTCAAAAGAGATTGTGATTAGTAACATGGCAACAGTTTTAAGAATGGTTTTGTGGTACGCTGTTATTAACCTTGCCTTTCATTTCTTCAGCACACGAAAAAAGTTATGATTTCAGCAGTGACTTGACGCCGTCACGATAAAATGAATTATATTTCATTTTTTGTTAAGAATAAGCGTAGTTTCTACACGAATCAAATTAAAATTGCAGCAATCATCTATATTTCATGTAGAAGTTAACTGTAAACAGAAATTACAAACAAAATCAGGCAGTAAGTACTAAGTAGCAAATTAATTTGATCTTACTTGACTGGGTTATAGTTTCAAGCTGCCGAGCGTTTCCTTCTATCGTTGCTGGAACTAAGGAATCGTCCATAAACCAACCTCCCCCCCCCCCCCCACGTAGCCCTACGTGGCCTTTGCTTCTACTCCCCCTCCACTCCTCCCACGTAGCACGTAGCTTTTTTTCCCTTTTGATTCCAGAAGAAATTTTGTACTGTTTTCTCATTGTCAGACTATTGTAAATTATATACCGAGATAATTACTTGAGGGAAATAAATCACATGCTGTTGTGTGTTCTGTTCCTCATTTTAACTGTGAAAAATGTTATGAAAGGAAAGCTATGTGGCCTGGCTTGGAAACCCCCCCTCCTCCCCCCCACTCCCTGGACCGAGCCACGTAGTTTGTGCACGTTTCCTAAAAGCAAACGTGGATTCTGAACCACGTAATTATTATAGCGTACTTTGTTATAGATGAAGGTTAAGTTAAATGGTTTGTGAAAATACTATTCACTATCATGATTCGAACCGGGGATCTCTGAATTTTCTGCCATTTTTTAGTTAGCTTTTCTTGTTGGCATTTTTATGTGTTCCACTTTTTTCAGCTACCAGACCGTCCAGCAGGAAGGCAATTATTCGAACTGCAGAGATAGTCATTTATTCATTTCCAAGCCATTGAGGCGCGTAGGGAGGTATCGGCGGAGGTATAATTCTGCTTTCCCTTCCATGACCTCATAATGCAGACGGCGAGGAGAATTCCGAGATCCACCCGCCGTTTCTCCCAAGAAATCCTTCTTCCACTCTTATTCGACTACAGCTGAACGAGTCTGATATCCGTTACGGACATTCAGTTGCGAAAGGAACATCCATTTTATCAAATTGGAATCCCGATTGTACGTTTTATAGTTATTCTCGCTAGCAACTGAACAGCGCGGCACTAAGTTCCATACCAAACTGTAATTCCGTTTCGTTACTAAATTTATGCTGTTATTTATACAGGGTGAGTCAAAAAGAACTTTACAACTTTGGAATGATATAGAAATTTGAAAAGATAACTTACAGAATCGGTAGATTTATCATTTTGAAACAAACATCCTCAAGTGTCACATAAAAGTGTCAAGTGTCAGTTTGGTTCGATTTGACTGCCATTTGTCATGCGGCAAACATCCCACCGGGAATCAATTTCTTCCCACACTCGTTGCAGCAAATCTGGTGTAACTTGTGCAACGGCAGCGTAGATTCGATTTTTTCCGGTCGGCCAAATTGTTTGGTAGGGGAGGAACGTACACACGATCTTTAATGAAACTCCAGAGAAAGAAATCCAGTGATGTCAAGTTTGGGGAGCGAGATGACTATGTGATTGGCCCTCCACGGCCAATCCACCGACCTGGGAAGCTGTAGCTGTCCTATATGTATAGGATCGTGCTATGACTATTAATTTGGTGTGCCAGGATTATTGACACGTGGGTTCTAAATGATTAACCTACGGTGCCCTATGACTTGCGCCGACTTTCTTCGTGTCTTCTGCTCTTGAATTCTTCTCTCCTGAACCTATCCTCTTCTTCTCTTGCGCTGGCAAATAAACATGAGCAACGAGGGTAACTTGTAATTAGGAAAGGGAGCGGGCAGCTACGAGCTACTTTAAATAAAACAATGTTTCTGAAAACCCCATTTAATTGGACTGGACCATAAATCATCTACAGTCGATGTTGTACAAAATCAGAGGTATTCCGCAACCCGTAATACTGACCTTAGGAATGAAACTTAGCCCTACAGTTCACAACTAACAGAGTATGGTAAGGTGGGTGCAGCGAATATCTATCTCCGAGGCCTAGATGTTATCTTGTAGATCGTCAGTCAAGAAGTGAGAGCGATCAATGTATTCTAGCTTGCTGGAAAAGTATCGGCTTGCATGCTCAGCACCGCACATGTAGCTTGCAACCCGAACTGTCGATCGGCAGAAAATCGAACAACAGGACGTGCTTACTCGACGTCTGGCTGCAGTTAAACTTAGAAAACTTACATGATTTCGATACTAAAATATTATAATAAATGACGTCCCGTCACAAAGCAGATTATCGAGGAAACCTCGAACTTACGTAAGGAAATGAGGTGGTGCACCGTCCTGTTGGTAGTAAACCATCCCATCTCGGTTATCTTCATCGATCTGTGGAATTAAAAAGTTTTCAAGCATATCCAGATACACAATACCAGTGACAGTTTTCCCCGCACCAGTAAAAGTAGCCATTTTAACTGTGCACTACGCTAGTGCTCCTGGTGGCGGAATGATGTACTGATGCACTACGTGCATCAAAATTGAGGCTGTTCTGGCCTGGTATTCGGACGGACGCTGGTTCGAATCCCCGTTCGGGCATCCAGATTTGGATTTTCCATGGCTTCCCCAAATCACTACAACGAATGCCAGGATGCTCCCTTCTAAAGGCCATGGTCGAATTCCTTACCGTTCCTAGTCCGCAGTCCCATCCCGCCTCTAATGACCCCGTCGTCGACGAGGCGCAAAGCCACAAGGAAACACAATGAGGTTGTTTGATACAAAATGACACATCTACCGAATCTGTAAGTTATCTCAACAAATTTCTATATCATTACAAAGTTGTAAAGTCCTTTTTGGCTCAGCCTTTTAGGTGTATATCAGTGTAAATTCGTTATACTTCAACCTTTGAATGAAGGAAAAGATTTGAAAGAAAAGCTCCTAATAATTAATGTTGGATTAAAAATAACAGACAGAAAGGAAACTAGAAACAGATGTTATGCGGAAAAGAAATTGAAGTTCAAATCCATGGAGTCTACTTCTTGCATGAACTGTATCAAGAAATCGAACATTTGAAATGTGATAATATAGGAGGTAGTCGGCGGTTGATTTGAAAGATGAAATATTAAATTAACACATTCTAGGAGTGATGGAAGAAGAAAGTATTTTGTGTAAACATGACGAAAAAAAAGTTATGGGTCGGCGGGTAACATTTTGAGACATGCAGGACTGTTAATTTGTTAATAGGCTCTGCAATGGAAGTTCAAACATGTAAAGGATGACAAAGATTACTAGAGTAATTAAAGAGAAAATCAACTTTTGACGTGGACCTGGACTCGGGAGAAATCTTGGTTAGATCTAGTGTTGTAAAAAAACGGTTTTTTTCCTGGCTTGAAAAAAAAACTTTGAAAAAAAAGTTTTTTTTCTGGAACACGTTTTTTTTCACTACTACTAAATCTCAAATTTTTAAGGCAGTTATCGTTTAAAATGACTGTTTTAGAGTTTATTCTAAGTACTTATCTTAGTTTAAAGTCTACTATATTTTTCTGGTTCAGTAGGAAAAAAAAATACGAAAATATTGGCAAAATTGATTGAAATTTTCTTTATGAACGGGGATTTACCGAAGAGACTAGGTTGCGCCAGAAGGAATCCCCATTTCCCATTGTTTGGATTGATACTAGCTGTTTGAAATAGTGCTACCAGCCCTACAAAATTACCTACAGATATTTTTAAAAAATTAGGAATTTAAAATTTATCCACGGTTTTTTGCCTCTTTTTATTACTTATTGGGCTTTCCTTATATTCGTATACTTGTTAACTCTCAGAGTATAGTGGTACTGACTCATTAAATTGTCAGTAAGGGAGCGTGCATAAACCACATAGCTCCATTTTGGCCTCCTGTGAACACCCTCTCCCCCCCACGTAGCCCTACGTGGCTTTTGCCTCCCCCCCCCCCCCCCCCCCCCCCCCCCCCGCTCACGTAGCACGTAGCTTTCTTCCGTTTTGATTTCAGAAGACATTTTGTACTGTATTCTCTTGTTAGACTATTGTAAATTACATACGGATATAATTAACTGAGGGAAATAAATACTCACATGCTGTTGTGAGTTCAGTTCCTCATTTTAACTGTGAAAAATGTTACGAAAGGAAAGTTACGTGGCCTGGCTCGGAACCCCCCCCCCCCCCTCTCCCCACGTAGCCCAGCGTTGCCTTCCAGCTAACCCCTCCTCCCTCTGGACCGAGCCACGTAGTTTGTGCACGGTCCCTAATTATAAATCGTTTCCTTGCAACCGTTGGTTTAAACAAACGATTGAAAAGAAGTAAAGCTCCTATTTTGTATGATAACAGATTTTAATTCAAACTTAAAAGATCGTAATACAGAACTATCGGCGCAGTCTTTATGCACAGTGTGTACTTTGCTCACAATTTAAAATTGCAATCTCAAAACTTTTGCGTACAATACAAGAACAACTAGTAAAAGAAAATTTAACTATTTCTGAAGTTATGGATCTAGAGGAGACAGAAGAAGAGACAGAAAATTCCGACACCGATCGAACAAGTGTTGGTAGTGCTGATACTAGTGAATGTGGTACTGACATAGAGGATGAATAAAATTATATTACCTATATAGATACACACATACACTTATCATTATGTGAGACATTATATGATTCAGTAAGACTTAAAACACACTTGTAAAATGGAAGTTCCTTAAATAAAACTATAATTTATCAAATATATTGTTTTCTGAAAAAAAAAATTTAGAAAAAAACACGGGTGCTAGGTTTTTTTTCACAAAGCTGAAAAAAAACATATTTTTTCAATTTGCAACACTAGTTAGATCACATCAGGGCGTAAACTGGGCATCTGTTCCACCTGTTATCTTTTTTACTGTTATATTTACTTCAAGGCTTGCAATTTTGTCAGCTAGACCTTTCAGCCACCAAATCTTCCACACCCCTACAGCTATCAAGATGTAACCATGATGGTGCACAATGGGAGGCTTGAGGCTGCTACCACACACAAACGTCATTGGTCTGCGCTATGCAGTGGTGGCTGCAGAGTGAAATATATGGACACACACGTATATTTTTATATAGAGATATATAAGATTATATGCCTCCTACAAACAGTTCCTCCTTCGAGCACGACGATGAAGCTAAAAACAGTGCCGCCGGTGTGATATATGCAGCTGCCACCCCCTGGTGATGTTTGCGGCTGCTGATGGAGGTGTTAGCGGGTCGGGCGCGTTAGAGGGGCCGCTCTAAGCAGCGTTAAATGGCGCATCATCGCCTACAAGACACGCAAGCTGTTGCCTCACAGTCTGTGGGGCGGGCGACCCATTTGTTGCCCAACCAGTAATTATTTTTTAAGGGGGTCATAAACATCTTAACTACATCATTAAAGAAGTTCTGTTCTGGGGGAAGAAACAAAGTGTCGCTACCTATTGTGAACGTTTCCTTGTTGTGGATGTAAAACGTTTAATCTTGTCATGATAATAGACGTGTGATAATGAGAGTATGCCGGCAGAGTCTTTTGTTCGTGCAGCACTGTCGCCATGAGATATACTATCATATACAGTCAGTACTACCCTAGTAATAGAAATTGAGAGCACTGAGTGGCCACAATGAGTATCTGACCAATGGTATGCAGGTGTTCTAATATCTTAAACGATGAACCTATGAACCCCCAATCTTCGGTGGAGGAGGTATTTGTGGTAGACTTGGTCGAGGTGAGTCATCGGTTCTAGACCAACTTTGGGCAAAGATGATTTCAGTTATGAGTACTATGTTTAACATGTTTTCTGAAGGCCAGTACTATTATTATTTTTAAAAATTCTCGATTCACAAACATTAAACGTTGTACAAATTAACTACTTAAAACCAATTTCTCCCAGCACTTCTCAGCGTCTGGTGTTGCTCGAAACAGATCATCTTCGTTGCAGGATGATGGGCACACAAGGCACTAGACTCTAGAGCATATGTTTCATAGTTTAATCTTCACCGCATTCACACTTATTAATGTTTATTGATGTGCGATAATGGCAACTTTTTTACGCAATTTGAAAATAAACCGTGAACAAGCAACTAGGAAGTTTACATACTGATCCATCTTAGGGGTTTTTGCGATTCTTATTTAGCGTCTTATTTACGTTGAACTCTTCCATAACATTGTAATTTACTGGATTCTATCCTCTTTTATTAGGTCTATTAAATGTTCAGGATGAATCACGAATGTATTTACCGAAAATATGTATTTCAGATGAAGTGGTTGGTAGATTCACACTCAATGTGGATTAATACTGGCTAAAATGAGCCGGTGATTATTATTTCTGGATATCATTTATCGTTCAATCACTGACAGTAATTCGCTATTGCCTCCATCTACACGCCTTCCAAAACGTTTCGGACCTAGTACAGGTGTTTGATACACAATCTGCTCTGCTCGTAAAATATCGGATCACGGAAATTTCTTGACTCCGGAAACATAATCTCTGGTCGTATTTAAAACAAATCGTTCCGTTTCAGCGACCTCGGTAACAACGCAGCCTTTCCAAGAATCGCGAGTTTTCGATATCATTAGCTACTTTTCACAAGCAGTGCTGGACATTTTGGCAGCTGTGGGAAACTGATCATATGTAGGATCCCACTCTGTAAATCGGATGTTAAAGTTGCTGAACTTTAAAGTGCCGGAAGAGAAGGAAGTGTCCAACAATTCTCAGCGGGGTGTCCGTTAATTAAATGAGGAGTTTTTCGTAAATATGGACTCCTTCCCTCCCCCACCTCTCTGGTGAGATCTGGTAGGACTCCCTCCACCCTAGCGTGAGATTGACCTCGTGATTTTGCAGACCTTTTTTATTTTTAGCTCTACTGTTGTTTGAAGGGTGACAATCTAAAATAAAAAGTTGACGTGAATTTTCGTCGAAAACCCTCCCCCGCCCCCCCCCCCTAAATTTAGGTCATGTAATTAATGTACGCCCCCTAGAGTAAGTGTAACAGTACGCAACTTCATTTTGAAGTGAGAAGGTGTCCATACAGTTCACGTTAAGAGTGGATAACCAGCTAACATTAAGCTGGCTCCGATACCCTCAATATATTTCGTGTCGTGCAGATTATTGCTGATTAAACATCATATTCCGCGGTTTCTCAGGTTACTTGTAATACAGAATTGGCGTGAAAGGAAGTATCTGATCAGGAAACAGATCGTCAAACGATGAGGAGTTATCAATTGTTTTAAATAATATAGTATACACAGTATGGACTGATAACAAAAACATGACCATCTGATTAATTGCTTATTCGTCCACCTTTGGAACGCAGTACACCAGTGATTCGATGTGGCATGATTTCGACAAGTCCTTGGTAGGTTTCCGGAGGTATCTGGCACCAGATGTCAACGCCTAGATCACGCGATTCCCTTCAATTACGGACAGGTCGTATTTGGGCGTGGAGCTGGCTCCCGATAGCGTCCAAATGTGTTCTGTCGGGTTAAGATCAGGTGAGTTCTGTGGCTAAGATATTAACGTGAGTTGACTATCATGTTCCTCAAACCACTGTAACACGATTCTGTCCTTGTGATACGGATGGTTATCTTGCTGGAATATGTATGCCATCACCGCAGTGAAAGACATGAAACATGAAGGGATGAAGGTGTCCGCAGTAATTTTTAACTTATTCTACAAGGTGCCTTCGATCCCTCCTATGGGAGGCAGGTGCATGTTCCCAATAGCATAGAACTCCTCCACCGTCTTGCGTCCGGAGCGCGGTGTATGTTTCGAGCCGCCTTTCACCTGTAACACGGCGTATCCGGACACAACCATCGACCTGGTCTACCAAGAAACGTGATTCATCCGACCAGGCGAATCGTTTTCATTGATCCACGGTCGAATCTCGATGATCTCGTGCCCACTGTAATCGTAGTTGACGATGTCATTGGGTCAACATACGAACATTTAGGGGTTTTCTGCTGTGGAGCCCCAGGTTCAACAATGTGCGCTGAACGGCAAGCTCCGAAATACTGGTGTCTTCATCAGCATTGTACTCTGCCGTCACATCTGCCTCAGATAGCACCCTGTACCGCTTTACAGAGCGAGCAAGCATCCGTGTTCCGTGATGAGACGTGGATGTCCACCTCCTTGTTGCCTACTCGTGGTTTCACCGTCCTTCAACAACTTTTAATAGATGCTCAATACAGTAGCACGCGAAAAGCTGACAGTCTCGACGTTTCTGAGATGCGAGTCTCCTGGCGCCTGGCAATAACAATCTGCCCTTTGTCAGAGTCACTTATGTCAGTGGATCTCTCCATTTGCCACATTTGGCAGTAGAAAGACTCCCCATGCGACTCTGCGCCCGTTATGTATGTACCGGATGTTTCAAAAATGACCGGTATATTTGAAAAATCAATAAAAACTAAACGGGCAGCGATAGAAATACATCGTTTGTTGCAATATGCTTGGGACAACAGTAAATTTTCAGGCAGACAAACTTTCGAAATTAGTTACAATTTTCAACAACAGATGGCGCTGCAGGCGATTTGAAAGATATAGAAGTAAACGCAGTCTGTCAGTTCGCCATTCTGTAAGTCGTCTTTCTGCTGTAAGCGTGTGCTGTTCACAGATTGCAAGTTTGCTGTGAAAAAATGGTTTATTCCTTAGAACTTTAGATTTCTCCAGACTGCAGCGCCATCTGTTGTTGAAAATTGTAACTAATTTCGAAAGTTTGTCTGCCTCAGAATTTACTGTTGTCCCAAGCATATTGCATTTCTATCGCTGCCCGTTTAGTTTTTATTGATTTTTCAAATATACCGGTCATTTTTGGAACAGCCTGTACGTACCTACCACATGGCGTATCCGTAATATCACAGGACGTCATTCAATCTCGCGGTGTGCAGTGGTCATTTTTTTTTTGGCTTATCAGTGTAATTATATATCAAAAATCAATTTACAAAAAGGGGAAGATTTTAAGGAAGAGCGCGAGGCTAGAATTGAAGACAGAATTCCATGTCATAAACAGAATCTACATATGTTTAATTTATGAATTCTGGTCTTCTCTGAGGACAGAGCTAATACTGATTTTTACTTTTACGAGGGTTGTAGAATCGAAATCAACCAGTGGCGACCAGGTAGTGGCGGACAACGGACAGCACCGGAAATTGCCACGACCGTCCCAAGGGTTCAGAGATTCTTGTCCTAAGGAAAAAAGCGCAAAAGGAAATAAGCGCACAATCCGAGGACATTAGGGTGGGGATTGTTATACCTCGCCTCGGGTTACTACCTGCAGTCTTTGACTACTGGATCGACATAAATTCAAAGGTTACCGAAAATCCAATATTGTCACAATACTTTAATTATCTCATTGAACAATGGATGGAGAATGATGACAATACTTAATTTTAAGGAGTGGAGGAAGAAACTCTGTTTGTATGTGTTTTTTTAGGCGAGGAGTGAATCTAACAGTGGGGAAAAAAACCTACGGACGATTAGATGAACGTTTGGAAAGAATAGTAAAAAAAAAATCAGTTTAAAACATTTGTAACAATTTAGAGAGAAAATAAAACTTAAAAAAAAATGTGACTGAATGGAATTTACTGGCTGTATATTGATAGGGTTTCAAATAATTTACAACCAATAGTGACGGGGGTAAAATATGATTTTTATTTTTTATTTGACGTTGATAATCTGTGAAATTTAAAATATAAGGATCCACAAAATAGAATCCACTTTAAGCTGAACGCTATTTACACAAAAGCAACTAATTGAATTTTGACGAGAGCCCTTCTCCATGAAGAAAAATGCGGTGTGTTTCATTTATTATGTAAAGTCCAGATGCTACAAAATTAAGATGAAATTGAAGGCTAGTAACTTTTCGAAATGTTTAACAGTGAGGTTATAAACGGCAACTTATTATTCGGAACTGAAATTAAATTATTTGAAATTAAAATCGACATTTACATTGAAGAGCCAAAGAAACTGGATAGGCTTGCGTATGCTAACACAGAGCTATGTAAACACTCAGAGTACGGCGCTGCGGTCGGCAACGCCAATATAAGACAACAGGTGTTTGAGCAGGCATTAGATCGGTTACTGCTGCTACAATTGCAGGTTTAAGTGAGATAGAACGTGGTGTTATAGTCGGCGCACGAGAGATGGGACACAGCATCTCCGAGGTAGCGATGAGGTGGGGATTTTCCCGTACGATCATTTCACGAGTGTACCGTGAATATCGGAAATCTGGTAAAACATCAAATCTCCGACATCGCTGCGGCCGGAAAAAGATCCTGCAAGAACGGGACCAACGGCGATTGAAGAGAATCGTTCAGCGTAACAGAAGTGCAACCCTTCCGCAAATTGCTGCGGATTTCAATGCTGGGCCATCAACAAGTGTCATCGTGGGAACCATTCAACGAAACATCATCGATATGGGCTTTCGGAGTCGAAGGCCCACTCGTGTACCCTAGCAGAGTGCACAACACAAAACTTTACACCCCGCCTGGGCCCATCAACACCGACATTCGACTGATGATGATTGAAAACATGTTGCCTGGTCTGACGAGTCTCGTTTCCAATTGTATCTAGCGGATGGACGTGTACGGGTATGAAGACAACCTCATGAATTCATGGACCCTGCATGTCAGCAGGGGACTGTTCAAGCTGGTGGAGGCTCTGTAATGGTGTGGGACGTGTGCAGTTGGAGTGACATGGGACTCCTGATACGTCTAGATACGACTCTGACAGGTGACATGCACGTACGCATCCTGGCTTATCACTTGCATAAATTCATGTCCATTGTGCCTTCCGACGGAATTGAGCAATTCCAGCAGAACAATGCGACACCCCACACGTACAAATGTGCTACAGAGTGGCTCCAGGAACACTCTTCTGAGTTTAAAAACCTCCGCTGGCCACCAGACTCCCCTGACATGAACAATATTGAGCATATCTGGGGTGCATTGCAACGTGCCGTTCAGAAGAGATCTCCACCCTCTCGTACTCTTACGGATTTATGGACAGCCCTGCAGATTGCATGGTGTCAATTCCCTCCAGCACTACTTCAGACATTAGTCGAGTAGATGCCACCTCGTGATGCGGCACTTCTGCTTGCTCGCGGGGGCCCTACACGATATTAGGCAGGTTTACCAGTTTATTTGGCTCTTCGGTGTATAAGTGTGATTAACATGTCCAGAAATCAGAGAAACAAAGCAATAGCATCTGATGCTTTATAAATTTTTCCGGTGCAGAAGGAAATGTAACTAAAAAAATGTGGGGATACGCCGTGAAAAAAGGGATCTATATGAACATATGCCCATTCTGAGAGAGTTTCGGTAAAAATTATTTGCGTATGGGTCCTCCCGAATGCGAGACAAGAGCGTTACCGCTCACTCACCACGCTCGGTCCCTATAGGTTTTAACAAACAGTTTAGGTTGGTATGATCCCTGTACCAATAACATAAGTGAAATAATTCTATAAAATCTGAAATAAGCCTGGTGGGAGTGAGGTTATACTCGCCGATATTCCTGTATAAGTTGTCATTGTTTTTATCTATTAAATAACATTTTATCTGAAATATAACAGTGTCTCATTTAAATTAAAGAAAAAACTTAGAAATAAACAGTGAGGTCCGGCTAATATCAAAGCAGCCGATATTTTAAGTTTTTATTTATGTTTTTATCTGATTTAACTTCCCACAAACATGGGAAACTACAAATTCTTATAAATTATCTCTTGACAACATTTTTCAAGTTTTTTGTTTGTATTTGTTAAAACAATATAAAACTTAATGAAATCACCAAGAACTTCGAACAAGAAAAAAAACATGCTGACGCATTAAACTGCAATGCAGTGTAAACACTAGCGAGCTGAATTTCTCTGACCACCTGAGCATATTTTCTACATAATTTTTCGATATTATTAATCAGTCCCCTGCGATACGGATTGCAGACAGTATTCTGGATGAGGAAGTACAAGAGTTTGGTATGCTATCTCCTTTGAATGTATGTTAAAATTTTACTGAATTTCGCTTATGAATCGCAATTAAGAATTATGGTAGCTTTACTTACGAGGTCATGAACTCATCAAACTTCAATCTGCATTGTTGTATGCGTACCGTTACATTGAAATACTTCAAGGAATTAACTTATTCAGACATGCGCAAGCGGCTTCTATTCGCTACGCGTACTATCTCTCTCTCTCTCTCTCTCTTTTTTTTAATCACACCATGTTGAGATAAAGGTAAAATCACGTCGCATCTCTACACAATCAATCATCATAATTGTTTGCTTCCTTAACAACGAATAATCTTGAAGTGTTGTTAAAGTTATCCTGGAATCGCTTGTAAAAAGCTTCGCATTCTATCACGGCATACTACAAGAATATGTGACAATCGCGCACAGCGACAATCGCGCTCAGTGACAATCGCGCACAACCGGGTCGTCTCTTGCTACCTGCGTTTAGCTACCAATTACATGCTGGATTCTGCCCATCCCCTCCTAACCGGACCGCACACCACTGTTCGCATTCACTGCTGCCTTGAGTATCACAGTTTTAATCATGGAAGTTACTTCAACTACACATGGAAAGCCGTGTGTGCATTATGACGGGTAGAGCTATCGAGAGTTTAGAAAGAAAGAAGAGGGACCAATCACCTGGTGCTGTCTCAAAGAAGATCAAAACAATGTCGTGGAATTTTGAAGAGTAAGGATGCTGCCATACTGAATGTTACAGAGCATATATGTGGACCCCCTGACGACGCATGCGTTGAAGTACATCAGAAACTTCATGAGACAAAGAAGAGAGCTCGAGCGGAAGATAGTTCAATTCCAAAAATTTACTCTGAGGAACTAGGAGATCTCCAAAATAAAGGCTACGAATTTGTAACTAACTGAAATGCCAGCCCAGTCAACTGCCAAGAGGAGTATATCACAAGGAAACCTAAAGGAGCCAAATAATCCTGACGAAGTGATCTTGGATGATGAATTGTTGAAGATGGGAGATGGAGGCAGTTTCATTCTTACGGATGATATGGAAGCTGAAAGAATAATTGTTCTGAGCGGTGAAAGAGGCAAACAAAGTTTAAAATTACACGAACATTTCTTTATGGATGGTACTTTTAAAAGTGCCAATAAACATTTCTCTCAAATCTACGTGATACATGCGGATTACGGCAGCACTGAAGAAGAAAAAAACATACATCCTGTGGTATTAACACTCTTACCTGACAAAAAGAAGAATACTTATGTACGTATGTTTCGTGAAATTATCAAGGCTGTACCGGAATGGACCCCTAAGACAGTGACTGTAGATTTTGAAAGTGGTGCAGTATCTGCCCTCAAGGAAGTGTTTCCCTCAACGGAAGTAAAAGTCTGTTTTTTCACGTAAAAAATGTATATGGAGAACGGTTAAGGAGCTTGGACTAGCGCGTGAGTACAAAGAAAATGAGGAACTTCGCTTCCATATTCGTATGTGCCTAGCTTTGGCTTTCCTTAAACCAGAAGATGTGACAGATGGTTGGTTGGAGATCCAATTGCAGGCTCCTAATAACTCAAAACTATTGGAGTTTTTCGACTACTTGGTAGACACTTGGCTCGGGAACGAACAAATCCCAATTCACATGTGGAATTGTACCAAAGACGCCATCGCACGACTAATGCTGTTGAAGGATGGAATAATAGGATTAACAATGTACTTGGCAGATAAAACTCGAAGCTTAGAGACGTGTTACTTTGTTTGAAGAGGGAAGCCGAGTCTTCAGGTCTCATGTATATGAGATCTGAATTGATTCTTCAGGGAAAGAGAAGAAAAACCACATACCAGAAGTTGAACGAAACAATTGTAAAAACTGTTGACAGATATGAAAAGAGTGGCGACACCAGATCATGTATAAAGGCGTTGTCCTACATGCAGAAGCTTGAATAAATGTAGGTCTACTGTAAATAATAATCAATTATGACGAGTCTCTCTGGCAGATTTGGATAATTTAATTATTTTAAATAAATGTAAATAAGTTGTAAATATTTATTATGACGAACTTTCTTGGCTGATTTTAAACACTTTACTTACTTTTACTTTTTGATGGTGTCGGATTGGTGAACATGGAGAAGCGATAGGTAGATTGCGGAAATTTCTGGTCCTTTACGACCAAATTTTATTTTGATGTTACTGATAGACTTACGAAAGTGTCTTTCTTCTCTTCAACCTCACTTCCAGGTTCATCAGATTTTCTTGAAATGCACCCCGTAAGCAGAAAAATCTAAGATTAGATTTGTGTTTAACGATAGCAACAATAAATTGTAGAAAAAAAGAGTACGTTTGTTTTATTGTGTTTAAATATTTACTTTCCATTTCCTGTATATTCGGTCTGGTGACTCACAGTGTTACCGCGCATGATTTGGGTACTGAAGGTCCTCGGTCCAAGTCCCGGGCTCCGTTGTATGTAATTATTACAGGCCTTAAAATTGACGTTCACCTCCGGTAAAGCTTTAGTGTGATGATGATTTGTCAATACTGCGATCCGTAAATTATAAAGTACACGGCAGAGGGGAGAGTGTGGCCCGACCTTTAAACTGTGCGCGATTGTCGCTGTGCGCGATTGTCACGACACCTACTACAAGCGTCAAAGTAGGAAATCACATATTAATTAATAAATCTAATGCGATAGTCCGTATGCTTGGAGCTTTATCGAGAGGCCATTTTCTTGTTCAATGTATAATTCACTAAAATAGCATCAACTTGCGGCCATAGTTCAATAAATTTTCATGAAGCTTTGAGAAATATAACTAGTTTTGTTTCACACAGTCAGGTATCGCTAAATCCGGTACGAAATAATTGTTTTTATCTCGGGATTTCGAGCATATTACATGCCTCATAACTTTGCTGCAGCTTGTAAGAATACACAGCCTCTTAGTTTTAAATAATTAATAATTAATGTTTGTTTTATATTTTTTCAATGGGAAGTGTTTTATATCGGGTTATTATTATGTCTTAAGTATTGTATCAAAGAATTCCAAGCAGCGTTATTACCAGATGAAAAGTACATGAAAATCTCTGGACAGTACAGGAGGAGGAAGATCTTTGGACGTAAATAGAGAAAACAGATGAGAAGCAGAGAGGATGTGTAGTACGGCGAAGTTTAGATGAAAGTATAATTGTATTGGTTAATGTAAAGAAGCAGCAATAAAAGTAAAATGAAGGATGATATATATAATAATAAAAATAATTTTACATGTGGCGACTGTGACCGTGACACAGAGCTAATTATTTAGCTCGAAATAGAAGAATCCTGTAATCTTCGGATTGAAGCTAGAAGAGGTTAAAATTGTCATTTGAACATGGAAATAATAGAGGTATGTGATTTGTTTGGGAGGACGAAACAGTGGATGGATAAAATAGTTTCTCTGAGATGTAATGTGAAAGAAGTGGAAAAGTTTGATGTTGACGTAAATAATATTGAGAGGATGATCGCATATTTTAATTGGGAGTGTGAAGTGAATTTATTATACTCTGAAAAGTTAAGGAAGTATATTATGGTGAAAAATATAGAACTGTGTAGAGACAAAGTAGGGTTAGAGTTGGATAAGTATCAAGAGAGTATGGAGAATTACTGTGGCAGATTGGATATGTCAAAAATCACTTCTGCCATATATGAAATCGATAATGAAATACGGTTTATGAGTCGTAAATTAATGGAATATTGGAAAAATAGAAAAGATGTACAGTTAAGCGTTGAACGTGAGGATGATAAGCCAGATTATGACTATAATAACGTAGATGGATATACGGGGAAAGATATTGGTGGTGAAGTTAAAATGTCCGTTACTAGTGATAGACACAAAAAAGTAATCTTGGAAGAAGTAACGGCATATTTTGATGAAGACTTTACGAGAAGAAAGTGTCAAGAGAAGTTGATTAAAGATAATAACAATCAAGCCGATCATCCTGTTGGAAATTCTGAAGGAGCGATTGACAAAGGAACAGAAGACAAAACTGATCACTGGATTAAAGAAGTAAGAAGGGCGTGCGAAGACAAGTTAGGAATGAAAATTGAGGAGGATGAGAGAGAAGAAAACGGAGAAAATCGGCGAGATGACGATGAAGAAAACAATACAATGTGTAAGAATGGTGGGAATGTCTAGAACAGATAGAGGAAAAAGACAAAGTTAGAGATACTAAGAAAGATGACATAGCATCAGATCAAGTAATTGGCCTGGCGAGAATGGTTCAGTGGGACAGTAATGTGGAAAATACAGGAGAAGAGATGGAAAGGAAAGATGAAACGATTATTGTTTCCACTAGAAATGATGACAGAAATTATGGTTTGGGAACTGAAGAGAACGAGGAAATTGAAGACGAGAAGAGTTATGAAGATACCGAAGAAGAGTTAGAAGAAGAAGAAGAGCAGAAGAGTACTGTACACTTGTAGCTGACAAGGAGGCAAGAGAAGATGAATACGAGGTGAGATGTTTCTTAATAAGGAAGAAGTGTGATGAAGTTAGTGAAGAAGAAGAATCAACGAGAGGCAAAGTGAAGAAGAAGAGAGGGCTTGATATATATAATGAAGGCCGCAACATTATAAAATTCGGATGGCGGAGAGGACAAGGAAAAAGAAGCAACGAAGGGAAAAGTGAAAATGAAGAGGGAGTGACACATGAGAATATTGAAGCAGAGGAATTGTTGGGATTAGAAAAAAAAAATGTGATCTGAACTTATACCGGGGGTGTGAATGAATGTAACTATGGCTGAAAATGTATGTATGGGTGAGTGGTGTGATGATAAATCACACAAAAATTTGACAAATTTTTGGTGATAAATTGGCCGAGGGGATGTGTAAGAATACACAGCCTCTTAGTTTTAAATAATTAATAATTAATGTTTGTTTTATATTTTTTCAATGGGAAGTGTTTTATATCGGGTTATTATTATGTCTTAAGTATTGTATCAAAGAATTCCAAGCAGCGTTATTACCAGATGAAAAGTACATGAAAATCTCTGGACAGTACAGGAGGAGGAAGATCTTTGAACGATAGCAAAGAGATGAGAAGCAGAGATGGTATGTAGTACGGCGAAGTTTAGATGAAAGTATAATTGTATTGGTTAATGTAAAGAAGCAGCAATAAAAGTAAAATGAAAGATGATATATATAAATAATAATAATAATAATTTTACAAGCTATTTGAAAATTTCCATATTTTCAATCATTGTTATGCTAGCTTCACGTTTTAATATATTGCATTACAAGTGATTCTCATTAAGAACCTCCCCACACTTACGATGCTCGGCAAAGAAAATAAGCTTTCTTTAAGGAAAAAGTAGCGTTTACTTGTCTTAATGGTTTTTGTGGGCTTTTATTAGTATCTACGTTATTTTATAATGGCGTTATTTATTTCATGTGAGTGTATCCAGTTTCTCAAACATTACGAAAGGCGTAGGAAGCTTAGCAATATACATGCAGTGGAAGTTCACATTTCCCTTCGTACATTTACTGTCTTCTTACACGTTCTTCAAGTCTAATTGATAGAGCGTGACGTAGGAATTACATTCATATAACGTTACTTATCCACGCTTCTAACCAACATCGTACAATTTGGGGAGAAGTAAATGTGTCACTATACGGATGTGTTGATTCACTAGACATTGTCTTTTGTAGGGAGCATCTCAGCATTCGCCTGGATTCCACGGACAACCAAAATCAGAATGGACAGAGGGGGGATCGAACCTTCGTCCTACTGAATGCTAGACCCGAACGTTACCTTTCATCCATCAGGTTCTGAGTGGAATTTCTCGGTCTGGTACACAAACATGGAAAGACAGAAGGAAAAAATTATTCAGAAATAACTCAATCAGCTATACCTGTAATCAAACTTAGTAGTATATTTAACTTATGACATAACAAAAGACTGTTTAGAGAAAATAAATATCTTACGAACACAACAAAATGAATGTATGTTTGTGCCGCGTTAAGCGTTTGTTTGGCTTGAATTTACTTTGGATATGTACGCATACGTGTTACAACTAGCGTTGTTAGCTCTAGAGGGACCTACAGTTTAACGTGAATCCGAGCCATGGAAGCATTCTCGCGTACTTGGAAGGTAAATATTGTATTAAGAGCCTATGAAAATCCTCACCGAGACAGCGATTTAAACCGGCGACCTTTCCATCTCCAGTCAGACGCCTTAACCACTGAGCCACCAGACCGCTCTAAGAGCAAAAATTCCTCATCGTTTGAAAAACGTTTGGAATGGTATATACGTAAAATGACCCTACCTTATTTCAGAAGTAGATTTGAACAATTACTTAAGAACGTTTTCAAAGGAAGCATCCGTTACCTTTTCGTTGTGAAAAGATTTCATTGACCAATAACTGACTCCTGTTCTCCCTTAACACTTTGATTTACTGGTATTATTACAACTTGTGAAGTAGATTTGGGAAATTGATTAAAAACTTCCCAGTCGAAGCGCTCGTAATCTTCTCCGTTGTGGAAAGATTTAATTGACCAATAACTTACTACTGTTCTCCCTTCACATCTGGAATTAATGGTATTATCAGAAGATTTACCTGAGCGAATTCTGTTACACGGCGATGCGATGTGCGCGGAAGAAAGGAGCAGATAGCGTTGTGTTGACAAAGTGTCGGCGGCCCCTTTGATGTTGCCCCAACACGTGTCAGGGCAGTAAATGCCGACCGCCGACCTGGCCCATCCATCGAGCTCCCGGACTCCGCAATGGCCGGGGGATTGATGGTACTGCACTTAAACACGGCCCAGAGCTTCAGGTGGAACTCAACAGCACCAACGTCTCGGGTTTGAGGAAAGAGGAAAGCCAGTAGCACTTACATCTCTTTCTAAAAAATGGTATCTGGTCAAATTAGGCTATGCACTCACATATATTTTGCGTAAGTTTCTTGAAAGATCGATTGTCCTAGAGTTTTAAATGCCTTGCCATTTCTGATCAAGTTTAGTGTGATGGCGACCACACCAATTTCATCCTCGTGACAAAAATCTCCAAGGGTCTCGGTGGCCTGAATAAGGAACAGCTAAGATAGTTTCGTCTTTATTATGTTAATTGACGTCACTTTTGGATTAGACCTCAGGTCAGATGTTATTATAATTGATGGGTTGAATAATTAACTAGAAATTGCAATAAACATAGATTTGTAGTATTGTCTTCATGAAATAGCTCTCATTAACTCCACTGGAAAATAAAAGCTTCCTTGTAAATTCATATCTCTTCTTGATAGAATTCAGTATCCCTACTGCTTAACATCCATACTAGATTTCCCTCCTGTTATACGTATCTCATACGTAAATAACACTAAGCTTCATGGAACCGAATTTAGTAGCGAGAAGTAGTTTGGGGCCTGGGATTGGGGAGACACTAGTTTGGAACCCATATCCGATTAGCCACAATTTCCCGAAATTACTCTACGTTAATGGTATTATGGTTCCTTAATTTACGTTAGGTCGAGTTACTTCTGGTTCATCGACTCTAATAGCATATCATAAACGCCATTAAAAAGAAATAATATTTACGACTTTTATTTCGGACCTTCGTAAAATAATTGTCCCAACAAACTGAACTGTAGTGATAGGAAGGATAAGATAAAGTTCACATACGAATGTTTAGCGGTAGAAACTGAAGCAGAAAGGAATAATTTAAATACAAAATATTCTCTGCCTTATCACTTTAATATTTAATAAGGATTCTGTGAACTTATCCGTCTATTGCAGCTAAATAAAAAACTTCGTTTCCTTATTAATAAAGCAGCTAAGGAAAAAGGTCTGAATCTCAACAACTTTAATCTTTATTTATCTCGGTATTTCGTTTCTTCTTTACTCTTTCTTCATTTTGCTGACAATTTATCGAGTACGTATCACACCTGTGTTGAATAATTAACTTAACCCCAAAGGTTGAATAAGTCCTCCCAAAGGACATAAACCACACCGGTTTCTTACGGTACATGGATCCGACCCACGTAGCCTCGAGTTTCCAATCGTGCACAATGTTGGTTGCTTGTCGGTAGCTATCAATCATAATTCTTTAAAAACACGAACGAAGTCGTGTGCACTAGCTAGTTATATAATTTGAATGTTGAATTCCTCTCCCATCTACTTTTGCGATTTAAAAATTTTCATTTTATATTTCTGCAGCGTTGGTAAATTATTCATTACTTCACTTGGTAATGCTTTCCAATCCCTGACACCCTTACCCACAAAAGAAAAATTTCCCACTCATTTATGCATGAAACTGAGTGCCAGCTTGTGGCCATGGTCATCTTTTCCGTTCCACGCACTATTCCTAATTCTTCAACCAATATACCTCCAAGTCCCGTCACCAACATATGGCTTGTTCGTTCCCAGCACTCTCTTCACCCTCCTCATGTCCTCCAATGACTCCCAATCCAGCCTTTATCATGTAAGTTACTGATTGGGTCCTGCGATAATTTCCACAAACAAATCTAGCTGCTCTTCTTTGCATGGCCTCCAACTCCTGTATTTGATACCCAAAATGTGGGTCCCAAATTACACCACCAGAATCCATTTTACTCTGAAAGAACTTTCTTTCTTTAATTTGTTTCGTTGGTGTGGTGGTACTAGCCAGTACTCTTACTCAGACAATACGTAGCAGTAAAAGTTGCTACTATTCACGTCAAAAATTGATTACGAAAGTTTATGATCCTTTTTCGGATATTGCTTTCAAGGGTAAATACTCGTACCCACATATCTGGCTATCGTTACAGTTTACTGAGGGTATTGTCTAATCTTCTTAATCGCCAGCTGACAATCCAAGCTGTCCTTCACTAACTCCACATGCCACCTTTGCTTTCTCAACCTCTGGCGTGCAGGTAGAATATTAAGAAGGAAGCATTTAACAATTTTAGTATTAAAACTATAGTTATAATTTGCATTCGTTTTTCCCACATACTTGCTAGTATTAAAAAGTTTGAAACTTAAAGGTTTGACGTTTACTAAATCTATTCAGTTAATGAATAAAATCCGCACTGTC
Organism: Vandiemenella viatica; assembly: GCA_031002005.1. Lineage (NCBI taxonomy): Eukaryota > Metazoa > Arthropoda > Insecta > Orthoptera > Morabidae > Vandiemenella > Vandiemenella viatica. Next base: position 115,065,149 of record CM061914.1, on the reverse strand, counting down.
AGAGGTATCCACCTTAAACTTAACGTACCCATATGTTGAACCTTTCTGTCAAATTGATAGTTGTAACCGACCGTTATGGGCTTAGTCGATTAGTTGACAGGATGGTTGAGTGGTGGGCCGCCCTTCCTATCATGGCACTGCGTGTGATCGCTCGTATGGGCCTAGGGCTTAATGCTGGAGGTTGTTGCGGTTGTGCGCGCAATGTGGCATTGGAGAAACCGACCAGATCCTAGGTACTGACCTGTGCGAAGTATTCCCACAGTTTTCCCATGATGATCTTCTGCTGTCTCCTCGCAGTACGGCGGCTAGATGGATTACTGTTAATTAGGGTAACTGACACCACATGGTTAAGGACATGACCATTTGCTTTATAATATTATCACGTAATCATCATTGGACTGGGCTATGGCTAGCTATAGGTTCTTCTACTTCTATTACGATAGACAAGGCGTCTAACTGCTACGATAGGCCTTTATTGTGCACTCTTGACTGATGCCAATACATACAAATGAATACTGCCTGCTAGGCTAACCCCGATAGTATTAATCACTGAAGCCATAGTTACTTGACGTTAATGATCTACTCAAAGTATAGATGGTGGATCCATTACTTACAATGGAGAATGGCTAGCAGCTAGTCTTGGTAGCGATGTTGCCTGCTATCGGCCATGACGCGAGACCCGGCTACGGAGAGAGGCACCCTAACCGTTAAACTGACATAGTGTCTGCCCGACAGTACTGATACTTGCCGAAGAGAGCGAGTGCGTACCGTCGCTCGTAATTTATCGTGATCGCCGAACATTCTAGATGTTCGATCGGTCGTCACCCTGGTCATCGCCTTCCGTCCTGGCATCTGCTGACGCTTGCGTCTGCAAAACGTGGCTAAACTCACGCGAACTTTTCACGTGCGTACGGGACGTTGCTTTCAACTAAAGTACTAATATTTAACTACTAAATAATATGTCTAAAAACCGTCCGTTACATAGTTTTAGTAATGGGATGGGCGAACTTTTTCCAGAAATAATGACTGCTAACACAGCACCCAATTTAAAATACCGCCCAGTTACATCAGTGAATGTTCAACGGTCCATATCCACTTATCAAAATATTTTGAGAGATCGAATATTGAATATTTGGAACAGTAACCGATTTTTTACGTTTTCAAGAGTAAAAAAACGTTAAATAATTGTTAATTATCTAATTTATAAATATGTTATTCAACTACTTACTAATTGCATGCTGATTTTGAAGTAAAAAAACCTAAAAATTTTGACACTTTTCATGCATATTTTAAGCATTTTTCATGCATATTTATAGATTTTTGTGTTGCATTTTATCCGGTCTCTAGTTATAAGTAACAGTGGTCCTAATATGGAAACTTGGGGAACACTAAACGTCTGTGTGTTGTTGCTTTCCAGTCGCTGTTGCAGTGAAGTAATCGTAGTCGTGTTCTCGCTCTCTCACGGCCAGCGGTGAGTACCCGAAGAGTACCGGTACCAATTACTGCTCCGCGGCCGATGATGATGGCTCTATCTGACGGGCGGCGTGGGCGGTCGAGGCTCAGGTGTCGGCGAGCCGCCGACCTAAAAGGGAACGGAACGGGCCGGCCCGGTGTCCATAAAGGGCGAAAAACGAAAACACAAGCAGCGGCCGTTTTATTGGAGGCTGTAAACGGGCGGGCCCGGCTGAGGTGTGGGCGACCGAGCATTCCTACGGTAAAAGCCTCCGTCGGAAGGCAGTAGGCACCTGCCGACACCGGCTTCCGTTCATGTCCTGGTCTAGATCAGCAGTCGCCGAATGTTGAACTCCGTACTAACACTGTGGTTGTTTTTAATTTGGATAAGCGATTTATCAATACAGTTCCAAACGTGTTTTCTTCGCTGTAAAGCTCTATGGTATGGCACCCAGGGGCGCCGACTCTGTTGGTACTCGGGGGCCCCAGCACCCACGAGAGGTAAACAGTGGGTGTGGAGCACACATGAGCATAGACACCAAAAGTAATCAGTAATCGATACCAGTATTACCTATCTCCAACGCCGCATGGCGAGGCAATACGTCTCTACGAAAACGCGCTTGCTTACGATGCGAGCGTGTGCGACTGCACGTCCAAGGATAATATAAACACTACGTTGTATCATACGTAACGCCATCTAGTGTTGGTTGGATTTGTGAAGAGCATACACAGAAGGAAGCCAAACAACTCACCCTGCGTGCAAGTATCGGGAATGTTATACGTGAGCGCGAATAATAATCGGATTTCCCCCCCCCTCCCCCTCTGGTGAGATCTGGACCCCCCCCCCCCCTAGAAATCACCCTCGCAACTTTTAGAGTTTTTTTTAGGTCTAACTTTTTCGAAGCCGGTTACACCCCCACTTTTCGTCGACGAAATGCCCCCTAAAATCGACTTTCACGTCAACTTCTTTTTCTTTTTTCCTCTACAATCCAACAAAAATTTCAAAAACCTCACGTGAGTTTTCCGTTGAACCCCCCCCCCCCCCCTTCTTCCCCTCTGGTGAGATTTCGCCGGACCTCCCCCCCCCCCCACCTATTTCACCTCACGTCAGGGCCGGCGCTAGGGAGGGGTAAGCGGGTTAAAAGTACCCGGGCCCGCCGGCTGATGGGGGGCCCCCATCACCGACTGTAGGGGCCCTCAGGCCATGAAGCCCACTGTCGGCCGGCTAGTTTGTAGAGCTAAAAAATAGGTCGCCCATTTTACCCCGGGCCCGAAATTCCTAGCGCCGGCCCTGCCTCACGTAATTTATGGACGTCCCCTTACTCGCGTTCAAGTATAAAATTCGCGATCACCTGCCAGTTAAAAAGTTCCACCAAAACGACTTTTCTTTTCAGGGAGCAAACCTCAGCATGTCTCAAATATATTTTTTCGATGTTTATGAAACACAATTTTGAAAGAAAATAAAATTCTGAAGAAATTCGGCTATGCCCCCATTCGCATCAGCCAGGTCTTCGACTTTGTACGTAGACATCACAAAAGAATTGTTATACAAATTTTCACGGTGCCTGAAACACCTAACCAAAAATGTTTACCAGCTGTCGTATTATATGACTCAGCACAGACTGAAAGATCGCATCGTAGAGCGCGTAAACTGAGAAATAACAGTTGATTTGAACCTTGAAGAAATCACTGATATATTTATAAATAAAGCTGCAGTTTGACAAAATACCATTGCATTGAGAAAAAATTGATATCATAATATAGATTATTAAATATTCCTTCTTAAAAAGATTTATTTATTTTGATTAGTTGCTCATGCACTTCATAAAACAATTGTGTACATTAAGTTGGTACTAATAAATATCTCTGCTGGTAAAAATTATGTTAGGTTAATAAAGTTATATTAATAATAATATAATGGTTCCATTTTTATCATTATGATAAGTATCTGTTCTTCATTGTTCAATCTAGCATATTTCACCGATATTTTCTTCCTTCTCCTCCGCACGTTTATATTTTTGTCACAATGCCGATCCTTGCGGACGCAAATCAAATGCAATAATATTCTGAGTTTCATTAGGAGTACAAAAATCATTAGTTATCTTTATTATTCTCTCTACTCTGTACGTTTAATACGCGAACACGTCAAAAACGCTGAACCAATTTTAATGAGAATAAGTAAGTTTTTGGTCCGGAATGGAATTTAGAAAATTCAAAATCTTTCTTTTTTCTCTGCCTGTCTCTTCGCTTAAAACTGAATTTTCACGATTATTTAAGATTAGCTGATGGCCGCGACTTCGTTCGTATTTGTCAAGAATTATTAAGATTTTTTATTTTTTTTATGGAACATTAAATATTTTCAGGATAAAAAGTAGCCTATAATCCAATAGGGCAACAATTACGTGGAATACGTCCTAGGCTACGTGTAGCCCAGGTGAAGCATGGAAGTAAAAATTGACAGTAGCTCAACTACACCGAGACACAAAATATCGGAACCGATGGTGACACTGTAGCTTTTCACTCGAGGGTCACCAACTTTCAACTCTTAACGCAAACTAAAATTGATTTGTGCTTATACCTACTTTCCTCGTGCGTTAGGGATTGATAGAGGAGAGAAGTTTTGAAACACGTCACACTCTTTTGGATTAAATGCAAATTTTAGATGTTTGGTTGATATCTACATATATACTCTGCAATTCACAAAATTGTGGGTGGCAGAGGGTACTCAGCACCAAAGCTAATCTCTTTGTTGTGCATTCCAATCCCTAATGGTATGAGGGAAAAAAGAATTCATATAAGAATCATTGTGGCACCTTATTTCTCTAATCTTATCTTTCCTGTCATACCGGCTCAAAAAGGTTTGTGGACGAAATATTTCACTACACTCGTGACCGAAAGTGAGAGTACACATGTTTACCAATAAGTTTAAACGAAACGTGCGTCGTCTATCTACCAGAGACTCCCAGCCTAGTCTTCTAATCAGTTCTGTGACGCTTTCATAAGGACTGTAGCAAGCTATTACGTTTCTCTTTTCAGGACGATTTAATTAGTCCTCGTCCTGTCAACGTAGCCATATTAAGGTTATTCAGTGGTTTAATTACTGTATTGATTAAATAAGTCCACCAAAACAGGTTATGTTGAAGTTGTTTGTTTATTTTGATCAAAACAACAAGTCAGTAAATCAGTAACTCTCCAGTAAAACTCCCGTCAAAATAGCTTCACACACGTCGCTATTCTATTTTTTTTTTAAACTATCATCAAATGAGTCTAAGCACCCACGAGGTTTTCTAAAAACCGGCGCCCATGATGGCTCCAGTCTCGAAAATCGGTCTCCGGTTCGAATCAGGAACCGAGCGTGGTGGGTGAGCGGTTAACGATCCGGCATCGCATTCGGGAGGACGCGGATTCGAATCTCCGTCCTGGCATCATGGTTTCCCTAAATCACCCCAGGCGAATGCCGGGATGCTTCCTTCAAAAGTCCATGGCCGAATTCCTTCCCGTTTCTTGCCCCCAGTCCCATCCCGCCTCTAATGACCTCGAGGTTCGACGTCGACGAGGTGTAAAGCCATAAGTAAAAAAAAAGGTCGAATCAGGACCGCATTTAGGCATAGGCTACATAAGCTAAAGCATATGGGCCCGCACCACATGGGAAAAAAAACAGGCAATTATGTGCAAAGAAAGTAACCTATTTTCATATCTGTTTTAGCACCGAAAGTCCTGAAATGCTCGTGAAAATCGAAAACAATGTCCGCGCTTGGCCTCTCAATCTTTTGAACTACGGGTGTACTGTAAAATAACATTTCAGTACACCTATAACGAAAAGTAACAAATTAGCCGCACAACGGTGAGGACTTTTAACCCTTGTAACATAAGGTTGCAGTGTACTGTGCTCGGGCTGCATAAATGTTGATTCAAGTCGCTAGCCTTCATTTCCAGAATTCCCTTGTTAAATAATCATACGATAAATAAATAAAATTTCTGGAAGGTTATGTAACATAAATTCATTTTGTAAACGAAGTAAACAGCGAATAGCGGTGGAATAGAGGTTCAAGTTTTAATGTTTTGTTTGAAAGTAAATATTTATATAAAAAATATTCTTTTATAATTGAAATAGGTGTATTTATAATTCAACATTAATTCGTTTTCATTTAATTTATTGTTTTAAGTCATTTTTTATTTCTTTTTCAGTATTCTGGAATCCCGATCGTTTGGCATAGCGTTGGAAGGCTGTCTACAAACAATTGAGTCGCTTCTTCCTGCTGACATGCGTATATGAATAATTAATCTTCAGTTTAACTTTCTCTATTGCTTGTTTTTTTATGTTAAGCATCATTTTTCGTTTATTTTATCTTAATATATTGGCCTACTCTTTCATGTTGTTATTAAAACTTTTGCGTTCGTAATTCTACGAACTTTTGCTGTGGATATTTGTTTGCAATGACACAACTGCGTTAGGCAGCAACTTTTGGTAACCTCGTTCACTTCAGTCTCGTAAACGATTCCGAGAGTACATTTCGAACTTTGGATTCTTCATTAAGTTATCCTAGTGTATTTTTACGATCATTACATTATCCAATATTTTGTATTAAAGTATTAAATTATATTACTGAATAATAAATAATCTATATTAACGAATATTTGCTTTATTATTTCATGTATATGATATAACCTAAGGATCTAAAGATCCTAAATACGGACTTGGTTCGAATCCTTGTCCGAAATTTTTGCGTCCACTTAACTATACCTCGCCGTCTGCGAAAGCTTGTTTTATGCAAGTGAAATACGCTGTGAACACTTCGTGAGCGTATTTCACATTAAACACGAGGTACAACTATTGCATGCTACATGAAACGCTTTCACAGAGTATGTATCTATTTTACTATAGATACTGTTAACATCTTGGAGATTTTCAGTAACTGACAAGAAATTGCGATATTAAAATTTGCTTTTAATTAGCATAACATCATTCTAAATTGAAACATTTTCTGATTATTTAAAACTTACTAATTACATTAGTGGTTTCCAGGTTCGTAACCACAAATCTCCGCTTTTTCTCCAAAGCATGTTTCCGCCAAAGCCGTTTGTCTTGGCTGCTGCATACTGGATGTAAACATTGCGTCTATCACTACTCACTTGTTTACGGTGGCCATCTTGTTGGTGATGGTGCACTCACAGCGCCAGTTATAAAATTGTGTGGGAGAGTAATATTTTGCTATTTCGTTTCCAATTTTATGTTAGTGTGTGAGTGCATGTGTTAGGTTTATTTATTTGTTGTTTGAACAGCGTTTGGTTTGTTAGATTTATGTGGTCATTCAGTACCTGCTTGCTATTTTTTATTGCTTTTGAATTTGATAGTTTTCTTGTGGAGTGAGGGTATTGCGTCTGTGATTGTTGATTGTGAGGATTTGCATGTCTGTGTTAATGTCTGTTGGTAAGTGATCATTTTCTATTAGATGTTCAGTGAATGTGGAGTGGTTGCTGTACTTAAGTGCCCTCATGTGTTCTTTGTATCTGGTTTTTAAAAACTGTCTTCTTGTCTGTCGTATGTATATTTGCTCAAAAACAGCAAAAAACATTTCCTTCAACGTCACTGGTTCGACAAGAAAAAAATTGAAACGGATTATAACGTAATTTGGCGGCTGGAATCATTAATTAAGTGGAGTCGTTCTTTCAGTCTGATGAATTTTTGCCCCATACTTGGGCTCGAACCAATTGTAGTTGGTTGAAATAATCTTATTCTTGACATGGTAACCGAAGAATGACTGAACACTATACTGCTGCCAATGATTTGTCGGTTCAAAGGTGATTTAAGTCCTGTGGAATCCTTGATGTCGTTAGATGATAGTAAACAATGAGTAATGCCCTTGGTTTTCTCTTAGCTGTCTACACACAAGTAGAAAAGGAATTTACCACTCTACTGACTTCTTATATCTCCCGCAAAGAATTTGTGACTGTGTTACTCATACAGGACAATGAAAACGAACCAACTCTTTGCCCAGTGGGAATCGATTTATAATTTTTCGCTGAGTAAAATTCTGTGGATATTGTGCGTAGTCATTAGGGAGATCTTGTGTGTATGCCTGATTTTTGATAGTTAGCTATTGCGTCAGTACACAGCATCATATGTGCCGCATTGTATGTTGCAAGATCGTTAAAAATCTATTGTGTGACGGTAGGCCTACGTCTTTTTTGTCCTGGGCTTCTCGGTCTTCCTAAACTACTTACACACATGGCCCCATTTGACGTGCAGCTGTTCGGTGAAGTTAAAACACCACTGAAACGTTCCAAAGACGAAATCTTTCGCAGCAGTTATTCCCACATACCTTCCATGTAGTGATATCGAAAGCTGCTGCTTCGAATAAAGCTATATCAAGCAGTTAACCTTTTCCAACAAAATTTATTGAGAAATCGGAGACTCCAAATATTGACAATACTGATATAGAATCTAACTAAATTGAACCTTGATATATTGCATGGAGTAGTAAACAGCATTTCAAACAAAAAGAGCACGACATACTTTATTTATAAGTATATAAAGCTAAACGGTGGTGTTTGGCTTATGACAAAACCAAATAAAATGAAATTGCTACGACTTTTATTGTGTTGGACCATCTTTGATCGCAGATAAGTTGAAACTGCCGGAAATTGATGCTTTCTTCGAAACAGCTGTGCACTGTAAGGAAAAATGAACCAACCACGTGTTGTGAAATAATAGTGGGAACCTTAGAAATGTACCTCGTTGTAAACAAGCCTCAGAAGACGAATATCGTTATCAAACTGTCTTACTGTCTGTATATGATGAATAATAAAGACGATTTAACCTCTGATCAAAACTGCTTATGACAGTCTGTACTTGAAACACCCGAGCGTGGTGGATGAGCGGCAACGTTTGGGTCTCGTAATTGGGAAGCCGTACAGATTATGTTTTTTTTTTTTTTTTTGTTGCTGTCATCAATTAACACTAGCGAAAGCTGAAATTGTTGCCAAATATACGAGGGCTGTCCAGAAAGTAACAGACGTTTTGACCTGGCGCAACAATGGGTGCTCCTAGCGCCGCCATCTTGGCGTCAGACTGTTCATACATTCAGTACGCAACCAGCCGTGGTAGTTTGCACATCGTTCCTATCGTACTTTGAATACAGTAGAGTGTTAAAATGAGCGCTGCAATTAAAAATCCCGCCAGTTGTGAAGTGCGAGCTGTAATACGGTTTTTGTTGGCGAAAAATCACAAACCAATTGAAATTTATCGCCAGATTTGTGATGTGTACGGCCAAGGAATAATCAGTGAAAGCCGAGTGAGGCAATGGTGCATTGATTTTAAAAATGGTCGAACCAATGTTCACGATGAGGACCGCATGGGTAGGCCTAGTGTTGTGAGTGATGAACTGGTGGTGAAAATCAACGAAAAAATCCGTGAAAATCGTCGTTTCACGATTACGGAGCTTTCAGAATATTTCCCCCAAATTTCACGGAGTTTAGTTCATGAGATTGTGGTTGGTAAACTTGGTTACCACAAATTTTGTGCCAGGTGGATTCCGAAAATCACAAAAAACAGAGACTTGCTGCAGCACTGACGTTTCTGGAAGACTACGCCAAAACTGGAAACCAAGTTATCGATCGTATCGTAACTGGCGACGAGACTTGGGTAAAGCACGTCACCTGTGAAACAAAACGGCAGTCTATGGAATGGGGACACACGCATTCGCCCAAGAAACCGAGGAAGTGTCTGCAAACGCTGATAGCAGGAAAAATTATGGCTACTGTGTTTTGGGATGCTAAGGGTGTGACTCTCGTTGAATTTCTTGAACGTGGCCAAACAATCACTTCAGAAAGGTATTGCGAAACACTCAGAACATTAAGACGCGCGATACAAAACTATAGCGTCGGGGAAAACTCAGTGAGAAAGTTTTGTTTCTCCACGACAACGCTCGTCCACACACGGCCAATCATACCCAAGAGCTCTTGGATGGGAAGTTTTCAATCACCCGCCGTACAGCCCGGATTTGGCACCGAGCGACTACCACCTGTTCCCGGCGATGAAGACGTGGCTCGCAACACAACGGTTTGAAACTGACGCTCAACTGCATGCCGGTGTAAACCAGTGGTTGAAGTCTCAGGCGGCAAACTTCTACAGAGAGGGTATCGAAAAGCTTGTACCACGTTATGATAAGTGCCTTAATTTAAATGGCGATCATGTTGAAAAATAGCCTACGAGTTTACCTCTAAAATGTATATAATAAAAATCGTTTTTTTCACTTTATTTTTTATTACAAAACGTCTGTTACTTTCTGGACAGCCCTCGTACTTTACTAACTACCTCCTTGCGGTTCACTGACAACAATTCTTGCCCTGCTCAAAAAACATATACATCGACGAGCCCGAACTGGTATCCATTTTTACCAAAGATGTAGTGATTAATGATTTTACCTCATATTATCTACCTAATATCAGCATAGATTTTGTTCTACTTCTGTAGATCTCATGATATCATCTGTACATTCTACTTTTCGTAGTGTCCTTTCGATCTTCTTTCATTTGTTTGTAGCTTCTATATTCTTTGATGTCTGTTAACTTTAAAATCATTTTACTTCCTCTTCATCTTCTTCCTTATATTTTTTCTCCAATGATCATGCTTTATTGACAGTTTCTACATACTACGTGTATTCTCTTCTTTACCATATTCATTAGTTTTCTCTTCTCTCCTAGCCTTCTTTTCACCTCCTCATTCTGTCAGTTCATTTCACTTTCTCCATTTCAAACACTTTCCACTCTTCTGTTTGATTTTTTACGTCTCTAATCCATGCACCACTCTTTACACAAAACTTTTGGCAAACCGCTTTCTTATTTTGATTGATTTTGGCTGCCAGGAGTCATTTTACTTTGCCAAAACTTTCTTTCGAGCATATATTCTGTTACGTACTTCATCCGTAAAACTTCCGTTTCAAGACCTAAATATCTCAAATAATTGAACGATTTTACCTGTTCCTCTGTCTTTCCCTCCACCAAAGCATTGACAGTGCCTTTCCCCTTTCCATTTCTCATTACTAAGTCTTGGTGGTGTTTATTTATGTGCCAAAATCTCTCCAGAAATTTGCTATTCTTTCCATCATATCATGCAGTTCCTCTTCTGATTCAACCAACACTGCCGTTTCATCAGCATATTTAATGGTTTTTAGTCTTTCTCCAGTAACGACAATGTCTTTTTTTACTTTTGTGTAATAGTTAAACTTGTATCATTCTTCAGGACTTATAATCGGATCGTATGTAAGTTCCGATCCCCTTATAGATTTATTTTGGCCTTTTTGATAGTCGTCGTACGTTTTCAAACATATTCAAGGTAATTTTTGCTCGCCTGAATTTAAATACTTGTCACAATGAAAAAAAAATGGCGTCTGTATGTTGAATTTCTGAAAATTACGGTGTTTGCACCGTTCAAATCTGTACTTCCACCAAACACCAAAATTGTAAGAGAGGTAAGATACACACCGAGCGTGGTGGTGTAACGGCTAGCGTTCTAGCCTCGCATTCGGAAGGACGGCGGTTCGATTCCCCGTCCGGGCATCCAGATTTGGGTTCTCCATGGTTTCCCAAATCACTCCAGGCAAATACCGGGATGCTTCCTTCAAAAAGGCCATGGCCGAATTTCTTCCCATTCCTTGCCCCCCATCCTCCCCGTTTCTAAAGACCTCTCTGTTAGAGAGACGTTAAGCAGATAAAAAAAGTAAGATACAACAAGACTTGTATTCTATTTTTGAATACACTATAGGCTGTCTCCGGAAATTTAGCTAGAGCGCTCGTATCATCGAGAGTGGTGGTTGAGTAGTAACGCTCTGGCTTAGCATTCGAAAGGATGCAAGTTCGAATTCCCGTCCGCTCTCCATGGTTTCCGGATATAACTCCACTCGGATGCCGGAACGATTTCTTTAAAAGGCCATGACCGAATTCATTGCCGTTCCTTACTTCAGTCTTTTCTTGCCTTTAATGCATGATCTCGAAAAAGGGAAAGGTGGGGGGGAGAGAGCGCTGGTGTTAGATTCCCAGTGTATCAAGTAAAAAATGTAAAAATAGAACAAAAATGTTTTAAAAGCGGGGAAGGATATGGCACAACCTTCTGAAAAAATTTATTCTTTTCCTATAAAATATCGATTTTTTGGATGAGTGGTTTAGATTAGATCTGGTGGAGAATTGAAATTGCGATTTCAATAGGGGCAGAGCAACCGTTATGTTTTTAAAGACGTTAAGCAAAAATAAGTAATTGCTGGTACAATAACAGACTAAATGATCCGTCAGTGCGATGAGGCGGATAGATACAACAAGACCTGGCACGAGATCAGGCTGACATGGAAGAAAAAGCGTTCACCTATTGGTAAGGCGTTAAGAAAGCCTTGCATCGTAAACATCCTACGTGAAATTATCGAACCCCAAGCCACTAAAAAACATAGAGTCTATATCAATTTCGAACACAATTCAAGGGATAATTCTTGATTGACAGTCAGAATTGGAAAATAAGTTGTAGAGAGGACGAATAAAACGAGATGTTTTGGCACTGAATAACACGGTGAACATGAACCATATATGAATGTATCGCTCGAAAATAAGCTTAGGATAATAGTATACTAGAGGAAGATACAAAAATGTTTATCACTTTTTTAGTATTGAAATATTCAACTTAGAAAGCAACTTAGAAAGCAATAATAAGGGATATATCCGGAAACTTTGATTATTTTCGGAAAATGAGTGAAAAGATCTAAGAACGCTTGTCTAATCTAAAGTTCTTCCATTCATCAATTTACTTATCTTAAAGTTCTAGCCACTATACCACTTTACCTTTTAGGAAGATTATTCAACTAACTGCTTCCTTGACGTGTTGGTTTCATAGTCGCTTATCATTGAGGCGTTGCATTCTACCGAGGAGATTTTCTTGTGTTTCATACAGCACTCATGGGTATTAATGGTTTGTGGGTGAGTCTCTCTTTCCAGTCTCACACGATTTCGACTTCTTGACGAGTGTATGCTCACACTGTGCTAACCTTTGTTTATCTTCACCATAACCACTCACCACTAATGATTTCTTTATTTGTTGTCCGTACAGCAGGCAGTAATTAATCTGGTTTTACTGCACATTGGTGCAGATTATCTTCGTGTTTATTTTATAGATCTTCACATTAGTTGTAGACTGAGACCACAATTAGTGTCGTAAATTGTCAGGGTCACCGGGTGTAACCAGAAGCGGCGAAACAAAGGCAAAATTATGTCCCTATCCACCCCCCCCCCCCCACTTCACCCCATTTAGCGAGACAGAACCATTAATTATTTGTCTATCGAAGATGAGCATGAGGTTGGTTGGACCCAGCCATGCTAAGCTTGGTATCAGAGGTAGAACGGCCTCTTTACGTAAAATAACTTGGTAATCCCACCGGGTAAAGGGAACATAGAGTTTAACGTGGAATCGGAATCACCGAAGCGTTTTGGCTTACTTCGTATTACACATCAAGCTGTGCCATATGAGAAGTGCTTTGAAAATCTCTACCAAGACTGGGTTTCTTGCGGAACTTTCGATCTCCAGTCACATCCTAACCACTGAGTCATCAGACCAAAACTATAAGCGAATTTAGGATGAAAATGGAAGATTCGTAACTGCTATATAAAACTGTATTCGGCTATAATATTATCGCCTTTTCTGGAGCTCCTATAGTCCTATAGTGTGGAAGCAACGTATCGACGTTAAAATGTGTGAAACATCTTGTTGTTAGGTTAGTAGCGCTACTGAGAACAACGACCGACCACTGAATTTCCTCTAAAGGGCAGCCCTGAACAGCAGGTAGCAGGCGCCAGTACAGTCAAAGCACTACGCCAACTCCTGGAACTGGATGCCGCATTCTGATTTATTGCCGGAAGAACGTGACAAAGCAAGAGAGCTGCGGATAAAGCAGTGGTCCTACGAATCAGCCAAGGTTTTCTATATGTTTATTGGAGCCTTCTGCGTAGTCTCCAACTGGCGGAACTGAAAGTGCGTTGACCGTTCCAGAATTAATCTAACCGTAATACATGTCAAACTTTCACAGTACAATACAGTAAATTCTCCATAATTTTGCTTTTATATGTGCTTTCTTGCTGTGCTTGCTGTCTTACTACTTCAGCTGGTAGAATATACTAACTTACCCTGAATTAAATTTGTCTGTAGAGCAGAAGTTTGGATATGCTGGTTTTAACAATATGAATAATAGCCGTTTAAAATTACTTACTTACTGAAGAAGATTTTGACAGATTTTTTTTAAACCACGTAGTTTGTTATGTTTTTAACCCGTCGTCTCTTCTGCTATAACTGATGGGCTTTCTCTTTATTCATTGTAATTACTTATTACTACAATAAACTCTCCATACTTTTGCTTTCATATGCGCTTTCTTGTTGAGCTTGCTGTCTTACTACTTCAGCTTATAGAATATACTAACCTACACGGAATTAAATTTGTCTGTGGAGCAGAAGTTTAGATATTCCCGTTTTAACGACATGAATAATTGTATCCACGATTTATGGATACGCAAAGTGTTTTATCTTTCACCTTCTAATTCTTTAGAAATAAAAAAGATATGAAAAAATCTATCTAAAAGACTCTCAATTTAGCGGTACACCATGAAATTTTTTATAAAATTAAAGTTTTTTTTTTTTACTTATGGCTTTATACCTCTTCTACATCGAGATAGGACTGGGGCAAGGAAGGGATAGTAATTCGGTCATGGAGTGATTTCGGGAAACCATGGAAAACTGAAATCTGGTGTTTCGAAACTGCGTCCTCCCGAATGAAATGGTAGAGCGTTACTGCTCACCCATTACGCCCAGTAAATTAAAATTAACGGATCTAATACTGTTGACATCCACAGTAAGGGAGCGTCCATAAACTGCGTGGCTAAAAAAGGTTGGAGGGGTTGGCTAGAAAGCTACGCTTCCAACAATATCTTATGGCTTGTTCACTCCTATGATTCTCTTCATCCTCCTCTTATCTTCCAATGAATCCCATTTCAGATTTTTTATCATATCAGTTACTTATTATGTTCTGCGGTGATTTCCAGAGACAAATCTAGCAACCCTTCTTTACACACCCTCCAATTCATGCCTAAAATGTGTGTCGCATACATATTCAAGTAACGGTCTGACCAAAGTTTTGTAACTCAATTTCCCTACTTCTCTGGTACTTTTCCCCATCATCCTCTCCAAAAAGTGAATGATTTTAAAATCTTTTCCTACTAACATTCCAATGTGTCCTGACTAGTGAGTTTGTTATCAAATGTTATGACAAGGTATTTACTTTTTTTTTTAATCTGCCTAACGTCTCTTTAACAGCGAGGTCTTTAGAGACGGGAAAGGATGGGAGGCAAGGAATGGGAAGGAATTCGGCCATGGCCTTTTGAAGGAAGCATCCCGGCATTTGCCTGGAGTGATTTGGGAAACAATGGAAAACCCAAATCTGGATGCCCGGACGGGGATTTGAACCGCCGTCCTCCCGAATGCGAGGCCAGAACGCTACACCACCACGCTCGGTAAGGTATTTACGTTTCAAATCTTCAACAAGCAATTCTTTCCCAGTCTTACAATCATACTGAATCCTTAGTTTCTTATCTTGTACCAAATAAGCTGACCCTTCTTTGTGTTGTCTGTATACCATAGGATCCCATTCCAGTCTTCGTAACAATTCTGTGACACTTCCGCAAGGACTGAGGCGGCTGTCTTCTCTGCACATTCCCGATACACTTCTGACAGAAGTTTTCAGTTATAATTTTCTGTGGTCTGTATAATCTTCAACTCTTTCGGCTCAGATGACCCCATTTTAGTTTGTCTCGGCTTTCGATGCTCATTTATGTGATTTCTGTTGGTAATTTGAGGCAATACAAAGTGAGTTTTCAAATCTCTCAGTTTTATATTCACCATGGCTTCAATTTACACGTCGGAAAAATACCACTATACTGCCTTGGGAAAATCAACATTCGACATTTCTCCTGACAATCTGAGTTCAGACCGGCGTAAGCCAGGTAGGTGTCTATCCTGAATGTTATTATCTTTATTAGTACTAAAGGACCATAAAATAGGATAATCTTTATATTTTGAATATTACTAATATTATTTTGTCAGTCTTTTAATGTTATTAATTAATACTTTTTGCGCCAGATGACTGAAAGTAAGTAATGGTCTCTTGAACCTATTTACAGTAAATTCCCTGGTGGAGAATATTATTCTAATTCCTTAAATATCGCCATTAATATGATTCTCCTTATTTACCTTATTTTCGATTGCAGTTATTATACTCAACTCACTGAATTATTATTCAATTTATAAGCCACTGATAAAAAAATATTCATCAACTAAAAGAATTTTTTTTAAAACTGCTTAACGTCTCTTAACAGCGAGGTCTTTAGAGACGGGAAAGGATGGGGGGCAAGGAATGGAAAGGAATTCGGCCGTGGCCTTTTGAAGGAAGCATCCCGGCATTTGTCTGGAGTGATTTGGGAAACGATGGAAAACCCAAATCTGGATGCCCGGACGGGGATTCGAACCGCCAACTAAAAGAAGAATGGGCTGAAAATGATAAGTAATTTATTTTCAACTTTTGAACCCTCAACCAATATTATAAATTTGATAATCAATTGAACAACAACCACGTATAATTAACGCAAAAGTATTAACGTGACTGACTGAACCAAATCGTGCATCCTCTGAATCTCAAAGAGTCTGATGACGTAATCAGCAGCAGCTGTTACCATAAGAGGTAGACACCTACATTCTTGCTCTGTTACCTTTCCGAATTTACAGCTTTATAAAATCTTCCCTATTTTTGTCATGTTTAACAGGCATCGAATTCCGCTAGGAAAAAGAAATAACTCAATTTTTTTTTGTGCTTATGGCTTTACGCCTTGTCGACGTCGATGTCATTAGAGACGGAACAGGATGGAGACACGGAGTTGAAGGAACCATCCCGGTATTCACCTGGACTGATTTCGGAGAACCTTGAAAAACCGTAATCTGGATGGCCGGACGAGAATTCGAACCCGCGTCCTCCCGAATGCGAGGCCAGAGCGTTACCGCTCCCCACCACACGCGGTCTAATTAAGTTGTAACAAGTGAGTGACTGGAAATTCCGCAGGTAGAGTTCTGTCATAGGCGTAAACTTTTCCACGCTGCCTGCTGACTTGTTATGAATGAGCGCCGTGCGTTGATTACTCAGTTCCTAGTCCCGTCTGACTCTCCCTGCGTCATCACTTCATTAGCACCTCATGTTGGTAACACTGTCACGTGAGGAATAATTCTACTGTTATAATACCACGCACTTATTGCTTTTGTGGCCGTCAAAAACCTGTTTCACCGACTTAAATCCACGAATTCCATTTATTAATTTTTCGGCAGGTGCCAATTTAGCGATCGAGCGAAATTTCTTTCTTGAGATCGTAACAGATCTTGTCCCGAAGCTGTTTAGACCATACTGACATGTGGTACCAGCTACATAATCTTGTGAGGAAATGAATTGGCTTACTTAGAATTTAGATTCTTGGTTAACACCGAACCGAACATGGTGGATGAGCGGAAACGCTCTGGCCTCTCATTCGGGAGGACGCGGATTCGAATCCCCGTGCAGCCGTCCAGATTTGGGTTATTCCATAGTTTCCCCAAATCACTCCAGGCGAATGGTAGGATGGTTCCTTAAAAAGTAAATGGCCGAATTCCATTCCTTACAACGACGTCTTCTCCACGGCATCGACGGGACCATTAGACGAAGCTAGAAACAAAAAATACAGTCAACAGTTTGAGATTTTTCCTACTTTGAGTTTAAGAAGACCCTTGATTTAGAACTGGTGTTTCTAACGTTTTCTTTAACAGCGCAGGATAAAATTCTGAAAACTGGAGATTATGAAGCACAAATCACATTGATAAATTTCATATCAATCAGCCGAATGTACATTATTGATTTGCTACTATATTAATAACTTATCGTTGACATGTCTTCAAAAATATAATCAGGCTTCTTTTTAATTCCTTACTTAATGGTTTCCAATTTCAATAAATTTCACGGATAGACTTGTAGCTGTGATACAGAATCTTACCAGTTTTTTTATTTTCCACTTCATTTGTTTAATTTAAATTTTATTTAAAAACATTTCCCTCAGAAATTTTAGGGAAGCTTAACAAATTCAAGGGAAAAATTTTCTTCGGGAATAACAGTACTAAATTTCATGGGAACGGCAGTTAATGGTAACATATATCTGAGATTGTAGTGATTACAATAGTCTTGTAACTTCAGTTTTAACTGTTTCCGCTGTTGTTTGCCAAAATGGAAACTTAAGATCAAAGTTCGCTAGCAATGTATAAAAGCTTAATGTAATGACTCAATTGATATTATAAACAAACTATTCAGTTTTTAATTTAAGGAGATTAAGCCAATTACAGTAATGATTTATTGTCACTGTTACCAGAAACACGAATCAGGGACAAGTTATACCAGTTACATTTACCGCCAGTATTCATAAGCTTTATTAACTTCTGATTTTTTTTCAAAAAAAATGTAAATTAGATCTTAGAACGTCTTAAATGTTTATATTAGATCAAACAATTCAATTAGCATTTCTGAACTTTCGTATATTAAACTAAATGTTTTATGAATATTGATAATGCATAGAAACTTTTAACCTTTATTTACGTAGGATATAATTTCAAAATTTACAACAAACATATCTCATACATTCCTTTATAATTGGCGCAGCTCTTTTAGTTTCCCGATAAGCTCCATTAAAAGTAATCTGTAACTTATCATGTTTCCAAGATTTCATATTGGCTTTTTACTTCTGAGTTAGGAAGTACGAGGAGTGCCATATACAACTGTAACCTTGCTTTAATGTAAAAATTTGTACCTCTTGTTACTACTCGTTATCATATATAGTTCGAGAACAAAGACCAGCATCGTCAGAACATTAATGGGGGAATTGTTTCTTGTAGTATTGAACATAACTACGAAGTCTTACTACCTTATTAGGTAATAGAAGATTCAAGAAATATAAATGGAGAAGTTTTGACAGCGTCTGCATGAAATTACTGCGGTCAACAGAGGAATATTTCTGAATTCCTACTGTAGCAGGACATATGAGTGTTTTCGTAACTCCAGTCGAAACCATTTGGTTTAAAAACGCGACCCAAGGCGGCCTCTGGTACAGAAGGTCAGAAAAACATTTATTTTAAAATCAAGTACAAATCTTCACACGTTTATTTGTAACCGTTAGTAGTGTTCGGTACGTGAGTTATTCGACACAGATCACCAATAAGACCTTTCCACCAGATATCTGGCATACACAACATGCGAGTTGTAAAGTGTGATTGCAGCAACATATTCCCAAGTTTATTCCAGCATGCACGAACTTCTTGATCTGAGTCTGCAATTTACGTTTTAAGAAATTCCAATCATGTTGATATGTGTCGATGTTTTGGTTGATATTTTTGAAGACGTTGAAGCTTCTTGTACGTAAAAAAATAAGTATTCTATTAATTAATAAAATACTACTCGATAAAATCAAAGTGGAAATACTTATTTTTCTGAAATAAGGACAAAAAACTGATAATAAGAAAAATCAGAAAATTAAATCGCACCATCAAATTCAATACACGTGTTAAAATACAAAAAACCAACAAACGAAATGACGATCTGGTATATATGTTGACTCACGCCAGGACGAATTGGAACTTGCATGTTCCTATTAACAAATTATTTTACATTTGCCGAGCCGTGAGAGGACTTAAATGAGCTGATTGACTTCATTCTTTCATAAGTACCAAAACTGAGAAACAGGAATTAAAACAAAAAAGCACTATAGCAGCAAACTGAAAACATTAAATGCTACGCCAGTATTACACGACAGTGGCCTGGAGTACGACTGTGCTATTGTCTTTCGTGGCCATGGCCCCATTTGCTGACCTAAAACCCCGAAAGCAGTAACAACTACTGTAAGAAGTTTCTATTTCTTATTTTAAAGGCAAGTGGTGTATAAGTAATTTACGGGGAGAAAGGTATAAGGAAATTTAAAGAAGAACAAAAAATACTTGTATATTTAATTATTAAAACGCCACCATTTGTGCTGAGTTTTAATTCGTTTATTCTCCATACTCCAGAACGAATTATCAGTCACAAAATATATTAAGTAAAATTAAGGAAGAAGGCCCACAACATTTAGTTGTTAAACATCTGGATGCTTTAATTAATCAACATAGGCGTTCACGAACAGTCGAGTGTGTGAAATAAATCTGCATCTTTGTAGAACTGATTGAGTATTGTAATAACTAATTTTAGTTTTGTATCCAGCAATGTTTCTTTATATTGATTATGTCTATAAGATATATATTGAATAATGTGTTGATCTTAACATGGGTATCTACTCTGGAGTCTAAAGAACTGTGCCTTGGCACTTCAGTCACTGAGAATTTCACTTTCATACACGAATGGTTCAATATTCGAACTCGGCCAAGGTCAGAATTTGGACAATTCAATTTTGTATGATCATTGGAAAAGTGGGAAGGTCTCTTGCAAGTATTTTTAGGTAGTTAAGTCTATCAAAAAATTTAATGATTTTAATGTTTTGATGATTATGTGGCAACAGATGATTGATTGACTGATTAAATAATAGTGCCAGATGAATTCTAGTTTACTGTCTGATTTTGCTATAAGATTTTCGTCTTTAAGTGAGTAGGTTTCACTGCTGCTAATTGAAATAGGCTAGCAGAGGATCTCTGTGAATTGTGAAAATATTTTTCAAAGCTACATGTTTTGACGGAAGCAGCATTGGATATTTAAGAATGGAATGTAAACTGCGAGTGGTAGAAACAACCCAATGAGCAGCTACAATTTCCGTAGAATGTTTATATCATGCTGGCGCTATTTTATTTTTTGACTTTTAGGATTTCATTCCTCTTCTACGTGGGTATTACTATTCGCATCCACAAAAATCCTTGCTGAAGACTACTCCATCTTCAATCTGCTACTAAGAATGTCTTTCACTTTCGAAGTTAGCAGAATGCTTAAACTACTGCTCCTTATCGACTAAAATCTTTGGTTCTTAAGACCCCTTCTCTTGGACCAAATGGGATGAGTCTATCTCGCTCACTAAATACCGGCTTCGTAGAGCTGGTTCAAAGGTGGGCTAGCTTGAAGTCAGCAGTTAACACCACCTCCGGTGTACCAGAAATAACACAGGACTTCCAGAATTTTTGTGAGCAAAACAGGAATTTTACAGCCATAGTTCTGTATTTCTAAAGCAATCTGAAGAAAATCTTGGTAATTTTACTTAAAATTTTCATAATTCAAACCGAGCGTGGTGGGTGAGCGGTTAGCACTTTGGCCTCGCATTCGGGAGTCGGCGGTTCGAATTCCCGTCCGGGCATCCAGATTTGGGTTTTCCATGGTTTCCCCAAATCACTCCAGGCGAATGCCGGGATGCTTCCTTCAAAAAGGCCATGACCGAATTCCTTACCGTTCCTTGTCCCTCTCCCATACCGCCTCTAATGATCTAGACGGCGAAGAGGCGTAAAGCCACAAGCAAAAAAAATCATAATTCAATTGTTTCGAAAAATCCGCTGTAACATTTTAGTCACTGTATACTACAGAAGCAAGAGAAATGCCGTATTCGCAATTTAATTTTTCTTCAGTTGATTATTAATGTAATGTAGTTGATGTTTTTGAAACATTAAATGATAAAATCTAATGTGAGCCGTTGCACATGGCCTGGATTTTCGTTGTGTGACGTAGGTAGGTAGCTTACTTGAAGCGCAGTTGTGCGGATATGAAACTGCGCCAGCCTACCTGTCTAGGCGCTGCTTCACACGCCTTCGCGGAAAGGGCTCTCTATTCATAGATTCATCTGTAACATTTTAAGCCAATCACTTATAGACTCAGATTGATTAGGAGAGTCTTGCGAGAAGATATTTACAACCGTCAAATGTGGGAGAACTGTTTTTGTGATGTTCGCTAGGCTAATCCGAGCTTTGGAGGTTTAGCTTAACTTTTTGTTGCCAATAAGGGTATTTAATTTCATAGTAATCGAAGAAAATATATTGATCGATATCTTCGAGGTGGATGGGCGACAGAGTATCGTAGCTAGTCTGTGAGATTCTTGATACTGATTGGCGGATAGACGTAAGGCCATTTTGTTAAGTCAAAGAAATCAGCAATATAAAGAAAGACGTCATTTGTGAAAGCAGTTCGTCTTGGCTTAGTCCGGCAAAGAAGCTCAATGTAGGGAGTGGTAGCTGAGAGAAGTATGTCTTGAAATACTTTGCCAGACATTTTAGTCCAAACGTAGTTATATCAAGATAGTACCATGAAAGTTGCAGCCTATCATCGCTTACCATGCGCAAACTGTCTGTCTTTTTCCCAATCAGTCATTGGTCGTTATCAAGCTTGCTTCGATTCGCAGCGGTATTAATCAGTATAACCTTGCTTGTTCCTTATCTTAGCGTTTATGCACTTAGCAATACTCTTTGAAGTCATCTTTCTGGTTCGTATCGTCGTAAGGTATGGCTGCATCCATTCTCGATCAGCATTTCAGCAGTCTTCTTTCTCAATTGCAGACGCTCAGTTATACACTGAATAGCCAAACAAATTGGTACACCTGCCTAATATCGTGTACGGCTCCCGTGAGCAAGCAGAAGTGGCGCAACATGACGTATAATGGACTCGACTACTGTCTGAAGTAGTTCTGGAGGGAATTGACACCGTGCATCCTGCAGGGCTGTCCATAAACCCGTAAGGGTACGAGGAGGTGCAGATCTCTTCTGAACAGCACGTTGCAACGCATCCCAGATATGCTCAAAAATGTTTAAGTCTGGAGAGTTTGGTGGCCAGCGGAGGTGTTTAAACCCAGAAGAGTGTTCCTGGAACCACTCTGTATCAATTATGGACGAGTGGGGTGTCGTATTGTCTTGCTAGAATTGTCAAGTCCGTCGGAACGTACAATGGACATGAATGGATGCAGGTGATCAGCCAGGATGCGTACGTACGTGTCCCCGTCAGAGTCATATCTAGACGTATTAGGGTTCCCACGTCATTCCAACTGCACACGCCCCACACCATTACAGAGCCTCCACCAGCTTGAAGAGTCCCCTGCTGACAAGCAGGGTCCATGAGTTCATGAGGTTGTCTCCATACCCGTGCACGTCCATACGCTCGATACAATTGGAAACGAGACTCGTCAGACCAGGCGACATGTTTCCAATCATCAACAGTCCAATGTTGGTGTTGACGGGCCCAGGCGAGGCGTACAGCTTTGTGTCGTGCACTCATCAAGGGTACACGAGTTGGCCGTCTGCTCCGAAAGCCCACATCGATGATGTTTCGTTGAATGATTCGCAAGCTGATACTAGTTGATGGCCCAGCGCTGAAATCCGCAGTAATGTGTGGAATGGTTGCACTTCTGTCACGTTGAACGATTCTCTTCAGTCGTCGTTGGTCCCGTTCTTGCAGGATCTTTCTCCGGCCGCAGCGATGTCGGAGATTTGATTTTTTACAGGATTCCCGATATTCACGGTGCACTCGTGAAATGATCGTACGGGAAAATCTCCAGCTCACCACTACCTCGGAGATACTGTGTCCCAAGTTTCGTACGCTGACTATAACACCACGTTCAAACTCACTTAAATCGTGATAACCTGCGATTGTAGCAGCAGTAACCGCAGCAGCAGACATATAGGCGTTGTCGACCTCATCCCCGTACTCTGAGTGTTTACATATCTCTGTGTTTGTATATGCATGCCTACACCTGTTTCTTTGGCTCTTCAGTGTATAACATTACGTTTCTGAATGAGATGTTTTGCCTCGTAATTTCTGGCGTAGTGAACTCCTTACGAATTATGATCGCTCTAAGTTCTCTTCGGATGTACCTGTATACGGTTTCATTAGTATTGACTGTTTACGAAACAGATTAGGACTAAGGAAATAAGGCGTATCAACAATATTCGTAACATCAATGTATTTATAGTAGGTGGTTAAAATTTTTGGAATATACATAATTGTTCCATACTTTACCTTGATTATAAAGAGTATGTCATTAGGATCTCGCAAACGGTTTATCTCCGACACCGGTGGAAAAGCTGGTTTTAAAATTGAAGTGAACTACACTTAATGGTTCCTTGAGGTTTATTACTATGTACACAACACTGATAAAATATAACAAATGTGGTACAGTTAGCGGATGACCGTCGAGAAATTTAGCCTGGTCCTGATCCGGGGTAGAGAGAGACGGCTTCTACTTCTCGCGAACTTCCGGTGGTCTTCTGTAGTTGAAGCTGGTTCCGCAGGTCAGGCCGGAACTGGCGGTGGAGCGGCCGGCTACGCTTAAATAGGCGGCCTGGCGCAGGAATTCCGTTGTGTGGTAGTACGGCGACCTCTGTAAGAAATAGTCCCACTTAGCTTCTAGATGATTCTATTTGTTTTCCTGGTTTGTTTTGATGTCTCTGCGCCTGTTTGGAGTCGTATATGTATCCCGGCGTGCAGGCGCGTTGTGTGTGAGGTCTGCCTGGCAGGGGCCTTTACTGGCAGACTGAACATACCTCCCTCCCGGGGGGGAGAGGGGGGAAGCGATGTCTGCGACGTCTGCGAGGTCGTCTGCCTGCGGCGCCCTGGAGCAGACTATGAAGGCTACCTCCAGGGGAGTACGGAGCTGTTCCCCTGGCGATGCGTGCCGACCTGCGTCGTGGTGCAGGTTGTGGTGGAGGTACTTGTGGAGCTAACGGCATCGGTTCGTCGGCGTCGATGGCCGGGGGCTGTACGGGGGGCGCTGAAGATGGTCCCCGCAGGTGGTCGAGAGGCTGCGGCTGAAGGGTGTCGGAGCGACCGACAGGTTGTGGCGTCGTTGGTGGCGCTGTAACTGTCCCTGAGCAACGGTTAGACGGCAGGAGTGGTGGAGGTGGCAGGGAAGGAGAGGAAGAAGTGGATGGCCGTGCCGTGGTGGAAGAGGACGGTGCCGTGGGGTAGCGGGGACGTAGTTGGTTTCGATGGCGTCGCACTATCCGGCCATCCAGGCTGACGTCGAACAGTTGGCGGCCCCGGGGCCGCTGGATGACCCCCGGAAGCCAACCGGCCCGGGAGCCAAACCCGCGGGCCCAGACTAGGGAGCCCGGGGTGAAACGGAATGGGCCCGAAGGTACCTGTACTTTGGGCGGGGGTAAGAGGAGATGGAGGAGAGTGCGAGGTTGGCGGCCATGTAGCAATTCCGCCGGGCTTTTGGCCCCCACTGGAGTGGTTCGATAGGAACTGAGGAAGAGTGTCAATGCCTCTTCGAGTTTGTGACTTGTGGTGTATTTGGTCATTTGGGTTTTGAATGTTCTGACTAGCCGTTCCGCCTCCCCGTTAGATTGGGGGTGGAAGGGCGGGGTGAGGAGGTGTTGGATATTGTTGGCGGTACAGAAGGATAGGAATTCCCGACTTCGAAATTGCGGTCCGTTATCTGTGACGATAGCGTATGGTAATCCTTCGATGGAAAAGATCTTCGTGAGGGCTGAAATGGTGACCTCTGTAGGTGATTGTGGAGCAACGGACGACATATGGGAAGTGGGAAAAGGCATCCGTCACTAGGAGCCACTGGTGGCCTAGGAATGGGCCAGCGAAGTCGAGGTGAATGCGTTCCCAGGGTCCGGACGGTGCCGGCCAGGAAAGGAACTTTTGAGGGGGGCGGGGCAGTTGTTGGGCACAGATGGTACAGCGCCGCACCATCTTCGTGACATCCGTGGTAAGGCCGATCCAGAATACATGGCGTCTGGCAAGGGATTTGGTGCGGGCAATTCCCCAGTGTCCTTGGTGGAGAGTTTGGAGGATTGTCGGTTGTAGGGATCTCGGAACGACGACCCTCGGGGTGGAATTTGGTTCTGTGCGGAGGAGCACTCCCTCTACTACTGAGAGCTGGTGGCGGATGGAGTAGTAGAACTTGAGGTCTTGATGATGGCGTGGAGGGGAACGTGTTTGCCACCCGTGTTGGATGTGGTGTCGGATGACACGGAGGAGGGGGTCCTCCCCTGTGGCTGCCGCGACTTTTGAGGCCGTGACTGGAAATGTCTTCAGTGCTTCTTGTATGTCATCGTCGATCTGGAACACCAGAAGTTCCGACTTGTCGAAGGCAAGGTCTGGTCCCTGCGGTAGTCTGGATAAGGCGTCTGCATTGGCATGCCTGGAGGTGGTACGGAAATGCATGGTATATCTGAACTGGGACAGGAATAGTGCCCAACGCTGGATGCGGTGGGATGTTTTGGTAGGCAGACGTGTGGACGGATCAAATAGTGATAGGAGTGGCTTGTGGTCGGTAATGAGATGAAAAGAAATCCCATATAAAAGGGAATAGAATTTGGAGCAGGCAAAAACAATAGCTAGCGCCTCTTTCTCGATTTGAGAATATTTAAGCTGAGCAGCCGATAGGGCTTTGGAGATGTAAGCTACGGGGCGTTCCGTGCCATCTGGTAATTTATGAGACAGAACTGCCCCCACACCGTAATCGGATGCATCTGTGGCAAGTATCAAGGGGAGGTTTGGAGTGTATGGCATGAGGCATGCTGCGGACTTGAGCTGCTGTTTAAGGGTGTGGAATGCGGTCTCGCAAGCTGGGGTCCAACGGAACGGGACATTCTTGCGACAGAGGTGGTACAGGGGTGCTGCCACTTGTGCTGCTGAGGGTATAAATTTTCTGTAGTATGAAATCTTGCCTAAAAAAGATTTCAACTGATGTAGATCCTGAGGCCGAGGTAAGTTGGAAATAGCGTCCACATAGGAAAATGCTGGGGAAATGCCTTCCTGAGCGATGATGTGACCCAGGTAGGAAATGGATTGTTGAAAAAATTGACACTTGGAAAGGTTGCATTTCAATCCTGCTGCCCGGAGGCGGAGGAAGAGTAGGCGGAGGTTGGTCATGTGTTCGGCAGCGGAGGGTCCCGTGACGACTATGTCGTCGAGATAGTTGATGCATCCCGGAATATCCTGGAGAAGTTGTTCGAGATACCGTTGAAAAATCGCTGGAGCACTGGCCAAGCCGAACATGAGCCGGTTGAGTTGGAAGAGGCCAGAGGGAGTGTTGATGACTGTGTATTGTCGGGACTGGATATCCAAAGGGATTTGAAGGTATGCTTCTGCCAGGTCAATTTTTGTAAAGTAGGTACCTCCTGCTAGTTTACGGAAGAGGTCGTCCGGTCTCGGAAGTGGATAGTCGTCTACCAGCAGATGCGGGTTGACGGTGGTCTTAAAGTCACCACAGAGACGTAAGCGGCGTCCTGGCTTCTGAACTATGACCAACGGCGTGGCCCAGGGGCTGAACCGCACCGGCTGGAGGATCCCTTCGTCTTGGAGACGTTGAAGTTCTTCCTGAAGTGGTTGTTGAAGCGCTACGGGTACCTGGCGTGCCCGGAAGTATCGAGGCCGTACGTCCGGCCGGAGTTGGAGTGATGCTTCGAAGTCCTTTGCACAGCCGACGCCTGGTGAGAACAGGTCCTGAAACTCGGTGCAAAGGGCGTCCACTTCAGGAAAAGGAACATGCTGAGATACGAGGTGTATGTTATCCTCAATTGAAAATCCGAATAAGCGGAAAGCGTCCAGTCCAAATAAGTCTGCTGTGAGAGAACTGTTAACTACTAAAAAGGGGACTGAACGATGTACAGACTTATACATGACGTTTGCTGTGAATTGTCCCAGGAGTGCTATTTCCTGTTTGTTGTATGTCAGGAGGCGCTTGGGGGCCGGCGAGAGGGGGGGCGAGCCAATTTGCACATAAGTAGTATAATTAAGCAATGAGACTGCTGCTCCTGTGTCGACTTGTAGGCGCAGGGGCTTGCCATTGACCGTAACGTCAATAAAAAGTTTGGATGCTGTGGAAGTGTCTACCTGATTGATATCCATAGGTGCGCCGCTCAACCTGTCTTGGTAAGACCCTGGGCGGCGAGAGCCGGGATTGGCATTGGTGGTGTTGGTGCGGCAGACGGACGCCAGGTGTCCTTCCTTGCCGCAACGTGAGCATTCAGCCCAACGATCCGGACAATTTTCCCTCTCATGTGCTGAATAACAGGCGGGGCAGGAGGGTAGGCGGAGCGGGCTGCGGCGTCGGCGCTGCGGGATCCGCTGCTGCTGCCGAGACTTGGTGCCCCTGCCGGAACGGGCCGGTTCGATGTCCTTCTGAGGAAGCGGTCCCCGGTTGTGGTGTCGGGAGGAGCGCGACTGGGAGCTCTGGATGGCGGCGACGTCCTGTGTGTCCTCTACGTCGGTTCGGATTGCGGCCACATCCGCCCAGGACTCCAGGCGGCGATCTGCGGCCGTAGATATTTCGAATTTGTAGGCAAGTTCGATGACCTGCTCCAGGGATGGGTCCTCTAACTTGAGGGCGTCATGCCGGAGTGCGGCATCTGGTGCAGCCTGTATGATGTGATCACGCACCATGTCGTCGGCGTAGGATTCGTGGGAACAACGAGTTTGAAACTTACATTTTCTGCTAAGGCCTTGGAGTTCGGCCGCCCACTGGCGATACGTCTGATCGGGCTTCTTCCGGCATTGATAGAATTCGACGCGGGCCGCGACGACATGGTACCGGCGTCTGTAGTATGCATTCAGTGTCGTACAGATGGTCGTGAAGGTGAGGGTGTCGGGGTCTTGTGGCTGAAGTTTGGTGAGCAAGACATACATCTTCGATTGGTTCCAGGAAAGGAAATATGCACGCTGGTCTTCTTCTTTGGATATGTGATGAATTGCGAAGTGTTGTTTTATGCGCTTCTCGTAGGTCTCCCATTCTTCGACGTCGTCGTTGAATGCTGGGAACGGAGGCGGGGCCGTGGGTTGGCGGAGATTCCTGACTTCCGCAATCAGTTGTCTCTGAGATTCGAAGAACTGATGTAGAAGTCCTTGGAGGAACTGTTGCCATTCCGTAGGTGCTGCTGGCGTAGCCATGATGGTCGAGAGTTCTTATCCCAACCTTGTCGCCACTGAAGTGAACTACACTTAATGGTTCCTTGAGGTTTATTACTATGTACACAAAACACTGATAAACAATAACAAATGTGGTACAGTTAGCGGATGACCGTCGAGAAATTTAGCCTGGTCCTGATCCGGGGTAGAGAGAGACGGCTTCTACTTCTCGCGAACTTCCGGTGGTCTTCTGTAGTTGAAGCTGGTTCCGCGGTCAGGCCGGAACTGGCGGTGGAGCGGCCGGCTACGCTTATATAGGCGGCCTGGCGCAGGAATTCCGTTGTGTGGTAGTACGGCGACCTCTGTAAGAAATAGTCCCACTTAGCTTCTAGATGATTCTATTTGTTTTCCTGGTTTGTTTTGATGTCTCTGCGCCTGTTTGGAGTCGTATATGTATCCCGGCGTGCAGGCGCGTTGTGTGTGAGGTCTGCCTGGCAGGGGCCTTTACTGGCAGACTGAACAAAAATGTACCAAAACTTCTAAATTAAAACAAAGATAAGTATAAGAGGAAGAAGAAGAATGTGACAAGCCAGCGGTACGGTTTGGACTTGGCATTTTGTAGGAACCGGGATCAGTTTCCGGTTCAACAATCCAAATTCCATACTGGTTCCAATGGTGAGTGACGTCTAAATATTTGAATCTCAGGATTGCGTTTTACGTGGCGGTTTCGATGAACCGCTTCCGAATTCCCCGCGAAGACGACTTTAGAGAGCAAGGCCGTGTTCGCAGTCTGGATTTAGCTCCAGCTGATTATCACTTCCTCGGCCGGTGCAGACAAGTCGTAAATCACGGATTCTCCAAGAAAAGTGCACCCGAGTGTACAGAAGGGCCGAGGTCGTTACGGCGTTAATGCCCTGTCTGGCGCCCCTCACTGGCCGTTTCTCGTCGCGGGCAGAGAAAATTTTTCGGTGTATTGGAACAGTACACACAACAGGCGTAACGTGTTTGCCGGCACTGAGTAAATGATATCAGTCGGTTCAGCCTTGAACGATCATGGCGCGTGCGTGGAGGTTATCACCTGCAGAGTTGCGATTCGAAAACCACAATGTAATGCAAAAGTTAGCGGAAACTCCAGTAAGCCGGGATCCATAATTCACAGGTCGAATCGCATCTCATTGGAGCAGAATTAAAACCAATTGATCTCGTAGACAATGCTGTTGTTGCCAATGTTTTTTGGGTCTTTGAGCAGAATCGCGTCGATTTTTTGGAACCTAATGATTCAGCCATCATGCTGTGGCTTGCATTCGGGGGTGTCCATTAATTACGTGGGGTGAAATTGGAGGGGGGGAGGTCTGACAAAAACTCACGAAGGAGAGTCGACGGAAATCTCACGTGAGGTTTTGAAATTCTTGCAGGACAGTGAAGCTAAAAAAAAAAAATAAAGGCCTACAAATTACGCGGAAATAGACTTTACTGGGGGGGAGGGGGGGTATATGGACGCAAAATTGGACTTTAGGGGTGTATAACGACCATCGGAAGCATGGAATCAAAAAAAAAAAAAAAAAAGTCTCAATGTCGATTGGCCGGAGGGTGTCCTTCAAAAATCTCACGTCATTTTAGGGAGGAGGGTGGCAGGTCCGACCAAATCTCACGAAGTCTCACCAGAGGGAAAGGGGGGGGGGGGTTTCGGAATTCCGGATAAACACCTCACGTCATTGATGAATGCCCCCTTCGAAGACTGCCAAGCTTGGGATCGCTGCCGGTTACAAACAGCTGTCTGAAGCTGTGGGAGATGATGTCACGGATGTTCAAAATGTTCCAAATTCGCAGTTATACGGCGAATATCTTATCATTTGGGAACTTATTCAGAGTTTATTGATGACATCATATTACCTGCTATAAAATGCGTATACCTCTTTCTTCTGGTTAACTGTTGATGGTTAAAAGTTATTCGATCTGCGCCCTGCTCGGTGCTTGAGACTATGTAGTGCGGTGTTCGTGTGGACTGTATGGCTTCGCCGTTGCCGCTGCAGCGTGGTGCTAATTGGTTGAGCACACGGTGAGTGGCCTGCGCAGAGCACACAGTTACAGATAGACCTAACCACACGGCCACCGGCCCACCCGGCCCGCACTGGAATGCAAGCTCGAGGACTCTACCAGGAGACACGCGCCACTCAACTCGGCTCGGAGAGGTTCATGTTCAGGTCACTACTCATCTTCCGTTACGATCCCAGAGCCGGAGCTACGATTCTCGGGCCTCGGGTAAGCGTTCTTAGCAGTGACACCACCGGTCGAGGCCCGTGGCAAATTCATCGGATGGAGACCTCCGTCATGCGAGATGAGCTCTACCACTTCCCGGACAACACTGGGCGGATTCTTGGTCCGGAAAGACCCGCTGGTCATCACCCCCTCCCCCCCCTTGACCGGCGAGCCCGGGCCCGCTTACCCCTTCCTAACGCCGGCCCCGAATGATCCTGACGATAGCAGGTACTTTCCACAGTTTCTCGATCAAAAATACGCGTTAAAAAATCCCCACAAAATCATATGAATCAGGGCACTGATAACGGATTCACTCAGTTCCCTCATCATAAAGCGTCATTTAAAACTCTTGGTCACTCTAATTTCTTATTATAAAGTTAGCTTTCGAGGACTGTAGCCACTCAACAATGTCCACAGAATCATTTGCTATCGTCACACACTTTTAATTGATTTTTGCATTTTTTCTCTCCCTTCCCGTTTCTACGGCTCGTCGACGACGATGGAATTAGGGCCGAGAGGGGACTGGGCAAGGAATTGGGAATGAAATCCCCCATGACATTTATAGCGTAACTAGACTGGTTCGATTTCAAGAAATCATGGATAACCGAAGTTTCGACTGATTGACAGTGGATGGAAACTGTGTTCTTCAGCATGTGTTTCAAATTGTTTCGAATCATGAATAATTAAAAATAGACCATTATTCCTTACTGCGTGAAGATTCTTAGATACAGACGTTTTTTCGAGCGTTAGAATGAATATTGCTGGTGTGGAGTGATACACTAAAGCCACTGTGTTATTCTGCTGCAGAATATATCTGCCCCGTTTGGTATAAATCTGCTTATGCCAAATAAGTCGACGTGCAGAATTCTAACGGGTTGCCTCAGAGCCACACCAATCGGAAGACTACATTCTCTGGCAGGAAAACAGCTCCTCCTCATTGCTGCAAAGTTAGAAAGAAATAATGCTAATCAAAACACTGCTCATCCGTTATCTGGGCATCAACTCCCCAGACAAAGGCTGAAATCTAGGAAAACCTTCCTGAAGATGACAGCTGCATTAGAGGTACCGCCGAAAGTTACCCAGCTCAACCTGTAGCGAGCAAGATCGACTCATGTAGATCAAAGGTTAACTACTGTACAGGCACAACCCCTGATGGCAATCTCAAATGGAAGACACGGTGAGCGCAAAAACAGACTGAGAAGGAGTGTAGGTAGAACAAAGGATAATTTTGCAGGATGGCGTTATCTCGAATATCAAAATACTCAGTGTGAATGTGTGGCAGAACAGACCATCCAGCATTTATAAAATTGCCCGCAGTGCCCATCAATCTGCACTCTTCCATACCTCCTCAACGCCAATGACAACGTTGTACTAGTTGCTGACTTTTGGTCACCTGTAATCTGAATTCATTGATGTTGATTGCTATCATTTTTTTTCTATCTTTCTGTTCTGTTCTTGCTAATAATGCTGTATGTTTTATTGGCTACTAGCTGGTGCCCACGACTTCGTGTTTGTAAAGGTTTTTGGCTGACAGCTACCGACATGTAACCACCACAGTGCACGATGGGAGACTCCAAGCTACTACCACACACAAACGCCCGTGATCCGTGCTTGGTAGTTCTGGCCATCCGTTGAAATATAGGGACACACGTCTTGAAATAAAAAGTGCCCTACGTCGACCGCTTTCAATCGCTATATCTCCCACACTCCCATAGCTACCGACATCTAACCACCATATCGCACTATGGGAAACTCGATGCTACTACCACACTCAAACACCAATGGCCTGCGCTTTGTAGTTGTGGCAGGAAAGAGAAGTATAGGGACACACAAGCCTATGGTCGAAATATGAAAATGCCCTACATCGACCAACCTTAACCACCATATCTCCCACACCTCCACAGATATTGGCATTCGGCCAACGGTGTACACGACAGGAAACTCCATGCTACTACCACATACAAGCACCAGTGATCTGTGCTAGGTAGTGGTGGCTGAAAAGTCAAAAATAGGGAAACACACGTCTATTTTTATATATACGAGATAATATTGCAACAGCAGCGCTTTTGATGCGAACCAAAAAAATAACCAAAATTGTGAAGTATTTGAGATAAATCTACTGTTAAGTATACAAGGAAACTTCAGCAAATCGTTAGTGTCGCATTTCTTTTAAAAAATAGTGCAAATGTAGCAAAATTGGTTACAATGAAGAGAGTTCAAATCACCTTCCGGATATTAAGATTTCGGTTTTCCATGGCATTTTGAAATCATTCCAGGCGATTCCTGGATGGCTCGTTGATAGAATTCTTTTACTTCCCTTGTCCACAATCTTCTCTCGTCTCTAATAACCTCGACGTTGACGAGGCGCAAATCTGTAATAAAAAACAAAATCTTTGTTATAAAGATTACATAAACTGCTGAGAAACGGCATTTTTTAAAAAATCTGAGGGAAATATATCATTGTTTCTGGGATAAAAATACCAGGGACTAAACCTGATTTACTTACTCACTTATGATTTTTACTGATTACGATAAAAGAGTTTTTTTAAGATTTTCTTTTTTCCGATCCGAAATTCAGGTTCCTCTATGTCTGTATCGGAAAGCCACAGGTGAAAGAGCTACGGTGGGGTTACTGCATGAGAAGAAAAAAATTTTTACTAAAAAATGTAAGACCTGTGGACTCTGCTTCTTCTTACTTAACACTATTTTGTCAAAAAATGCAAAAACAGTGCAATGAAATAAAAAGTTACTACATAGAACTACCCTACTTTGCATCATGATAAGCAGAATTTAAAATTGTTGCAGGATTACTGCGTCAGCCTCGTTGCGTAGTTAAAAAAATAAAAAAATAGTTGACGTAAGTGTTTCCTTTCCCAAAATAATCTTTGGATGATAAGTAGCCTAAGAATCTAAATCTCAAAATCCAAATTTTTAAACCGAGACCACATTGAAACATAAAAAATGAAACTGAAGTAATGAAAAACGGTACGTTCTTCTTCATTGTATTTGAGATGCTAAGCTAAGAGAGAGGGGTTCACCTTGACAATTAAAGTCAACATGAAGTCATCAACGCTTCATAAAACAAACAGTTTGAGAGTGGAGTGGTAGCTCAGTGATTAAGGTACTTGCTGTAATAATTGAGGGACTTGGGTTCAAATTCCGGAAGAGTTAGGAATTTTTAAGAATTCTGCTTAAACATATGAACTTTGATAAGAAGTCGAGAGTATGAAAGGGTTGGATAGCACGAAAAATCGAAAGTCACCTGGTCGTAACACCGTATGAATTTACTTTTTCATAAACTGTTTGTTTAACAATAAGAATGATTTTCTTTGACGGAATTAAGGCATGAAGCGAACCAGTCATTAACCGAATGGTCCGTATTTATTTTTAAAAAACTGTCGTTCTAGCATTCAAATGTTTTGAGACGATCAATTCCTTTAAGAAATATTGCCATTCAATTATTAGCAACAAAGAGATAATTATTCACTCTCTTCATATAGTTTAGCCTACTTTCATATAAAACCTATAAATGGGTCCATTTTATTAATACTGAAGTAATAAACCTTTTAAAAATATAAAATATATTTTACTTATGTCGTCTGAAAAAAAAAATTGCGATGTAAAATGTAGGAGCAGATTCCTCTACTTACTGGAATATGATAACAGCATTTAGCCTTCACCGTATACAAAATGATTTGTGTATGTGCTATACGCTAAGACTCTCATTGGTTTGATAAGATTGTAAGCTGTAAGTACCCTTAAACCGGTGCCTATTGTAAAAAACAAACATTATTCAAGTTAAATACTGAGGACCACTGGAAGGACCCCACTTAGTTAAATTTGGCCAAAGCACTAATTCAGCCATTTCAAACAAATTTTTTCCTTTAGATACGTTCACCAAATACGCTATAACTTTTGGTAATTTAAAATTAAATACGAGTCAGTAAAGTGTGATATATTTAAAAAAAAATATGAATGACATTAAGATTACAATGCACAGTAGTGCCTGTGAAAACTGAAACGTCTTGAACGAATGCTTTTTTTTTTTAACTTTGGCGTCTGGCATTAGAGACGGGAAAGGACTTAGGACGAGGAACGGGAGGGAATTCGGCCATGGAATTTTGAAGGAACCATCCCGGCATTCGCCTGGAATGATTTTGGGAAACCATGAAAAACCCAAATCTGGATGACCGGACGGGTTTCGAACCTGCGTCCTCCTGAAAGCGAGGTCAGAGCGTTACCCTCACCCACCACGCTCGATTTAATTATATGATTAAAAAATGTTTAAAACTATCCAATTGGCAGCGGCACCGTGATGGTTGCATTGTTGGAGAACTGGTGGTGGAAGAAATTTTCATCATCACTTCTTGGCCAGCTGGGTAGGAGATGGGCTAATCGCCTGGGCTAAAACCTAAACCTCTTCGCAGTGCATACGCGGTGAGGGTGTATGACCCTGTTGATGATAACTTTTCCATGAGATGGGGACGTTAAGCTTGGTGTCCTTCAAAAGAGTAGACCGCAATAAGCCGGACCGCGGTTCATCCTCTTCCATTTTTCATTTATACACACATAAACAACGCACTACGCTGAACATACACACATCAGTGTCATCCATACGACACAATAAATACGAACAATACACTTCATCACTACAAAAGGCAAGAAAAAATCACCCAAATTCTAATCATCCAGGGATAATTAACTAGAAACCTGAAGCAGACCTTATACGATCAATAATATTGATAATACTTTCTTATATTGACAATAAAATGGACCATGTAGGGTGAAAAAATTGTATTGGTGGTCGATATTGATGGATATCCGGATTTTCTATTTTCGGCCATTTTTTAATATTTGACAGTTACAGTACTTAATTTTTTTAGGTAAATGTTGAATTGCTATTGTCTGTTATGGTCAATATACGTACTTCTATTCATTCACTATTTCATTCACTAACTACATACCAAGTATGTACCAGCTGCTTACTTTCAGTTAGACAGTGAAGGGAGATAGTTTACTTTATCACTAGTGTGCCTACGTAGGGAGGAGTGTTAACAAGCCAATACATTGACATTCTTTGATGTTGTAGTGAAAGTCAACAGGTACGTGCATCGGGAGGTAAGAATCCAAAGTACCTGTATAATAAAAACAAAATAGATAAATCAACGAATAAATACAAAACTATGAAAACTTTATATAGCATGTATAAGCGTTTCTACTACAGCTTCTCTAATTAGCTACAAGGACCAAAAAATATCTATACAACCTTTTGTACGATTATACAATGTTTTTGGACAGAAACAGGAACTAACCGAATAAAACCACACAGATTCACCCTGCTTGTCAGGCAGAAAGAGAGTCACTGAGCAAATTTATTGACAATATTATTGTCAATAATATTGATCGTGTAAGGTAGTGCCGTATTGAGACTGGCTGGTGTGAGTATTGACGGCTGCATTTTCAATATTGATATTGACAATACTATTGATCGTGTAGGGTCCACTTAACAGTTGACGAGAAAAAGAAACTTACAGAGTGATTGCGTATGTCAGTGCCAATCTGGGCCATCTGAATTGTCGTAAATAGATGACTATTTAAGAGCACCATCAGTTAATATATTGTAGTAGACGAACTGTCTGCAGGATTCACCACGAATTAATGATGATTAAGGATGCAGTGTCAACAGACGTGGGAGTTTAAACGGTGACCGACTAAAAGCGCACAGGTGACATAAGCGCAGTGTCGTCGCTACTTTCGACATTGCATTGAATGCGTCAAGTATGGCATTCTTTGATTTAAAAGTTCGGCGAATTCTGCTTGAGAAAGTAATGGATGCATGCACATTAAAATTCGTAAATCGCAAAAGTAGAGGGAAGGAATTTAACACTGAAAGTGAATAAGGTACTAATAATTAAAAAATACTAAGAAAAATGTACTAATTAGATAGCTAAGAAAGTTGCTACCAAAGCATGCGTACCATCGCAGTTCAATTCAATTTCTAGCATAATCATTATGCTGAACTATTCACTTGATTACAGGCAACTGCGTACTTTTTTCCAACTTATTGTGTTTACCGAAGCGCCTCATAAGTATTAGTACGGGTCTTTAAAAGTGCCGTCATAGCTAAGTGTTACAGTTGGATACTACCACGGTCACTGCGATCTGATGATAATTTCAACTCGAGTATCATGTATATAGAAGTACAGAGCTATCCTGTGTATTCATTTTAGCCCAGCCACTAATGCTAGGAATGTTCAAATTTTCTTTGCAACTTCCTCCCCACCTTGCTGATTCATCAGATCGCTATTGAATATATCGTGGATATAGTCTCCACGCCACTGGTTCGTTAATTTCGATTAAGGGAGCGTGCACAAACTACGTGGCTCGGTCCAGGAGGGGGGGGGGGAAGGGGTTGGCTGGAAGGCTACGTTGGGCTACGTGGGGGGAGGGGGGGGGGAGACTTCCGAGCCAGACCACATAGCTTTCCTTTAATAACAATTATCACAGTTAAAATGAGGAACAGAACTCTCAAAAGCATGTGAGTATTTATTTTCCTCAGTTAATTATCTCCTTATGTAATTTACAATAGTCTGACAGGAGAAACCAGTACAAAATGCCTTCTGGAATCAAAAGGGAAAAAACCTATGTACGAAAAATCTGCAGACTCGTACACAAGCAGCCCAGCCTCTCCAGTTCAATGCCACAGTGTATAACATCACTTTTTACAGCTCGATGAAGTATCAACAGATGACAGTATCTTCAGTTTGAAAAAAAAATGCACCGTAATGCCTGTGTATGCAGTATAAATGTAAATAAAAACTCACCTTTAACTTAGATCGGATGCAATAGGAGAAGTAAGTGCATTCAGTTACTTAGGAAGTAAAATTACAACTAATTGCCGAAGCAAAAATGATGTTAAAATATTTTAGTTTCAAACCAGTCGAGAGAGTGATGGCAGAAAAAAAAGTGGAACACGACACTTTATGGTAACAAATCATGGACTATAGGAATACCAGAAAGAAGGAAAACTGAAGTACCGGTATTGAAATATTTGAAATGTGAAGCTATCGATTTAGAAGGATGGTGAAAATCAAGTGGACAGATAAAGTACGAAATGAACGTGTTTTGGAAATGTTTGGAAAGGATAGAAGTTTGTGGAAGAGCCTTACAGAAAGAAGAGATAGAATGGTTGGTCATATTTTGAGACAAGCAGGATTAGGTAATTTGTTAGTGGAGTGAAATGTCGAACGAACGAACTGTAGAGGTAGACAAAGATTAGAATATGCGAAGCAGATAATTGAAGACGTAGGTTGTAAGGGTTCAGGTGAAGAGGTTAGCGCAAGATAGGAATAGATGGAAGATTGAATCAAACCAGTCAAAAAAAAATAAATAAAATAAAATAAATAAATAAATAAAACTATGAAAAAGCGTTAACACCAGTAAATTTGATAACAGTCTGCTATTAAAATTTTTTCTTTTCTGTATGCTATTTAATAGTAATTACTGTGAAAAAACACTTTCTATAACTGTTATTAAAGTACTTACTCCGAAGTATTCATCTTTAGTGGTTCTTTAGACATTTTAAGACCTTTTTAGACTTATGTTTAAATTCTCATTTATTAGTGATAATTTTAGTCGTTTTACTAAAGCTCTAGTAATCATATAAATATTTATATTAAATGAACATTTAATTGCACAGTTTAATAACTTAAATTACAATCTAACAAGTTGAAACTATGGTGTGTTTAATAAAAGTATAAATATAGCAGTTACACGTAAATTTAGCACATGTTTCCCTGGTTCGAAAACTAGATGCATGAGTGCAAGACTGAGTAATCTGGTACTGAAGATTCCAGATACCTCTGACCATTTGTAACTCAATTGCTCGTTTACTTCCTTCCTAATTCGTTATTCAAGATGAATAAATAAATTTGCAAGGGAGACTGAAACCGGTGCTTGTGTCGATAGGGATAAATTGGTGTGATGTTGGTATAACAGCGCCTGGATTGATTCTATCATTTATACAGTTCAGCGTGTATAGATTTTTTTATTACTGTCAACGTTTTTAGGGTAGCCAAAATATAATTTTGATTTAGATACGTCGTTTTCACTGTCAGAATACAGATATTCCGAGCCAATGTCTCGTTGTAGCGTACACCACGAGCTACGAGAGGGATCCTTGCCCTGCGCTCCCGTGGGAAAAACATCGGAGAGCAAACTGACTGTTCTACGCGAGCTTAGAGACTGCTCAGTGCTCAAGGCCTCCAGCGTGGGACTGCAGACATCTCGCGGCCTTCACGAGACTCGAAAGGTGGAAGAGGGGAGGAGTGATTCAACACGTTATCTATCATACCTACTGTTTCAAACTTCTTGACTCTTTTGGAAAATTGTTAACCCTTAATCTTTTATAGTAAAGTTTATATGGAATGGCCCCCCCCCCCAATTCTTATGGATTTTTTTCTGAACAAGTGGGAGGGTTTCGAATCCTTATCTCTTCGTATTTTGAACTTTTTTTTTAAGGCTCTCCATACTATGCCATATGGCAAGATCATATGGCAAAGTCAGCTGGTAAAGCCAAATGTTTCCACTGAAAATTCATTGAATCCACATACGAAATAGCATTCATTGACAAAATGTTGCTTGCTGCCGCCTTTGCAGCAATAGTAGAAAGTGAACTGCGTCTTGACTCACGCAAATGATGATTTTCTTTTCGAGGTAGATTCAGGTACGAATGCACTGACTTTATGAATGAATTATTAATGGACGATTCAGAAATATCGAGCACAGACGTGAGGATAATTTTCTAAACTTTTTCTGAATGTCGAGAATTTCCCAATTTAATAGGATCGAAAATCAGCAAGAGTAACACATCATTTAGAAGGGCTGTTTCAGCCATTGAACGTTTAGCGCTTACATTGCGATTTTTGGCAACAGCAATTCCTTTTATTTCATCTATGTTGAAAAATGTCCAGCTTTATTTATTAATTGTTTATCAATTTCTTCCTTATCAACACCAAAACTAATTGCTATTTCCGTGAGTGCATCATGTCTTCTATTACGATCTTTGTATTCTTCTAATCTAAAATCCCACAAAAAATATTGAGCTGCATTAATGCATGGACTTTCTCATTAGTCCATTCCATCTTTAGAGTGGAATGTCAACTGAAGTCATCCACGGCCAAACGACACGTCCCCACTATCTACTCTTCAGTAATGGCGTGGCTTCCCTTGAAGTGGACCGACACTTGTCACACGTGAGATGGCAAGCCACATGGCACTTTTTTTTGCCTTATGGCACAAAGCATTCCACACTTCCACTGTAGTCACGCTAAGCCACATGTTCTTGCCATGCCTTGACATATGGCATAGTATGGATGCGTCTTTATCCGTTCACATTGTTGAATGTACAAAGTGTATCAATGATAAACGGATTAAGTTGGAGGGAGACCTCTAAAAGGCAGTTGACCCAAAACCGAATAGTGCAATCAAAATTTTGTAAAATGTTAAATGCGAGTTGTATACAAATAAAAGAGATGGAGAGCAAAAACAAATTCTACCCCAACATGTGGAAAGTCAATGTTTACATTTGTCAAGAAGATCCCTAATATAAATATATTTCTTCACTGATAAATGAAGACACGAATGGCAGTTAGACTTGTCATATATGGCGCGCTCTTGTTACGCTTGAATTTGTGTCCAATACCCACTAAAACCTATATTTAAAGAACAAATATTTATACCTAATATAATTTATAAGTTGTAATAAAAATAATCAGAAGTTTTATTTTGAGGTTACTTTGCCGTATATCAACATATTTTACATTTAAAGTGCATTGCATCCTAAATGGATTTTTTTTTTTTTTGTGTGCTGAAATCAGTCTCTCGTCTGGTTAGATAAATCTCCAGTCTTGCGCTAACCTCTTCATTTCATCATACAACCTATGTCTCAATTATCTGTTTCATATGTTCTAAACTTTGTCTCCACTTACAAATTAACAAATCCCGCATGTATTAAAATGCGATCCACGATCCTGTCTGCCAAAAAAATTCTGTCCCCACCAATCATCTCCAAAACATGTTCATTTCGTACTTTATCTGTCCACTTAATTTTCAGCATCGTTCTGTAGCACAACAGTTCAAGTGCCTCAACTTTCCTTCTTTCATGAAGTGTTGTGCTCCACAGATACAGTTTTAAAAAGTTTTTTCTTAGTACTAGATCAATATTTGAAGCTAAAAGATTTCTCTTTTTCAGGAAGGCTCTTTTCGATATTGCAATTACACTTTTAACATAGTTCTTTCTTCGGCCATCAGTTTGTATTTTTACTTCCTAATTAGCAGAATTCACTTACTTCTCCTATTTGAAAGGCACCTATAATGAAGTTTACTGTAGCTGAACGGTTGTTTAGAAGTGCGCGCGGAGTTGGAGAAAATGTGTCGGTACAAGAGTTCCTATTTCTTTGGTCCATGTACCGAGATCTCATGATATCCTAAGAGTGATTGCACAAAACGCCTCTGCGAATTCTGTTAACTTTTCGATGCGTACAACTGACATTGTGTCTCTATATCACCAGTCATCACTGTACGATCTACACTCCTGGAAATTGAAATAAGAACACCGTGAATTCATTGTCCCAGGAATAGGAAACTTTATATACACATTCCTGGGGTCAGATACAACACATGATCACACAGACAGAACCATAGGCACATTGACACAGGCAACAGAGCATGCACAATGTCGGCACTAGTACCGTGTATATCCTCCTTTCGCAGCAATGCAGGCTGCAATTCTCCCATGGAGACGATCGTAGAAATGCTGGATGTAGTCCTGTGGAACGGCATGCCAAGCCATTTCCACCTAGCGCCTCAGCTGGACCAACGTTCGTGCTGGACGTGCAGACCGCGTGAGACGACGTTTCATCCAGTCCCAAACATGCTCAATGGGGGACAGATCCGGAGATCTCGCTGGCCAGGGTAGTTGACTTACACCTTCTAGAGCACGTTGGGTGGATACATGTGGACGTGCATTGTCCTGTTGGAACAGCATGTTCCCTTGCCGGTCTAGGAATGGTAGAACGATGGGTTCGATGACGGTTTGAATGTACCGTGCACTGTTCAGTGTCCCCTCGACGATCACCAGAGGTGTACGGCCAGTGCAGGAGATCGCTCCCCACACCATGATGCCGGGTGTTGGCCCTGTGTGCCTCGGTCGTATGCAGTCCTGATTGTGGCGCTCACCTGCACGGCGCCAAACACGCATACGACCATCATTGGCACCAAGGCAGAAGCGACTCTCATCACTGAAGACGACACGTCTCCATTCGTCCCTCCATACACGCCTGTCGCGACACCACTGGAGGCGGGCTGCACGATGTTGGGGCGTGAGCGGAAGACGACCTAACGGTGCGTGGGACCGTAGCCCAGCTTCATGGAGACGGTTGCGAATGGTCCTCTCTGATACCCCAGGAGCAACAGTGTCCCTAATTTGCCGGGAAGTGGCGGTGCGGTCCCCTACGGCACTGCGTAGGATGCGACGGTCTTGGCGTGCGTCCGTGCGTCGCTGCTGTCCGGACCCAGGTCGACGGGCACGTGCACCTTCCGCCGACCGCTGGCGACAACATCGATGTACTGTGGAGACCTCGCGCCCCACATGTTGAGCAATTCGGCGGTACGTCCACCCGGCCTCCCGCATGCCCACTATACGCCCTCGCTCAAAGTCCGTCAACTGTACATACGGTTCACGTACACGCTGTCGCGACATGCTACCAGTGTTAAAGACTGAGATGGAGCTCCGTATGCCACGGCAAACTGGCTGACACTGACTGCGGCGGTGCCCAACCGCTGCGCAGCTAGCGCCCTTCGACGGCCAACACTGCTGTTCCTGGTGTGTCCGCTGTGCCGTGCGTTTGATCATTGCTTGTACAGCCCTCTCGTAGTGTCCAGAGCAAGAATGGTGGGTCTTACACACCGGCGTCAATGTGTTCTTATTTCAATTTCCAGGAGTGTAAGTTCACTGAACGAGCGAAGCCCTTCTCTATAAGTCAAATCTGTAACGTCATGACAACTAAAATAAAAAATAAGTCCATTAGACTGCTGCTTATACATGGTCAGAAAAGAAGGAAAATGTTATGGAGAATTTTTAGAAAAAATAATAAATTTTATATACGTATTATTTCACGTACCGATTCTGCGCGAACACTCCATTCCGGTCAGCTACCGCAACCGTCATCCATGGGTGGAGCATTGTGTATTAATGCTGAAGTAATTTTGTTCCCAACGCAAGTGATGCTAAGCAAACAATAGTCCTTATTAAGGGAATCCTTTTAAAGACTTTGGTAGTTCTCGTAACACCGTCGTAGGACATGTGCAGAAGCAGATTGCTCAATGGTAATCATTTTGCTGTGATTTTTTATCTTTC
Source organism: Vandiemenella viatica (assembly GCA_031002005.1). NCBI lineage: Eukaryota > Metazoa > Arthropoda > Insecta > Orthoptera > Morabidae > Vandiemenella > Vandiemenella viatica. The sequence continues at coordinate 115,022,126 of CM061914.1, read as the reverse complement.
ACGACGATGATTCACCGATTCAGCTTTATAGGAAAAAATAATGCCCCATTTAGCTATAACAGACGAAGAATTATTTATATGGCTGCAGGTATATTTGCACAGTACTGGAGGAGTGTATTTGTACTAGAGACTTGTGACATTATCACTAACCACCAATCATTAATCATGCTACATTTATTAATGAGTATTGTCATTTGAGTTTGGGGCATTACTAGATTGGTAGTAGTAGTATCTTTGGTGAGACAGAGTGAGCAGTATTAAGTAAAGTAAGGAAGTTGTGTAATGGTGGAAAAGTGAAGTTGTACAGGAAAAAACGGCCGGTACAGTGCCGAGTTACTGTAGTAAAGCAGATGCCAAGTTTGTAACTATTACAAGACGTAGCGTGGTGGGAGAGCGGTAACGTTCTGGTTTTTACTTAATGCTAAGTAACGGGAACGGTATTCGACTGGAGTGATTTGGAGAAACCATGAAAAACCCAACTCTGGATGATTTGGGATTCGAAAAGGCGTCCTCTCGATTGCAAGGCCAGAACGTTACCTCGCATTCGGGAGGACGCGGGTTCGAATCCCCGTCCGGGCATCCAGATTTGGGTTTTCCATGGTTTCCTCAAATCATTCCAGGCGAATGCCGGGATGCTTCCTTCAATAAGACCATGGCCGAATTCCTTCCCGTTCCTTGTCCCCAGTCCCATCTCGCCTCTAATGACCTTAGCCGTCGACGAGGCGTAAAGCCTAATAAAAAAAAATAATAAAGTAAAAAAAAAAAGCCATGTGAATGCCAAAACACGAATAAATGCCTTCTTCACCACCTGTGACGATATCACATCTCACTATTTTTTTAAATTAATTGTATACGCTTATAAATAATTGCACCAATGTATGTAAATTAATTTGTTGGATGAAGCCAGAGTGTGAACAATATTAGAGTTCATCTTAGAAGGGAAACAACATGGGTTTTACGGCTGGAAGAAGCACGACAGATCTAATATTTGCCTTGAGGATCCTGGTAGAAAAACATTGGGAAAGAGGAAAAATTTAATCATTGTGTTTATGGACCTTTAAAAGGCATATGATAATGTTCCTAGATCAACTATGTGGAAAAGTCTACGGAAACTTAAAATACCAGAGTACATAATTAGAAAACTCCAGATGTTGTATTCTAACTGTAAGAGCTGTGTCAACGTTGGGGATTATCTTTCTGAATGGGTTAGTACAACCAAAAGAGTACAACAAAAAAGTGCCCTATCAGTTTTTCTATTCATGAAGGTGACGGATAACATCTTAAATGAACTAAAGAGAGCAAGCAATAGAGATCTACAGACGTTGGTAATAGCGGATGATATGGCAATATGGGATGAAACCAAAGAAGGAATACAAAACAAACTGAATATGTGGAATAACAAGTCTGAAGAACGTTGAATGAAAGTGAACTCAACGAAAACTGAAGCACTGAAAATTAGCCGAAAGATTCCAGGCTGCCACATAAAATTACAAGACCATCAGGTTGAAGTTGTGGAGTAATTCAGGTACCTGAAGATCCTAATGGCCAGTATTGGTAGAGGTGAGTCAGAAATAATGACCAAAGGAGCCAACTTTTACAGTATTATGCGGGGCTTAGTATGGGATAGGAAAGTTCACCGAAGAACAAAAATCACCTTGTACAAATCATATCTCGTTTCTATTCTCACATATGCACTGCAAACATGCACACTAACATCAAAGGACCTTAGCAATATCCAAGTCTGTGATATGAAGTTTCTTAAAACTGCCCTCCATAAAACGAGACTTGATAGTATAAATAATGATGAGGTTAGATCAAACCTAGAGTTAAATGAATCCATGGAAGAAAGGCTTAGGTCGCTTAGACTTTAATGGTCTGTGCATATTAAAATAATGAAGTGCACAAGACTACCTACAGCCTATTTGGAAAAAAGGATAACGGGTATAAGACCATTGGAAGACCAAGAAGATGGACAGACCAACTGAAGGAGGACAAAAAGAGAAGATGCTGAAACTAGGAATCTATGGACAATGTAACTTTTATGGACAGGAGACAGTGGAAGATGATCTTCTATAACTACCAAGACGGAAACTCTGGAAGGTTCGTAAACCACATCCGGGAAAATGGAGATGGTATCCAACGATAATGATGTTGATGATAGGATTCCACAAGCAATAGTATGTATAGCATTTGGGGATAGAATAAGTTAGTATCGATAAGTAGTGTTAATACATTGGTGGTAGCAGGGGCGGCCCTAGGGCGGTGCGAGCGGTGCGACCGCACCGGGCGCCATCGTATGGGGGGCGCCGAAACTGCAGTGACAGATCGTCTACTCAAAAAATAAATTCTATAATAACCCAGTTTGGATATTATTTTAACGCACTAATCATCCAGAAGAGTTTATAAACGCAAGAGCTTCAGCTTAGTGCTCAGTCGTATGTCATCATAGAATAGAGTCAACTGGAGTTGCGACTCGAGTTAGCCCGACTTATTCGAATCAAGAAAATCACAACTCGTCCCATAATTGGCACTCTCCGGGTCCGCGGCACCCGCACCTATTTTGGGCTGTACTCTTGAGTCCATCTAGTTATCTATTTATACCACTTCTAGACTTTAGGTGATTGAAATTATCGTTGGTATCGTAAATATTTATAAAGCATAATGCTTTTACAGACAAAACATGTGCTACATACAAAAAAAATACAAAAAAACAACTATCTGGCGCACAACACCAAGGTTAAACTAAGATGGTTTAAAAATTGTTTGCATTTGAGAAGTCATCTGAATCGTCGTCACCAGAACTAGTTCAAAACGCGGCGGAAGAAAACTTGTTTAATAGTTCTGCCCTGGAAGAAGAACCCAGAATGAGGGTCGAAACGTCGACTACAAGGAACATGACGTGGCACCACGCGGACAGCCAAGAATCAACTGACTCTGGCCGCAGAAGCCTACGATTATATTCGTTTCATAGAAGTACTTCAGACGAGGCTTAGGATGATAAAAAGCAGCATGTACGAGAAGATTTAGCTATGGCTGGAATGTTGTCTGCAGTTCAAAATATTACAGAATGAGGTATACCATCACCGTCGCATTTTCAAAGTATAAATTATGATGATATTTTAAAATGGTAGCTCATTGACTCTGCAGCCAGAGATAAAATAATTATTCTAGCAGCATAAAAAAAATTTATTATGTATGTCATTTTTCAAATATGCGTTTTCAAAGAGTAATACCATATGGAGAAATATAAAAAAAGATAGCTTGCTTACTCTCAATATTCAGATAAAATATATTGTTTTTGCTGAAGTTTATTCAACAGAAGGTCTCATTCTTAATAGGGAAAAGAAGGATTTGATGACTGGAGCTACTTATCAGAGAGTCTCAAAACTCACGAAACTTCCTCAAATCACCAACACACCATAATCAATTGGATAGAAGTGTTGATTAAATTAAACAATTTCAGTGTCATAGACAAGCATTTGTAAATACAGATTGAAGACGAAACATCAAGGAAAGCATGATGTCCAAAGTATTCTTTTAAACATGCAGTAAATTCTTGTTCGGAGGAAGCTTTGGATCTAAAACACTAAATACTTCTAATAATGGTAACTTCCTGGGTATATTGCAACTGCTAGGAAAATATGACCCTGTAATGACGGTGCATCTTCGGCGTGTTGCTAATAGGGAGACAAATGTCGGATATATATTCAAAACGAATGAAATGTGTAACAAAATACTTTTCCATCACACTGAATTGAACTCCTGATGTCATTGCTTTCGTTGACACTAATGAAGACAAAGCCCAACTGCGTGGATGTTTCGTTGGTAACAAGCCGGCAGGGACCTGGAAACCGGACTCACTGGCCTGTTTATCGATGATACTTTTCACAGTTCTATTTGGATATCAACGATTGTGAGGCCAAAGAGATGACAATGGATCGAATATAATACGAAGAAACAAAGGTGACCAAGGCAGAATTCTGAACCTATATCTTCGAGCATTTTTTAATCCCTATAGCTGTCATTCAATTTGGTAATAGCAAGTGCTGCCAAAACATCAGTTAAATCAGTTCACTAGTCCGGATTTCTTTAAAAAATAATTTTGTTCTATTCTTCCGATCAACAAAGCTATGGGAAGTGGTATTCAAGCACTTAGACGGACTATCATCAAAAAAATTGCGAAACTATTTTGGACAATAGCGTTTTTAACCTCGTCGCAGTTCGTTATCACCAGCGGCGACGTTAGCCATTACAAGGTTCGGGGCGGCAGATCTTTGCGAAGCCCTTGTCCTTTGTGAAAAGTATGAGAATCAAAAGAACGTATTTCTGATGATCGACGAGAAATGCAAAAGTCATAAATAAATACTTTTGTGTTTTAAAATATTGTATTAGAAGAGTTATTAAAAGTTATTAAACATAAATACGACAAATTATTGACGATAAACTAAGGTACATTAAAAGATATACACAAGGATTTAAAAATGATGTTTGCGGCTTTTCTAAGACTAAAATATTTAACTAAAGCACAAAAATCTAACGAATGAGCTACTTCATTTTCAATTCAAAGAATAGAAAGGGCTGAAAGTCGAACTTGGCTCATCGAATAATTTTTAACCACGAAAAACTTCTTTCTGCGTACGCAACTGTCTCAGGTATAGTGGGAAAAATTCTCAGGACTAATTACTTCGATAGTGGGGTACACTTCAGTTAATGTTTTTTTTTTTTTTTTTGTATTAGTTATCTCATAACCGAGATAACTCCGTGGATCACTTCTTATACACGGATAAACGTATTGAGTTGTTCATACAATTCTTGTTCATCTATATCAGATGTTTCTCCTATTGTTAGAGATATTTGCAAGTCATTGCATTGCTTCAGAAGTTTTATAATCACTAGTTTCCTTTAATCTTTTTATGTTGTGCATGAAACCAAATGTGTTTTCATCATGTTTAAGTTCTTCAAATCTATGTTGGCAACTTGCGCGCACATTGTCAACAATAACATACTAATAGTTTTTTTTTTTTTTTTTAAATCTCCTCCGCATGCAATTCAAGAGCTTCATTTTTTCTCCTACATAATGAAAGTTCGTTCTCTTACGTTTCCTTCTCGCGATAATGAACTTTGTCAATATCGTTTTAGTCAGCTGTTTCTCTCGGCGTTACCAAGGATAATGACTCAAAACCATATCCAGATAATTTTCAAGCCAGTGTGTAAATGCATCATGTGTTGTTTAGCCGCATGTAGTTGCATTTTTCGTTTTGCAACATTTTTCTTATTATTTATCTTTGTCATTATTTATCTATGTCATACCATACGACGAGAGCAACTACAAATTCGTAGGTAGTTATTTCCTTTTTTATAGATTGGCATTCACTAACCCAATGACAATCTGTTGTATTTTCTGCTAAATTTCTTTAAGCATCACATATATTTCTTGGTTGTAATCCAGTCAAATAAGGTGAAAAAAGGGGCAAACCTCGGAATGAAAGATAACAAGCTGAAAATTTGCTCTTGCTCTAACCTTTGTTTTGATATTTTATAAGTTGGCTCAAAAGTCTCATAGAATCTCGTGTACGCCAGTCAAGATAATCAAGGTAAAATGTCACAAAAAACGGTTTTTATAAATATCTCGCTTCCTTTACTCTAAATGTTATTTTGAGTTATTTTAAAAGATGTAGAGCATAAAATTCTCTACAAATTTCGTCACAGACAATATTTCATAGCTTTAACTCTTCTTGAGATAGAGCGTGAAGAGTGGGGAGTGCTTAGCCGTATGGACGACAGCGCTACGTATGGTACGTTAAGTGTAGAATCCAATTATTAAAAACTAAGTGAATCTGACCCTTAGGTTATGTGAGCATTTAGTTCGCCACAGTGGCTTAAATAAACCTTTTCAGACATATAGCATTCCTTGTTACTTCTCTTGTTTCTTATTCATACCGCTGCTGTCCTATACTAATTTTTTTGAGGTTTGAGTTATTATTAATAAATAAAGACTATCTTCTGCCCAAGGCTTTGCTCGAGTGGAATTCATAACGCATTCTTACACGTATTCGTATCTGAATCCCACAGGAACTACTTTATCGATCGGAATAAAAGTAGATAACCAATACATTATTCCAAATTTTATTTTAAGCCGTTCAGCCGTTTAGACGTGAAACACTAAAAACTTTCAAGCAAACAAACTTTTGCATTTATAATATGAGTAAAATGTAAAAAAATTGCTATCTTCAATCTGTCTATAGCGACACCATAATCACGAATAAGCGATTGCACATTTGGGGCGCAACAATGAGATCTCGCACCACCTAAAAAAATTGCTGGGGCCGCCTTTGGTGGTAGCGATTGTAAACAGCTGAGAGCACAGTATTGTTTAGCGCCAATTGTCGTAATGCACAGTATCGTGTCTGGGGCTACGTAGTACGGAGACATTTATATGTTTGTAATTAGTCAATTCAGGAAGTACTATTACAGATATTTAAGTATTTGATTTTGGCAATAGATGTAGTGCAGAATAAATCGAATGTTTTTTGATCAGTAATTATCATTTCTTCGTAAGAATAGCTCCCATCTTTTTTGGCTGATTTAAGTTATTTATCAGTGCTCGAACTTAAAACCGAGCGTGGTGGCTGAGCTGTAACGCTCTGGCCTCGCATTCGGGAGGACGCCGGCTCGAAACCCCGTCCGGGCATCCAAAGTTGGGTTTTCCAAGGTTTCCCCAAATCATTCCAGGTGAATGCCGGGATGCTTCCTTCAAAAGGTCATGGCCGAATTCACTCCCGTTCCTTGCCCCCAATCCTATCTCGGCTCTAATGACCTCGACGTCGACGAGGCGTAAACCCATAAGCAAAAAATTAAAAAAATAAATAAAAAAAATAATTCAAAATTAAATTATAAGCAGTTTAAATGTGTCCGTTATAAGATGGGTATTCTTACCTATAACACGCTGTAATTTCCTGTAAAGTGACAATGTTATTATAACATCAAATTGTTCGTAACTGATCTTGACATATAATTCAGCTACTTAACCGCTCTAAATAAAGAAACCTAATGCTATATGAGCTGGAACCATTTACCGTACCGCAGTTTATTGACCACAGATACTAGGTGTAGCTTGTAACACGACACAGTGATAATCTTAATTTCTTGAAACATATTTAGCAACTTCGACCAAAGATCGTCATTTCCTCGTCCAGTCCACAATCTCTTAGAAAGATGGGCTGTAAAAAGGTAAAGGAATTGAATTTTAAAATAATTAAAAGCCAGCGTGAGTGGTGTGAGTGTTGGAAGCCCAGTAGCCCCCCAGGTGGTGTGAAGCACTCAGGCACGCTGAGGATTCCCGGTTAATGAGTAGCGGTTACCCGTTACTGGGGACCACACACCGCCCTGCCAGCCTGCTAGGCCGTCTTTTTGTCTACCTCCGTTTGTCTGTTGACTCTGTCCCACCGTCGTGGTACCTGCGCAAGGGTCTCCACCCCCGCACACTTCCGTGCCGGCTTCGATGCCACAGAGTCCAACACCTGCAAACACAATTCTCTTACACATCTAGGATTCAAACATGAGAACCCAAGAGAATTTCTGACTACTATATTGAAAAGGTACGGTATACCAGCTTAATTAAAGGTAATTATTAATTACTTAAATTTTCAAAATATGCATATGATTAAACATTTAAATTACTGATTAAAAAGGGTGCAACAAATGATTTTCTCATCAGAGGTAGAATTAAACATATATTCCTTTTAACATATGGCCAACAGACATATGACGTATTTAAAATTACGGATAGTAAACAATCCAAAATTATATCCAATTAACACCTTTGTCCTACATCAGTGGCCACTAAAATTAAGTAACTGAGTAATACAAGACAAAGATAGTTAAATAGTGTTCTGATTTTCTTTTTAAAAAATAAACATTTACAGTTTTCAGCAGAAACGTAATGAAATTACTCGTTAAAAATTAATGTTTTCTGTTTCATTCACAGAAACTACTAAATCGAACTTCGGTACAGTATTGCCACTGCAAAATTTTCAGTTTATATCACGGAGACTTAAGATTTTTATGGTGAGAAAATTCGTAACTGCAATATAAACGTGTGCTGGTGCGAGGTAGGTAGCGTATAAACTTGGAATCTGATATCAGTTTACATTTCCTTACTTTTACCGCAAGATGGTTCATGAAAAAGTTCAAGAAGAGGGCAACTAGAAAAAAGGTTGTAGCAGTGCATTGACAGTTTAAAAAGCAGAGCCAAAGATAGTTATAAACCCAGTTTTTGAAGACATGGTAATAAACTTTGGAATTGGCCAAGACATTCAACTTCCTTGTGACCTAAGTAGATTTATCAAATGGCCAAAGTACGTCAGGATTCAACGACAGAAGGCAGTCCTGCAGAAAAGTTTCAAAGTGCTACCTCCTATCAGTCAGTTTACTCAAACATTAGATAAACACACAGCTACATCACTATCTAAACTGCTGGAGAAGTACCACCCTGTAACTCGCTAGGCAAAGACAGAGAGACGGAGTCCATTTATTACAGCAAACATTTATTTCAGCAATCTACACTTTCGAACTCACTGTTACACTCCGCCTTACTTTATTGTAAACTTCATTGTTTTTCTTCTCGATATTATTCAAAGATACTAACCAAATAAGTTTTGAAGTGGATGCACAATCTTCCTTCTATGTTTAAGTGTATGATGTTCATCATTTGACGTCTTTTCTCCAATATGGACTCTATCAATAAATTATGCGTAGTATGATGATTCAAGCTGGACCTCAGATGTAGTATTGCAAAGAATGCATGTGATCAGATTTTCTGCGATTTTCTACCCTTGCTATGTTTGGGTTTCAGGAAACGCTCGTCCTGCGAATGTTACTCACTCCTAAACTACTTATACTGGTATGTGAAGAAGCGTCCCTATCCAGGACGCATAGAAGGAGAAGTATTGGTTGCAGCTTCTTTCCGTAGAAATAATAGCAACCAGAATATTATATCTAATATATACACCGAAGAGCCAAAGAAACTGGTATAGGCATGCGTATGCAAACACAAAGATATGTAAACACTCAGAGTACGACACTGCGGTCGGCAACGCCTATACAAGACAACAGGTGTCTGGCGCAGGCGTTAGATTGGTTACTGCTGCTACAATGGCAGGTTATCACGATTTAAGTTAGTTTGAACTTGGTGCTATAGACGGCGCACGAGAGATGGGACACAGCATCTCCGAGGTAGCAATGATGTGGGGATTTTCCCGTACGACAATTTCACGAGTGCACCGTGAATATCGGAAATCCGGTAAAAAATCTAATCTCCGACATCGCTGCGGCCGGAAAAAGATCCTGGAAGAACGGGACCAACAACGACTGAAGAGAATCGTTCAACTTGACAGAAGTGCAACCCTTCCGCAAATTGCTGCGGATTTCAGTGCTGGGCCATCAACAAGTGTCAGCGTGCGAACCATTCAACGAAACATCAGCGATATGGGCTTTAGGAGCCGAAGGCCCTCATGTGTACCGTTGCTGAATGCACGACAAAAAACTTTACGCCTCGCCTGGGCCCGTCAACACCGACATTGGACTGTTGACGATTGGAAACATGTTGCCTGATCTGACGAGTCTCGTTTCCAATTGTATCGAGTGGTTGGATGTGTACGGGTATGGAGACAACCTCATGAATTCATGGTCCCTGCATGTCAGCAGGGTACAATTGAAGCTGTTGGAGGCTCTGTAATGGTGTGGAGCGTGTGCACTTGAAATGACATGGAAATACTTATACGTCTAGATAAGGCACTGATAGGTGACACATACATACGCATCCTGGCTGATCACATGCATCCATTCATGTCCATTGTGCATTCCGACGGACTTGGACAATTCCAGCAGGACAATGCGACACCCCACACGTCCAGAATTGCTACAGAGTGGGTCCAGGAACACTGTTCTCCGCTGGCCACCAAACCCCAGACATGAACTTTATTGAGCATATCTGGGATGGCTTGCTACATGCCGTTCAGAAGAGATCTCCACCCCCTCGTAATCTTACGGATTTATAGACTGCCCTGCAGGATGCATGGTGTCAATTCCCTCCAGCACTACTACTTCAGACATTACTCGAGTCCATGCCACGTCATGTTACGGCAATTCTGCGTGCTCGCGGGGGCCATATGCGATATTAGGCCGGTGTACCAGTTTCTTTGGCTCTTCAGTGTATGTTTTTATAGTTCTACAACAAGCAGCCAAGAAAATTTTGTAATGCTGCTTAACGACTATGCGATATATCACAAATTTGTATCTTCACAAAGTTTGCCTTGGTTGTTGAAGATTTTTTTAAAAAAAATCACTATTGTTGAGGCAATTTAATCAAAGATAGCATTAATTTTACGAATTCCATTTCCGACGATGCGACGGTTTTAAACCAGTAACCTGTGCCTTGATTTGTCATACTACCCTGTGCTAGACTACTGTGTGGTTACTGTTGCAGGTACTAATGTAAACTGTTTTGTTACTCTCTCTTTGGACTTTTTAGTTTAATGAGCTCTTCTTTAATTTTCACGGTCGCCCTATTTATTCAATAGTGGCAAAGGTGTTCTAAAGAAAAGAAATGGTACAGCTCACACATTTCTTTTACTGAACGGAATGTTCCTATTTGCCAGTCGAGCTCTTAAATAAATTTAAGTTGCAAGTTCACCGTAGAAGGAAATCTGCTCTGATAACTGTAAACCTCCATACTCGTACAAAATTGTTGTAGATGTTTGACAGTTCCTGTATGCAAACTTACCAAATAAAGCATCTGCTTTTTCCAGTGTCACATATTCTCTCTCAACAACATGCACCCGGCCAATCCAAGGATGCCGACTCCTACGTGGTTTTATGGCTCCAATAGGGATTAAATCAAGCCAGCTGTGGCCATAGATTTTCACCTTTTTTCCGTTTCTATATAAATAAAATCACTAAATTTTTAGCAGGAACCTCACACCTGCCTTAACAACCGGGGTTGAGTGTAATTTGGAGCCAGGCTCGTTTCATCGTCCGGCTATCGAGATTTCATTTTTCAATAGATTCTCAAAATCAATATAGGAAATAATCGAAATGGATCCTCTGTAAAAGTGGTGCGAGATTTACTTCCCGTTCCTTGCCAACAGTCTCATCTCGAGTCTTACAACCTTGCATCTACGAGTCATAGAAAATAAATAGAGAAACATTTAAATACAAAAACGTAAATCTGAATGGTTGTATCTGGATTTGAATACCACTCCTCCAGAATGTAGTCCGGTTAATTAGACAAACTGCCAAAGAGCTGCCAGAAAAGCTGAATTACGTAAATGATTTGCCTCTTTCTTGAGACGAAAATTTTAATGAAAGGGACTTGGTTTTAGTCACAGCGGGGCGAAACTGTCTATCTGTAACGCTCCCAAATGAGCAATCCTCAAATGTTTCCAAACCTTCAGGTAAAATGTGGTATTTTACTTTTTGAAATGTCTTATACTTTTTAAATAGATCTTGTGGTGGCAGGAATCAGAAGATGATTTTCAAGAGGATAAACAAAAGTTTACTGAACACATCAGCTTCATGTTAACGTTAATTTGTATTGGGTGGAAGTTCGCTTTCTATACGCGCATTGAAGTCTCCGGCAAAATGAATGTTATTTTTGGTTCCTTGTCTGCTCTAGCGTTGAAGTCTCTTTAACTGCACTGTTCTGTGTAACCGTAGCTACACTGATGAGCCAAAATATCATGACCACTTGTTTAATAGCTTGTTGGTCCATCTTTGGAACACAATACAGCAGCGATTCAGTGTGGCATCTGACAAGTCTTTCTTAGGTTGTCGAAGGTATTCCGTACCAGATGTCAACGCACCAGTCACGCAGTTCTCTTGAATTACGAGCCAGTGATACGTCGGCGTGAAGCTTCCCAGAAGTGTTCTATGGATTGAAATCAGTTGAATTTAGTGGCCAATACATCAACGTGAGTTCACTATCGTGCTCCTCAAATAATCAAACTACTGCAGCACGATTCTGCTCTTGTGACACGGACAGTTATCCTGTTGGGAACTGCCATCGCCGTCGTGGAGGACATGAATCATGAAGGGATGCAGATGGTCCGAAATAATTTTCGCGTAGTCCACATCTGTCAAGGTGCCTTCGATCACTACGACAAGCCACATGCAAGCCGAGGTGAATGTACCCCATAACTCAGTAGTGCCTCCACCGGCCTGCGTCCATGGAGTGGTGCATGTTTCGAGCAGCCGTTCACCTGGTATATGAGACATTCGGACACGAACATCGACCTGGTCCATGCGACACGTTTCAATTGATCGACGGTCCCGTCTTGATGATCTCGTGCCCACTACAGTCTTAACTGACGATGTCGTTGGATCAACATGGACCTCCTAGGGGCCGTTCAGTAATGTGCACTGAATGGTGTGAAACACTTGTGCTTGCACCAGCTTTACGCTCTGCCACAGATCGCCCCCTATCCTGCTTTACAGAGCATGCGATCTCCACGTTCTGTGATGTGGCGCGTACGTCCACCACCTTGTTGCCTACTCTTGGTTTCATCGTTCCTCGACCATTTTCCAAAGATGCTCACTACAATAACAAACGAACAGCCGATCTGCCTCGCCGTTACCGAGATGCTCATTTGCAGGCACCGCACCGAATCATAATGATCTGCGCTTTGTCAGTCACTTATGTCAGTGGATTTCACCATTTGCCACACGTATTGTCGCTGGAATGATTCTTCATGAATCTCTGCTATGTTTAAATACTTTCTTTACCACGTTACGTACCCGCAACATTACCAGACGGCGTTCAATCTCACGGTGACCAGTGGTCGTAATGTTTTGCCTCATCAGTGTATAACGACGGTATATTAGCTCATTTGCGCGAATAAACGTCATCTAGCTTTCAAATTCGTAAGTATTCCATTGTGATGACGTAATAATTTGCAGGTATTAAGATATTACAAGGCCAACGATTAACTAATATTTTCATGTAGATTTATATAATTTGGCCTATATAATTTGCTTATACAAGAATCGGGTTTCTTATCAAAATAATAAATATTAGACGCAATTATTGTATGAAATCAACTGTGTTCAGATCACTTACGATGAAATAATTGTCACACTTTGATATTAGCAGAAGGGTGACAGAGTGTTCAACGAAATTCGAGAAAGAGCCTGAAATTGGTAATAGGTTGATATTTGACTAAAACAGGAAATATAAATCTTTTAGCTGTTGCCGAATATATCATCCTTCGTTGGACCTAGATCAATTTATGGAACCTACAGAGTACTGAAATTGTGAAAGTACCAGCACTTCATATTATTCCTCTATGTGGTATACCAGAAGCATGTGGTAGAGGTTTAAGGTTTATTTTAATAGTCATAACGGGTTTTCTGCTCTGCTGTTTCTCTCTACAGTTTTCATACCCGCTCGTATTCAGCGTATGAACAATTCTCTGATTTGGTTAATTACATTAAAAAAGAGTAAAGCTAGAAAATTCACGTATTATTCCTTCAAAATGCTATCTAGAATTATTTTTCCTTGAGCGTCCTTCTCAGTAAGTTTCGCACATTGCGATAATATTAAATGCTTGTAAAATTTAGTTCTTATTAAGAAAGTAGAAATTAAATACTTTGAACCTTATAGGAAATAATGTCAGCGATTTTTCTTTGTTTTGTCTTGGTTATCAACGTCGCTTCATTGAGGTTTTGTTCTTAATTTAGTTTTATAATTCATTTATTACTCTTCGGTTTAGGTATACGTATTTTTATACTTTGAGACAGGGAATAAAATACAGAATGTTCTCAATACTTAAACTATCGCTATTCTAAAAGTACAGAACATCATATAATCTTATCATGAAGCTAGATTGTGACTGTCTTAGTGAAGAAGTGCATAAAAAATTAAACATTATTCATGATTTGTTTCGTAAAGAATCGTAGTATCTTGTTTTGTGCATATGTTGTTTTGAAAACAATCAACAATCTATGAAACGGAACAAAGTTATTTTTATTGTGTGTTTTCGGAAATAAATACACTCTAATTATACATTTGCTTCTGTCCGCTTGCTCTCTTAATATTATTACAAGCGGATTCTTTCACCTTTATCTGTAGTAATGTATTTATTATTAATGCAAAATACTCAATTTGGTTGAAATATTTACTATACACGACGAAATGGAATTATATTATATAAATTTAAAAACCTTTGTCGCCTCTTATAAAAAGAGCTAACGAAAGTATCGTAAGGGCAATAAGCCTAAGTATTTTATCCGATCGATGACACATGGTGCCTTTATTTAAGACAGAATCATTAATACTCGTCCAGTCAGATAGAAAAGAGGAACTGTTCTCTTATATTAAAATATTCATATTAAACTCACAGAACTAGTCGAAATAGACATAGTGCGATGTGCGTATCACCAACTGGAAAAACGCCTCTATAACAAGTCATTAGATAAAAAAACAGCTAATTGCATTCTCACCATTCGAAGAGCTGTATACCTCATTAGTTACCTACTGACTCGTGACAGTGTTCAGAAACAAAATACCAACAGTATTGGAACTATTACTGATTGCTGATTGCTATGGTTTCATAGAAACTGGGATTGTTTAATTGTTCCCTGTTTTTGCGATACCACGCTGTGTTAGATAAAATAAAATAGGCCTAATTATTAGTGATGTTAGTTACCGCTCTATAATTAATTATCCACGGGCTGATGATAAATTTTATTTAATTACAAGTAATATGATCTGTTACAACGCGAAGAGTTCACCAAATCTGTATTCAACATAACTTTTAAACATTTTATTTAAACCTAACCATTCATGTTTGATTTATGCAAAAATCATTGTTATTGTCGCAGAAGAATTTTTTGGTCGTGTCTTCGTTTCCGACTATCTTTCGGTACTTTCATACAGACGCAGCCAAAGGCAATGAGTTTGTTGTACCTAGAAATATGCTGGAAATACTAGGTATTTTTTCCTGGGTTTTAAGAAGAAATTGAAGTAAGATAGTTGATGACTTATACGCTACTGTTAATTCAGGAAACATTAAAAAACTAAAATCTAAAAAGGTGTTTCAAACTCTGAACCCTTAGGGTCTCTGAGACTTTGTTGTTGCGCCATCCTGCAGTGTTTCTTTTTTTAATATAACTGTGTGAGAATCTAAAAAATCCTACTATCCTTTAGTATTCGTTGACTCAACCACAGAAAACATTAAAGTATTTAATGTGTATCAAAACATTTGTGTTTGTCACCTTGTTAGTTTTGCATGTTAGTTTATCTATAATGATACTACCGGTTTTTTTTTTTTTTTTTTTAACTTAACAGCGAGGTCTTTAGAGACGGGAAACGATGAGGGGCCAAGGATTGGGAAGGAATTCGGCCATGGCCTTTTGAAGGAAGCATCCTGGCATTTGCCTGGAGTGATTTGGGTAACAATGGAAAACCCAAATCTGGATGCGCGGACGGGGATTCGAACCGCCGTCCTCCCGAATGCGAGACCAGAACGCTAACCGTTACACCACCACCCTCGGTGACTACTTCCGTGGTTATGTATCCGTTAACGTCTTGAACAATTATCGTACATTAGCACATGCAAGAACTGTTCTTTTTATATATTGTACTCAATGAGTCTGATGCAAAATTCCACAGGGATTTTTGTGTGTTTTTTTTTTTTTACTTTACTTATGGCTTCACGGTTCGTCGACGTCGAGATCATTAGAGGGGAGATGGAACTGGGGGACGGGAAGGAATTCGCCCATGGCCTTTTGAAGGAAGCATCCCGACATTCGCCTGGAATGATTTGAGGAAATAATGGAAAACCCGAATCCGGATGTCGCGACGGGGATTCGAACCGGTGTCCTCCAGAATACGAGGCCAGAACGTTAACAGTTCACGCATCACGCTCCGTTTTTGAATCTTGATAGGAAAGCAATGTCAGTACCAAACGTATATTAACACTACACTTGAATGTGCTTTCACAGGAACGACTCAGGGTAGCCTCGAAATAAGACACACGCGTTCCTTAATTTTTAGTTGTTTGGACTGATCATAATAGAAATTTGACAGTGGTCTTGGTTTCATATCTTTGGAGCAAACGTTGCATTTCACAATTAACTGAACGTAAGTCGGTGCTTACAGTTCTGTACGACACTCCCTTAACACTCTCTAAACACACGGGACAGATCAATATTGGCACATATTTATACGACATATTTTTATGATTTCGTTCGTCAGTCGGCGAGTCCTAAATAGATAGGTAAAGAGAACAAGACGCTAAATCTGATAAACAAAGCATAAACTTTTTCTGTCAAATAAAAAGAGGAATATCTGATGGTCAAAGGTGTAGGAGGAATTAAACTATTGGTGTTATCAATTAACACATTTTACACATAAATCAAATAATACACGTTGTTATTAATTAAAAAACACCTGTCACGTCAATAATGTTGAATAAACGGTAATCAGACAGAAAGGTATTTAATTAATTGGATACGCTTAACATGCTGGAAAGTGCATCAATTCACTCCTTCCTTTCTATAACACGCATCAGTCTAAAATGCTGGACGGATGGAAATACTCATATAACACTGAAGCATAAATAACATTCCCATTGTGTAGAATATTGTCTCTTGCATCTTCAATTTTTGAAATAATAATAAGCATAGCATTATGTATTGACAGTACCGTTGTCAAAATGAATTACCCTTTGTAGCTACTCTTAGTCCGTTAAAAATACTTTTATGTTGTGCTTAAAAATTGATGTAATATCTAACGATTGTTTACCGTTTCATCAGTAGAAAAGATATACTTTGCCGTAATCATGGCTAAAGAGTTACAGAAATCATTTGGATAATACGTAAATGCTGGCGCGCCTAATTATACGTAACAGTATGTACCATACTTCAGAAAACGAAAACATGGCATAGCATTCCTCATTCCCAACGCTATTTTGCCAAGACCAGCCTTCTCACTGTATCATATCGGATGTTGAAAACGTCTTCAGTATATCATCAGGTGGTAGCTTTGTCCCTTAAAGATTTTATCCGTATTTGTGTTTTCCAAGGCAAAGAAACTTAACCAGTGTAAAAAGTTGTTAGTTGGCCCTAAATCACATCTGATAATGATCTAATGTAAAATTTTGAATGACAGATACAAATAATTCAGAAACCAGTTTCAACCGAATATGAATAAAAAGCAAACAAAATTTTGTCTATAAGAAGCGAGAGCAGCATTAAAACGAATGTCAATATAAATGCAGTATTTAGAGAAGTTTGTTGTTTGGGTAATTAAGTTATAAATTATGGGTGAAACAAGACTGGTATCAAAGTCAGATTGTAATTACCAAATGTATCGTTTATGTAGAATGAGAAACTTGTTAGTATCAAACATTTACCTGATCCTCAAAAACAACTTCCTAAAGCTATCTGTTTGGAACACAAAGAATATTGAAAGTAAAATTGAAGTGACATTTAAATGGACAAAAGGTTATATATAATTTATCACAATTAATAATTACCTTATATGTAGAGTAAGCAAAGAAGGAATTGAAAGAAAAATTGAAATATGGCATAAAAATACCAGGAGAATTAGTCTGTACGATAGTACCTGATTGCAATGTTGTGTTGTGAATTTAAAATAAAAATATGGCAGAAGAATTCAGAGAAATTTGTTACTTAAGAAGTAAAATTACAATTTACAACCAAAGCAAGAACGATATCATCGGAATACTACATGAGAAAAAAAAGCGTGAATGACGGATAAAATTATAAGACATGAAAGATTAGTTTATTTAATTACCAGTTGAATGATAACTGTTTAATTAAACAGTTGCACTGGCGTTATCATTCAACTGGTAATTAATTAAGCAACTGTGGAATCATGGCCTGCAACAACATTGCATTAGTTTATTTGTTAATGCAGAGAATAGTGGAATGGAAGAAATGCCAAGGAAGACAAAGGTTAGAATATCCGGAGAAGATAGCTGTAGACGTAGGATGAGATGAAGAAATTAGATGATCATAGGAAGAGAAGGATAATTCTATCAAACGAGACGAGAGACTGATTGCAAGCACAAATAACTCTGTACACCAGAAAGAAAAACGATAGAGGAAGGAATAGAATAAACAAAGCAGATGTTTGAATAGATGAATGTAGCTGATGTGTGTGATTACAAGCACAAAAAACTCTGTGCAGCAGAAAGAAAAACGATAGAGGAAGGAATAGAATAAACAAAGCAGATGTTTGAATAGATGAATGCAGCTGATGTGTGGCATTAAAGATCCTATCGCAAGACAGGAAGAAGTGAAGGATTTATAAACCAAACAAGATTTATACAATAAGTTAGAAAAGATATAAGAAAAGGAGATTAGCTTTCTATGGCCACATAAAGAGAAGGGAACCAGAAAGAATCGCAAAGAAAATCCTCTACTTTCAAGAGAAGAGGGAGATTCAATTTCTATGGGTGAAAAAGGTCCATCAGGATATGAAAAGGTTTGGAATTTAGGCGGAAGACGGGGAAGAATTCATAGAGATAATTGCGGCGGTATAGGATCTTCCCGAAGAAAAGGAATGTATTGTCAGGATAAGAAAAAGCAAGAGTGATTCAGAGAATGAAGAAGTACTGGCGACGTAGGAAGGAAACTCAGAAAAGGAAATGAAGTTGCGTAGTCGTAGCCCATAGACGGTCGAAAACAAAAATAAAAGAAAAAAGTACACCTTCCTACCCAAACCGATTAAACGTTTCAAATCTTTAGCACTGCTTTGGTGTTTTGGAACTTTGTTGCTATTACATACGCTCTGTGCCTTTAGAAAGGGGTAAATCAATTTAAAATAGCTTTGAGAATTTTGACAAAGCAAAGTCTCCAGCTGGTATCAGTACGAAGTAAGGATTCAGCAGGAAGGTTGGTGTCACCTGTTTGGCGACATGGCGCTACGTCAATCTTCATTTGCAGCTCGACCAACCGGTAGCCAGTGGGCGTCCCGGCGCCAGCCAATGGGAGGCGGCGGCTCCTGGTACAGGCCACGCCCAGTCCGCCCCCGCCACCTTAGCTTGCGGCAAGCGCCACGCCAGTATTGCGTGTCAGTATTCAGGAGACCCAAGTGCCAGATATGTTGGACAGGTGGTAGTTGGATTTCTGGTTAGCGGAACTACTCTACGAAACAGGTAATAACTGACGGCGCGTGTGTGTGCTTCATCGTTTAGTGACAATCAGTGATACAGCTCACCAAGCAGAGACAAGACTGCAAACTGTGTGTGTGACATGTTGCAGGGTAGAATCGTTAAGCCGTTAACTAGCAGCTCCTAATCAATGCACACGTGAGAGAGCAACGCTTATTAGATTCATTATTTGTGCTGGCTTATCACTGTAGCTCCCTTTCTTCAAGAACAAGTGCAAATTAATGCTTCTGTTATTACTTACTTCGTACTAATTAAATGCTTTTGTCTTATCATACTTAACGCCAGTGCGAGCCTGATATCATAGTTTAGAACTTCCATTGAAGAGATTAATACACCGTTTTTTATCGCGAAATATTTTGCTTGTTACTTAGTTCTGGTTCATCAGCTGCCATGAAAACTTCAGCTTAAGCACAGCAATGTAATCTACATATTTGTGAATCCACTACTGTTATAGAATGTACGAGTCCACATATACCGCAAAACCAAAATAAGTTTATTAAAAACAAGGCAACACAATTTATCGTTGGATGTAAGCTAGCGACTTCCAAGATATTGTTAGTGATGTCAAAATCGACCCTCCTTTATTGACATACTGTCCTTGTAACTCTTGCTTAATTAAATGTAGTTAACGTATCTGAATTCAATACGGAGAGCGAATTCAGATCTGTTTGTTAAACTGCTGTGGTATGATCACCCAACTGGAAGATAAATGAAGTAAATTTCTATGATGATGAGTTGTAACGAAATGCTGAATTTAATGTAGTAAGCAAAACTTAACAACAGTGTGAAACACATGGGAGAAATTTTTTCGCTGGAAGATGTGAAATTTGACAACGTGATTAATTGTAAGCTAAAAAAATGTAGATTTTCTAGGTAGGTGAGCTGTTAGTCAAGAATTCAAACATTTAGATAAAACACAATGGTTAAAATTGTTTTGATCTGATCCTTCTCTGTTGTTGTCTGAGCTCATTTTCGACCGCAGCATTATTTTCTCGAGAATCTTATAAAAGAAATGATACCATCGCACATTTTAAACTTTTCTTTTTCCGCTATTGATACTGTTATCTTTTCCTTCCAATTTTCTGGAATTGTCTTCTTCTTTCACGTTCTACTCATCACACGATTTAGTAATTGAACTGACTATATTGATAGGTATAAATTTAGATCTTAGCATTCATTATTTGAAATAATGAAAACTGGTCAGGTCTTGCCCTTTACGTTGTAACTCATAGCAATCCTTTGGCGATAATGTGGAAAAAGTCGTACTATAATCTGTAAACATATTTCAGACGATATTACATACTTCTAAGAAAATATCAAAACTGCATGGACCAAATTTCCAATTTGACGTAGAAGATGACTACTTCCATACTTTCTCTTCACAGTGAATTTCCGATGTAAGCGAAATGATCTTTGTGCTTGGAAGAAGCATAACATCGCATTCCTTTTTCACGCAAATTTGTCTAATCATGAAGGGTTTTCGTTATAACCTCATTTTACTGAAGATTTGATTACATAGAATGCATGTCATGTTGCTTCTTATCTGAGGGTGACGTTTACATCTAAACTGAATATTTTCTTTTTTTCTAAGCTGTTTTTTTAATGTCCACAATAACTTGAAATTTTATTTGAACCCGTCCTTAATACTATTTTTAAGTGTCTTCCATATATTTCTTCTGTGGTAGTTTTTTTTTATATTTTCATTCGCGCCTTTAGTCGTCCTTTTGTCTCCTCATAACTGTTCAAATGTACGTGCTCAGTAATTGGTTTCAAGAGCTCAAATATTTGCTTCATACAGTTCATTCCTTACAATGCATCCACCGATATAAAATTATTTCGGTCTGTCTCGGAATGTTTCCAACTATCATGTCTTTTGTTTTCACAAACTTCGTTTCTTCAACTTTTCGGCAGATATTAGAACATACTTATCGCTTTACTTAATTTTTTTTTTAATATTCATTTATTGCACCGCGTTGTAAATGCGTAGATTCTTCCGCACTTCCCAAATTTTATTTCAGCAATGTACCTTAATACGTTCTGTGTGAATTCTACCCTAAAGTTTCAACTTAAAAAAAAAAAAATCTTGTAGAGAAAAACAATTTTGCTAATGTTAATCTGCTTGTGATATGTTCTTCGCTTCATCCAACTGTTTTAATTTTATTTTTTAAACACCAAGATTCTGTTACTACGCCGTAGTATCGGTTCCAGTTTTGATGTTTAATATATTGTTGTTTCTACCATACTTTATGACAGTTTTCCTGTTTCTGTTTATATTCAGTACCAGTTTCCCTTCCAGTATTTTGTTTCTGGGATTCTTCTGTAATTTCAAGTTAAATATTGCCATCAGAAATCAAGGCATACCTTATTTGTTTTTAGTCCTTGAATTGTATCCATCATTCCATTTATTTATTTTTTTGGTTGCTCTGCTTCATACTAGATTAGTATCAGTGGTCACACGAAATTTTGCAGTTTTACTACGTTTTTTTTTATTAACATCTAATGCTTAAACAACGTATTTATCAACTTTTCCTCTCTGATGTTTTATGTCTCATTCTTCAAATATCAAATGTCCTTTTTCTAAATTTTCAAACTTTTAACTGTCTTTATTTTATTAAAGCACAAGTAGGTTTCGTCTAATCTTTTACATATTGTTTTGTGAATTAGCTTAGTTAGCAGTAAATAACACCTTGTTTCATGCTGTTGATTGCATATTCACAGTATGCATCATTTTCTTATCTCTTATTTCTTGACTTCCTGACATCAGTTTAAATACTCTTCTAATTTCTTCTTCTCCTAGCTGTGTTAACACTTTTAGAAGGAAATCGTCTACTTCTTACTGTTTTTTGGTTTATTGTTTCAGAATCCTTAAAAAAGCAAAACAGTTCAATCTGAGCGTTACACATCGCCTGAATCATCTATTCCTACCATATAACATCAGTTTGTAAGTCTTCGACATTCTTGCTCTTTCTTCTGTAGTTATATAGATTGCAATCAACATATCTGAAGCTGAACGATCTGAAATACTAATATAAGCACCTGAAGTTGATTGACAGCATTTATCTCAATTTTAGTGAGGTAAGCGATCAAGGGTAAAAGAATGAAAGAGCGTTTCCAGTGTTAAGATCTAGAGACTTCAATGCGCAGTAAGCAACGAACCTTTCTCGTCAGTTGTTTACCGATATATCAACCAAACTATTAGAATATAACTATTCACAATTAGGCGTTAGTCAAATTTCTCCATAGGAGCACATTAGCTGGGACGTTTTTATCTTTAATTTTTTTGGAGACTTGCATCTCGTTATGCCTAAAATATGTCATAACAATGATTCTAACAGCATCGAGGTACTGCTGCAATTTCTCATTGCGGGGAATAAGTACGGGTGCACATTTGTAAAGCGAATTCACAAATTCGACATTTTTAACAAGCTTAGTTGTGTGTATTGATTTATTACAGCTATGTATTTGTAGCTCAAAATTACTGCATATTACTCTTGTTTTTATTTGATATTACACTTTCTGTGATTGTAAAGCAATTACACCCTGATTATTAAAACAGTTAACCAGATATTCCAGTTTAATACTCACTAAACAACTTCTAACGATTGTGCCTTAAATACAATCTTTTACTTCGATTCATTACACTGGAGAGAGGATAAAAAGTATTTTTACTATTTTAAGACGTGTTCTTTAATTTGAGCAGGTAAATCATATTGAGGTTTTAAAGTGACGTTAATGGTTTCTACACTGGCTTCAACAAATGGCCAGTTGTTAAAAAACAACTGGCGGTATACCCACAGACTGTTATAAAGACAGTTACTATACCACAAATTTAGGTGCACCTTCCTTTCCTATAGCTTATTACTTAAGAGTCATTATATGTCCATGGCAGTTTGTCTTAAGGACTTCCATGCATCCTACTAATTGATGTTAGCGGTTATATCC
This sequence comes from Vandiemenella viatica, assembly GCA_031002005.1. Taxonomy (NCBI): domain Eukaryota; kingdom Metazoa; phylum Arthropoda; class Insecta; order Orthoptera; family Morabidae; genus Vandiemenella; species Vandiemenella viatica. The sequence goes on along the minus strand of CM061914.1, from coordinate 114,998,988 downwards.
CTTATCGTCTTGACTAAATGTCTTTTCTCAGTAAAGTAAGACTACAAAGGCTTCTGCGATCATTTAGTTCTTCATTGGTCTATCACATACAACTTAAAAATTTCGTGTTGGGTGAGCGGTGACGCTGGGGCCTGGAATTCGGAGGATACCAGTTCAAATCCCACTGGGTCACCTTGATTTCGGACTTCTAACGCTTCCGAAATCACTCCAGGTGGATTCCGCGATGGTTTCTTCAAAATGCCATGATATAATTACTTTCACCGCCAATGACCTCGATACCGACGAGGTATAAAGCCCTAAGCAAAGGAAATAACTGAAAACAAACTAAACTTTCTCTGACAACAAATGTCTGCTGCGTCGGATTAGAAGCCACAGCATATGCCAGAGATCCTTGTACAAGAAGAGGTCGACCTTACTTGAAAAAGTTTTGTGTGTTGATAGCAGTGACAAGCGATAGAATTCACTGACTACAATTCCTCTTGCTGAAAGATTTTCATCTTCTACTAACAGCTTCAGCCTCTCCAGCTATTATTGAGACAAAGTCTTTTTTTTTTTTTTTATGCTTCTATGCTCCAAGAAAGAAAGACTCTGCTCTTTAAGAGGGACAGTAGTTTATTCAGGTACATATAAAGGATGAAAAATAACTGAGTCACGCGTGATTTGGGTGATATGCTGCCTATTATGCTGTCACAATGGGGGTATCTTGCACTTTTGACTCGCAAGTATTGTCTTTCTATGGAAACTGCTTACAAAGGTACCTACCACTTACTGGTAATAATCAGTATTGAATTACCTCCATTATCAACATTTACTATTTTTTATTGCGGTCTTACTAACTTTCGACGACGACATTATTAATGCCTTGAGAAGTTTGTGATAAAAATTAGCCATTACTTTTTTTATGAAGGAACAACCTTAGGAATCCTCTCGATGATTTCTAGGAAACTATCGATAGCTGAAATCAGTATTATTGCCGGACTGTGGATACGCAATCCTCCTACCGAAAGTTACCACTCACCCACCAGGTTAGGTTCCTAAAAATTCATAGTGCGTGACGTGATACAGACATAATAAAAAAATTGTCCTCACGACTATCACACTCGTCAAATTTTGTATCACCATTCAGGGTAACTTATAATATTTATACCTACTGTCTAATAAATCTTGGTTGCACGGATGTCAATTTCCATCATGTCTTTCCTCAAAATGTTAACACATTTCACACATTTACTTCTTACCCATTTAGGGAAAGTTGTAGCAAACAATTGCTCGCACAACTCTAACACAGTGAAAATTCGAGTAGGGTTTGTGTATAGATGCCTAGAGCGCAGTGCAGGCTGTATTCGGTCATCTATTTACACGTAATTAAAAATTTAATCAATTTTCAGGACGGAAGTGGTGTACACAAAATTAAGCTGTGATACTAGATCAATAAAAAGCTCGTACCTTGTTCTAAGCAGCTATTCCAGAATTGCAGCGTTGCTGTCTTGGTCAGTTGATACGAACGTCCAGCACGGCACTGGCGACAGGTGATTTTACAGGCTGGGAGAATTCACGCCCTGTGTCCACAACACGCCAGTATTAATTTTTCGGCTGTTTAGATTCGCTTTGCACCGTCGTGCGAAGGTAGAAACAAGCGCCTCTTCAATGAAGCCACTAAGTACGCTGTAAAAGTCGTGTTTACATCCCACCTAGCACTCCAACAACTGCGATAAATAGTTCTAACGGAGCGATCACATCTCGGGGCTTTAAACAGCTGTCTGCGTGGCTGAGGTCAGGTCTTTCATGAACTACAAGGCAGAGAGGTGTGGCTTTACGCGCTGAAACACTGCTATCCTCATTAACGACACACATTGAGACCTATTGTGGCGGGTGAGTGGTAACGCTCCGGTCACGCATTCGGGAGGACGCGGGTTTGAATCCCCGTTCCACCATCCAGATTTGGGCTTTCCATAGTTTCCCCAAATGCCTGGTTCCTTCGAAAGGATATAGCCGAATTCCTTACCGTTACTTCCCCCACTTCTTTCCCGCCTCTAATTGCCTCGACATCGACGAAGTGTAAAGCCAAGAGGGTGGGAGGAATACGTTATGGACTAGAGTTGAAATCCAGGTAAACACACTACACTTATCGCGCAGGGTTTCGGATTTACTCGACCGTACAGGATCAACGCAGTGATTCATAATCGTGCATTGCAGCCAATTTCGTAGGAGAAAATATTTCATACATGGCATTATTAGTGTGGCTAATAATTATGTCAGCATCAGGGCCGGCGCTAGGATTCTCGGGCCCCGGGCGTTCTTAGGGTCCCCTTACCCTGACAATTTTTTTTCTTTAATCTTTGATTTTTTGATAGCCAAAAAAATTTAATGCAATAAAATTACATAACGCCTTTTTTTAAGAAAGTTTCTTAAAGTTTATTTCTATTTAGTTAGTCACCATGGACGGAGGGCGCCTTTCGGAGGTTTAGGCCCCGGGTACTTTTGCCCCGCGCTTACCCCTCCCTAACGCCGGGCCTGGTCAGCATTACTGAATTACGAAATGTTACTAGGAATTGAAAAAGTTACATATGAAGGATACGGTTTTTGACAAAAATCTACCTAGTTATAAAAAAAAAAAAAACTTGACGAAGCCAGAGCACATCCATTATCTCGGCAATCTAGTAAAACTGCCCTACTACGAAACTTTCCTTTTTGTTCGAAAATTCTGTGGTTGTAAATTGGATGACCAAGGGTAATTATTACTTATTTAAAATTTAATCGTCGTCTCGATTAACGTATTTCCGGTTAATATAAATAATAGTGTATTCTGTTTTATTGTGTACTTGGTTTCAGTGGCTAAGTATTTCGTTTAGTTTAATAGCAGATGTTTAAGTTTCAAGGGTTGGCCTAGCTGACGACGGCGGAATGAGCCAGTATTAAGAATTAGCTTTTCCTTGAAAAGTTATGTACCATCCTTGCGATAGTGAAGACACCACTAGGAAAGAAATAACTTCAAGAAATCTAAGTCTATGTCAACTGTACAGGGAGGCACAAAATCCTTTGCAGTTTGCTTGTTGATAATCTTTTCGCAAAGTAATGTGATGACTAGGATCACAGATGAGTTTTTTTAGAAAAATCTTTGTAGAGGAGGGAAGCCAGAGCTGTGACGACAGCTGATTGGCTTTCCGTGTGCTCCTGGAGACACTCGCTGCTTAGCACCTGTCGTAACTCCTGTCCCTGTTAGTACTGCAGGAGTGACGCTGCCTGTTACAAATGAAATGGCGAGTCAACAAACACGACTTCTTTTCCTGGAACCAGGCAATGATGGCACTAGGCGCCTCTTCACATTCGCTTCATCTGTATCAGCAGTTTCCAATTGACAGGACTATCTAGCAGAGGATATTTTGTTCCAAGAGTGGAGACATCCCAGCGGTGCTAGCAAGGTAGAAGGCATGTATGTACGGATGAAGCGCTTTGTGAAAGTGAAACTTGGAGTGCCAGAAATACGGTAAATTGAATCATTTAAAATGAGGTGTTTTGAAAGCAAGCATAAAATTAGGAAATGATATACGAAATCAATATTATTTGGTAATTGTATGCGAAAAGGGCGATAATGAAAGGCAGTAATTTTTGTTTTGTTTTAACTGCTTTACGTCTCTTTTTAACATCGAGGTCTTTAGAGACGGGAAAGGAAGGGGGGCAAGGATGGGGGCAAGGAATGGGAAGGAATTCGGTCATGGCCTCTTGAAGGAAGCATCCCGACATTTGCCTGGAGTGATTTGGGGAAACCATGGAAAACCCAAATCTGGATTCCCGGACGGGGATTCGAACCGCCGTCCTCCCGAATGCGAGGCAAAAACTCTAGCAGTAAAAAAAAAAAAAAAAAAAAGGGTGGTAGACCACGTCTTAAGAGATGAGGGATTCTTCATTTCAATGTAGGGAAAGTTAAAAGTAAGAACTTTGTAGTAAAACAAAGATTATATGAAGTATGGTACTGTGGGTGCAGGTTTTAAGTAAGTGGAGATGAAGATAGTGATCAAAAATTGTATCAAATCAGAGATTGATGACCGATGATAAAATATAACAACTGAGAAATCTTATCTTTTCAGGTTAAATACGCTGGCTGGGGCAGCATTTCACCGCAGCAGAAAATGAAATTCCAAGTTCGCATTTTACAAGACAAAAAATGCGTGGAAATTAAAGGAACTGTTAAATCAGGCGGTCAATTCCATTTCCACGAAGGACTTGTGACGCAACTTCTGAATTACTACTTTTCCAAGCAAGTTTCAACTTTAAATAAGAAAATTCGATTATTACCATGATTTCATAAACAGTATGTTAAGAATAACGGTGGGGTATGGTTTGTTTTATAATCACGGCATTGCGTATAAAATTTAATGATTACAAGATTTTAGAGGTATGCCACGTGGTTTATTTAATAATCTAAGCTTTCGGCTGCAATTCTACAGCCTTCGTCAGAGATGCTATTTATATTAACATAGCAACGAACGCCAAGCATCGCAGAGTAATAGCCGCTGTCTTGGTTGAATCGAAGACAGCGGCCAAGTAAACCTGAGAAATCATGTTAGATTTTGTTTCTGTTACTATTTGAAAACAAAACAATCTAGCTTCTATGGTTAATGGAGGAAATTTTCCTACTACCGCACGATTGAAAGCAATCAGTCTTTGCACTGATCTTCATTCTGGAGTAAGGGAAGTAAGTAAATCTCTGTTGTCCATCTATTATCATTGCACGACAAGCAACGGAACCATACGAAACCGTACAAAATGCCAGATAATAAGCTACTGCATTTCTAAGAATTTTTTTTATCTCAATACGTCAAAGTTTTAGACGCCTTGAAGGCGTTTGAGCTATTCACATCAAAAGTTCAGTCTGTGTGTCTGCACAGTTTTTCCTAGTGCAGGAATACTTTTAACTTTAAGTTCTAAACGGCGCTTGCTCTAGAACACATAAGTATTAAAATGTATTTTTCAAATTTTACAAAAATTATATCCTTTTTACGTTTGTAGAATTGAACTCTCTCTCTCTCCCACAAAGAAAGCAAACAAATTGAGATGTTTGAGGGTCTGTCCTTTATTCCCTTCGAAATATATCATATATTAGTCCGGGACATCCAAAAAGGCTGTGCGAAAACGTTTATAAAGTAGATAGTGGCAGAGGGGTTCTAAGGCTGTTTTCATAGTTTAACAATTGTTTTCAGCGCGGTATTGAATCACAAGAAAAGTATTTTGAATAAAAAGAAAATACAAATAACACCCTCCGTTTTATTTGATATTGGTCACTTATACACCGCGGCACGGTGTATGTGCGTTTGAGGAAGAACAGTGAAAAATCTGATAGCAGTAGGCCGTACAAAATTTTTTGGCTAGCTGCTATCATAACGGTACTAGTTATATGTCAGTTATTACGAGATTATTAATAATGAGGAGCCCCTCTGTTGGTCTTATATGTGGTGTTTACAGGTTCGCTCATAGTTATTTATTTATAATCATAATCGTTAGAGTATATTTATAACATTTTCGACTGAATTATTAATCGTTAGGTATTTGATTAGGATGATTATTCTACGAATGAATTATTCTCAAAGTAAGTACAATTTAATTTTTTAGTAAGCAAACGATCCCATTTTGTTGAACGTGAAACAACTTAACCTTTTGGTAAAACCAAAGTTTAGAATAAACAATTAAATCATAATAGCGTGAGATAATTTTATTGACGTCAGTCAACAAGAGACGTTACTAGTTGGTGGAAAACCGGCTTGCATTCGACTGAGTACTACGCCGTGTATATTACTGAACATTTCTGGATCATCTGTTGAACCTGCGGTGTCTGGAAAGTTTATCCCCCCTCCCCTTATTGCTATAAGCCTCGTCTTGGTCATTAGAGGCAGGAAAGAACTGGGGGCAAAAAAGACGAGAAGGAATTCTGTCATGGCCTTTAGAAGGAACCATACTGGCATTCACCTACCTTGATTTCGGGAAACCATGTAAAATTAAAAGCAGGATGGCGAAAAGGGGATTCGAACCCGTGTCCTCCCGGATGCAAGGCCATAGCGTTTCGTCTTACACACTACTCTCTGTGGCTGGATCGGATCCAGTTGCCCCATTAGAGACGGTGCAGCGAAACAAGCTATGACACACCCGCCCTTGAGTTGAATCAGCTGTGGATGAGTTATGACCTCGATAACTTCCATAAATTTAATTCCATAAATTTAATTCGTAGGTTGAAACGTCGCCACAGAATCCAACGTTGATTGCCAAACTATGCTCTCCGCACAGATAAAACTAGATCGTGCTGACAGTTTCCATTTTGATGAGTCCTCCGTTTTCCATCATCATAACAATGTTAAATCGGGTTACCGGCGTGATCATTTCGCGGGAAGGAATTACCAAATTAGTCACCTCGTCTCTCGCCATTGGCCATGCAGAAGAAAATAAAAAACAATTTAGACCAACCCGCGGCCCGCCTTGAACATTTTTCCGGCCCGCGAGATTCATCACACTTTTACAAAATATATTTATTTTATAATTGCCAAAGTAGTAAAAACCAACGCATTAAAAAATACATTATTTTTTGCAGCCCATATATTCAAAAATTAACTGTAGAAATTATGAGAAAATTTAACTTTGATTTTAAAATAATATTCTTGTGAATATATAATTTTATTTGCGGCCCGCGGAGTTATGATACATTTCCAAAGTGGCCCGCAAGGTCATTTGGGTTGGTCACCCCTGATTTAGATTGTTAAATAAAATTTACATTACATCCACACTGGACCTTCCCACTGGTCAACCGAAATCGCCAAGCTGAGTGTTCGGAGAAATACGTTACGACTTTCTGAAATTTCAGAAATATTTGCACCTCTGTCGTTTTCCACTCACGATTTGATTTATATTGGCTTCTCGTGATATAGATACAGCTTCCAATCTGTATTTTGTTAAAATGTTGATTTAAAGCACGCATGCATGGCTTTGTCCCCGTCATTGTCTGTGCGTCGCTCTCTCGTTGGAGGATAACACTTTTAGTTTACCTGCCCATTATGTACCACTCAAGCCCACATTGTCCCGTAGTCCTGTATCCACGCTAAATGTCTCACCTTACCCACATTTATAGCATATAAACGCGTAAGGAAGCAATGCTTATGCTTCCATATTATCACATTTAACCCGCATGCATCTCAATCATCACAATGACAACTGGTGCCAATGAACAGAAAATATGATAGCCTTGGTAACAATGACACGGTTGATGAAAATATCAAATTAGTAATCTTCCTCTTTTTTGTGGCTACTGGATTTAGAAGTTATATTACCATGTTCCTCTCCTCTAAATTTGTACTGAATTTACTGTTTATGAAAGTTACGTTAATATAACTTACTAGATGATCCATGCGAAAATTTCGCGAATACAGGTTGGGGGTTGGTAATAGGATGAAAGGAAAACCGCCTCATTTGTTTCGATTGTTTATTTGTTTATTGTATTAGGTACGTAACAAAAGTTGGCGCCAGTGAAGCAGTTTATTAATATCTCTGTGATATATACTAGTGCTATCTATCGTTGTAAAAATTATAATTCTTTTGCCCTTTAATGGTCGAATTCAGAAAAATTCTTTTCTTAAAATATTATTTTACCAAAGCGGAAACCTTAATCTCTAAAATAATAGCTTACTTCTTGATTTCGATTAGATATCGAAGGAGATAAATAGCTCGTGGGGGAAAAAGAAAGTTTTGGAAATAATAAAAATTTTGCCCTTTAAGGGTCAAATTCCGCAATAATTCTTTTTTAAAACATGATGTGACCATGGCGGAGACCTTAATATTTAAAACGACACCTCATTTATCTGTATCGGTTAGATATCAAGGGAGATAAATAGCTTTTGATACAAAAATGCGTTTCAAAAATATCAATACTTTTGCCCTTTAAGGGTTGAATTCCGAAAAATTCCTTTCTTAATATATGATGGCAACAAGGCGGAGATCTTAATATTTAATATGATAGCTCATTTATCTATTTAGGTTAGATATCAAGGGAGATAAATTATTTTTTAGAAATATTGTCATTTTTGCCCTTTAAGGGTTGAATTCAGAAAAATTCCTTTCTTCAAATATGATATGATAAAAATGAAGACCTTAAGCTTTAAAATGATACCTCATTCATACATTTCGGTTAGTTTTCAAGGGAGATAATGGCTTGTGGCATAAAACACCTTATAGAAATAATATATGTGGTGATGAAATCAAGCACTTTTCCTATGTTCAGTCTACTTTTAAATTGACGTTTACACATTATTGGAGTTAGGAAACTTTTATATATTGTTCGAAGTAGATGTGAATTATGCGAATAACTAATATTGCTCCTGAATACAAACAATTAAAAGTAAATATTTGCAACAATAAAATAAAAAATAGAAGTATCAGCGGATGCTTAATAGACGGATATTGGCAGATTTAGATCGTCTCATCGCCTACGGATGTCCTTTGTCGACAAATTTAATCAGTTGATTCATAAGATATAAGTTTATGGATGTGCGACGGCTCAGAGAAGATAGTGTAATCCCTCTTTACAATCGCCTTAAATCTTAATCAACTTTACTTTTTATATTTGAAAGCCAGGGTCGGCGTTAGGGGTGGGGGGTGGGGGGGTAAGCGGGTCAAATGTACCCAGGCCCGCCGGCTGATGGGGGGCCCAGGCCTCGTAACCAAGAATCCGCCTAAAAAAAAAATGACCCTATTATATAGTATTATGTCATCTGCAACCCATCTAACTTCTGATAGTAAACCATCAACACTCATATATATATATATATATATATATATATAATATATGAAACCACATAAAAATGTATGGGAGCAGTGTAAGAGGTTTTCGCGTCGGCAACATGGCTTTAGACAAGGATTTTCATGCGAAATCAGTTAGTAGGATATATGCAAGATATATCGGAAAAAAATTGACATGGGAGGACTAATGAGTAGTATAGCACTAGATCTTTCAAATGCTTTTGACAGAGTGCGCAATAAAATGATTGTAAATAAGGTAAAAACTATTTAAGTGGATGAGAAAGTGATTTACTGGGTAGAAGTAAAAAGTTAGGGTAGGAAATCAAAAGAAATGTAAGTGAAACTGGGAGTGCAACAGGGTAGTGTATTGGAGTAATTGCTATTCTTTATTCTAATGAATGATTATGTTCATGGTTTACTATAAAAAGATAGGTTATTTGACGATGATATAATGCTTTATAATACAATCAAAACAATAGAGGACTGTGAACAACTGCAGGGTGATCTGGAGAGGATATCTAGCTGGGTTGGTAAATATGGGATGAAGATAAACGCAAAAGATAGTCAGCTTGCTAGGTTAACTGATAAAAAAACTAAAGATTGATTATGATTATAAGGTGGGGAAAGAATTGCTTGTTGAAGACTTGAAATGTAAATATCTTGGCATAAAATTTGATAACAAGCTTAACTGAGCAAGACACATTGGAAAGGTAGCAGGAAAAGGTATCAAAATCATGGAGAGAGTGATGAAGAGATATGCCAGAGAAGTAAAGGAATTGCGTTACAAAACTTTGGTCATACCATAGCTTGAATATGGTGGTGTGATATTGGACCCATATTTTGTGTATCAAATGCAGTAGTTGGAGGGGGTGCAGAGAAGGAATGCTAGATTTGTCTCTGGAAATTATCGCAGAACACAATCAGTAAACCGATATGATAAAGGAGCTGGAATGCGATTCATTGTAAGACAGGAGAAGGTTGAAGAGAGCCATGGGAGTGAACAAGGCAAGACATTGGTGTAAGAATTAGCAGTAGTGCATAGAAGGTAAAAATTGACCGTGACTATAAGCTGGCACTCGATTTCAGGCTCAAGGATGTGGAAAGATTTTCTTTCGTAAGTAAGGGGATCAAGGATTGGAATAAGTTACCAAGAGAAACGTTGGATAGTTTACCGAAAATTTTGAAAGAATTTAAAGTTGAAATTTGTAGAGGGAAAATGTAGGTGGGTACAGGAAAGGGTAGAAATGGGTGTGCAGGGAAATTGCCACCGGAGCATGTGGTCCATAGTAATTAAATAAAATATGTAATATAAGTTTTTTTAGTTCGTAAGTTCTACTAGCTGTTACCGGCAATACTTAAGCGAACGGAGAGAACGTCATTTTCTGCTGAAGTAGGCCGAAGATGCAGTGTCATCGTTTCCCATACCTTTAACGCCAACGGTATTTTAATACCAATAGAGCTGCATATCATACAGCGCAAAATTCAGAATCTTATATCCATTTAAGCGACCTTTTCTGTACTCTGCCACTTATTCCTGTTGTTTTTATCTCCAAATTCATTGCAATACGCCTCCTTATTTATCTGCGTCATTACTCCCTTCCATTGTGTGTGTGTTTTTATTTTTAGTAAACATACTTCTTCCCTTAAAATGTGACTCTTCTAGCTTAAAAGGTCTTCCATAAATTCCTTTCTTTGCCTGTTATTTCTATAATCGTTTTGTATTTCATTTGTGCAAATACTTTTCGATGCTTTTGTACTCCTATTGTGACAGATTCCTAATCTCATGTTTTCCTGTTTAACTTTCCAAGGTCAGAGCATCACTTCCCCGTACAACATATACAATTTAGGAAATGTGTGAGTTTTATATCAGTGTTTAATACTAGAAGGTTTGTCTCCATAAGAAACCAATTTTTCATAAAAATACTCTTCTTTGGATAACTTTCTTGTGGCTACTTTCTGCTGTACTTTTTCTTTTGTAAAATAACTATTTCTTCAAATACATCCTTTCGTCTCTTGACATTTGATATAGCATTACTTTTGCCCTTCTGTTGTATAGTTCTGTCTAGTTTTTATTTATGTCTAATGTAATTCAGATTCCTTGCCGAATGTTTGTTCACGCCAGTCAATATTTAGGATTGTTCTCCCCAGAAATAATGGGCGACCTGGTATTTCAATGTTTAAGGCATTTGACAAGCGCTCGAAAGGTCTCCATTATTATTATTATTTTTTTTAAACTGGTTAACGTCTCTTAACAGCGAGGTCTTTAGAGACGGGAAAGGATGGGGGGCAAGGAATTGGAAGGAATTCGGCCATGGCCTTTTGAAGGAAGGAGTGTTTTGGGGAAACCATGGAAAACCCAAATCTGGATGCCCGGACGGAGATTCGAACCGCCGTCCTCCCGAATGCGAGGCCAGTACGCTAACCGTTACACCAACACGCTCGCTAAAAGGTCTCTGGTTCGAATCCCAGTCTCAGCGAGGATTTTTCATAGACCCTTAATCCGACCTTCATCTCTGGCACAGCTTGCCGTATAATGTGGATATTACGATACTGTAGTTTCTCTGTATGTTAGGTGCCTACTGCAGGGGCGGATTGCGCAGCCGATAAGAAATCCTGTCACCTGGTCATTACGACCACACAAATGCACTTTTTACTTGATGCACTTTTACGTGATTAGCTTATCATTTTTTCTTGTATAATTATTAGTTATTCACAATTTTCTTTCACGTTATTAGTCCCCCCCCCCCCTCCTCCCGGCTCCAACAGAATGCCGTTAAGTTACAGGTTCTATATGCAGGCAAAAGTTGGCTGAACAATATTCACTTTATAAGTCGCCAAATCCTGTGATAAACGAATGTCACACCTATCCTGAATACTTACTAAAAAAAATTGTAAGAACAGAGTCTTTCCTGGAACTTGGTTCCGATGAAATCTTTACAGGACTACTGCCGTAGTGTGTTGACAAAACACTCATGAAAGATTCATTGGCACTAAAGAAGCTACTTATCAGCTGTAAACAGAGGGGCGGGGAGATTTACCTGTTAATTAACTCCTATATTCAATAACAAACAGCTGTTATTGTGCACCATTCCATCTGGTAAACGGCTATAACTCTTCGGTAATGTATCTGAAACAAATGTTTCTACTTTATTCTTTCGAAAACGATTATTTTTAAAAGATAAGAGATCCACTAGTCATTGGAAAGTAGTCCAATTACTTCCTAGAATTCCTTGAGAAATATTCATACCAGAAAGTGTCGTATTGTAAATATTATCTGTAGACGAGCAAACTTATCGGGTTTCTTTTGTCGTACCATTTAAATTGTATCTTTGATATCTTCTGACCTAGTATAGGATTGTTGGTGGTTTAATTAATATGATAAATAATCAGTCCACCATAAAGTTCAATTTAACATTTGTTTTTATTCTCAAAGAAAACGACGTCAACGATACTGTTTACATGAATACATTCAATCCAGCGATTGTATACAACACTTCTTCCACAGTTCTTGGCTGTCGTAAAATTGAGTCGGTGAAAACTTTGCCGATAAACTAATTGTTTCTCTGTCATTGATGATCGCTTTATACTATAAACTTAACCGAAATTCCTAGAACACTTCAAAAGCTTCCGCCAGATATTTCTCGAACATTAACGATACTTAAACAGTTGAAACATATTAAAAACAATCAGAATTGAAACATAAACATTTACAATTAATACAAAATGGTCAGAAATGAGAATTAAAGATACTTAAACACAAAATTATTCACAGAAATCATTTTAAACTGTAGCAAATTGTCATTTAGACATGCCTAACTTGCATTAATACTTGGAATTACGAACATTTAAGCAATTCTCTTGCACAATTCTGTTCTTAAACATATTAAATGACCTTTAAATAATTTCTTTTCGTAAAACAAAGTCTATATACATTGATTTACAGGAAATTGCAAAACAAACCTACCAGATCATATTCAACCAAACTCAAGCTTACTACATATTATTAATAAAATACAATTCCACTTAATTTTAGGTTTGAGGACTGTTACACTAGTCAGCAGACAGATTTGGAAGTCACGTAGATGGGCAGGTACGAGGCGACACTGCGTTCGTTGCGTGGGTGCTAGAGGTCAGAATGATTAGGTGATCCAGATTATTCCCAGCCTTAAGGACGACACAATTAACAACGTCGTTTAGCGAGCCACTGCT